>CM066032.1:1360576285-1361176285 GCA_033557465.1 Ichthyophis bannanicus | reverse complement strand
TCTAAAATTACCATTTATACATAGATGCCGTTTCTACATGTAAATGAGGGACTTTCCAAGTGAAAGTTGTGACTAAGGCTTCTAAAATAATCTTCATTATCTTTTACAGATGCATTATAAACTGCCTAGTATCACTAAAGTGTCATGCCCCGCCCCACTCCTGCCTCAGGCAGGACTGTCAAACAATGATAGGAGCTTTTAGTCATCTGCGTCTCGTCTCATCTCCTTAAAGGATCAAGGGAAGGGAACCACAATGGTGGGAGAACTGGCAAACTGTGAAGATGTGTGGACCTTGGAAATTCTTACTCTTCAAGATCTTTATGATTTTACCTTAGTGATAGTCATGAGTTTCCCCTTCAAATAAGTAACCTATCAAGAATACCTCACAGGGGATTAAAACCCCACAGAGTTAGGATAGGTATTGAATTAAATGTTAACCTGGCCTCCACAGACAGGTCAGTTAGTGGAAGTAAAGTTGCAGTTAGTTATGGAGAGGAGCAAGAGAGAGCTGAGAAAAGCTGAACAAAAGTGCAAAAAAGTGTAGTTGATCACCTGTAACAGATGTTCTCCAGGGACAGCAGGAATCAGTCCTCACATATGGGTGACATCGGCGCCAACGGAACCCGTGTGGAGCGTTTCTCCAGCTTTCAAAGAAAGCCTTTGGAAATGCTACCACACATGTGTGGCCCCCTTCCCGCCCAAGAGTGCCATCTTGCTCAGTCAGACAACATAGCTGAGATGGCAGTCAGGCAAAAACAAAAAGACGGCAACTCCAAGGGGAGGAGGGAGGGTTGTGAGGACTGATTCCTGATGAACACCAGGAACAAGCAGAAGTCAGTCCTCGCATATGGGACTCCCTAGCTCAAAGCTGCCGAGGACCAAACCACAACAGTACCAACGGTGACCGGTCAGGTGGCCTGTGAGTTGCAGAAGGCAAGTCCCCGCTGAGAGACTCTGCAAGACCGTAGCGTCCAGCAACACTATGTCCAGTAGTCTGAACACAGAGTTGGAGGGCAGGAGTTGCATACATTCCAAGAATATTACACAGCACTGCCTGACCAAAGGCATTGTCCCTACAGGATTCGTTTTCCAGGCAGTTGTGTGCTGCGAACGTGTGAACGTTTGACCAAGTGGCAGCTCTGCAAATTTCTGTCACCGGCACAGAATGGAGGTGGGCCACTGACGTGGCCATTGCCCTCACGCAATGTGCTGTGATCCGGTGCTCCAGGGAGAGTGCCACCGCTCATAGGCGAGGCCAATGCAGTCCGCTACCCAAGAGGATAGGGTACGCTTGGATACAGGGAACCCCAGTTTGCTGGAGTCATAGGATACGAAAAGATGAGGTGCCTTGCGGAGGCCCTTGGTCTGCTGCAGATAGGACCCGTTTACAGTGCAGTGTGTGGAGTATGAACTCCTCCCAGCTGGCATGAGGCCGTTGGTAGAAGAAGGTGGGGAGCACCACCTCCTGGTTGAAGTGAAAAGGGGATGCCATCTTCGGGAGGAACTTAGGGTGAGTGCGGAGCACTACCCTGTTCTTGAAGAACATGGTGTATGGGGGTTCCGCTACCAGCGCTTGAAGCTTGCTGACTCTGCAAGCTGAAATCAGGGCCACCAGGAAGGCCACCTTCCAGGATAGGTATCTGAGGTGGCAGGTGGCCAGTGGCTCAAACGGTGGCCTAGTGAGCTGGGAGAGCACCACGTTGAGGTCCTAGTCTTCTGCCGGAGGGCACGGGGGCTTGGAAAGCAGAAGGCCCCATAGGAAATGGGAATCCAGGGGCTGGCTAGATAAGGGCTTTCCCCCATTGAGGGGTGGTGACAGGCTATGGCACTCAGATGCACCCAGACTGAGTTAAATTTCAGCCCTGTGTGCGACAGATGTACTAGATACTGGAGCACCAGCTGGACGTGGCAGGAGAATGGGTTCTCCTTCCTATCTGCACACCACAGGGCAAACCTGTGCAATTTAAAGGCTTTCGCCCTCCTCATGGAGGGCTTCCTGGAGGCTAGCAAGATTTCCTCAACCTCTTGTGGTAGGCTGAGAGGGGGTCAAGGGTACCCTCTCAGCAGCCAGGCCGTTAGAGTCAATGAACCCACATTGGGTGCAGAAGTGAGCCCTCCTCCTGTATCAGGAGGTAAAGGGCTTGGCCCAGGGGTACTGGGAGTGTCGCTGCCAGCGAAAGCAGTAGTGGAAACCAGGGTTGCCTGGGCCACCTGGGGACGATTAGTATCACCGATGTCCTCGCATTCTGAATTTTGAACAGAGTCTTGGCAACTAGGGGAGTTTGAGGGAATGCATACAGCAGTCCCTTGAGCCATGAGATCAGGAACACGCCTGCTGCTACCCTCTGTGGGTGCAGCTACCTGGAGCAGAAGAGAGACAGTTTCGCATTGTCGGGAGAGGCGAAGAGGTCCATCTCGGGCCAGCCCCAAAGGCGGAAGAGCTTCTTCGCTACTGCAGGGTTGAGATGCCACTTGTGAGGGTGGAGGACTCTGCTGAGTCTGCCAGGTAGCTGTCCTGGCCCAGGAGGTAGACCGCTCACAGGAGCATGCCGTTGAACACTGCAAAGCACAGGAGGGTTACAACCTCCTGGCAGAGGGAGCAGGAACCTGTGCCCCCCTGCTTGTTTATATAGAACATTGCGACCTGGTTGTCCGTCTGGACCAGCGCAGGTCTGTTCCGCAAGAGGGAGCGGAACGTACATAGGGCGAGGGCTACTGCCCGGATTTCCAGGAGGTTGATCTGTAGTAGAGACTCCTCCCTGGATCAGCAATCTTGAAGTGCGGTGAACTCCGCAGTGAGCTCCCCAGCCCTGGAGAGAGGCATCTGTGGTCAGGGTATACTACGGTGGGGGTGCCTGGAAGGGCATCCCTGCCCAAAGGAGGCTCTGATTCTGCCACCAGTCGAGGTATCGCGCCAGCTGGCGGGAGAAACTGACCCTGTCCCAGAGTCGACCTGTGGCCTGAGTCCACTGAGAACACAGGCACCACTGGGCTATCTGCATGTGCAGGCGGGTTAAGGGTGTGACATGGATCGCAGAGGCCATGTGTACTAGCAGGCGGAGGAGAAGGCGAGCCGGCACCGTTGTGCAGTGCTGGACCTCCCATGCCAGCTGTTTGAGGTGTTCTGCCCTGTCTTGAGGAAGGAGGACTCCGGCCTGCACAGTGTCCAGCTGAGTACCGATGAACTCTAGATCTTGCACCGGGGAGAGATGTGATTTGGGGTAGTTGATGACGAACCCCAGGTGCTGCAGGAGGAGGATGATATGTTCTGTATCTTGACTGGCCTGAGGGCTGTGCCACCCTTGATAAGTTAGTCGTCCAAGTAAGGGAAGACGAACACCCCTAGTAGGCGCAGATGGGCAGCTACCACTGCTAGGCATTTTGTGAACACTCTTGGCGAGGAGGCCAGGCCAAAGGGAAGTACCTTGTATTGGTAATGGCCTCCCCGTACCATGAATCTCAGGTATTGCCGGCGAGATAGGTGGACCAGGATGTGTGTGTAGGCATCCTTTAGATCCAAGGAGAAAAGAGCCAGTCTCCCTGGTGGAGATAGGGCAGCAGTGTTCCAAGGGAGAGCATTTTGAACTTCTCCTGCACTAGGAACTTGTTCAGGTCTCGGAGGTCTAGGATGGGCCCCGAGACTCCCCTTTCTCTTGGGGACAAGACAGTACCTTGAGTAGAAACCCCTACCCCAGAGGTGCTGGGGAACAGGCTTTACTATCCTGTCCCTTAGTAGACCTGCCAGTTCTGGTGAAGGAGAAGTCACACTGGCTCTCCTTGAAAATGCACCAGAAGTAGTAGTTGGAAGCGGAGGTGGTAACCCTCCTTCACCATCCGGAGTGCCCACTGGTTTGAAGAGACTGGTTTGAAAGACCTGGTAGTGGTGAGACTGATGGAAAGGGCCCTTTTCTTCCTTGAGAAAGTTGGCTTTTTCCCCCGAGGCTCTCTTATGGGGAAGGTTAGAGGCCTTCTTTGAGAGTCTCTGCCTGGTCACCACCTTGGCCTCAATCTCGGCCATCTTGGCAGCCATAGATTTTCCAAATAAATTTTCCCTGGTGTAGGGGACATCCAGCAGTTTTTCCTGGTCAGAGGTCTGCAGTCAGGCCTGGCGCAGAGTACCGATGCCTGCTGTTTCTGCCCAGACCTCACCCTTGAACCCATTGTAGGCAGCCTGGGACAGGAACTTGGAGCAGTCTCAGATGGTGGCTACCAAGGTCTGGAATCACTGCAGGGGTTCCCCGGTGAGCTCTGCTGAGAAGCCAGTGAGCTCCTGGATGAGGTTCTTAAGATATATATCCCTATATAGAGCTCAAAGGTTTGTATCCAGCAGTCTAGCATGGACCCTTGGAAACACTTACGCCCCAGGGCATCAAGGGCCATAGCCTCTCTACCTGGGGGAACAGAAAAATAGGTCTTCTGGCTCTTGAGCTTTTGCATCGAGGACTCCACCACCATGGAATTGTGGGGAAGTTATCTTGGACTCCTTGATGCAGTAGATGGAGTCAAGGCGTCAGCTGACCATTGGGACCAAGGCTGGGGTCTCCCACATCCGTAGAAACATCTGTTCGAGAATGGGTTGCACCAGCATTGATAGAGCCTCCTTTGGGGGAGACTCATACTGGAGGATCTCCAGCTCTTTGGTGCACAGGTCCTCCTCTGACTCGATGAGGACCAAGAGGGCTCGGGCCATGTCCCGGACAAAGTTGTGGAATGCTATATCCTTGGGTGGGGAATGGCGGAGCTCTGGGGGGAGATGGCTCTGTGGGGATGTCTCAGTGTCAAGAGGTCTCAGGAGAGGCCTCAACATCGGTCTTTCAGTCTGACTCCGAGGGTGTTGAAGAGTCTGAGGCTTGGAGCTCCTGCGCCTCGAGGCCTGTGTCGGGGAAAGCGTAGTTACTCACCTGTAACAGGTGTTCTCCAGGAGCAGCAGGAATCAGTACTCACATATGGGTGACGTCGGCGCCGACGGAGCCCTCGCGGAGCAATTTTCCCCAGCTTTCAAAGAAAGCCTTTGGGAATTGCAGCGCGCATGCGCGGTCCCCTTCCCGCCCAAGGGTGCCATCTTAGCCAGTCAGATGACATAGCTAAAAAAGACAGCAGAAAAATTTGCAAAAAACTTAAGCAGATGATTGCAACTCCAAGGGGAGGAGGGAGGGTTGTGAGGACTGATTCCTGCTGCTCCTGGAGAACACCTGTTACAGGTGAGTAACTACGCTTTCTCCAGGACCAAGCAGGAAGTCAGTCCTCACATATGGGACTCCCAAGCTTAAGGCTACCGGAGACCCTAAGCACAAAAATGAGCTCCCTCTAGCTCAGCAGCACAGAAGGAAGGAATCTTCGCTGAATTATTACCCACCGGTAGCCCACATCCGGGATGGAGGGTAGGAGTTGCTCAAACCTCAAAGAGATTACGGAGGACTGCCTGTCCGAAAGCACTGTCCCTGCGGGACTCCCTCTCGAGACAGTAATGGACCGCAAAAGTCTGGCTCGAAGACCAAGTAGCGGCCCGGCAGATGTCTGCCAGCGGAACAGAGCGGAGGTAAGCCACTGACGTAGCCTTTGCCCGAACGCAATGAGCCGTGACTCGACCTTCCAAGGAGAGTCCGGCTGCCCCATAAGCCCAAGTGATACAGTCCGCAACCCAGATGGACAGAGTACGCTTGGAGACCGGGAGCCCCAATTTATTGGGGTCGAAAGACACAAAAAGCTGAGCAGCTTTACGGTGCTCCCGCGTACGGTCAAGGTAGAAGTTCAATGCCCTTCTACAGTCCAGGGTATGGAGGACCGTTTCAGCTCGGCTGGAGTGTGGTCTGGGAAAGAAGGTCGGAAGTACCACCTCCTGATTGATGTGAAAAGGGGAGACCACTTTTGGAAGAAATTTAGGGTGAGTCCGTAGGACTACCCTATTTTTGTAGAACCGAGTGTAAGGGGGATCAGACACGAGGGCCTGTAGTTCACTTACGCGTCTAGCGGAAGTGAGGGCTATCAAGAACAATGTTTTCCAAGAAAGAAAACGGAGAGAACAGGTAGCCATAGGTTCAAAAGGCGGACAGGTGATCCGCTGTAACACCACATTCAGATCCCAGTCAGGTGCTGGCGGGCGCAGAGGTGGTTTAAGTAGAAGGAGACCTCGGAGAAACCTCGCTACGAGAGGGTCGCTGGAAAGAGGTCTGCCGTCCACCGGTACATGATGTGCTGAAAGAGCACTAAGGTGAACTTTGACGGAGTTGGACTTAAGTCCCAGATTAGAGAGGTAGAGCAAGTACTGCAAGATCACCGACACAGAGCAGGAGAAGGGATCCTGAGACTGCTGGGCACACCAAACGGAAAAGCGACGCCATTTAAGGGCGTAGCATTTGCGGGTAGAAGGTCGCCGAGAAGCTAGGACGACCTCTTCCACCTCTGCCGGCAGAAGAAGGGGAGCAAGGACTACCCTCTCAGCAGCCAGGCCATTAGATTGAGAGATCTGAGGTTGGGGTGTAGCAGAGACCCCTGATCCTGAGTGAGGAGATCCGGTTGTAACCCCAGAGGGAAGGGATCCTCCACCGCTAATTGCAGCAGGAGTGGAAACCACGGCTGTCTTGGCCAGCGAGGGGCCACCAGGATCATGAAGGCTTTGTCTCGGAGAACCTTGAAAAGAGTTCGAGAGACTAGCGGGATGGGAGGGAAAGCGTACAGAAGGCTCTCCGACCATGAGAGTAGAAAAGCGTCTGCCGCAACTCGAAGGGGATGTGGCTGACGAGAGCAGAAGCGAGGAAGTTGCCGGTTGAGAGGGCTGGCAAAGAGATCCATCGTGGGGAGGCCCCACTTTAGAAAGAGCTTCTGAACTACCAAGGGATCCAGGCGCCACTCGTGCGGCTGGAGGATCCTGCTGAGTTTGTCCGCCAGGCAATTTTCCTGGCCTGGGAGATAAACTGCCTTGAGATGAACGCCGTGACTGACGGCCCAAGAGCAGAGCTTCTGTGCTTCCCGACAGAGAAGGAAGGAGCCCGTGCCCCCCTGCTTGTTCACGTAGAACATGGCAACTTGATTGTCCGTCTGGACAAGGACGGACTGGCGAGAGGTCAGGTGGGAGAAGGCCTTGAGAGCCAAGCGGATCGCTCTGAGCTCCAGGAAGTTTATCTGCTGAGCAGACTCCCACGTGGACCAGAGGCCCTGAGTACGTGCCCCTTGGCAATGTGCTCCCCAGCCCAGGAGGGATGCATCTGTCGTCAGCACCTGGGCCGGCTGAGGTGACTGAAAAGGCATGCCGAGTACCAGGTTCGGCCGATGAAGCCACCACCGGAGAGACGAGATCAGCGGCTCGGAGACGCGCACTAGGTCTGCTAGGCCGCCTGTGGCTTGTTGCCACTGCCTGCGGAGACACCATTGAGCAGGCCGCATATTCAGGCGGGCATTGGGGGTCACATGGACGGTGGAAGCCATATGGCCGAGAAGTCTCAGGAAGCGCCTGGCGGAGACCAGGGGCTGGCTGCGAAAACGGTCGGCTAGGTCCATGAGCCGTTGAGCCCTGTCGAGCGGTAGGAACGCTCGCGCCTGAGGAGTGTGCAGCCTTGCGCCGATGAACTCGAGATCTTGTGAGGGGAGCAAAGTGGACTTTGCGAAGTTTATAACAAAGCCCAAGTACTGCAGAAGAGTCACCGTGCGGCGTGTGGCGTTGGTGACCTCCGGAGCGGACGCTGCTCTGATGAGCCAGTCGTCGAGGTACAGAAAGACATAGAGGCCGTGAAGCCGGAGATGGGCCGCCACCACCGCGAGACATTTTGTGAAGACCGCGGTGCGGAGGACAGGCCAAAGGGCAGTACTCTGTACTGGTAATGATTTCCTGCCACCACAAACCTTAGGTATTGGCGGTGGCTTGGGTGGATGAGGATGTGCGTGTAGGCATCCTTTAGATCCAAGGAGCATAG
Organism: Ichthyophis bannanicus; assembly: GCA_033557465.1. Taxonomy (NCBI): domain Eukaryota; kingdom Metazoa; phylum Chordata; class Amphibia; order Gymnophiona; family Ichthyophiidae; genus Ichthyophis; species Ichthyophis bannanicus. The sequence continues at coordinate 1,361,168,375 of CM066032.1, read as the reverse complement.
CCAATCTCCCTGCTGGAGGTAGGGCAGAAGGATTCCAAGGGTAAGCATCTTGAACTTTTCCCGCACGAGGAATCTGTTGAGGTTGCGCAGGTCCAGGATGGGTCTGAGGCCTCCTGTCCTTTTTGGTACTAGAAAATACCTGGAATAAAAGCCTTGACCTCTCAGGTGGTGTGGCACCGGTTCCACCGCCTGTTCCTGTAGAAGACCTGCTAACTCCTGAAGGAGTAATTCCCGGAAAATAGGAGGGAGGGACCTGTTGGAAGTGGAGAAGGTAGCCTTCTCTCACGACTTGAAGCACCCAGGCATCTGAGGTGATGCTGGACCACCTGTGGGCGAAGTGAACCAGCCGGCATCCGGTGCTGGGAGGAGCCAGCGGAGGGGGAGAGGCTATGCTTAAGGAGTCAAAAACCCCCACCCTGCTGAGCAGGGGCTGGTGGTGCAGGCTTGGGGGCTTGCTGCCTACGGGACCCGTTACCCCGTCCCTTGGCCTGCTGGCCCTGTTGGGGAGCTGCAGGGGCCTGATATTGGGGGTATTGTTTGTAGGCAGCCGCCTTTCTCGGGTAAAAGGACTTCTTTCCCGAGCCCTTCTTTTTCTGGGAAGGGGCGGAGGTCTTCCTAGAAAGCCTAGTCCTGGTGAGAGTCTCCGTCTCGATCTGTGCAGCCTTTTCAGCCATGGGCTTGCCAAAGAGGTTCTCGCCTCGGCAGGGGACATCGACCAACTTGTCCTGCACCCAGGGCTCAAGGTCAGACGACTGAAGCCAAGCCTGTCGGCGGGCACCGATGCCGGCTGCGGCCACTCGAGCCGATGCTTCAAAGCCATCATAGGCGGCTCGGGATATGAATTTTGAGCATTCCCGAATGCCAGAGGACAAGGCCAGGAACCTCCGCAAGGGTTCCTCGGACAAACCAGCGGAGAATCCGGCTAGCTCTTTAGCCAGGTCTCGGAGATACATGCCCATGTATAGCTGGTAGGTCTGGACACGACACGCAAGCATAGAGCCCTGGAAACACTTCTTACCAAGGCCATCCAGGTTACGGGCCTCCCTGCCAGGAGGCACCGAGGAGTGCATCTTCTGACTCTTAAGACGATGCATGGCCGATTCCACTACCATGGAATGGTGTGGTAGCTGTGCCTTTTGGAAGCCAGGGCTCTTGCGGACTCGATAGATAGAATCGACCCGCTTGCTCAGGACCGGCGAGGAGGCCGGACTCTCCCACATGCGGAAGAGTAGTCGTTCCAGCATGGGAGGAACCGGTACAGTAAAGTGTTCCCTGGCGGGAGAGTCATACTGGAGGGCGTCGAGCTCTTCGGCTCGAGGCTCCTCCTCGGGATCCGCAGGGAAGGCCAAAGCCTTGGCCATATCCCTGACGAAGTCCGAGAACCGGGCATCCTCCGGGGGGGACTGCTTCCGAGGTTCGGACTCAGGTGAGTCCGAGGGGACACACCGAGTCCGAAAAGAATCAGGCGACTCTTCCTCTTCAGACTCCCAGACCGACTCCGACGAGGACTCGGTGGGGTCGGCCCGGGCAGGGCGCGGCGCCTGCCGCCCCGACGCCGAGGGAGTCGGCGTCGGCGACCTCGGTCCCGAACGGGAGGCCGAGGGTGACCTCGACCGAGGATCGACTCGAGTTCGCATGGACTCGAGGATCGGCTCGGTCTCCGGGGTCGACTTAGACGTCGACGTCCCGGCGGTCGGGGCAGCGGCGCCAGCGAGGCCGGCGAGCAGTGCCCGCTGCTGGTCCATGAAGGCAGACAGTCTGCTCTCCAAGGCCGTCAACCTGAGTCCGAGCTCAGGTGACCCAGCAGTCCCCGACTCGGGCCCCGACGGCGTCGGGCCCGACGTCGGTGGTCTCGGAGGCGAGTCCAGGAGGACCACAGGACTTACCCGAGCAGGCAGCTCCGACTCCAGGCGAGGTCTCTTCGAGAGGTGCTCCTTCTCCAAGGACCCGGGACGGCTATCGGGGCTATGCGACCTGGCCCTCGCGGAGCCAGGAGCGTCCACCGACGTCGCCCTCGCGGGTTTCACCTTCCGACGATGGTCCCCGGAGGGAGAACCCCTATCGGAGGAACTCCGGCGACGGTCCGAGCTGGAGCCTCTGGACGCGGAGGCCTCCGACGAGGTCCGGGTACGGCTGGGGTCAGCGAAGATCCTATCCCGCTGATGCCGCCGACTTCTCAACGCTTTGGAGGACATTTTGCCGCAGGGCCCACAGATCATTTCTTCATGATCCGGGCCCAGGCAGCGGAGGCAATTGTCGTGTGTGTCAGTTAGTGACATATTTCGGTCACACTGACCACACCGCTTGAAACCACTGGCAGCCATCGGGGGAAAAAGGGCTCCGGCGAGGTCAAAGGACCGGGCTGCCAGGGAAAAACCGAAAACGAAACTAAGTCAGAAAAACCGAAAAAGAAGAAGAGGACTCGTGACCGGCGTCGCGAGTCCGGGCGGGAAAAAGACCGGCGTCGAACCGAAGGAAAAAAGAGTAAATTATGAGAAAATATCAACTTTTTCGCGGGGACACGACGGGTACGTCTGTAGGGCTCCGCGGAAAAAAGAAGACTGGCTAAGATGGCACCCTTGGGCGGGAAGGGGACCGCGCATGCGCGCTGCAATTCCCAAAGGCTTTCTTTGAAAGCTGGGGAAAATTGCTCCGCGAGGGCTCCGTCGGCGCCGACGTCACACATATGTGAGGACTGACTTCCTGCTTGGTCCTGGAGAAATAGAGACTACCAACTGGTCCCGGGTCAGACTCCCGGAAACTAGCCGGGGAGGACCGGACCTCAATTAGTGCCGAGGCAGATAGCACTTGGGGCCGCCACAGTCAGGGGCATGGTTGCTGGGGCAGATGATGCAGACAAACCCAACATTGCCTGCCACATGGTCAGGATGGCAGAGATACTCTGTTCCAGGACTGTCATTCTGGCCTTGAGGGTTTTGGGCCCTGGGCTGGTGCTCTGGTGAGGGCGTCCTCTACAAGGACTGTGGCCACAGAGAGGCTTGCACAGTCACCGTCAGCCGAGGACTCCTTCCTAGAGACCTTAGGAGGGCAGTGCTCGGACTCGCCCGAGTCCTGCCGCGGGACCTTACCAGGTTTCCCTGGTGGAACCTCGACTGGCTTCGAGGATTTTTTTCTTTTTCTTGCCAGGGTCCAGCGTCTTTCTGGAGGAGCCGCCATTGAGGGACTCCAAAGACACCCGGGCCTCACAGGAGGTGCTCGGCTTCGGGCTCAGCGTTGGGGAAGCCGTAGCAGAGCTGGACTGTGGGAACATCTTCTCCTGCAACTCAGATCACTTCTTGTTGGTCCGAGGGGTCATGGCTTGCGGACAGGTCACAGGAGGTACTGTCGTGGTCCGGGCCAAGGCAGTGCAAGCAGCGGTCGTGGATGTCTGTGACAGACATGATTTGACTGCAACGATCACACTTTTTAAAGCCACCGGACGACATGGTAGATCACACCCGGATGGGGTTGACAACCCCCAGGCGAAAAAAGGCATGAACGCCGGTCGAGGCGAGTCTCGATGAAAAAGGAGAAAGGAGCAGAGAACAGTGCCAGGGACCTTGCCAGCTGGAGACGGGAAGAGGAACCAGTATGCAAACCGGGAAAAACTCACTAAGATAATTGGGTCTGTTGGGCTCCGTGGAAAAAAGGAGACTGAGCAAGATGGCACCCTTGGGCGAGAAGGGGACCATGCATGTGTGGGAGCATTCTCAAAGACTTTCTTTGAAAGCTGGGGAAATGTTCCGCGCAGGCTCAGTCGGCGCTGACATCACCCATATGTGAGGACTGATTTCCTACTTGTTCCTGAAGAAAGGTGCAATAACGTAAGAGAGCACACTAGCAATGATAAATAAATATACCATAGAGAGAGAGAGACAGACAGGAATCACAGAAAGCAAGCACAATTCACCTTTCTAACAGAGCTTGCAATGGAGGACTTCTCTTCCCAGAGGAGAGAGAGGCAAGCAGCTAAACACACTGGAAGACAGGGAAGGGGGGAGGGGTTAGTCACTCAGGTAGATTAGAGCAGAGACAGAAAAAAGTTTAAACTCTGCAGCAATGGAAACAGAGTTAGGATAGGTGTGGCCCCCAACTAACACTTGCCATTTGTTTTTTCAGCTCCTTTAGGAAAGTCTGCAGGAAAGGGGAACCAAACCATTTGCAGCCCTGCAAACTACTTTTTCTTAACTATTGCAAAAAAACAAAATTAAGATGCATTCTAAAATGGGGGAAAAAACGAAAACTACTGCCCCCAAAAAATGGCTCCAGCAGTCTGTTTGCTAGGCAGATTCTAACAAATATAATGAAACATTTCCAAGCTTTAAATAGACTTCAGTTTATTTTATAAATGGCACTTTCCATTTAATATACATATAGTATTGTCTATATTCTGAGAATTAAAGTATAAAAAGGTACTTACCGTGATGCCACTGTTCCAGCTTCCACAGCTATTAATGGTCTGGATGTGTTGCTTGTTACATATATAACATTCTCTCTTAAATCATCATCACTACTTAACACAAAGCTTTCAAGCTGTGAAGGACTTGATACACGTCTTTCCTGTCTATGGTTATCTTTAAAAGAAAAGCAGAAATCAATATTTTCAGACAAAAATGCTGTTTATTTACACAAGAAAATGCATACTTTTGACTTAGTAAATCTAAAAATCATTCTCCAGGAACAAGCAGGAAGTAAGTCCTCACATATGGGAGATGTCGGCACCGGTAGAGCCAGCATGAAGCATTTCCCCAGCTTTCAAAGGAAGACTTTGGGACATGCTACCACACATGCATGGTTCCCTTCCCGCCCAAGGGTGCCATCTTGCTCAGTCTCCTTTTTCCCAAAGAACCCAACGGATATCTGTCCTGTTTCCCCCCAAAAAACCCTTGCTATATCCTGGTTTGCGTACCGGTTCCTCTTCCTGCCTTGAGCTGGCACTGGACCCTGTGCTGGTGTCTGCTTTTTCCTCTTTTTTCCTATCGAGGCTTGCCTCGACCAGCGTTCGTGCTTTTTTTCGCCCGGTGGTCATCGACCCCGGCTGGGTGTTCCCACCATGTCTCCTGGAGGGTTCAAAAAATATGACCACTGCAGTCAAACCATGTCAGTGACTGACACACAAGACTGCTGCCTATGCTACCTGGGACTGGACTATGACACCACCTCCTGTGACCTGTGCTAGGCCATTACGCTTAGGACCAATAAAGAGAGGTCAGAGCTGCAGGAGAAACTGTTCCCAAGGTCCAACTCGGCACCGGTTTCCCCGACGCTGAGCTCCAAGCCCAGCACTTCCCGTAAACCCCAGGCGTCCTCGGAGTCCAGCAGCGGCAAGAAGACCCCGGACCCCAAGAGAAAGAAGAAAAAAATCCTCTAAGTCAATCGCAGTTCCACCAGAGAAACCTGGTAAAACTACTCGTAGAGACTCAGGTGGCTCTGAAAAGCACCTTACCAAGGTCCTCAAAAAAGGATTCCTCGGCCGGCGGATACCATGTGAGGTTCCTCGAGCCCATACTCCTCATTGAGGATGTACTCACGAGAATGCTGGCGCCGTGCCCGAGATTCTTGGTGCCTGCGCCGAAAGCTGAGGAGCCTTCTGGCTTGGGAACCAGAATGGCAACCTTGGAACAGAACATCACTGAACATAAGAACATAGAAACATAAGATATGCCATACTGGGTCAGACCAAGGTCCATCAAGCCCAGTATTCTGTTTCAAACAGTGGCCAATCTAGGTCATATGTACCTAGCAGTTTCCCCAAGAGACACAAGTTCCACAATGCTTGTACTGGGTCAAGCATTGATATCTTCGGTCACTTCTTAATAATGGTTTATGGACCTTTCCTCCAGGAACTTGTCCAAACCTTTTTTAAACCCAGCTACACTAACAGCCTTTACTACATCCTCCGGTAACAAATTCCAGAGTTTGATTACACGTTGAGTGAAAAAATATTTTCTTTTATTAGTCTTAAATAGTTTACTCTGTAGCTTCATTGCATGTCCCCTAGTCTTTCTATATTCTGATAAGGTAAACAATCGATCTACGTTTACCCGTTCCACTCCGTTCATTAATTTATAGACTTCTATCATATCTCCCCTCAGCTGTCTCTTTTCCAGGTTAAAGAGCCCTAACCTTTTTAGCCTTTCTTCATAGGAGTATCCTTCCATCCCCTTTACCATTTTGGTGGCTCTTCTCTGTACCTTTTCTAAAATCGCTATATCCTTTTTAAGATACGGCGACCAGAATTGCACACAATATTCAAGGTGCGGTCTCACCATGGAACGAGAGAGGCATTATAATATCTTTTGTTTTATTTTCCATTCCTTTCCTTATCATACCTAGCATTCTATTTGCTCTCTTGGCCGCCGCTGCACACTGGGCCGAGGGTTTCAACATGGTATCCATAATGACGCCTAAATCTTTTTCCTGGGTGGTGGTTCCTAAAGTGGAACCTTGCATCGTGTAACCATAGTTTGGGTTGTTCTTCCCTAGGTGCATAACCTTGCACTTGTCCACATTAAATTTGATCTGCCATTTTGATGCCCAGTCTTCCAATTTATCAAGATCCTCTTGCAATTTTTCACAATCCTCTTGGGTTTTAACAACTTTAAATAGTTTTGTCTCATCTGCAAATTTGATAACCTCACTCGTTATTCCATTTTCCAGGTCATTTATGAATATGTCAAAAAGCAGCGGACCCAGCACAGATCCCTGGGGTACACCACTATTCACCTTTCTCCATTGGGAAAATTGGCCATTTAGCCCTACCCTCTGCTTTCTATCTTTTAACCAGTTCCTGATCCACAATAGTACACTGCCTCCTATCCCATGACTCTTTAGTTTTGCCAAAAGTCTCTGATGAGGGACCTTGTCAAAGGCTTTCTGAAAGTCCAGATACACAATATCAACCGACTCACCTTTGTCCACCTGTTTATTCACTCCTTCAAAAAAACATAACAGATTAGTAAGACAAGATCTTCCTTGTCTAAAGCCATGTTGGCTGTCTCCCATTAGGTTGTGACTATCTACATGCTGAGTAATTTTATTCTTTATGATGGTTTCTAGACTGCTATCCTGGCAGTGCAGCAGGCAATGATGGCTGGCTCGTCTGCATCATCTGCCCCGACGACCAGCTCCCCCGACTGTGGGGAGTCCCTGGTTAAACCAAGCTCCAAGTGTCACCGGCCTCGGGAAAGCCTTCAGTGCCAGTCGAGGTCCCGGCCCCGTTTCTTGGGAATCCGATCCTCACCAGCCAGTTTCTGCGACTTGGACCCTAGGTCCTCAGGAGGCCCCCGGCTCCCTGGCAAGGAGTCACAGGACCTTGGATTAGTCATCACTCCTCGGCCGAGTGGGAGACAGACGAGGCATCCCCAGAAACCAAACGGCACAGTGTCTCCCCCGGCACCATTCTCCTCCAGACGACGTAGCCTTCCGTGACTTTGTCAAGGATATGGCCAGAGCCCTCTCGGCGCAAACCAAGGCAGAGGAGGACCCATACACCGAAGAACTGGGGATTCTCCAGTATTTGTCTCCACCGAAAGAAACTCTCATGGTGCTGGTCCAGCCGATCCTCGAGCGGCTCCTGTTGAGAATGTGAGAGACCCTGGCGTTGTTACCAATGGTCAGCCGACATCTCAATGCCATATACCACGTCAGGAAAGGGCTGGGGTTCCACAAACCTGAACTCCCACATAACTCCATGGTTGTTGAGTCGACCATGCAAAAACTTAAGAGCTAGAAGACCCATTCTTATGTTCTCCCTGATAGGGATGCTAGAGCTCTCAATTCCCTTGGGCACAAATGCTACCAGGGCTCGATGTTGCGATGTTGGATACAGGCCTGAGTATATAGGCATGAACCTCAAGGCCCTAACCCAGTAGTTGTCCTGGTTTTTAGCAGGACTTATCGGGGAGCCCCTCCAAAGGTTCCATCCCCTAACCTTCGGGATCAAGGACTGTTCTAAGTTCTTTTTCGTGGTCATCTATGATGGCTTTGAGTCAGCAGCTTGGATAGCAGCAGTGGACATTGGTGCCCGGCACCAAGCCTAGGTGTAGTCTTTGGACTTCGAGCAATGGGTCCAAGACAAGCTGCTTGATGTCCCCTGTACCGGGAAGAACCTGTTCAGCAAGCCTATGGCCAACAAGGCGGCCGAGATAGAGGCTGACATGGTGACTTGACAGAGGCTCTCCAAAAAGACCTCATCCTTCCCGCGTAAGAAACCATCGGGGAAAAGACCTCTGGTTCTCGGGCCAGCAACAGGGCTCTCACCCTAAAAGACAAAGCCAGGGAGCCCCAAAGAAAAAGGCACAGAAGCCCCAGACCCTAGCTCCTGCCCAGTCCGGGGGGAGCTTTAAACTCCAGGGGCATGGACTCCTTTCCACTGGGAGACTGCCTGGCACTCTTCGCCTACAGGTGGGCCAGTGTCACCTTGAACTAGTGGGTACTGCAGGTTTAAGGGAGGGTCCTGAACAAGGTCTTGATGATCAGCGGGGTAGGAGGGAAGGCATACATGAGGCCTCCTAACCATGAGATCAGGAACGCGTCCGCTGCCACCCTGGAGGTGTGGGCTTACTGGGAGCAGAAAAGGGGCAACAAAGATGTCCAGGCTGGCAAACAGGTCCATTGTGGGTTCTCCCCAGAGCTGGAAGAGCTGACTGGTACCCTGGGGTCCAGCTGCCACTCGTGCAGCTGGAGAACCCTGCTGAGCCCGTTACCCAGCTGATTGTCCTGACCGGGCAGGTACACTGCAAGCAGGAGGATACCCTGTCAGACTGTGTATGAGCAGAGGGCTAGAGCCTCCTAACAAAGAGTCTGAGACCCCGTGCCCCCTTGTTTGTTCATGTAGAGCATCGCCACCTGGTTGTCCATCTGGACAAGAACCGGCTGATGACGGAAGACCCTCAGGCCTAGCTATATGACTCGAAGCTCCAGGAGAATGATCTTCTGGGTGCTCTCGTCTGGTGACCAGTTGCCCTGGATGTGGAGATCACTGCAGTGGGCTCCCCAGCCAAGCAGGGAGGTGTCCGTGGTAAGGGCCCTTGAAAGGCTTGAGGCCTGCAATGGAATGCCTATCTCGAGATACTGGGGCAATTGCCACCAGACCAGGGAGTCCGCCAACTGGCAGGTCACAGAAACTGTCTCGGAGGTGGCCTGTGATCACTGGTCCCAGAGACACCACTGAACCGCCCTCATGAGGTGGTGAGCATCTGGGGTGACGTGGACCATGGAGGCGCAGGAAAAGCTGGACGGGCACCAAGGGATGGTACTGTATGTCCCGAGCTAGAGACCTGAGAAGATCGACTCGGTCCCTGGGCGAGAAAGCCTTTGACTGAAGAGTGTTGATCTTTGCCAGAATGAACTCCAGACACTGTGTCGGGAGGAGGTGAGACTTGGGGTAGTTTATGACAAAGTTCAAGAGTTGCAGAACCTGGATGGTGCGTGCGGTGGCCTGCTGTGCCTCCCTTTATGAGCCAATCGTCCAGGTAGGGAAAGACAAAGACCCCCCTGGAGCCGGAGGAAAGCAGCTATGACTGCCAGGCATTTTGTGAAGACTCTTGGGGCAGAGACTAGGCCGAAGGGGAGCACCCTGTAATGAATATGCCTGCCCCCCTACTATGAACCGCAGGTACTGCCTGTGGTAGGGGTGGATGAGGATGTGGGTATAAGCAATACAGCAGGCAAGATGGGGGTTGCCCAAGGTCACAAGGAGAGAGGGAGGAGTAGCTCAGTGGTTGGGACAGGTTACCTCAGACTGGGGGTTTAATTCCCACATGGGGACAAGCAACCTCAGGCCGGAGGGACTGGGGTCTATAGTCCAATGGCCACTCCTTGTGGCCTTGGGCAAGCCACTTAACCCTCCATTGCCTCAGGTACACTTAGATTGTGAGCCCTTTGGGGACAAGGGAATAAAAAGTATCTGTTAGTATACATGTAAACCGCACTGATTCTAAAGAGTGCGGTATTAAATAAATAAATAAGCATCCTCGAGGTCTAAGGAGCATAGCCAGTCTCCATGCTGGAGGTATGACAGCAATGTTCCAAGGGAGAGCATCTTGAACTTTTCCCTCACCAGGAATTTGTTGAGGTTGCACAGGTCGAGGATGGGCCTTAGGCCCCCTGTCATTTTTGTCACGAGGAAGTACCTGGAGTAGAACCCCTTGCCCTTGAGGTGGTGGGGCACCAGTTCCACCACTTTGTCCTCGAGAAGACCTGCCAACTCCTTCAAAAGGTGGTCCCAGTGGAGGGGAGACCTGAGGGGCTCTCCTGGGAAATAAAGGGGAGGTGTGAGTCAGGTGGAGGTAGTAACCCTCCCTGACTACCCTTAGTGCCCAGGAATCGGTGGTGATGGTCACCCACCTCTGGGCATAGAGGGCCAGACGTCCCCCGTGGGTTGCTGGTCTCCTTGAGGTAGAGAGGCTATGCTCAGAGTTAAAAGCTCCCCTCCCTGGCTGGGCCGGGGCCAGTGCCTGGAGTTTTGGAGCCTTCTGCTTACATGGGCCATGTCCATGTCCTCTGGCCTGCTAACCCTGTTGGGGAGCTGGGGAGGCCTTGTAAGGTGGGTAGTTTCTGTAAGCAGCTCCCTTCCTCGGGTAGAAAGGTTTGTTACCCAAGCCCATCCGTCGGGGAGGGGCAGCAGTCTATTTAGAGAGCCTGGTCCTTGTCATGAACTCTGTCTCCAGCTCGGCAGCCTTGTTGATCATGGGTTTGCTAAAGAGGTTCTCTCCTTGGCACAGGACATCAACCAATTTGTCCTGAACCCACTGCTAGATGTCGGACGACTGTAGGCAAGCTTGGCGGTGTGCACCAATGCCAACCACTGCTACTCGAGCCGCCGACTCAAACCTGTCATAGGCCGCTCAAGACATGATTTTGGCGCATTCATGGACTGCTTTGGCCAGGTTCCTCAGGTACATGCCCATGTACAGCTGGTAGGCCTGAATGCGGCAATGAGAGTTGAGGCCTGGTAGCACTACCTGCCAAGGGCACCCAGGGTGCGGGCCTCCCTGCTGGGGGGCACCTAGGAGTGCATCTTCTGACTTTTCAGTCGATGCATGGCTGACTCCACCACCATGGAGTTATGCGGCAGTCGTGACTTCTGGAAGCCCAGGCTCCGGCAGACTCGATACATCGAGTCGAGCCGCTTGCTCACCACTGGCACTGAAGCTGGTGTCTCCCACATTCGGAGCATCAGCCTTTCCAGGATGGGGGGGAATGGGCACCGTGAGCGATTCCTGCAGAGGGGCCTCGTACTGGAGGATTTCCAATTCATCCGCCCAAGGATACTCCTCCAACTCCATTGGGAATGCCAGGGCCTTGGACATGTCCTTGACAAAATCAAGGAAGCCCATTATCCTCGGGTGGAGGCCTCCGTCGAGTCTCCGAGATGGGACAGTCAGATGGGAAGTCACAGTGGTGTCTCTCACTCAGAGTAGTCCGTCAAGGACTCATAGGAGGGCTGATCCACGGGCATGGGGGCTCCCGGTGCCCGGCAGACTTGCCGGGGATGACCGCGGTCCTGTCGAGCGGGACTCAGATCGTGAACTCGGCCAAGGATCGACTTGACGCCGAAGGACCACGAGGATTGGCTCGACCTCCAAGGACATCTTGGACATCGAAGGCCCGGTGGTGGGGGCAGATGAACTAGTTATGCCGGACAACAGCGCCCGCTGCTGGTCCATGAAGGCTGATAAGCTGCGCTCCAGGGCCGCCATTCTGGACTGCAGACCAGAAAGCTCTGCAGCCTTTTGCGCAGGCACAGAGGGACTTGAGCCCGACGACAGGCTCCTCCGAAGGGGAATCCTCGATAAGGATAGTGTCTGAGGACCGAGCCCGGTCCGCGGTCGGATTCCTCTGGGGGACCTTCGCAGGCCACTCCTTCTTAGACTCCTCGGACTGCGGGACCAGGCCCGGGGAGCCCCTGGCCGGTTGGATCCATCCAAGGACACCGCCTTTGAGGGTTTCTTCATCTTCCTGGGTTCCCTCGAGGGAGAACCCCTTTCTGAGGGTCCACGACGAGGCTCGGGTTTGGAGGGTTCTGCCTGAGATGTCGGGGCCTCAGATGAGGCCCTGGCCTTTGGAGACACCAGGGACTTGGGGAAAAAAACTTATCGTGCTGTTGCTGGTGCTTCCTGAGGGCCTTACTGAATATCCTCTTGCAGAGACTGCAGGCTACCGGGTCATTAACTGGACCCAGGCAGCGGAGACAGCAGTCGTGTGTGTCTGTCAAAGACATAATTTTGGAGCACCGATCACACTTCTTAAAACCACTGGTAGCCATGGGGGAAAAAAGTATCCCTGCAAGGTCGAAAACTCTTCAGGCTGCCAGTGGAAGAGAAAAGGCACGAAGATGCCAGGAAAAGAACGACAAAGCTACAAAATTGGACCGAACTAGACACAGAGGCAATGAGTTTGGCAGGTGGGAAGAGTACCGGTGCGATACCGGGGCGAGTATGAAACTCGGAGAGAAAAAAATCAGGTTTTTCAAGGGACAAGCTAGACAAGCCTGAAGGGTTCCACGGTAAAAAAGAGACTGAGCAAGATGGCACCCTTGGGAGGGAAGGGGACCACGCATGCGTGGTGGCATCTCCCAAAGGCTTTCTTTGAAAGGTGGGGGATGCTTCCGTGAGGACTCCATTGGTACCAACATCACCCATATGTGAGGACCGACTTCCTGCTTATTCCCAGAGAAATGCATGGACCTGATAGCCCAGCATGGAGCCCTGGTAGCATTTTTTGCCGAGGGTGAAGAGGCTCTGAGCCTCCCTGCTGGAGGCATCGAGGAGTGTATCTTTTGGCTTTAGAGCCAATGCATGGCTGACTCAACCACCATGAAGTTGTATGGTAATTGGCTCCTGCAGAAGCCCAGGTTCGGACAGACCTTATACGTAAAGTCGAGCCAGCAACTAATTGTGTGTACCATAGCCGGTGTCTTCCCACATACGGAGGAGCGGCCTCTAGAGAACTGCTGGGACTGGCATCGATAGGGACTTCTTCGGGGGGGGGGGAGGGGGGATTCTAATTGGAGGATTTCAAGATCCTCCAACTGAGGGTCGTCTACTGACTCTGTGGTGAAGGCCAGAGCTTTGGTCATGTCCAGCAGTTGAGGAAGGCCTTATCCTTGGGCAGGGACTGACACAGACCCTGGTGGGGACGGATCCGACAGAAGGTCTCGATGCTTCCAGGTGTCTGGGTAAGTGTAATTCTCGTATTTCCAGGCAGTCGTCGGAGGTACACTTGACAATCAAACAGACTCAGGTTGGGGTCGGAGGCCTCAGTGGTGTGGCTGTAGCCGCTGGCAGAGGAGGATCTGGGTCCCGTGGAATGGGACTGCGAACCGTGACATTTGTCGGTGATCAGCTCGGGCAAGGAAACTCTGGGGGATCAACTCGATGCCAAGGGAAGTCACCGAGGTCTTGATGTTTTTGACAGATGATCTGGTGGAGCCAGACAGAACTGCCTGCTGGGTGGCCAAGAAGGCAGACAAGTTGCGCTCCAGAGCATCCATCCTGGTCTCCAGCCCGGATGGGGTCACATTAGTTGGTGCAGACTCAGAGTATTGGGTCTGGTACCAGTGGAGGAGAGACCCTGGTGGGGATGGCCGCAAGGACCTGGGGCCGATCGCCAGGGTCCATCGAGTCCTTCTGGGGGACGTTCTGGCAGCTGCTCCAGCTCAGACACCTCGGTCCTCCTCCCGCCTTCTGAGTCTTGTGAAGAGTCCCGCGAGGCTTTCTTCTTCTTCTTCGGAGTCCGGCTTGGGGATACCCAGTCGGAGGACACATGACCCTGGACTGGTGGCCACAGAGTTACGTTGCGATCCCGGAGTCTTGGACTGGGCCCTTGAAGGGATTTCTGAGGCAGAGTCTGACCTGAACATCCGGTCGTACTTCTCCTGCCTGCTTCTGATTGCTTTGGGGGGTCAGTCTCTTGAAGGACCCGCAAGTCTCCGGGTCGTGGTCAGGACAGAGATGACAACGGAGACAGCTGTCGTATGTGTCTGTGATAGAAAAATTACTGTTACACTGATCACGCTTTTTAAAGCCGCTGGCCATTGGGGGAAAAACGACCCCAGCGAGGTCAAAGACCTGAGGAACTGCCAGTGGAAAAGGGCATGAATTGCGCTGGAAAGAAAAATTTGAAGGGCCAGAGGATGCAGAGCCGAGGCAAGCAAACTCAGGGGCGGGAAAGAGATTGGCCGTGGCCAGAGAGAGAGAGAATTAACTCTAGGAGAAAAAAAAATCAACTTTTTCTGGGGAATCAGATGCGCGTCTGCTATGCTCTGTGGAAAAAAGGAGACTGACCAAGATGGCACCCTTGGGCGGGAAGAGGACCATGCATGCATGGTTGCATCTCCCAAAGGCTTTCTTTGAAAGCTGGAGAGATGCTTCCGCATGAGTTCTGTCGGCATCGACGTCACCCATGTGAGGACTGACTTCCTCTTGTTCCTGGAGAAACAGTACTCCCTCCCGTCTCATCTCCCAGAAAGAAAAAACCTAGTATGAAAGTGCTGCAGAGAGACTAGCTTGTCTAGAGTAGAAAGCAAGTGCTGCTTAGATTCCCACTGCACCACCTAGATCAGTGCTATTCAACCACTGTGTCGAATGATCTGCAGGTGTGTCATGGGAGTTTAGGGGATGGTTATTTGTTAGTACTGAGTAATCACTGAAAAATATTTCCTATCCTTGATACATTTCCTTGGACTGGGTGCAAGATCAATTTGTATTAAGTGCATAGAAACACACATAGTAACATAGTAAATGACAGCAGATAAAGACAAGTATGGCTCATCTAGTCAGACCAGCAAGGTGAAGGTCACCCCCCCTCTATGCCTTTTTTAGGGTTGTACCCACCGCTCCATGAAGGTCACACCTATTTGTTAAGGTATAAGAAATAGTTATGTTTATCTTGGTTTTATCCTCTTGCTATAAAAGGGATTCAGTATGTCTGTCTCATGCCATTTTGAATTCTGTCACTGTATTTGCTCCCACACCTCCATCAGTAGGGCATTCCAAGCTATTTCCTGACATTGCTTTTATGTTTACCTCCTTGCAGCTTAATTTTATGCCCTGTAGTTTTAGAGACTTCTCTGAAAAAAGTAGGTTTGTTCATTAATACCTTTTTAAGTATTTAAACGTCTGTATCATATCTCCCATGCCCCTCCTGTCCTCTAGGGTATACGTATTTAGGTCTTCAAGTCTCTTCTCATAAGTCTTCTGGCACAAGCTCCAAATCATTTTGGTCACCTTCCTTGGAACAGTTCCAAGTCTTTTTATATCCTTTGTGATACATGGTCTCCAAAACTGAACACAATATTCCAAGTGAGGCCTCACCAATGACTTGTACAGGGGCATTAATACCTCCTCCTTTCTGCTGGTTATTCCTCGGTATGCAATCCAGCATCCTTCTGGCTTTGACCACCGCCTTGTCACATTCTTTCGCCACCTTGAGATCCTCAGAAACAAATCACTCCAAGGTCCTTTTCCTGGTCCATGCACACCAATCTCTTGCCCCCTATGGCATACAATTCCCTTGGATTTCTACATCACAAGTGCATGACACTGCACTTCTACCATTAAATCAAACTTCCAAGCATTAAACCACTCTTCCCGCTTTCGTAGATCTTGCCTCATGTTGTCCACTCCCTCAGAAATGCCCACTCTGTTGCAAATTTTCATGTCATCTGCAAAAAGGCAGACACTTCCCCATCAATCCTTCAACAATATCACTTACAAATGCATTGAAATAGTACCAGTCCCAGGACCAATTCTTGGAGCATACCACTTCTCCACTTCCTTTCTTTCAAGTGAGTTCCGTTTACCACCATCTTCTGTCATCTGTTAGTCAACTAATTTCTGATCCAGTTCACAACCTTGTGACCCATCCCCAGGCTGCTCAGTTTACTGATAAACCTCCTATGAGGAACAGTATGAAAAGTTTAGTTAAAATCTAGGTAGATCACATCCATCACATGCCCTTGATCTAGTTCTGTTGTCACCCAATCAAAGAATGCAATCAAATTTGTTTGGCATGATCTTCCTTTGGTAAAACCATGTTGCCTCGATCATGCAACCTATAGGTTTCTAGAAAGTCTACTATTCTCTCTTTCAGGAGTGCCTCCATTGCTTTTCCTACCCCAAGTTAAGGCCTATAGTTTGTCACCTCTTCCCCATTGCCACTTTTGTGAAGAAATACCACATCAGCCCTTCTCCAGTCCTGTAGAACCTCTTCAGTCTTCAAGGATCTGTTAAGAACATCCTTTAAAGGCCTTGTCAGAAAGCGTAGCTACTCACCTGTAACAGGTGTTCTCCGGGGACAGCAGGAATCAGTTCTCACATATGGGTGATGTCGACGCCGACGGAGCCCTCGTGGAGCAAATCCCCAGCTTTCACAGAAAGCCTTTGGGTGTTGCTACCACGCATGCGTGGTCCCCCTTCCGGCCCAAGCGTGCCATCTTGCTCAAATGACATAGCTAAAAAGAAGGCAAATAAAGAATAATTGGACTGCAACTCCAAGGAGAGGAGGGCGGGTTATGAGGGCAGATTCCTGTTGTCCCCGGAGAACACATGTTAAAGGTGAGTGACGATGCTTTCTCCGGGAACAAGCAGGAAGTCAGTCCTCACATATATGACTCCTCAGCTACAGGCTACCTTGAACCCATAGCACAAAACAAAAAAGGCTCCCTCAATGAGAGCCACAAGCAGCCGCAATGAAATCCTAACTAGGGAAGTAGCACTCAAGTAGCCTGAATACAGAAGGGTCGGAGGGTAGGATTCGCCTAGACCCTGAAAAGATTTCAGAGCACGGCCTGGCCAAAGGCACTGTCCTGTTGGGACTCCCTTTCCAGGCAGTAATGAGTTGCAAAGGTGTGAACTGAAGACCAAGTGACGGCCTGGCAGATGTCCACCAGATGAACAGAGCGCAGGTGAGCTACTGATGCCGCCATGGCCCTGGCCCTGGCCCTGACCCTATGAGCCGTAACACGGCCCTCTAGCCGGACGTCCCACTGCCTCATAAGCCCGGGCAATACAGTCCAACACCCAAGTGGACAGCGTATGCTTTGTCACCGCTTCCCCCAGTTTACTGGGATCGTAAGAAATGAAAAGCTGAGAGGCTTTCCGGTGAGTTTACGTACGCTGGATGTCCCTTACAGTCCAGGGTATGGAGGACCGCCTCTGCCTGACTGGCATGCGGCCTAGGAAAGAAGGTAGGAAGAACCACCTCTTGGTTGAGGTGGAACGAGACGACAACCTTCTGCAGAAACTTGGGATGTGTGCGAAGCACCACCCTATTCTTATAGAACCTGGTATAAGGCCTCTCCGCCACGAGAGCCTGGAGCTCACTCACTCTCCAGGCAGAAGTGAGTGCAACCAAGAATACCACTTTCCAGGAGAGGTACCAGAGGTGGCATGTGGCCATTGGCTCAAAGGGCAGCCTAGTAAGCTGCATCAACATGACATTAAGGTCCCATTCGGTCGCAGGAGGAAGGACAGAGGGTTTCAAGAGAAGCAAGCCCTTTAGAAACTGGGATACCATTGGGTGAGCAGAGAGAAGCTTCTCGTCCACGGGGAAGTGGTTTGCCGCTAGGGCACCGAGGTGCACTCTGACGGAGTTTGACTTAAGCCCCATCTCGGAAAGTTAGAGAAGGTATTGCAACACCACTACCATCAGGCAGGAAAAGGGGTCCATCTTTTGCCCGGCACACCAGACAGCAAACATGTGCCACTTAAAGGAGTATGTCCGCCTGGTAGATGATTAATGGGAAGCCAGCAAGACCTCCTCAACCTCCCCCGGAAGGAGGAGCGGGGCGAGAGTCACCCTCTCAGCAGCCATGCTGTCAGCGAGAGGGAGCTGAGGTTGGGATGAAGGAGAGCGCGCCCCCCCCCCCACACCTTCCTGGGAGAGAAGCTGCGGGGACAAACTCAGGGGAATGGGAGTCTCCACCGCTAGCTACAGGAGAAGTGGGAACCATGGTTGCCGGGGCCACCATGGGGCTAGGAGGATGACAAAAGCTCTTTCCTGAAGGATCTTGAACAGAGTCCTGGCGACTAGAGGTGGTGGGGGGAAATCATACAGAAGCCCCACCGACCATGAAAATAGAAAGGCATCGGCAGACACCCTGGCCGGATGTGGCTGCCTTCAGCAGAAATGGGGTAGCTGGTGATTGTCCGGGCTCGCAAACAAGTCCATCAGCGGCTCCCCCCAGGTCTGGAAAAGCCTATTGGCCACCGCCTGGTCCAACTGCCACATGCGGCTGAAGGATCCTGCTGATTCTGTCTGCCAACCAGTTGTCCTGGCCCGGCAATTATACTGCCCTGAGGAGAATTCCCTGCCGTGTTGCAAAAGAGCAAACGTCTAGGGCCTCCTGACAGAGGGTGCGTGATCCTGTACCCCCCTGTTTGTTCATGTAGAACATGGCTACTTGGTTATTCATTTGGACCAGGACTGACCTGTGATTCAGGTACGGCCTGAAAACCCTCAGAGCGAGATGGATGGCCCAAAGCACCAACAAGTTGATCTGGTGGGCGTTCTCCTCTGGGGACCACCTCCCCTGCATGCGGTATCCCTGGCAATTGGCTCCCCAGCCCAGCAAAGAGGCATCCATGGTGAAGACTCTTGAGTGGGGAAGGGCCTGAAAAGCCATGCCTGCCCCCAAGTGTTGAGGCGAGAGCCACCAGGCCAAGGATTGCACCAGGCACCTGGTCACCTTGATCCTGTCCTGGATATGTCCTGTGGCCTGGGACCACTGATCCCTGAGGCACCACTGCACAGTTCGCATGTGGAGGCGGGCATTCAGAGTGACATGGACCATGGAGGCCATGTGCCCGAGGAGATGCAGCAGTTGCCTCGCTGGCACTGAGGAGCTGTGGCTCACTTTTCTTGCGATGCCAATAAGCCTGCTTACCCTGTCTGCAAGCAGGAAGGCCTCTGACTGAAGGGTATTGAGCATTGCCTCGATGAAGTCTAACTCCTGAGTCAGACAGAGACTGGATTTGGGGTAGTTGATTACAAACACCAAGTACTGCAGGACCTGGATGATGCGAGCTGTGGCCTTCTGCACCTCGGTGGCCGAAGTGCCTCTGATGAGCCAGTCGTCGAGGTAGGGGGAAGACAAAAATCTCCTGAAGCCTGAGGAAGGCGGCGACCATCGCCAGGCATTTTGTGAATACCCTGGGGGCTGAGGCAAGGCCAAAGGGGAGCACTCTGTACTTGTAGTGGTTGTCCCCCACCACAAAAGCTTAGATACTGCCTGTGGCTTGGGTGGATAAGGATGTGTGTGTAGATATCCTTAAGCTCTAAGGAGCATAGCCAGTCTCCCTGGCGGAGGTAGGGCAGCAATATTCCAAGGGAGAGCATCTTGAACTTCTCCCTCACCAGGAATTTGTTGAGGTTGCACAGGTCGAGAATGGGCCTTAGGCTCCCCGTCCTTTTGGGGACGAGGAAGTATCTGGAGTAGAACCCCTTGCCCTTGAGGTGGTGGGGCACCGGTTCCACCGCACAGTCCTCGAGGAGACCTGCCAACTTCTTCAGAAGGTGGTCCCGGTGAAGGGGAGTCCTTGGAGGCTCTCCTGAAAAGCGATGAAGCGGCACTTGGGCTAGATGGAGAGGTATCCCTCCCTGACCACTTGCAATGCCCAGTAATCAGTAGTGATGGCCCGCCACCTGTGGGCATACAAAGCCAGCCGACTCCCCGTGGGCTGCCCAGTTCCAGCTGGCAGAGGGGCCATGCTGCTGGAGTCAAAAGCCCCCACCAGGCTGGGTCGGAGCAGGAGCCTGAGGCTTGGGGGCCTTCTGCTTACGTGGGCCATCCCCTGTCCCTTGGCCTGTTGCCCCTGTGGGGGAGCTGGGAAGGCCTGGTAAGGGGGGTAGTTTCGGTAAGCAGCTCCCTTCCTTGGGTAAAAGGGCTTTTTACCTGAGCCCTTCTTACGAGGAGGGGCAGAGGTCTTCTTAGAGAGCCATGTCCTCATCATAAACTCTGTCTCCAGTTCTGCAGCCTTGTCGGTCATGGGTTTGCAAAAGAGATTCTCCCTTTGGCATGGGACATCGACCAACTTGTCCTGAACCCATTGCTTGAGGTCGAACGACTGCAGCCAAGCCTGGCGGCACACACCGATGCCCACTGCAGCTACTCAAAGCCGTCATAAGCCGCCCCAGACAAACTTGGAGCATTCACAGACAGCTTTCGACAGGCTCTTGAAGCGCTGCAAAGGTTCCTCGGAGAGACCAGCTGAGAACCCGGCGAGTTCCTTCGCTAGGTCACTCAGGTACAGTGGTGTGCAAAAGTCTGGAATCACTTGTAAATTTGATGTTTTTTCAACTTCATGACCTTATATCTTAATTTCTTTTTCCTCCCAGTGGCTTTTTCTGTGTATTACATGATAAGTGATAGATTTGACTATTAGGGCCAACTTTTAGTATTGGTTTGGCCCTTATTTTCTGAGTTTGTTCCCCATAGTTGTCCTGTTGATAGATTTTCTGTGAAAATTGCGTAATGTACATTGTTGGCCAACGATATATTATTGTAAGTATGCTTTAAAATATTATGGACGTACGCCAGGTTTCCTTCAAACTAATGTATGTGGCCTTGTAAAAGGCTGTTTTTATGTGTCAGTGATGGCTCAGTATTTGATGGGCCACCCTTTGTTCTTGATCACCTCACTGCACCTCGTCAGCATTGAATGAACCAGTCTGACAAGGTGATTGTTGGTGACAACGCGGTTCCAAGCTGCAATGAGTGACTCAATCAGCTCACGCTTTGATGTCGGATGCCTCTTGGATATTTCAAGGCCACCTTGTGCCACAGGTTCGATTGGATTCAGATCTGGAGACTGGGCAGGCCAGTCCACTGACTTGATGTTGTTCCGCTGCTTCCAGCTGATCACCTGTCTGGAGCGATGGCAGGGTGCATTGTCATCTTGGAACAGGAACTGGCCAGGAAATAGCTGATGTGCTGATGGCACCATGCACTTTTGCAGTATGGTGATGTACTTGGCCCCGCTGACCATTCCATCGACAATGTGAAGACGTCCAACGCCACTGGCAGCCATGCAGCCCCAGACCATGACCTTCAAAGGATGCTTCACAGTGAGGATGAGACACTCAGGCTTGAATTCCTCTCCAGGAAATCTCCTCACATTGGTGTGGGCCTGGTTACCAAATATACAGAAGGTGCTTTCATCACTGAATAGCACCTTTTCCCACATTTCAGTTGACCAGGTTGAGTGCTTTCTCGCCCACACGATCCGGTTGCGCCTTTGTATGTCAGTCATCAGTGGCTTATTCCGTGCTTTGCAGCCCCAGAGACAAAACTGCAGGCACCAGCGACGAACTGTCGATGAGCTAACACTGACCTCACTTTTGTCTGTCCACACTCGAAGTAGCTGAGGAGAGGTCAACTTGCGATTAGTCAGTGAAATGCATCGTAGTGTGCGGTCCTGGGTGATGTTGATGCAAGTGGACGACCTGAACAAGGCTTGTCCACGACTGAACCCGTTTCTTTCTTCTTCTGTACAATCTTAACAGCGCTCTGACGGCGCTCTGACGGCTTGAAAATCCTTCCTCGCTCATAAAGGACACACGAACACGCTCCTCCAACGTCAGGGTCCGAGTCATCTTCATGGTCGATCCAGAAAGTGTATGAAATTCAAAAATTCCGTGCATTTTTATAGCTGCACTGTTGGCTAGATATCTGCATTGTGATTGGTTAGTGAAACCAGCCTCCTGATTGGTCAGAAATAACGTGTGCATATCGGATAATCTCGATCCAGTTTTGACGCAGGATCCACAAAAATCGCAGTAGCTATCTCCCAGTGTCTGTAAAATATTTAAACTGGAAGCAAGGAATGCAAAAAAGTCAACTCTAATAGCCAAATGTATCCCTTCTAATGTGGTAGAAAGATGAATATGCTGGGCTAACGCAAAAAACCCCCCAAAAAACGTTAGAAAGTACGAAAAATGCAAAACTCACAAGTGATTCCAGACTTTTGCACATCATTGTACATGCCCATGTACAACTGGTACACCTGGATTTGATAATTCAGCATCGCACCCTGGAATTACTTTCTGCCGAGGGGCACCGATGAATGAGTCTTCTGGCTTTTAAGTGGACGCAGGGCCGATTCCACAACCATGAAATTGTGTGGCAGCTGCAATTTCTGGAATTCAGGGCTCCAGCGGATTCGGTACATCGAGTCAAGCCATTTGCTGATCACCGACATCGACGCCAGTGCCTCCCACATGCGGAGCATGAGTCGTTCCAGGATCGGAGAAATGGGTACCGTGAGGGTCTCCCGAGGAGGAGCCTCAATATTGGAGAATCTCGAGCTCGTTGGCTCGAGGCTCCTCCTCGGACTCCGTGGGGAAAGCCAACGCCTTGGACATATCCCACACAAAGTCCAGGAAACCCATATCCTCCAGTGGGGACCTTCTCCAAGGTTCAGACACAGGGGAATCTGAGGGGACGTCCCTATGCCTCCGGGGACTCCTCGTCCTCCATCTCCCAGGCCAAGGAAGATGTGAGGGGCTTCGAGGGCCCCGGCGCCATCCGTCCCAACGCTGGTAGACTTGGCGGCAATGACCTCGGTCCCGAACAGGAGGCCAAGTGCAAACTCAGCCGGTCTCCGGAGCAGACGATGTTGAGGGCCCGGTGGTTGGGGCAGAAGAGCCAGACATGCCGGACATCAGCACCTGCTGCTGTTCAATGAAGGCAGTAAAACTGTGCTCCAAAGCCACCATCCTGGACATGAGTTCCGAGGCTCCACCGCCACAGACACGGTCGGCCCTGACGCCGGTTCCCCCGGAGGGCAGTCTTCAACCAGAACAGTCGGTACTTGCCTTGGTTGGTCCGGTTCTTGGTGAGGAGCTTTGGCCGGGCGCTCCTTTTCCGATGATCTCGGCAGGTGCTCGGGGCTCCGCGACCAGTCTCACAAAGAGCCCAGTCACTCAGAGCTGTCCAGAGATGCCACCTTCAAGGATTTCTTCTTCCTGTTGTGCTCCCTTGAGGGAGACCCCTTCTCTGAGGAACCCCGATGACGCTCGGGCTCGGAGTGTTCCTCCCGAAATGTCGAGGCCTCAGACGAGGTCCTGACTCTTGGAGGCATGGGGAAGTCAGGAAAAATCTTGTTGTGCTGCTGCTGCTGGCGGCTCCGCAGGGCCTTGGACGACATTCTCTTACATAGAGGGCAGACCGTTTGTGTCGTGGTCTGGCCCAAGGCACCCGAGGCACCAGTCATGCGTATCAGTGAGGGACAATTTTCCCGCACCGATCACACTTCTTAAAACTGCTGGTGACCATTGGGGGGGAAAAGGACCCCGGCTAGGTCGAAGACCCTATGGGCTGCCAGCAAAGGAAAGGAGAGAAAAAAGGTGCGAAGATGCCTCAAAGGTAAAATTAGAACAAGAACAATAACAGGACCGACCCGATACCAGAGTACTGAGGTGGGAAGGACACCGGTGTCGACCGGTCGGGCTAAAAAGGCACAAAAAAAATTCAACTTTTTCCAGGACACAAGGGACAACATCTGATGGGCTCCACGGAAAAAAGGAGACTGAGCAAGATGGCACCCTTGGGCAGGAAGGGGACCACGCATGTGTGGTAGCAACTCCCAAAGGCTTTCTGTAAAAGCTGGGGATTTGCTCCGCGTGGGCTCCTTCGGCGTCGATGTCACCCATATGTGAGGACTTCCTGCTTGTTCCCGGAGAACCTCTCTGAGCCCTTTCAGTATCTTGGGATGCATTCCCATCCAGTCCCATGGTCTTGTCCATTTTCAGTTTTTCAAGCTGTTCAAAACACATGATCTTCTGTGAATGGTCTGGTATCTACTCCATTCCCATCTGTGTATTTGTCAGTCATATGTAGTGTTTCTCCAGGATTTTCTTTCTTTATTTCATTTATTTAGCTGTATTTATATCCCGCTGTTCACTGGGTCAAAGTGGTTTAACATCAAAGGGATGGGGGACAGTAATCAATTCTTAGGGTGGAGGGGCTGTCACCGGGGAGGCCAACATTAATGATCTGAACAGACATTAAGGACTTAGTGAATACAGAAGTATTCATTTAGCATTCTTGTTTTTTCAATGTCACTTTCCACAAAATCTGTCCTCAGCACTTTTGAGTCTTGCAATTGCACCTCTTCACCAAAATATACTTGAAAAAAGGTTTTGTCTCCATGATTCACCTCTTTAGCCATCAATTCTTCTTGATTAGGGTTCACCTGTGTGCAATCAATGTCACATGATGCCTGTATAAATATACCTGTTCTGAAAGGCCTCTGACTCTGCAACACCACTAAGCAAGCAACATGAAGGAGCACTCCAAACAGAGACAAAGTTGTGGAAAAGTATAGATCAGGGTTAGGTTATAAAAAGTATCCCAAATTCTGAATATCCCATGGAACACCAGTAAGCGCAGTTACTCCCCTGTAAACAGGTGTTCTCTGGGGACAGCAGGAATCAGTCCTCACATATAGATGACATCAACGCTGATGCAGCCCTCATGGAAGCATCCCCCCAGCTTTCAAAGAAAGCCTTTGGGAGATGCCAACACGCATGTGTGGTGCCCTTCTGCTCGAAGATGTCATCTTGCTCAGTCAAATGACATAGCTAAAAGATGGCAAAAATAAAGATGGTAAAGAAGCAACTCCAAAGGGAGGAGAGAGGGTTGTGAGGACCAATTCCTGTTGTCCCTGGAGAACAGCTTTTACAAGTGAGTAACTACGCTTTCTCTGGGAACAAGCAGGAAGTCAGTCCTCACATATGGGACTCCCTAGCTACAGGCTACCACAAGCCCACAGAGAAAAGCTATGGTTGCACTAAAGGGAGCCGTGAGTAGCAGCAATTGAGTATGCAGATACAGTCAGCAGTAAGACCCATGTGTCAGATGGGAACCAGCAATCCGGTAGCCTGAACACAGAAGGGTCGGAGGGTAGGATTCGCCTAGACCCTGAAAAGATTTCAGAGCACGGCCTGGCCAAAGGTACTGTCCTGTTGGGACTCCCTTTCCAGGCAGTAATGAGCTGCAAAGGTGTGAACTGAAGACCAGGTGGCGGCCTGGGAGATGTCCAGCACAGGGATGGAGTGCAGGTTTGCCACCAAGGCCGCCATGGCCCTGAAACAGTGTGCCGTGACCCGGCCATCCAAGGTGAACCCAGCCTGGTCATAGGTGAGGGCGATGCAGTCTTCTATCCAGGTGGACAGTGTCCGTTTAGTTACCTCCTTCCCCAGCTGACTGGGGTCATGGGAAACAAAAATCTGAGAGAAGCTTTCCAGTGGTCCTGGGTATGCGGAATGTAGAAAGACAGGGCCCTCTTACAGTCCAAGGTGTGAAGGACCGTCTCCGCCCTGCTTGTGTGAAGCCTTGAGAAGATGGGCAGCACCACCTCTTGGTTAGGGTGGAAAGGAGATACCACCATCGGAAGGAATTTAGGGTGTGTGCGTAGCACAACCCTGTTCTTATAGAACCTGGTATACAGTGTCTCTGCCACTAGGGCTTGGAACTTGCTGACCCCCAAGAGCGGAGGCGAATGCCACCAGGAACATGACCTTCCACGAGATTTACCTCAGGTGGCAGGCAGCCAGAGGCTCAAATGGCAGGCGAGAGGGCTCCGCCAATATCACGTTGAAGTCCATTCTGTCGCTGAAGGCGGACAGGGGGTTTGGACAGCAGGAGTCCTCTAAAAAAGCGGGTCACCAGAGGTTGGCAAGAGTATGAGAAAATCAACTTTTTCCAGGGGAACAAGATGAATGTCTATAGGGCTCCGTGGAAAAAGGGTAACTGAGCAAGATGGCACCCTTGGGCGGGAAGGGGACCATGCATGCGTGGTGGCATCTCCCAAAGGCTTTCTTTGAAAGCTGGGGAGATGCTTCTGCAAAGGCTCCGTCAGTGTTGATTTCGACGTCACCCATATGTGAGGACAGACTTCCTGCTTGTTCCTGGAGAACGGATCTTATCTGAGACACACCTTAACATAGCAATCGACAAACTCTGAAAGAAGGGTGTTTTGCAACAGACTTGGCTTGACTTACTGCTGCTCCAAACGATGCAGTGCTGTTTGAATTAATCGCCTGAATTAGAAAATGCACCGAAGTACAGTTCTACTGCCAAACAACGTTTTCTTTTTATTTCCAACAGCAAACAGATTACCTATACATCATGCATATTCATTTTACTTGACTTTCTAAAAAAAGTATTGATGTTAAAGGCTGTATGTGCACAAACCCAAGTAGAAATAAATGTTGGTTGGCAAAAAAGGGCCACACAATCCATTCAGCCTGCCCATTTATGCCTGTGTACGACAGTGACGGTTCTTACTTATATCAAAGATTTTGACCGCCTTTGCCCCATACATGCCTTTTATTCTACTATTCTGATGGAAAACTGTTCTAGGCGTTCACCACTCTCCCAAAGGAAAAGTATTTGCTTACATTCCTTTTGGAGCTTCTATTCCTTCCCTTGAGCTTTTCATTCCAAAAAAATACTACTTTATTAAAGCTTGCAAGATATCTGAATGTCTGTATCATACTTCTTTTCTCGCTTTTAGAACATGCGTGTAACTCCTTCAGTTTGCATATCATTTATAGAGCAGGTCAGGCACCACTTTGGTGATACTTTATGTGCACAGACATCCTATCAACACTAAAGGGCACAGTCAGTCAATTATTTGACATAACATTTTTGGGTGTTAAAGCAGTGTAACTCATGCAATCATTAGTTAAGGCATGCATAACAGGGCTACTCACCATCAACAATCTTGTGAAGATCAGGGAGATAAAGAATAAAAGCAGAAGTTAGTTATACAAGGAAAAAAACCGTAAGCCCTGATACTTAAAATATTTCCGTAGTCTCAACTAGATTTTAGATTTAAATCACTCTTACTTTTAACTCTGAACGATGTACAAATCTACACAAAAAAATTGTTTTTTTTACAATTTCCCAAACCACCCACCCCATCTTATTAATTTCCCATATTTGCATACCGTCAACCCATTACCACACAAACACACAAGATTTACCCATTAACAAGCTACTCTAACCTTTTACCAAATCTCTCAGCTCCTACTCCAACAGGCATAAGCCACTTCAAAAATTAGCAAGCATCAGGAAATGATCCTTATCAAGGAACTCCTGAGGCTTTACAATATGCTCAGTAGGGATTTAGAGAAAATCTGACACCTTGCATTTACCCTAAAAACTGACAGAAAAATAAAAACAAAAAAAAAACACACAGGAAGAGCCACACCAATACAAAAACAAGGTGGTAAAGGAAAGTGATACACAATATTCAAAAGAAATCAATTACAGATTTAAATCTCTGTTCATAAGAATGATTGTGAAAAAAGCATAGTTACTCACCTATAACAGGTGTTCTCTGGGGACAGCAGGAATCAGTCCTCACATATGGGTGGCGTCGGTGCTGACTGAGCTCATGCCAATCCACTCCCCAGCTTTAAAAGAAAGCCTTTG
Organism: Ichthyophis bannanicus; assembly: GCA_033557465.1. NCBI lineage: Eukaryota > Metazoa > Chordata > Amphibia > Gymnophiona > Ichthyophiidae > Ichthyophis > Ichthyophis bannanicus. The sequence continues at coordinate 1,361,140,927 of CM066032.1, read as the reverse complement.
GGAGCAACACCGCACGTGTGGTCACTTTCCCACCCAGAGGTGCCATCTTGTCTCAGTATTATAATATAGCACAAGACAGTAAAAAGAGAAAACTCCTCCATGCTGTCCCTGGAAAACACCTGTTACACATGAGCAACTACACTTTCTCTGGGAACAAGCAGGAAGTTAGTCCTCACATATGGGACTCCCAAGCTACAGGCTACCGAAAGACCTGTAAAAAGCCACAGGTGACCCAAAACGCTGACCGTAAATGACAGCAGGAGGTGCTGATTGGCTGAAAGTCTGACACTGCAGCAGCAGCATCAAAGATGCAATCCCCACTCCAGTAGCTGGGACAGAGGGCCGTAGGGAAGGAGTTGCATTATTCCCCGAAGAGGTGACAGAGTATGGCCTGGCCGAAGGCACTATCCCTCCAGAAGGTCTCCTCCAAACAGCAGTGCACTGCAAAGGTGTGTGCAGAGGACCAGGTGGCAGCCCGGCAGATGTCCAGCACGGGCAGCAATCGCAGGCTGGCCATGGAGCTGCCATGGCCTGTACATTGTGAGCTGTCACATGATGCTCCAGAGAGAACCCTGCCTGTTGATAGGCGAACAAAATGCAGTCAGCCATCCGCTGAGAGAGGGTGCACTTGGAGACTATAATCTCCAGATGGCTGGGATAAAGAGAGACAAAGCTGCATCGAGTGGCAATGGGGCTGTGTCTTTTGGATGTAGAAGGTCAGGGCATGCTTGCAGTCAAGTGTGTGCAGTGAGGCCTCCCACTCTGGAGGCCTGGGGAAAAAAAGTTGGTAGCACTACCTCTTGATTCAGATGAAAAGCAGAGACCACTTTTGGTAAGAACTTTGGGTGCGTTCGGACGACTGTTCCTTTGGAACCTGGTGTAGGGCTCATGTGCTACTAGCACCTGTGGTTCGCTCAAGCACCTGGCTGAGGTGAGCGCCACCAGGAAGATGACCTTCTACGAGAGGCATTTGAGAGGACAGGTAGCCAAGGGCTTGAAAGGGGGCCCCCATGAGCTTCCCTAGTACCACAATGAGGCCCCATGCCACCGGCGGTGGGCGAACCAGAGGCTGTGAGAGGAGAAGGCCTCACATAAACTGGACTACCAATGGGTAGACGGACATGGCCTTGCCTCCATCTCATGGTTGTGGGCAGAGATGGCACAGAGGTGTACTCTGACCGATTTGGATTTCAGGTCTGCGCCTGACAGGTGCAAGAGGTACTGCAATATCTCTGCCATTGCGCAGGAGAAAGGGTTAAGGCCCTGTCCCGCACACCAAAGGGAGAACATGTACCACTTGAAGGCGTAAGCTTGGCATGTAGAGTCCTTATGCAAGACCAATAAGATATTTTTCCACAGGCCAATGGAGGTGGTGGTGCACAATGGCTATCCTCTCAGCATCCAGGCCTTCAGAGCCAGGGAGTGGAGGTTGGGGTGCTGCGTCTCGTCCTCTTGTGAAAGCAGGTCTGGGGCACACCCCAACAGCCGCAGCAGCAGGGAGATCCAGGACTGCCTTGGCCACCTGGGTGCAATGAAGAGGACGGAGACTGCCTCCCCTTGGATCTTCATGAGGGCCTGAGGCACCAGAGGCAGCATCGGTGGGAACACATACAGGAGGCCCCTGGACCAGGGAAGAGGAAGGCATCTACTGCCTCCCGACTCCGGGCCGGTTTCCAGGAGAAGCACGGTAGCTGTGTGTTCTCCGGACTGGCGAAGGGGTCAATTTCCGGGGTATCCCATCACCGGAAGATCTCCTCCAGAACAGTCAGGTTCAGCCTCCATTCGTGGGGTTGGAGGACACGGCTCAGGCAGTCGGCCATTACACTGTCCTGGCCCAGCAGGTACACTGCCTTGAAGAGATGTTCCTCCCCGCTGAGAAATTCCAAAAGTGTACCACCTCCCAACAGAGGTGGTATGAACCCGTGCCCCTTTGCTTGTTGATGCAAAACATAGCTACCTAGTTTTCTGTCTGGACATGAACTACCTGTCCTTCCAGATGGTCCTGGAAGACCCATAGGGCATAATAGACTGCCCAGAGCTTGAGCAGGATATCTGCGAGGTACACTCCTCCAGTGACCAAGGATGCTGTGACTGCAGGTGATTGCAGTGGGCCCCGCAGCCTGTCTTGGACACGTCCGTGGTGAGGACACACTGCATCGGCAGGGCTTGGAATGGCAGGCTGGCTCTGAGGTTGCTGTGGTCCTGCCACCAGGTCAGGGAGGCTGCCAAGGCCGGCGTGACCTGGATACGGTATTCTAAGCAGCCTGATGCCTGCGACCACTGGGTGCTGAGCATTCAATGGGCCTGCTGCATGTGGAGGTGGGCAAAAGGGGTCACGTGGATGGTGGATGCCATGTGCCCCAAGAGGCAGAGCATCTTTCGTGCTGTCACTGGTGCGCTGCACTGCATTTCTTGTGCCAGGGAGCCTGCCCCATGGGCAGGAAGGCTCTTGCTCGGGTGGAGTCTAGCAGAGCCCCAATGAACTCCATGCACTGCGCTGGGGCAAGATGAGACTTTGGGAAGTTCACCACGAAGCCTAAGTGCTGCAGCAGCTCCAGAGTACGCCGAGTTAAATGGCACACTTCATCCGGCGTGCCGGCCTGTAAAAGCCAGTCGTCCAGATAGGGGAACATGAACACTCCAAGGAGCTGGAGGTCAGCAGCCACGACCGCCAGGCATTTCGTGAACACCCGAGGGGCCAAGGAGAGGCCATAGGGAAGCACCGTGGACTGATAGTGGCAGCCCCCTATGACAAACCGGAGGTACTGATGGTGCCTTGGATGGATCAGGATGTGAGTGTAAGTATCTTTGAGATCTAAGGAGCACAGCCAATCTCCCTGGAGGAGGTAAGGCAGCAAGGTTCCAAGGGATATTTATTTATTTATTTTTATTTAGCTGTATTTATATCCCGCTTTTCACCGGGTCAAAGCGGTCAATTGGGGGATACATTTAACACGAGGGATATGACACACATACGTTAAATACTTACAGGGAACATGGGCAATGGAGGGTTAAGTGGCTTGCCCAAGACCACAAGGAGTGCCTATAGGACTAGAAATCCCAGTCCCTCCGGCCTGAGATTCCTGTCCCCAGGTGGGACTTGAACCCCCGGCCCTCCGGCCTGAAGTACCTTGTCCTAACCACTAGACCACTCCTCCCTCCATACCATCTTGAACTTTTCCTTGACCTGGAAGCCTTTGAGGTCCCAAAGATCCAGAATAGGCCTGAAGCCCCCTGTCTTCTTGGGGATCAGGACATAGTGAGAGTAGAATCCCCGGCCCTGAAGATGAGGAGGGACAGCTCGATTGCCCGATCCTTGGGTAATGACCAGAGTTCTTTCTGAAAAAGCTCCCTGTGAAAGGGATCCATGGGCAATTCCCCTGGAAAAAGGGAGGATGCAGCTGAGAAAAATGAAGTAGGTATCCCTCCCTGATCATTCGCAACACCCAGGCATCCATGGTGATAGATGGCCACCTATGCGCAAAGTGAACCAGCAGTCCTCCCATGAACCTTGTGCCCATTACCTCCTGAGGGAGAGAGGCCATGCTCAAGGAGTCAAAAATCCCCCCAGGCTGCGGCTGGAGTGCTGTTTGGGGTTTGGGAGTTTTAGGTATACAGGGGCCGCTCTCTTGGCCCACTGCTCCTGAGGGGAAGTGGGGTAGGCCTGGAACTTAGGGTAGTTTCCTTAGGCCTTCTTGGACTTCAGGTGTAAGGACTTTTCCCCCCGAAGCTTTCCGACAAGAAGGATCAGACACTTTCTTGGACAGCCTGGTCCTGGTCACGAATTCCTCCTCCAACTCGTCAACCTTCTCTGTCATGTGTTTCCCGAAGAGTTTGTTTCCCTGGCATGGGATATCGGCTCGTTGTCAGAGGACTGTAGCTAGGTAAGGCGGCAGGCACTAATGCCCACCGCAGCTACACGAGCCACTGACTCGAAGCCATCGAAGGCTGCCAGAATCTGAAATTTGGAGCACTCCTTGAATGAGGAACATAAGAACATAAGATATGCCATACTGGGTCAGACTAAGGTCCATCAAGCCCAGTAGCCTGTTTCCAATAGTGGCCAATCTAGGTCATACATACCTAGCAGTTTCCCCAAAAGACACAAGTTCCACAATGCTTGTACTGGGTCAAGCATTGATATCCTGGGTCCCTTCTTAATAACGGTTTATGGACCTTTCCTCCAGGAGCTTGTCCAAACCTTTTTTAAACCCAGCTACACTAACAGCCTTTACTACATCCTCCGGTAACAAATTCCAGAGTTTGATTACACGTTGAATGAAAAAATATTTTCTTTTATTAGTCTTAAATAGTTTACCCTGTAGCTTCATTGCATGTCCCCTAGTCTTTCTATATTCTGATAACGTAAACAATTGATCTACGTTTACTCATTCCACTCCGTTCATTAATTTATAGACTTCTATCATATCTCCCCTCAGCCGTCTCTTTTCCAGGTTAAAGAGCCCTAACCTTTTTAGCCTTTCTTCATAGGAGTATCCTTCCATCCCCTTTACCATTTTGGTGGCTCTTCTCTGAACCTTTTCTAATAACGCTATATCCTTTTTAAGATACAGCGACCAGAATTGCACACAATATTCAAGGTGTGGTCTCACCATGGAATGATATAGAGGCATTATAATATCTTTTGTTTTATTTTCCATTCCTTTCCTTATGATACCTAGCATTCTATTTGCTCTCTTGGCTGCCGCTGAACACTGGGCCGAGGGTTTTAACATGTTATCCACAATGATGCCTAAATCTTTTTCCTGGGTGGTGGTTCCTAATGTGGAACCTTGCATCTTGTAACCATAGTTTGGGTTGTTCTTCCCTAGGTGCATAACTTTGCACTTGTCCACATTAAATTTCATCTGCCATTTTGATGCCCAGTCTTCGAATTTATCAAGATCCTCTTGCAATTTTCCACAATCCTCTTGGGTTTTAACAACTTTAAATAGTTTTGTGTCATCTGCAAATTTGATAACCTCACTCATTATTCCACTTTCCAGGTCATTGATGAATATGTCAAAAAGCAGCGGACCCAGCACAGATCCCTGGGATACACCACTATTCACCTTTCTCCATTGGGAAAATTAGCCATTTAGCCCTACCCTCAGCTTCCTATCTTTTACCCAGTTCCTGATCCACAATAGTACACTGCCTCCTATCCCATGACTCTTTAGTTTTGCCAAAAGTCTCTGATGAGGGACCTGGTCAAAGGCTTACTGAAAGTCCAGATACACTATATCAACCGACTCACCTTTGTCCACCTGTTTATTCACACCTTCAAAAAAACATAACAGATTAGTAAGACAAGATCTTCCTTGTCTAAAACCTTGTTCGCTGTCTCCCTTTAGGCCATGACTATCTACTGTGGGACCCTAGCCTGGGCCTAAGGCTTACAGCTATGGGCTGCCTTTTGTCTGTCCTTAAATGCAACTTTATTCTTTGTCGCCAACAATGCACCCTGGGACTTGTAGTTGATAATTCACATTCAAAGACAAACTGTAGTTGTGCAACCGTTGGTTGAGGCAAACAAGAATATTTATTTTGTGGATTTCCAAACGCATTAAAGTTCAGGCACACAAACATAATGGATACTTCTCCAATAACACAAGAGTAAAGTAAGGAAACTGGAACTGAAGGTAAACTGAGCACAAGCCTCTTTTTTTTTTATTGTGTGGTACCGAAAGCACTCCTGAACAGATGGAATGGGAAAATAGCGAGCACTTTACTTTTAAAAGCAAGAGTAAGCCAGGTTCCCATGGCAACAGGAAGCTTTCAGCCAGAACGGAGCTCAGCCATAGCCATGACGTAAGAGCTGAAGGCAGCTCTAATGATTTGCACCTGAGTAACCCGAGGGGTGTGGCTGCAGGAGGAAGCCGTTTTAAACCGGTTTCAGAGTCAGTCTTAAAGAAGGAAACCAGAGTCCAAACGTGCTCAAGGGACTCACCTGATAAATCAGTAGAGAACCCGGCGAGTTCCTTCACTAGGTCTTCTCAGGTACATGCACATGTACAGCTGGTAAGCCTGGATCCAGGGAGTGAGCATACAGCCCTAGAAACACTTCCTACCAAAAACATCCATGGTATGGGCCTCCCTGCCAGGGGGCATCAAGGAATGTGTCTTTTGGTTCTTGATTCGATGCATAGCCGACTCCACTACCATGGAATTGTGTGGAAGCTGCATTTTCTGGAACCAAGGGCTCTTGCCAACTCGATACTGGCAATAGAGTTGATGGCTCACAATCAGCACAGTCACCAGGGTCTCCCACATCCGAACAGCAGGCATTCCAGGATGAGGGGGTACAGGCACCATCAGCGCCTCCCGAGGAGGGGCCTCATACTGGAGGATCTCAAAATCCTTAGCACACAGCTTGTCCTTGGGCACTGCCATGAAGGCAAGTGCCTGGGACATCTCACTCACAAACTCCAGGAAGGCAAGGTCCTCTAGAAGGAACCTCCGCTGGTGATGCAACGGAGAGAGACTGGAGGGAATGTACCAATGGAGCATGGTGTTGGGAGACTCCTTGCCATCTTCCACACCAACTCAGAGCCGGAGAAATTAGTGAGTGCCCCGTGGTCCTCAGATAGACCAGGCATCAACTCCCAAGGTCGGAGGTCCGATGGCCTCGATACAGACTGTGCCAACCGCTTGAGGATGGGTGGAGCATCCTCAAGGCAAGTCCTCATTGAGGAGGTCCCCATGTGGGGCACAGATGACCTGGAGTGGCCGGTAGTTGGGCCCCACTGCACCTCGAGAAACGCCAGGAAACTGCATTCGAGGGCTGCCATCCTGGCCTCAATGCCAGTGATCGAGATAGGAGTTGAGTCCCTGGCAGGGGAGTCCCAGATCGTGATGTGTCGGAGGTGCCCCAACGAGATCCCTGGATGTCGCAGGCGACGTGTCCCTTTGGGGCTGCTTTGATGGGTGCTCCCACCTGTCATCCCGAGTCAAGCCGAGGGCTCAGAGACCAGGTCAAGGTGGACTTACCACCCAATGCCAGGTCGGTCCTCGTTGTCGACTTAGAGGAAGACACTGATGCACGTGGGAGATTCTCTGAGGACAACCCTGATGCCTGATGACGTCTGGGCTCAGAATGAGCCTGGGCACACGATGCCACATCGCTTGGCGCCGAAGGCAGGGGATTCCACCCCCTATGCCGAACCGGAGCCAGACCTACCAAACAGGTCCCCCTGCCACCTTTTGCGTTCCTTCCAGGTTTTAGCAGACATAAGGCAGCAAAGTGGGCAAGAAGACCAGTCATGGTCTGCTCCGAGGCACTTGATGCAGGTACTGTGGTGGTCCGTACAAGACACAGTGTAGTTGCATTTGTCACCCTGCTTAAAACCGCTGGTTGAGGACATAGCAGAAAAAACGAGCCCCACAAAATCAAACTCCGATGTCTCCACCAAGTAAGCCGCGAGAAAATCCCCGGGCCAGAAGAATGAAAAATGAAGAAAATTACTCAAGTGAAAACCATGACGCCAAGGCGGGAGACTCAGGCAGCGGAAAGGTGATCGAATCAAGCACTTGAGAAAAGGAGAAAAACAGAAGAATGGGTAAAAAAAAAAATCTACTTTGTCCGGGGTGCACAGATAGGACACCTGCAGGACTCCATGGAAAAAGACAGACTGAGGCAAGATGGCACCTTTGGGCAGGAAGGTGACCGTGCATGAGCGGTGTAACTCCCAAAGGCTCTCTTTGAAAGCTGGGGAGTGGATCTGCACAGGCTCCTTCGGCGACGTCACCCATATGTGAGGACCGACTTCTGCTTGTTCCCGGAGGGGGGGGGGGCCCCACACCAAAAGAAAGCAGTGCTGTGGCAAAGAGGAAGTCACGAAAAGGGAATCCCAGGGCCTGTCAGACTGACCAAGGAAACCTTGAATACCCATGCAGGCTTGGTAGGCCCAGCTGCCAATCAAAGCCTTATTTTGGGGGGGGGGGGGGGTCTTTCCTGTTTTTTGATTTTTTTTTAATTTGGAGCTGCTTTATTAAAAGCAGCAGAGAGCCAAACATTGCCCATTGAAACTAATGGGGAAAAAAAGGCAATCAGAAAAAAATTCTGAAAAATGCAGATAAGGACAGCAAGAGAAAGGGGGCCTAGGCAAACCTTACCAACCCCTCCCCCCATCCAGTGGCCCTGTGGGATCCTCCTGCTCCTTTTTGACCCATGAAGCACTAACAACCCATGCGAAACAGTCCTGATAACACAGAGGCCATCAGCTCCTGGAGACACGAGCGTACTTGCACTCTAAGCAACGCTGGGTCTTCCCAGACTACCACAATGATTACTGCACCATAGTGTTGGCCAGGAGAGAATTAGGATTATCTGCACCAGTCCACACACCTTGCCATCAGCTGGAGGAAGCAAATACTGGCTTCTCTCAGTGCTGCAGCAGAGGATATATCAAATCATTACATTACTTAAAGTTGACCAAGTCTGCCTCCACCTGCTGGCAAAGGAGCATAACCCAGTCATCTGGACTGGTCTAACAGGATAGGAATAGGATGCTTCCCCAGAGAAATAACCATACCAAATAAATGTCGTATTCTAGTTTCATCTCAATAATCAAAGAGGAAATGAACAGAAATTGTTAGTTTCTTCTTTGGCTTGCCTTTTGAAGGTTGCCGCCCTCTTTTCTATTTGACATTCATCTCAACAGCAGCAACATAAACCCTCCCCAGAATATGGCATATTATGCAGTAATACAAAACCCTATAAAAGTCACCCAGGACCAAAACCCACACAAAATGTTTACCCAGACAAAAGTAGCATGGTACTCGAGGGACAGAGTGAACAAGAATGCTCTGAGTAATTCACTATCCAGTCGAGGCTCTACTGAATCACTGAGTGGCAGCCTTTCATTTGGCCCCTTTACTCTCAGTAGGGGCTAGCCCACAAAAAGGGTGGATTCTTATTCTGTCTGCCTGATGCGTAATAAAATGAGGCTTGTTTGCCTGCTCTAAGGCAACCCCATTCCTTTAACCTAGCCCTGCTCAGACCTTCTCGTGGTTGGTTGTTGGATGAGGTGATATTTCAAAGACTCCAAGTCTGACAAGCTTCACCAGGTCCTTGCCCAAAAGAGAAGATTGCAAAGACCTGCTTTGCAGGTCGAGAAACTAAATCAACTGCAAACCCACAGCCATCTCTGAGCCTTCATCATGGATTCTAGCATTTAGAGGGAAGAGGAGACTTGAGAATTAGGACAATTATAGTTCCTCCCAGTAAAAAAGATGGATAAATAGACAATTGACCTCCCATTGAGAAAGCAAGCTCCCCCCCTCCAGGAGAAACTCCCCTCTACTGTCCTCAGACAGTACCCTTATCCTATTTCATAGACACTAGAATGGCATCCTGACCTCCTTTCTACAGGGACCCAGCCAGCCCTGTGGTGCTCTGGGCTCCCTGAACCCCACAGGGGAGGGTTCCCATATACTCCAATCTAATGAGGCTAAGCTGCCTGTCCAGGGAGCTGAAAGGAAGCTAAAAGCCCTCTGAAAGCAGTTTGAGATCTCAACAAGTTAGACTGATTAGGCAGAAGTGACCCTCCTAAAGCTCCTTTAACTTCTTTTAGTCAAGTGCTGCGCTGGGGCACCCCCAATGGTAGAAATTGCCTTCTCTATCTTGCACCACATTGGACAGACAAAGCCAGGGACACAAGATGGCTGCTATTCCCACTGGCAGGAGATTTGTGAGAGTCACGGTCATCAGTGATGCAGCCCCTCCACATAATCTCTGCAGCCTGGAGACTACTCTTCTTGCACCGCCAGCAGCCCCCATGTGCCCCATTACATAACAGGGTGTAGAAGACTACCATGCTGCTGACAGAGCAGTTCTTACATGACCTATTGTCTGACTCTCTTCAGCATGCCACTCTCATAGTCCTTCCTCCCCACCTCCTTCCCAGCACACAATGCTGCTTGCAGGAAATCCACTCACATCTCCTCAATATAGGGAAATTCCTTATTGCTGTCTGGTTTCTTTAAAGAAAAAAAAAAGAAAAGAAAAAGTAACTAAAAAGTTAAAGGAGAACAAAAAGGCACCAAGAAGGGAACACTTTAAAAAGAGTACTACTTGCTAATCTCCTGGAAAGGACTCCACAGAGCAACCACTTTCTAGGGGCACACTCAGCCCACCACTGGGCCTGCAGGTTCGGAGTCCTGGGCAAGGACTTTTCTCCTCCTGGCACAATTAGGGTAAAGGTCCACAGACCAATCTACAAGAACGCAAACCCAGGCACTAGCACTCAACCACAAGGCCACAGCCCTTGGATTTTTGCCCCAGGAAGCCAGGCTGCAAGCACAAGAACCTGCTGCACCAATCTAAACTACAACCAGCTGCTATGGGCAAGGAATACTGGCAAGTTCCAGTGCTGCATTGCTTCTTCAACTGGTGAAGTCGTCACTGGAAATCAGTGTTCTCTGCTTCCATCTGCTGGTTGGAATACAACACATAGGTCTGTACCAACAGTTCTCAATCGGGGTGTCATGACACACTGGTGTGTTGCAAGGACAGGGGAAACTGGAGGGGCAGCGCAAGCCATGCTCAGCAGTAAGAACAGTCGACATGAAAGTCCAGTGCAAGGAGATGCTGCCATGCAAACACCTGCACTTTCACTACATTTTTGTTAATGGTGCACCTTCTCCAGTTCACAACATCAAGAGGCACTTATATTGGTTTTACTTCTGTTCCAACCCTGTACACCAGAACTGAAAAAAAGTGACCCATGCTCCTGCTGTGAACCGAAGGAGTACCATTCCCAGGACTTGCACAGCTGCTTCTTCTACCCATCTAATAGGGGAAATGCTGCACTGTTAGGCAGAAATAGCAGGAGAAGAGAGGGCATGGCAAGCTGCTGAACCATGGGGGGGAAGGGTTGGGGGGGATACTGCACTAGGAAGAGAGGAGAGAGAAGAGAGCAGGTGCTGGACTAACTGTGGAGGAGGGGAAGAGAGCGGACAGGGGATGCTAGGCTTGGAGGATAGAAGAGAGGAGGTGCTGGCCTACAAGGGAATGGGGAGGGGAGAGAAGGGAGATTCAAGGTTTGATGGAACCATATGGGAGAGGTCAGAGATTTATCAAGGAGATGAGTAAGATAATTGTGTATAGAGAATAGATATGTAGTAATGAGGAGTAGATGGGAATAAGACATCAGAGAAGGAGCGAGACAGAGAAAACAACAGGGTAGATGGGCTGGGCAGGTGTTGAGAGAAGATGATGAAAAGATGATAGGTAGGTGAAAATTTAAAAAAGGTGGCAACTGAAGACCAGAGGATGAAATCAGAGTGGACAAAAAAGCAGAAATAAAAATTGAGGAAAGGGTTACTAGCTCTGGCTAGTGAGGAGACCGGGCCTCAAAATCCTGACAACTTGGCAACCAACAACACAACAAGGACCTCTAGAGCAGCATCATGAGTTTACGCCAAAGGCACCATTTCGACTGATGTCACCATAGAATCGAGAGGCTGTAGATAATCCCAAACCCTGGGAACCTGCAAGGCCGGAAGGGCTGCCTGCTTGCCAAAAACATTTCCTCCTCTCCTCGAGTAGGAAGACTTTGCCTACCCAAGTATCAAACTGTGCTCCTAGATATTTCAGCGACTGAGAAGGCTCCAAGTAGCTCTTTCTTTGATTGATCACCCAGCTGAGATTCTCCAGAAACTGTACCACACAGATCAAAACAAGAGACCCTTCTGACTGCAAACTCGCTCGAATGAGTCAGTTGTCTAGATAGGGTGAACACAGATCCCTTGGTGACTCAGCGCAGAGGTCACCATTACCATGACTTTTGAGAACGTCCTTGAGATGGTAGAGAGGCCAAAGGGAAGACTGGCAAATAGAAAACAAGAGCCAAGCAAAGCAAAACTGAGAAAGCGCTGTTGATCCTCAAGGATAGAAATGTGGAAATAAGCTTTGGCTAGATCTAGTGATGTAAGGAATTCCATACACATACCTCCTGGATCACTGACCACAAGACCTCCATACAGACATGTAGGGTGCACAAGTGAGCATTGACTCCTTTTGAGGTTGAGGATTGGCCAAAAGAAAAAAAAAGTCTCTTTGGCACCACAAAGTAGATGGTATAATGGTCCTTGCCTTGTTCGGCAAGGGGGAACTGGGACCACTGCTCACAGACAATGAAACCTTCCAATGTGATTTGAACAGCAGTCCCTCTTGGCCGCAGGACCCCTTAGAGAGATGATGAAGACATCCTGGATAGGTTTTCTGCATTCCAGAACATAACTCTACTGAATAGTGTCTAGCAGCCACCAATCCTTGGTGACCCAGGGCCACTCCTGGTAGAAAAGATGCAGGCTGCCACTCACTGGAAATATTCCAGAACGAGCCCCCAACCTGCCATTGCTCCAGATGGGAGGTGGCAGCATCCTGGGGCCTGCGAGCTCCACAAAAACACTAAGTCCAGAATCAAAAACTAGAAAAAGGTGGGCTTTCCTGGGTGGTACTTATGGGAGTCCCAGAAACTCAGAGTCCAGATAGCATGATCGAGGAAAACAGGCGAATGTTGGAGGACAATGCACCAGTACACCTCCCAGGCCCCTTTGGCCAATCTTTTGGGAGGTGATCAAGTTTGGACTACTCAAATCTTAACCAATTTCTCAAAGTCCACTCCAAACCAAAAAAACTTTCCTTTAAAGGAAAATTGGGACAATCGGGACTAAGGATGTATCCGCTGCCCAGTGGCAAAGCCATAGTCAAGGTCGCATCACTGTCGAAAAAGCAATGTCTTTAACACCAAGAGGACAAGATCATACATAGCATCCAACAGAAAGGTTGTTGCCAAATCCAAGAGAGGTCTAGTATCCTCTGGGGCAAAAGACTGAATCCAGTGTAGAAGACAGAATCGTCAGGCCCGCACACTCAACTGGAGGATAACAGAGGAAGTTGGGAACAGATTCCTCAGGAGAGTCCATCTTACAATTCAGGGGGACCTTTAGGGCTGTACCACTCTCCACCAGGAAGGTGGTCCGCTTGGCGACTACCATAACATGCACATCCACTCGAGGTATTGTAAAACAAGCAGCACAGTCCTCCTATTGCAGGGCATAAAGCTTCCTACAAACCTTCAACCTCTTTACCAGGGAGCTGGTCAAGTCCCACTCCAAGCAGATCCTGCTTCTGATAACCTCCAGAAAAGGAAAGGTCGTTGTATACTTCCAAACTCCTTGCAGAAGGGGATGGGATCTGTGGCCCTTCTTCTGCTGTTGGAGGGTCAGTCAAACGTAACGCAGACAAGACTTGAGCAATCAGAGCTGCTAGTTCCCCCCTTCCTGGACAGGCAGATAAGACATTTTGTCCTCCAGATTGGAATCATCACTGAAGCAACAGGACTGGACTCCAGGCCTTGGCCAAAGGACAATTAATCCAAATCTCCAGACTCCAAATCTTTTTTGAGTATCCCCAAATAACCTATGTAAGTAAATTTCTTAAATACATAAACACAACCTAAAAACTAAGATGCCAACAGCAGTCCAGCAGCGAGATGGGGTTTTCTAGTCTTTTGCATAGTGTGTCACATGTATGATTTTCTCCCAGTTGGTGAGGGATCTTAGATGTGCAGTAGGTGCAAGGAGCTCTTTGATTTTAGAGAACGAGTCTGATACCTGGAGGCTAGAGTAGCAGACTTGGAGGACATAAGGAAGACAGAGAGATACATAGACGAGGCATACAGGGACATAGTACTGAAAGTCCCACCACATCCCTGTTGCTATGGAGGAAAGATGCCACTTGATAGGACAGCATCACTCTGGCATGGTAGGAAGTAATCCTGTAGCAAAGACCTGTCCCTCCAGATGATGTAAAACCCTCTCTCATCAAGCTGGTTTCTCCAAGGCCATGTGCCCACGAGAGACGAGTTAGGACAGCCGTTATAGTTGGTGATTCGATCAATAAACATGTAGATAACTGGGTGGCTGGTGGACATGAGGATCGTCTGTAACATTCCTGCCTGGTGCGAAGGTAGCGGACCTCACGCACCACATAAACAAGATCCTAGATAGTGCTAGAGAGGAATCTGCTCTCTTGGTACAAGTTGGTACCAATGACATTGGAAAGTGTGGTAGGGAGGTTCTGGAGATCAAATTTAGGCTTTTAGGTAGGAAGTTGAAATCCAGAACTTCCAGGGTAGCATTCTCAGAAATGCTTCCTGTTCCACGCTTAGGATCCAAAAGGCAGGCAGAGCTCTGGAGTCTCAATGCGTGGATGAGACAATGGTGCAAGGATGAGAGTTTTGGATTTATTAGGAACTGGGCAACATTCTGGGGAAAAGAGGTGCTTTTCAGACGGGATGGGCTCCACCTTAACTGGGATGGAACCAGACTGCTAGCATTAACCTTTAAAAAGGAGATAGAGCAGCTTTTAAACTAGATAATAGAGGAAAGCCAACAGTAGCACAAAGGTACATGGTTCGGAAGGATGTATCCTTGAAGGATACTAGCAAATGACCGAAGTTAGGGCATATCGACAGAGGTTTCAATAAAGACAAAAGTAACCCAGATGCCCTTAAGTACAGAGCAGACAGAACTTAAAGATTCCATATTGCCACTGCTCACTGGTAACCAGATTAATATGAATAAAATACAGCCTCTAAACTGCTTATCCCCTATCCCTCCCTCTTCTCTTTCCACTCCCGATCCCTCCACTTTGGCTACTTACTTTGTCTCCAAAGTACAAACCCTCCGCTCTTCCTTTCCATCTTGCCCTGCTCCCCTCTCTCCTCCCCCTTTGGCAGTAACCCCCCCTCCCCTACCTTTTCTACTTCTTCCTCTCCTGCCATTCCTCTCCTCTCTCATCTCTGGTCCACCTTTGAGCCCATTTCCTCAGACACTCTTGCTAAGGTTTTCACTTCCACCTGAAAAACCTCTTGTCCAGCTGATCCCATCCCCTCTTCCTGGTTGTTGGAACCTTCTCTGGCATTGTCCCCTCTTATTCTCTCGCTTTTTAACTCCAGTCTCTCTTCTGGCACTTTCCCCTCCCCGTGGAAGCATGCTACTGTCCGACCTATCCTCAAAAAGAGTACTCTAGACCCCTCTTCCCCCTCCAACTGGCGTCCCATATCTAACCTCCCTTTTCTTTCTAAGCTCTTGGAAAAACTGGTCTTTTCTCAGCTCTCCTCCCACCTTGAAGTTTCTCTCACTCTCCATCCACGTCAATCAGGTTTCCGTCCAGGCCACAGCACTGAATCTGTTCTTCTCGCCCTTCTTAACGACTTGCACTCTGCTCATGATCGTGGTTTACTTTCTCTTGCTGTTTCTTTAGATCTCTCGGCTGCTTTCGACCTGGTTGATCACCGCACCTTGTTATCTCATCTTTGGGATGCGGGTCTTTCTGGTTTAGTTCTTCGTTGGTTTCACTCTTTTTTGTTCAATCGCACTTTCTCAGTTCACACCGGCTCAGAGTCCTCTCCTTCCACACCCCTTCCCTGTGGTGTTCCTCAAGGTTCTGTTCTCGCCCCTCTTCTCTTTAATGTATTCCTGGCCCCTCTTGCCCTCCTTGTCCAGCAACACGGGATCTCTGCCTATTACTACGCGGATAATATCTTTCTTCTTTATCACACTGACCCTATTGCACCCGATATCACTGCTTTTAATACCTGTCTTTCCTCTGTAGCTTCCTGGCTCTCCACTAATTTTCTTCATATTAATCTCTCGAAAACTTCGGCCATATGGTTCACTTTTGGTAATCCCAATCCTACCCTCACTCCCCTATTTTCTTCTTCACCCATCCCCACCGTCTCCTCTTTGCGGTACTTGGGTGTGATTCTTGATTCCTCTCTCTCCTTTAAAGACCATATCTCCTCAGTTGTCCAACGTTCCTTCCTTTCCCTTAAACAACTTCGTGCTGTACGACCTTTTCTTACTATCTCCTCCATGACTACTCTCATTATCTCCCTTGTTATGTCTCGTCTCGACTACTGTAATGTTTGTCTTGCTGGTCTTCCCCAATCACAACTTTGTCGTCTTCAACGTGTTCAAAATGCCGCTGTTCGTGTCCTTTCCCATGCTTCACGGTTCGATCACGTCACCCCTCTGTTAATACATTTTCATTGGCTTCCTGTTGTCTTTCGTGTCCAATTCAAAATTCTTATTTTCGTTCACAGGGTGATCCACTCAGGTATCCCCCTATATCTTTCTAGCCTGGTTCACCATCATACCCCTCATCGTTCTCTCCGTTCCATTCACGCTAACCGTATGTTTCTACCCCCTCCCTCCCAAGCACACCTTGAATCTACTCGGTCTTCTGCCTTCTTTTTTCTTGGTCCTAGGCTCTGGATCTCCCTTCCCCCCTCTCTACGTCTGGAAACCTCCTACCCGTCCTTTAAAACTAACCTTAAAACCCACCTTTTCTGTTCTGCCTTTAACCTTCCTCTCCCGGTCCCACCTTCCCCCCCCCCCCCCCTTTAGGCCTCTGACAGCACACCCCTTACCCCTGTCTTATATTTCTTTTTTGTTGTTGTTGTCATCCCTTTCTCTCTCCCTCATGTTACCCATCTTTACCCCCCAATCTATTTCTCTGTATCTATCCCTTTTCTTTAATTTTATGGCGTTCCTTTCTGGCTCTTTTTCGCAGCTCTCTCTCTTTTTAACATTTTTTTTTTAAATCTGATTTTATGCATTGTGAACCGCCCAGATGCTAATTGTATTGGGCAGTATATAAAGTTTTAATAAACAAACAATAAACATATTTGCAAATGCTAAACATCTAAAAAGTCAGATGAGAGAGTTAAAATATATAGCACTAAAGCACAGTTACTTACCTGTAACAGGTGATCTCTGGGAACAGCAGGAATAAGTCTTCACATATGGGTATCGTCGGTACTGACGGAGCCTGTGCGGGAACGCTCCCCAGCGTCCAAAAGGAAAGCTTTTGGGAGCATCCCACAGCGCCTGCGCGCTGCCTTCCCGCCTTTCCCAACCGCCTCTCTCCAGTTCGAGTTTTAAAGCTGAGACAAAGAGAGTGAGGAAGGGAAAGATAGAAAGAGAGAGATACAACTCCTAGGGGAGGTGGGTGGGTTGTGAAGACTTATTCCTGCTGTTCCCAGAGATCACCTGTTACAGGTAAGTAACTGTGCTATCTCCAGGAACAAGCAGGAATGAGTCTTCACATATGGGGACTCCCCAGCTAGAGATGCCTGGGAGATCCCCCAGGTTGTGAGTCCCTGAGAAGGGCTCTACCTCCCCCTATGGATCTCAGGCATCCAGCCAGGGATGGAGGGTAGGAGTTGATTAGGTATGGAACAGGTGCTTGAGAATAGCCTGACCAAACAAGGCATCCCGGCGGAAGTCCTTGTCCAAGCAGTAATGGGCTGTGAAGGTATGAACCGAGGCCCAGGTGGCCGCTCGACAGATTTGGTCGATGGACACAGAGTTTAGATGAGCCATTGAGGCTGCCATGGCCCTCACATTGTGAGCTGTGACATGGCCCTCCAGAGAAAGGTTCTTAATCTGGTAGGTAAAGAAATACACTGAGCAATCCAATTAGACAGAGTTCTCTTAGAGACTGGAAGTCCTAAATGAGAGGGATCAAAAGCAACAAAGAGTTGAGAAGACTTTCTATGTTGTTGTGTCCTTTGTAAGTAAAAAGCAAGAGCTCTCTTACAATCCAAGGTATGAAGATTCCTCTCTGCACTTGATGCATGAGGTCCTGGAAAAAAAAACAGGTAAATAAACCTCCTGGTTCAGATGAAAAGGTGAAACCACTTTAGGCATAAAGTGTGGATTAGTCCTGAGGACTACCTTGTCAAGATGGAACCTTGTATAAGAGGGATTAGCCACCAAGGCTTGCAGTTCACTGATGCGGCAAGCTGAGGTGACTGCAATTAGAAAAATAACCTTCCAGGAAAGGAATTTCAAGGAGGTAGTGGCTAAGGATTCAAAGGGTGGCTTCATAAGCTGGCCAAGAACCAAGTTCAAGTCCCATGCCACTGGAGGTGGTCTAATGGAAGGTTTAGTTAAGAGAAGGCCTCTCATAAATCTTGCAATAAGAGGATGAGAGGAGATAGGCTGTCCATTGAGAGGCTTAAGGGATGCTGCAATAGCACTCAAATGGATTCTTACTGAATTCGTTTTAAGGCCTGCATGTGATAAATGCAGCAGATACTCTAGTAAAGAATTCAGAGGTATTGCAGAAGGGTTAAGACCCTTCTCTGCACACCAAATGGTAAACCTTTTCCATTTGAAAGCATAGGAACGTCTAGTGGAAGGCTTTCTGGAAGCATGAAGGATATCCTTCACCTGCTGAGAAAGATGCAAATCTTGAAGGTATAGGCCTTCAGCAACCAGGCCTTGAGATGAAGGGACTGGGGATTTGGGTGCCACAACGTTCCTCCCTCCTGGGATAGGAGGTCTGGAGCAGATCCCAAGTCCAGGGAGGGAGCTTGAGAGAGATGCAGAAGTAGAGGGTACCATACTTGGCATGGCCAATGTGGTGCTATGAGGATCATAGACCCCTTGTCTCTCTGAAGTTTGAACAGTGTCTTGGGAATTAGGGGAATGGGTGGGAAGGCATAGAGGAAGTCTTGCCCCCAGTGAAGGAGGAAGGCATCCCTGGCCTAAACTCCTTGACACGGAATTCTGGAACAGAACACCGGGGAAGTTTGGAATTTCACGGACTTGCAAACAGGTCTATGTCCGGGGTTCCCCAAATTCGGAAGATTCTGGCTATTTGGTCCCCATGGAGGGACCATTTGTGTGGAAGCAGAATTCGACTGAGTGTCTGCCCAAGAGTTTTGAACCCCTGGAAGATACACGGCCATGAGATGAATTTGATGCTCTCTGGCGAAGGCCCACAATCTCAGAGCTTCATTGCAAAGTGACAGAGAGCCAGTCCCCCCCTGCTTGTTCACGTAGAACATGGCTACTTGGTTGTCCGTGTGGATGAGGACTGTTTTGCAGTTGAGCAGGGTGTGGAAGACTCTGAGAGCCAGAAAGATTGCTCTGAGCTCTAAGATGTTGATATGTAGAGACGTCTCCTGTGCAGACCAGATGCCCTGGGTGGAGAGATCTTGTAGATGAGCTCCTCAACCCCTTGGGGAGGCATCTGTTGTAAGGGTTGCCTGGGGTAACACCTGTTGGAAGGGGGACCCCAGCAACAGATTTTGAGTGGATTTCCACCACTGGAGAGACCAAAAAAGGCGATTGGAGGTTGCTATTTTGTCTGACAGGCATCCTGATGCCTGGGTCCATTGGGTGGACAGAGTCCATTGAGCTGCCCTCATGTGAAGGCGAGCATAGGGAACCACATGCACTGTGGATGCCATGTGGCCTAACAGTTGTAACATCTCTCGAGCAGTTAAATGGGACTTTAACTGAATCTGGGAGGCTAACTGCACCAAGCGTAGGCAACGGGCCTGAGGAAGATAGGCCCTTGCAGTGGTGGTATCCAGCAAGGCCCCTATGAATTCTAAAGATTGAGTAGGGGTGAGATGGGATTTTGGGATGTTTATTACAAGTCCCAGATACTGAAGGATACGCCTTGTGCAGGCTAGAGAAGCCTGGGCCTCTGACTGGGATGGAGCTCGGATGAGCCAGTCGTCTAGATATGGGAATACAAATATTCCTAGAGTGCGTAGAAATGCAGCTACTACTGCCATGCATTTTGTGAACACCCTTGGTGCAGAGGCCAGACCGAAGGGAAGCACTCTGTATTGATAGTGCTTTCCTTGGAAAAGGAACCAAAGGAACCTTCTGTGTGTTGGATGGATGAGGACATGTGTGTACGCATCCTTGAGATCTAGAGAACAAAGCCAGTCCTGACTCTGGAGATATGAAAGGAGAGTACCGAGAGAAATCATCTTGAATTTCTCCTTGCATAGAAACTTGTTCAATTCTCTGAGATCTAATATGGGTCTGTAGCCCCCTGTTTTCTTTGGGATGAGAAAGTAGGGGGGAGTAGAACCCTGAACCCTGTTGAAGAAGGGGTACTTCTTCTATTGCCCCTTGGACAAGAAGGGTAGCAATCTCTTGACCCAGGAGGTTGAGGAGAGATGTTGGAGAATTGAACTTTCTCACCATGGTGTGAGGAGGAAGGTTTAAGAAATGAAGCTTGTACCCCTCCTTTATGATGGAGAGGGTCCATTGCTCTGCTGTAATTTGTTCCCATCTGGGAGCAAAGTGAGCTAACCTTCCTGGAATGGTGAGAGGCTCTGGATGTTCTAGAGCCAGAAAGGCTAAGTTCTCTAGTTGCAAGTCAAAGGCCCTGAGGAGGCTGAGGCTGTTGGGCCGTAGCAGTCCTAGCAGCCTTAGGCTTGGTCTGTTTCGGTTGTTGCTGTCTCTTTGTAGCAAAACGACCTGCAGACGATGCCTGCTGACCATAAGCAGAATAATATCTCCCTTTTTTGGGAAAAAATCCCTTTTTGAACAACCTTTTCTTAAAAGGAGCAGAAATAGACTTTGAGAGTCTATCCAAAGCAGAATTTTCAGCATCCATCTGGGTGGCCTTTGCTTGCCAATCTTTGCCAAAAAGGTTTTCACCTGTACAAGGAAGGTTTCCTAGTCCATCCTGAACCCATGGTTCCAAATCAGAAGCTTGTAACCAAGCAACTCTGCGTGCACCTATGGCAATAGCCGAGGCTCTACTGGCACCTTCAAAAGAGTCAAAGGCTGCACGGTTGGAAAATTTGGAAACATCCTGGGCATGTTTGAGCCAGGTGAGAAACTCTTCCTTTTTATCTTCTGAAATAAAAGGAGATAAAGTTTGCAGATGACCTGTAACTTCTTTTAAAAACATCCCCATATAGAGACTGTAGGAGTTGATTCTGGCCACAAGCATACTAGCCTGGAAAATTCTCCTGCCAAAGGCATCTAAGGTTCTGCATTCTCTTCCTGGAGGAGTAGAAGAGTGCCTTTTTGTACTCTTTATCTTCTTCATAGCAGACTCCACCACAATGGAGTGGTGAGGAAGCTGAGTCTTATGAAAACCAGGACAAGGGGGAACACGATACATGGTGTCCAACCTATGAGAATGAGGGGAGGTGGTAAGAGGAGTCTCCCATATGCCCAACATGTGATCATAAAGAATCTCATGTATTGGTAAAGTGGCTGCCTCTTTAGGAGCCTTAGGATATTGTAAAAGAGGAAATTAGACTTACCTGCTAATTATTGTTCCTTAAGGAACTCTAGTCCAGTCCCGGAACCATAGAGTTTAGAATCTCCTCCAGCAGCCTTGGAGACTGAAACACATCATCGCTTTGCTGGCACCAGTATAAGTAGGCAAGGACCGCCCCCTTCATCCAGTACCTATTGACAAAGCAAACTGAGCAGAGCAACAAATAAGTAGAGCAAAATCAAGAAGAAAGAACAGCTAACCCGCAATCCCGGGAGGGAAATGCGTTTGTTTTTTTTTGTATAAATTTTGCTTTAGGCAATCGTATGAAACAAAACTGCTATGAACTTATATGAAACAGTGCTACAGAGGATTCCCACCTCCTGGCTCCACCTTCTGCGCGCGGGGAACCCCTAGAGAACCAAGCTGTACCGCCTACCCTATACTTCAGGCTGACAACCCCCAACACCCCGGGCGGGCTCCGGGACTGGACTAGAGTTCCTTAAGGAACAATAATTAGCAGGTAAGTCTAATTTCCTCTTCCTTTACATCCCTCTAGTCCAGTCCCGGAACCATAGAGGATGTAACAGAGCAGTGAAGACTAACGGGAGGGACCTGCAAGCCCAGCCTGAATCACCGCTGAACCGAAACGCATGTCCTCCTCCGCCTGCACATCCAGCCGATACTGCTTGACAAAGGAATGCAAAGACGACCACGTCGCCGCGCAACAAATGTCCGCCACCGGAACCAAACTGAACTCCGCCCAAGACGCCGCCTGCGCCCTAGTCGAATGAACTCGCAACCCTTCCGGCACCACTTTTCCTTTCAAGAGATACGCTGAAGCAATCGCCTCCTTCACCCAACGGGAAAGCGAGGACTTCGACGCGGCCTCCCTTTTACGAGGGACCCCGAACGCTACAAATAACCTATCCGACTTGCGGAAGAGAGCCATTCTCCGGAGATACTGCTTGAGGACCCTCCGAACATCCAACCTATGCAACATGCCTCCTGACTGCACCTTTTGACTGTCCGAAAACACCGGAAGCGATACCACTTGATTAACATGAAACATGGAGGCCACTTTCGGTAAGAACCCCGGAACCGTACGGAGGACCACCTTATGATTGTAGAAGGACAAATACGGCTCTTGACAGGATAACACTTGCAACTCAGAAATCCTTCTCGCGGAGCAGATAGCCACCAGAAAAACCGTCTTCAACGTCAGATCCTTTAGCGACGCCGTAGATAACGGCTCAAACGGCGCCCCCCAGTAAGGCCGCCAACACCAAGTTCAAATCCCACGAAGGAACCAGACACTGCTTCGGAGGACGCAAGAGTAAAACACCCCGCAAAAATCGTCTCACATCAGCGTGAGACCCCAACTGCTGCCCATGCACCTTACCGCGGTAACAGGAGAGGGCCGCCAACTGTACTCGTAAGGAACTGGCCGCCAGACCCTTGTCCACACCGTCTTGCAAAAACGAAAGAATCTGCGAAACCGAAGTTCGCAAGGGATTTAACCCTTCTCAGCACACCAGGCCTCAAAAATGCGCCAAATCCGAATGTACGCCAATGACGTAGATCTCCTACGTGCCTGCAACAAGGTAGAAATGACCGCTGCAGAATACCCCCTGGCCGTCAACCGCGCCCTCTCAAGAGCCATGCCGTAAGCGAGAATCGATTCACCTGGGGCATGCGCAACGGGCCCTGTTGCAACAAATCCGCTCGCTGCGGCAGACGGCACGGCCTGTCCGCCAGCAGCCTCACCAAATCGGCATACCATGGTCGCCTGGGCCAATCTGGCGCCACCAGAACCACCAGACCGCGATGACGCTCTATGCGCTGTACCACCCTGCCTATGAGTGCCCAAGGCGGAAACACATATAGAAGACTTGACTCTGGCCACTGCTGTGCTAGAGCGTCGAGACCCTCCGACATGCGTTCCCGCCGTCTGCTGAAGAATCGCTCCACCTTCGCCGACTCGAACGTCGCCATCAAATCCATCAGCGGAAGACCCCAGCGACGCACCAACATCGAAAACACCGCCGGGTGCAGCACCCACTCTCCGGGATCCACCCGGCGCCGACTGAGAAAATCCACCTCGACATTGTCCACGCCTGCGACATGCTGAGCCGACAGCCCCGACAGGTGCCGCTCGGCCCAAGCCAAAAGCCGGCTGGCCTCCGCCTCTAGCAGCGCGCTGCCGGTGCCGCCCTGGCGATTGATGTAAGCCACCGTCGTTGCGTTGTCTGACAACACCCGCACGGCTGCCTGGCTGAAAGACACCTGAAACTTCCGCAGGGCTAAAAACACCGCTCGCATCTCCAACCGATTGATGGAATAAGCCTGTTCTTCCTGAGACCACCGACCTTGAGCAAAGCGGCTCTCGCAATGCGCTCCCCATCCCAGCAGACTGGCATCCGTCATCAGCAGTCTCCAGGATGGAGGCTCCAACGGAAGCCCCTGCGCCAAACTCTCCGTCTGTAACCACCACTGAAGATCCTGGCACACTTCCTGCGGACAAACCAGCCGAAGCGACAACGCATGCCGTTGAGGAGACCAGCGCCACAGGAGCGCGCTCTGCAACAGTCGCATATGCGCTCTGGCCCACGGAACCACCTCTATGGTGGTCGCCATCGTTCCGAATAATTGAAGATAATGCCACGCCGAAGGCGCCGGACTGGCCAGAAACTGCCCCACGAGCTCTCGCAACCCCTGAGCACGGTGGGCTGCGGCCTGCTGCGTCTCGAACCGAGCCACCAAATACTCTAGGGACTGCGAGGGAACCAGATTGCTCTTCGCCAGGTTGACCACCCAACCCAGGCTCTCCAACTTCTGAATCACCCGAGCGGTGGCTGTCGCGCTCTCCTCTCGCGACTTTGCGCGAATCAACCAATCGTCTAGGTAGGGATGCACAAGCACCCCCTCTTTGCGAAGCGCCGCCGCAACTACCACCATAATCTTGGTAAAAACCCGAGATGCCGTTGCCAGCCCGAAGGGCATCGCCTGAAACTGAAAATGCCCCATTGGAACCGCTGATGCTCTTGCCGTATCGGGATATGGAGATACGCTTCCGTCAGATCCAGGGAAGTCAGGAACTCCCCCGCCCTGACCGCCGCTATGACGGAACGTAGCGTCTCCATCCGGAAATGAGTGAGCCGGACACACCGATTCACTCTCTTTAAATCCAGAATCGGCCGAAAAGTTCCTTCCTTCTTCGACACCACAAAATAAATCGAGTACCGACCGTGTCCGAAATGCTCTCTGGGCACCGGCACCACTGCCTTGAGCTGCAACAGACGCTGCAGGGTTTGTGAAACTGCCCGGCACTTCCGAGGGGCCTTGCAAGGCGACTAGACAAAGGAATCTAAGACGGGACGATGGAGCTCTAAAGCATAACCTTCTAGAATCACCTCCAGGACCCACTGGTCTGACGTGATCTGCACCCAGGCAGGGTAAAACTCCCGCAAAAGACCTCCGACCGGGATTCACCTCCACTTGAGTCCCCCTCATCTCATTGTGACTTTTTAATGGCTGAGGACTGATACGGGGCAAAACCTCTACCAGCCTCCCGAAATCCTCGAAAGGCCTGGCCCTGCGTTGGAAATCTCCCCCACTGAGATTGAACAAAACGGGAGAAGCAAAACCTACGGAACTCCCTGGGAACACCCCGGGACCCCGCAGAACTCCAGCCCTGTTTAGGCTTATCCTCTGGAAGGCGACCCCCCCCCCCTTAGACTCACCTAAATCCTTTACCAACTTTTCCAGATCCTCTCCAAATAAAAGCTTACCCCTAAAGGGCAGCTTGCTGAGTCTAGACTTAGAGGAAGTGTCCGCTGCCCAATTTTGCAGCCAGAGGCACCGCCGAGCCGCCACCACCGAGGCCATACTTTTTGCCAAACCGCGGATGAGGTCATAATGAATGTCCGACAAATATGCCGAACCGGACTCCAGGCGCGCTAAGTCGTCCAGGCGACTCTCCAGGTGGTCACCCTGTAAACCCTGAGACCACCGCAGACAGCCTCTCGCCACCCAAGCCCCCGCGCTATGGAGGCTTGCAAGGAGAGCGCGCAAACCTCGAACACCTGCTTCAGTAGGGAATCTAACTTCCTGTCCTGGACATCCTTCAGCGCCGTGGCCCCTTCAACCGGAATCGTAGTCTTTTTAGTCACAGCCGACACAGCTGCATCAACCTTGGGCGATCGAAAAAGTTCTCTATCCTGATCTGACAACGGATAAAGACGTGCCAAGGCCCTGGACCTCTTCAGGGTCGACTCCGGCATGTCCCACTCTTCCTGAATCATACTGCGAAACACTCTATGAACCGGAAAAACGCGCTGGGACGTCCGAACCGCCTGCAGCAACGGATCCTCTAAAGCATCCTCCGCCCCCGGCCCTTCCGAGGGCATATTCAGGGCCTTGAGAGTCTCGGCAATCAAGGCGGGCAGTTCCTCGCGCCGAAACACCCGGACTACCCTGCTCTGCTGTTCCGTTTCAGGCAATTCTCCCTCTTCGAGCTCCTCGCCCGAGAACTCTTCAAGGTCTTCCCCGAGCGGAGATCCAGAACTCTCACCCATGGAACCTCTACGCCTCTTGGCCGAGGAAAGTCCTTCGACAGCTGGATCCACAGATCCCCGCCACTTAAGCGTCTGCGCTCCCGAGAGAGGAGATGGCAACGCGGGCTGCAGCAGCGCGAAAGCCTGCTGCATGAGGGAAAGGAAACCGGGAGGCACCGCCAGAGCCGGACCAGCCAGAGGCTGTTGCTGCGACAAAGAAGACGCCTGAGCTGAGGATACCCCCGGCAGGGACTCAGTGGGGTCCAGAAGTGGGGGAAATCCGTCTGTTCCAGCTGGCAGAACCACCCCACCATCCTGGAGAGAACCCTCTGCCAGCTCCTCCATCACCTGTGCCACACGGGAACAAGTCCCACAGACCCCCAGAGTCCCGCACAGTAATGCGCTTAACCCCGCACACGAGACACCTGAGTCTCGCCGGCATTCCAGTGCAAGGCCTTTTAGTCCACACAGCCCCTCTCCCGAGGAAGCTCCCTGGTGAAAAGAGACCAGCAAGGCACAGACTCGAGGCCTCTGCGAGGAGGGAGGCACTCGGTTCGTTTTTCTTTTTTTTTCTTCACCCCTAGCTTCCTTTGAGGCTACCTAGCAAGGAAAGGGAAGCAGAAACAAAAACCGAAGCTCCTAAGCCGCCCGACCGCCAAAAGAAAAAGAAACCGGAGCCTCTAACAAAAGCGCGGGCTATCTATAAAATGGCCGCCGCCGGCGCTGTTCCTGCGTGGCAACACGCGGCTTGCCGACCTGCCCCCCTCCCAAAGACCGTCGCTATTATAAAAATGGGCTATAAAAACTGAGATCGCGCTAAGCGTCTCACTCACTCACCAAACTCTGAACTCCTGGTGAGGAAAAACACAGCCGCGATCGCACAGCTGCTGACGCTGAGATGCCTGCCTTCCCCCTTCAAGGCAATGGCGCTTTAAGCACCCGGCTCCTGGCACTGCAAATCAGCCTGCAACCAGCTGAAGCCCCTTTCACTCGGGGCTTGAGCCGGGAGGCAGCCTTCCACCTGCTCCTCACCCCTCTTCTCGGGTTCGGGAGCAGGGAGGCAGAAAACCCCACAGGGAAAAACAACAGTTGCCCCAGATGCTCGTTTAAACCAGGGGGAACTGAGGCTCATGGGGGGGGGGGGGGAGGGAAAAAGATGAAGCCATAAGCAGGAGCCTCCAGCTACAGCACTGCGTCTGCAAATAAAAAGAAAAATAACTTAAGAATCAAACCCTTCTAAATTTAAAGGGACCTAGAAAATAGTTAGCTCTGCTAATTTGTTTAAACTGAGCCCCTCTCCAGGCTCAGAATCTCCTTCAGCTGCTTGGAGACTGAAAGTACTGGATAAAGGGGGAGGTCCTTGCCTACTTATACTGGTGCCAGCAAAGCGATGATGTGTTTCAGTCTCCAAGGCTGCTGGAGGAGATTCTAAACTCTATGGTTCCGGAACTGGACTAGAGGGACGCAAAGGAATATCTAATTTCTTGGCTCTAGGCTCTGTCTCAGGGGCCACTGAGATGGAGAGGCCCCTGGCCACTTCCCTAATGAAGTCTTGAAAAGACAAGTCTTCTGGAGGAGACATTCTCCTTTTTGGAGAAGAGGGCTCCTGAGGAAGGATCACCGATGCTTCGACAGAGGCCTCTGATTCATCAGAGTCTTCAGAGGAATCAAAGTATCGCCTGTCTGGATGCTCCTGTAGAGCCCGATACGCGTACCGGGAGGTATCGACATCGGGAGTGATCGGTACCGAAAGGCATCACAGAACAGTGTACCGCTGCAGTCGACACCGAAGCCGATGTCGATGCAATCGGTACTGGCACCGGACCCGATATCGGTACCGGTGCCGGAGTTGGTACCGACAACGGAGTTTGTTGCGGTACTGACGGCGTCGCAGCTTGTATGAAGGCCGTAATGGCACGCTGCATGGTCAGGATATTCTGATCCATCGACGCCACCAATGTCTGGATGTCGGTACCTGTGGGAACCACTGGTACTCCAGAACATGGCAACAGGTGATCGGTCGAGGCCGAGCCATCGATGTCAACCTGTGACCCCATAGGTAGAGCTTTGGAAGCCGGAGCCTCCCGCCGGGGTAATTTTGCCGGTGCGGATTCCTCGAGGGCAAGCCCGGAGGCATCTCGATACTTGGAGAGAGATCTACCCTTCGAGGACCGGCTGGATTTAAGTTTGGTTACCTGAGATCCATGAGAGGAAGAAGCAGCCCTGGAAGACGTCAATGCCACCGAAGCTGCATCAGAGGGAAACAGGGTACTGAGCTTGGCTGCTCGATTCTGTAGACCTCTTTTAGACATCATTGAACAGGACTCACAATCCGCAATGGAATGGTCAGGACCTAAACATTTTAGACACCATTCATGGGTGTCGGTGACAGAAATGGTGCTGCTGCACTTTGTGCACTTTTTAAACCCGGAGGTGGGCTTTTCCATGAGGACAATTTTTCCTAGGCCTAAGGCAGAGAAAAGAAAAAAATGCACTAAAGTGAAGAAAAATAATAGTTTTTTTTTTTTTTTTTAAAGAATAAAGAAAGAAAAGACCGGCGGTACCGGTCCGGCGTCAAAGAAGGCAGACACGCGACCAAAGAAATAAAAGAAAATAAGAAATTCTTCAGCGGTGACAGGAACACGACCTGCTGGCTCCGCGGAAAAGAAGAACTGGAGAGAGGCAGTTGGGAAAGGCGGGAAGGCAGAGCGCAGGCGCTGTGGGATGCTCCCAAAAGCTTTCCTTTTGGATGCTGGGGAGCGTTCCCGCGCAGGCTCCGTCGGTACCGACGATACCCATATCTGAAGACTCATTCCTGCTTGTTCCTGGAGATATGAGAAGTTAGATATAATTGGTATCTCAGAGACATGGTGGAAGGAGGACAACCTGGGTACAAATTATATCATACAGATAGAGTATATCAAACTGGTGGAGGGGTTGCGCTCTATGTTAGAGAAGGCATTGAGTTAAACAGGATTAAAGTTTTGCAGGAAACAAAATACACTGTAGAATCTCTATGGATTGAAAGTTCAGGTAAAAAGGGGAAGGTGAAGGCAGTGATGAACAAATGTATGAGAAAATGCTCAAAGATATCAGGTAAGCTAACAATATTTACAGCATAGTAATAATAATGGGCGATTTTAATTACTCTGGTATTGATTGGGTCAGTGTCATGGCAGGACATGCTAGGGAGATAAAGTTTCTAGATGAAGTAAATGACTGCTTCTTGGAGCAGCTAGATCATGAAACATGAGGGGAAGCCATCTTGGACCTAGTCCTTAGTGGAACACAGGATCTGGTGCAAGAGATAAGGGTGCTGGGGCCACTTGGCAATAGTGATCAAAGCATGATTGCATTTGATTTAATAAATGGAGGAAGGACAGCAAGGAAATACACAATACTATCTTTTAACTTTCAAAAGCAAGACTATGATAAAATGAGGTAAACAGTTATGAAAAAACTAAAAGGAGCAGCTGCAAAGGTTAAATATTTACATCAAGCATTGGTGTTGTTTAAAAACACTATCGAAGCCCAGATCAGCTGTATTTCACGCTTTAAGAAAAGTGGAAGTCGTCCAAAAAACTGCCAGCCTGATTTAAAAGTGAGGTCTGGGAGGCAGTTGTGGCCAAAAAAGTATCTTTCAGGAAATGGAAAAAGAGCCAAATGATGAAAACTGGAAACATAACACCTGACAAGTTAGATGCAAAGAACTGATAAGGCAGGCAAAAAGAGAATTTGAAAAAAGCTTGCTATGGAAGCAAAAACAAAAACTACAAAAGTACATTCGCAGCAAAAAACCTGTGAGAGTCAGTTGGACCATTGGATGATAGAGGGGTAAAAGGGGCACTAAGAGGGGACAAGGCCACAACGGAGAGACTGAATGAATTCTTTGCTTTGGTTTACTGAAGATGATGTAGGGAAGTTACCCATGCCAAAAATGGCATTTAAAGCCGATGCAGCAGAAAGCATAGTTACTCACCTGTAACAGGTGATCTCCGGGAAAAGCAGGAATTTAGTCTTCACATATGGGTATCGGCGGTAGTGATGGAGCTTGCGCGGGAACGCTCCCCATTGTCCAATAGGAAAGCTTTTGGGAGTATCCCATAGCGCCTGCATGCTGCCTTCCCGCCTTTCCCAACTGTCCCTCTCCAGTTGAGTTTAAAGCTGAGACAAAAGAGAGAGGGAAAGAGAGAAAGAAAGAGAGAGATAGAAAGATAGAACTCCTAGGGGAGGTGGGTGGTTTGTGAAGACTAAATTCCTGCTGTTCCCGGAGATCACCTGTTACAGGTGAGAAACTATGCTATCTCCAGGAACAAGCAGGAATGTAGTCTTCACATATGGGGACTCAGTAGCTGCAGATGCGAGGGAGAAGGTCCCAGAAGTTGTGTGCCCTTGTGAAAGGGCTCCACTTCCCCCCATGGATCTCTGGCATCCTACCAGGGATGGTGGGTAGGAGTTGATTAAGTATGGAACAGGTGTTGAAGAACAGCCTGACCAAACAAGGCATCCCAGCGGGAGTCCTTGTCTAAGCAGTAATGGGCTGTGAAGGTATGAACCGAAGCCCAAGTAGCTACTCGACAGATGTTGTAGATAGACACAGAGTGAAGATGAGCCATAGAGGCTGCCATGACTCTCACATTGTGAGCTGTGACGTGGCTTTCAAGAGGAAGGTTTTTACTCTCATAGGCAAAGATATACACTGTGCAATCCAGCTGGACAGTGTTCTTTTGGAGACTGGAAGTCCCAAATGACTAGGATCAAAAGCAACAAAGAGTTGGGAAGACTTTTTATGTTGCTGTGTCCTTTGTAAGTAAAAGGCCAAAGCCCTTTTACAATCCAAAGTATGAAGATTCCATTCTGCATTTGAGGCGTGAGGCCTTGGAAAGAATACAGGAAGGTAAACCGCTTGGTTTAAATGAAAAGGTGACACCACCTTTGGCATAAAGTGTGTATGAGTCCTAAGGACTACCTTATCATGATAGAACTTTGTATAAGGAGGATCAGCCACCAACGCTTGCAATTCACTGATGTGATTGCAATGAGAAAGATGACCTTCCAGAAAAGGAATTTCAAAGAGGTAGTGGCTAATGGTTCAAAGGGCGGTTTCATGAGCTGCCCAAGAACCAGATTTAAGTCCCATGCCACTGGTGGTGGCTTAATGGGAGGCTTATTTAAAAGAAGGCCTCTCATAAATCTCGCTATGAGAGGATGAGAGGAAATAGGTTGTCCATTTAGAGGCTTGAAAGAAGCTGCAATAGCACTCAAATGAACTCTCACTGAATTGGTCTTAAGCCTTGCATTTGATAAATTAAGGAGATACTCCAGTAATGATTCCAGAGGTATCGCAAGAGGTTAAGACCCTTCTGCGAGCACCATATGGTAAACCTTTTCCGCTTAAATGCATAAGAACGTCTTGTGGAAGGCTTCCTGGAAGCATAAATGATATCCTTTACCTACTGGGAAAGGTTAAGACCGTGAAGTTCTAGGCTTTCAGCAACCAGGACCTGAGATGCAGAGACTGGGGATTGGGATGCCACAGCATCCCGTCCTCTTAAGAAAGTAGATCTGGAGCAGATCCTAATTCCAGAGGTGGAGCTTGATAGAGATGTAGGAGCAGAGGGTACCACATTTGCCGTGGCCAACGTGGAGCTATGAGAATCATATGACCTGTCTCTCTGAAGCTTGAACAGGGTTTTGGGAATTAGGGGAATGGGTTGGAAGGCATACAGGAAGTCCTGACCCCAATGAAGGAGGAAAGCATCCCTGGCCTGACAACCCTGAACCGGAATTCTGGAACAGAACCGGGGAAGTTTGGCATTCAGCGGACTTGCAAAGAGATCTATGTCTATGGTTCCCCAATTTGAAAACTTTTGGCCACCTGGTCTGCATGGAGAGACCATTCATGTGGAAGCAGAACTTGACTGAGTCTGTCTGCCCAAGAGTTTTGAATGCCTGAAGATACACTGCAAGGAGATGAATCTGATGCTCTCTGGCGAGGGCCCAGAGTCGCAAAGCTTCGTTGCATAACAGAGAGCCTGTTCCGCCCTGCTTGTTCACATAGAACATGGCTACTTGATTGTCTGTTTGAACCAGGACTGTCTTTGTAGCTGAGCTGGGTGTGGAATACTCGAAGGGCAAGGAAGATTGCTCTGAGTTCCAGGAGATTGATATGCAGATAGGTCCCTCCTGTGGAGTCCAGGTACCCTGGGTAGAAAGGCCTTGCAGGTGGGCTCCCCAACCCACCTGTGAGGCATCTGTTGTTAGAGTGGCCTGGGGTGGGGGTTGCTGAAAAGGGGACCCCACCAAAAGGTTTTGGGGTGATTGCCACCATTGGAGGGACAAAATAAGGTGATCTGAGTTTGCTATTTTGTCTGACAGGCAACCTGACGCCTGGGTCCACTGAGTGGATAAAGTCCACTGGGCTGCCCTCATATGGAGGCGAGCATAAGGAACCACATGCACGGTGGATGCCATGTGACCTAGCAACTGTAACATTTCCCGAGCAGTGAGGTGAGGTTTTAACACTGCTTGGGAGGCTAATTGCACAATGTGAAAGCAGAGGGGGCCTGTGGAAGGTAGGCCCTTGTCTGTCTGGTGTCCAGTAGAGCTCCTATAAACTCCAGGAACTGAGTGGGAGCAAGAATGGATTTTGGGAAGTTTATGACAAGTCCCAAATACTGAAGGATGCGCATTGTGCGAGAGAGAGCAACCCTGGCCTTTGGCTCTGAAGAGGTTCGAATGAGCCAGTCGTTTAAGTAAGGGAAGACTAATATTCCTAGGGTGCGAAGAAATGCTGCCACCACAGCCATGCATTTTGTGAACACCCTTGGTGCCGAGGCCAGGCCAAAAGGAAGAACCCTGTATTGGTAGTGCTTCCCTTGAAAAAGAAAGCGAAGGAACTTTCGATGAGTTGGATGGATGAGAACATGAGTGTACGCATCCTTGAGATCTAGAGAACAAAGCCAATCCTGACTCTGAAGGTATGGCTTCAGAGTTCCTAGAGAAATCATTTTTAACTTCTCTTTGAACAGGAACTTGTTTAATTCTCTGAGGTCTAAAATGGGTCTGTGTCCTCCTGTTTTCTTTGGAATAAGGAAATAGGGGGAGTAGAACCCTATACCCTGTTGGGGAATGGGTACCTCTTCTATTGCCCCTTGGGCAAGAAACATAGTGACATCTTGACCTAACTGGTCTTTGGGAGAGGTCTGAGAATTGAACTGTCTTACCATTGTAGGAGGGGGCATGCTGAGGAAATGAAGCTTGTAACCCTCTCTTACAATAGACAGGGTCCAATTTTCTGCTGTTATCTGCCCCCATCTGGGCAGTGGTTGGGGCAAGGTACTTCAGGCCGGAAGGTCGGGGGTTCAAATCCCACTAGAGGACAGCAACCTTGGGCCGGAAGGACTGGGGTTTCTAGTCCCACAGATGCTCCTTGTGGTCTTAGGCAAGCCACTTAACCCTCCATTGCCCATGTTCCCTGTAAGTATTAGTGTATGTGTCTCATATCCCCGCGTGTTAAATGTATCCCCCAATTGTGTTGTGACCGCTTTGATTGAAGGATAAGGCGGTATACAAAACTGTCTAAATAAATAAATAAATAAATAAAATAACCTTCCTGGAATGGTGGAAGGCTCTGGGTCGTTCAGGGCCAGGAAGGCAAAGTTCTCTAGATAGGAGTCAAAGCCCCTGTGGAGGCTGAGTCTGCTGAGCCAGTTGAGGCTTAGCAGCTTTTGTTTTCCTTTGCCTAGGTTGTTGCTGCTGTCCCTTTTGGGCAGACTGACCTAAACGATGCCCCTGCTGGGTATAGGATGGATAAAACTTCTTCTTCTTACTGAAGAATGGTTTCTTGTAGGATTTTTTCCTTGCAGGATCAGCTGCAGATTTAGACAATCTATCCAAAGTGATATTGTCAGCATCTATCTCATTAGCTTTTTCCTGTCAATTCTTGCCAAAGAGATTGTCTCCTGTGTAAGGAATATTCCCTAGTTTATCCTATACCCAAAGTTCCAAGTCAGATGCCTGGAGCCAGGAAATCCTACGTGCACCTATGGCAATAGCAGAGGTTCTGCTTATGCACTCAAAACAGTCAAAGGCTGCACGATTCACAAACTTGGAAACATCCTGAGCATGTTTGACAAGGGCGAGGAAATCCTGCCTCTTTTCATCAGGAAGGAGAGGGCTCATAAGCTCTAAATCTCCTGTGACTTCCTTAAGGAACATTCCCATATATAATATATAGGAACCGATCCTAGCAGAAAGCATGGAAGCCTGGAAGGATCGACGTCCAAAGGCGTCAAGAGTCCTACACTCACGTCCTGGAGGATTAGATGCATGCCTTTTTGCACTCTTGATCCTTCTCATAGCTGATTCCACCACCATGGAATGGTGTGGTAGCTGAGTCTTCTGAAACCCAGGACAAGGAGGAACTCGATACATGGTGTCAAGTCTTCAAGAGTGAGGAAATGTGGTTAGAGGTGTTTCCCACATCCTTAACATGAGATTATGCAAGATCTCATGAATAGGTAAGGTAGCTGCCTCCTTGAGAGCTTTAGGGTATTGTAGGATTTCTAATTCCTTTTCCCTAGGCCAGGGGTCTCAAACTCAAATTGCTTTGAGGGCCAAATGAGGACTTGTGAGCAGTGAGTGAGAATCAGCTGTGCCTACTTAGTTGGGAACTGTGTGTGAGAGAAAACTGCAGCCAATCTGAGCACTTTTCAAATCATTTAGAATCCCTTCAGCAAAGGCTCCAACGATCCTGTGAGCAGTGAGTGAGAATCAGCTGTGCCTACTTAGTTGGGAACTGTGTGTGAGAGAAAACTGCAGCCAATCTGAGCACTTTTCAAATCATTTAGAATCCCTTCAGCAAAGGCTCCAACGATCCTGTGAGCAGTGAGTGAGAATCAGCTGTGCCTACTTAGTTGGGAACTGTGTGTGAGAGAAAACTGCAGCCAATCTGAGCACTTTTCAAATCATTTAGAATCCCTTCAGCAAAGGCTCCAACGATCCTGTGAGCAGTGAGTGAGAATCAGCTGTGCCTACTTAGTTGGGAACTGTGTGTGAGAGAAAACTGCAGCCAATCTGAGCACTTTTCAAATCATTTAGAATCCCTTCAGCAAAGGCTCCAACGATCCTGTGAGCAGTGAGTGAGAATCAGCTGTGCCTACTTAGTTGGGAACTGTGTGTGAGAGAAAACTGCAGCCAATCTGAGCACTTTTCAAATCATTTAGAATCCCTTCAGCAAAGGCTCCAACGATCCTGTGAGCAGTGAGTGAGAATCAGCTGTGCCTACTTAGTTGGGAACTGTGTGTGAGAGAAAACTGCAGCCAATCTGAGCACTTTTCAAATCATTTAGAATCCCTTCAGCAAAGGCTCCAACGATCCTGTGAGCAGTGAGTGAGAATCAGCTGTGCCTACTTAGTTGGGAACTGTGTGTGAGAGAAAACTGCAGCCAATCTGAGCACTTTTCAAATCATTTAGAATCCCTTCAGCAAAGGCTCCAACGATCCTGTGAGCAGTGAGTGAGAATCAGCTGTGCCTACTTAGTTGGGAACTGTGTGTGAGAGAAAACTGCAGCCAATCTGAGCACTTTTCAAATCATTTAAAATCCCTTCAGCAATGGCACGCCCGTGCCTTGCGGGCCCGCGCCTGAGGGCCTCGCAAGAGGGCCCTTTGGCGTGGCCCTTAGGCGGTGGACCGTGCGGGACCCACTATCTGCTGCTATATGCTCATTCTGTTCAGCGATATGCTGTTTGTAGTTAATGTAAGGTAATGTAATGTAAGTTATGTACTGTGTTCCCTGTTTGTACTCCTAGTGTTTTGTTGTGATGTAATGATAATGCAATGTATGTTTCCCTCACCTTTGTTTAACTTTGTGCTGTATTAACCGCTTTGATTGAAGGAAAAGGCGGGATACAAAACATGTTAAATAAATAAATAAATAAATAAATAAATTTGCATAAGGACCTCATTTGCATACATATTTGCGTAATGTTACTATACAAAGCGCAGACGTTAATGATGCACATTTCCCAGAGTTGACATATTCCAGTTAATAAATTCAAAATAAAGAGATATTTTTCTACCTTTTGTGCATTTTTTTCAGTTGCAATTGTTGCAGCCACTTTCTTCTGGTTTCTTCGTACCTTCTGCTAACTCTCCATCATCTGCTGTCCATTTGTCCTTTCTTCTCTCCTAGTTTTTTTTCCATTCTCTCTCTACATCTGCTTTAATATACTAATCTTTCTCCTTTTGCTCTTTCCTCATTCCTATTTCATCCACTCAAATTTTACCCCTCCATACTCAATCCCCACTTACTCTCCCAATAGCCGGCCAATTGTAGATTTTTCTTCCCTCCCACACAAAATATTTTTCCCCTCTCCATTTCACTCTCCCAGCCCCATCTCATTCTAATCCTCCCCGAACATCAGCTCCCTTCTAGTTCCAGCCCCACCCAGCATCCGCTCCCTTCTAGCCCCCGCATCAGCCCATTTCCAGTCCTATCCTAGCCCCACCATCAGCCCATTTCCTATCTTAGCTCCCTCCCCTCACAGCCCATTTCCATTCCAAGCCCCCCTCCCCAACAGCTATTTGCAGTTCAAGCCCTCCTTCCACTCAGCCCATTTCCAGTCCTAGCAACCCCCCCAGTCCATTACCAGTTCTAGCCACCCCATAGCCCATTACCAGTCCTAAGCCCCACAACAGCCCACTTCCAGTCCTAACCCTCCCATCACCCCATTTTCAATCTTAGCCCCACATATCCCATTACCAGTCCTAACTCCCCCCCATCAGTCCACCTCCAGTCCTAACCCCTACCAGCCCATTTCCAGTCCTAACCCCCCTCCCCCCCATCAGCCCAGGTCATGCTTATCCATCCGGTATCGACAAGTCGGTACTGGACTCCTCTGATGCCGACTTCGATCGGTACCGGTACCGAGCCTTGCACGATCACCCGGATCGGAGATACTTTGAATCCTCGGAGGAGTCTGAAGACTCTGAAAGCTCTGCCGATACCAAAGTATCTCCGATCCGGGTGATCGTGCAAGGCACGGTACCGGTACCGATCAAAGTCGGCATCAGAGGGGTCCGGTACCGACTTGTCGATACCGGATGGATAAGCATGTCTTGGTCCCGGTAGAAAACCTGCCGATGTCGATGCAGTCGGTACCGGTACCGGAGTCTGTGCCGGTACCTGTTGAATTGTCTGAAGCGGTGTCAGGGGCATCGAGGCCGTGAGAAGAGCCTCCAGACTGCGTTCAATAGCCAAGAATCTCTGGTCTATCGACGCTGCCAATGCTTGGGTATCGGTACCGGATGAAGCAGCCGGTACCCCATAGCATGGCACCAGTAGTTCTGCTGAGGTTGAGGCCTCGAGAACATCCTGGAGCCCCGTTAGTGCTTTGGAAGCCGAAGCCTCCCACCGGGGCAATTTTGCCGGTGAAAGTCCCTTAAGGGCAACGCCAGAGACATCTCGATGCTTAGAAGGAGAGCTACCCTTTGCGGACCGGCCAGATTTATGTTTAGTTACCTCAGATCCATGGGAGGAAGACGAAGCCCTGGAAGACGTCGATGCCACAGAAGCTGCATCGGAGAGAAAAAGGGTGCTAAGTTTAGCAGCTAGGTTCTGCCGGCCCCTCTTCGACATCATCCCACAGGCCACACACTCCGAAATAGAGTGGCCAGGACCTAAACATTTGAGGCACCACTCATGGGTGTCGGTAACAGAGATGGTACCGCCACACTTGGAACACTTTTTAAAACCCGAAGCGGGTTTTCCATTTTAAAGGAAAAGGTTGGGCCTAGTGCCCAAAATGGCGCGTGGCACCTGAGGAGAAAATAACTGAAAAAGACTCCAGAAGAAGGTTTTGGGTTTTTTTGGAAAAAAAGAAAGAACCACCGGCGGTACCGGTGTAGCGTCGAAGGAAGGCAGACGCGACCACAAAAAAGAAGAATAAACGGGAATTTTTTCTGCGGTGACAGGATGTGCGACCTGTCGGTTCCGTGGAAAACGAAGAACTGGAGAGGGACAGTTGGGAAAGGCGAGAAGGCAGCACGCAGGTGCTGTGGGATGCTCCCAAAACCTTCCTATTTGACAATGGGGAGGGTTCCCGCGCAGGCTCCGTCGGTACCGACGATACCCATATGTGAAGACTACATTCCTGCTTGTTCCTGGAGATTAAGGAAATAGGGGGAGTAAAACCCTGTACCACGTTGGGGAATGGGTACCTCTTCTATTGCCCCTTGAGCAAGGAGCAGAGTGACTTCTTGACCTAACCAGTCGTTGAGAGATTGGCAACTACATTCAAGTTAATTGGTAACTACATTCAAGTTAATTCACAATCTGGCCCCCTCATTCCTCTCCACCCTGATCTCCATGCAACCTACAACCAGAAGCAGGAGAACCATTAACTCTGACACACTAATAGTTCCAAACAGCTTTAGGCATGTCAAGGTCAGTACCAGTCGCAGAGCGTTCTCCTTCTCTGCCCCCACGTTATGGAACCAGCTCCCACACGAGCTGAGAGAAATTAAAGACATAAGCAGCTTCAGAAAACAACTGAAGACGCACCTGTTCAATTGTCACTATGCAAGATGAAAATCCAAAAAGACAAAAGAAATTGATTTGCTGTATGTACAAATGTAAATAGATGATGGTTAGTGCCTGTATAAATGTATTATAATAGTTAAGGTCTTTATATGGACCCACATATGTGTGCTGTGTATCCCCCTGCTCTCTCTATCTAATCCCCAAATAATTCTGTCTGTGATTTATGACAAATCCCGTACTTGTAATCAAACCGCTTCTGATCGCTGGAAGGAG
This sequence comes from Ichthyophis bannanicus, assembly GCA_033557465.1. NCBI lineage: Eukaryota > Metazoa > Chordata > Amphibia > Gymnophiona > Ichthyophiidae > Ichthyophis > Ichthyophis bannanicus. The sequence goes on along the minus strand of CM066032.1, from coordinate 1,361,102,493 downwards.
CGGTATATAAGTCCTCACTAAATAAATAAATAAATAAAATGTCTGAGAATTGAACTGTCTTACCATTGTAGTAGGGGGCATGCTGAGGAAATGAAGCTTGTACCCCTCTCTTACAATAGACAGAGTCCAATTTTCTGCTGTTATCTGACCCCATCTGGGGGCAAAATGACATAACTTTCCAGGGATGATGGCGGTTCTGGGCCGTTCAGGGCCTGGAAGGCAAAGTTCTATAGACAGCAGTCAAAGCCCCTGTGGAGGCCGAGTCTGCTGAGGCTTAGCTGCTTTTGTCTTTCTTTGCCTAGGTTGTTGCTGCTGTCCCTTTTGGGCAGACTGACCTAAACGATGTCCCTGCTGGGTATAGGAGGGATAAAACTTTTTCTTCTTGCTGAAGAGTGTTTTTTTAGAGGATCTTTTCCTCGCAGGATCAGCTGTAGATTTAGACAATCTATCTAAAGTGATAATGTCAGCATCTATCTCATTACCTTTTTCCTGCCAATTCTTGCCAAAGAGATTCTCCCCTGTGCAAGGTATATTCCCTAGTTTGTCCTGTACCCAAATGTCCTGTACCCAAATTTCCAAGTCAGATGCCTGGAGCCAGGCAATCCTATGTGCACCTAATGCAATGGCAGAGGTTCTGCTTATGCATTCAAAGCAGTCAAAGGCTGCACGATTCACAAACTTGGAAACATCCTGAGCATGTTTGACAAGAGAGAGATAATCTTGCCTTTTATCATCAGGAAGGAGAGGGCTCATAAGCTCTAAATCCCCTGTGACCTCTTTAAGGAACATTCCCATGTACAAGATACAGGAACTGATCCTAGCAGAAAGCATGGAAGCCTGGAAGGATCGACGTCCAAAGGCGTCAAGAGTCCTACACTCACGTCCTGGAGGATTAGATGCATGCCTTTTTGCACTCTTTATCCGTCTCATGGCTGATTCCACCACCATGAAATTGTTCTGAAACCCAGGACAAGGAGGAACTCGATACATTGTATCGAGTCTTTGAGAGTGAGGAGATGTGGTTAGAGGTGTCTCCCACATCCTTAACATAAGATCATGCAAGATCTCATGAATAGGTAAGGTAGCTGCCTCCTTGGGAGCTTTAGGGTACTGTAGGATTTCTAATTCCTTTGCCCTAGGCTCTTTTTCAGGAGCCACTGTGATGGAAAGACCTCAGGCCATATCTCGGATAAAATCCTGAAAGGACATAGCCTCTGGTGGAGACATCCTACGCTGAGGAGAAGAGGAATCCTCAGGAAGAAGTACTCTGGTATCGGCAGAGCTTTCAGAGTCTTCAGACTCATCCGAGGATTCAAAGTATCTCCGATCCGGGTGATCGTGCAAGGCACGGTACCGGTACAGATCGAAGTCGGCATTGGCGTGGTCCGGTACCGACTTGTCGATGCCGGATAGAGACGCATGACTCGGTCCCGGTAGAATACCTGCCGATGTCGATGCAGTTGGTGCTGGTACCGGATGACTTGTCTGAAGCGGTTTCAGGGGCATCGAGGCCATGAGAAGAGCCGCCAGAATGCGCTCAATAGCCAAGAATCTCTGGTCTGTCAACGCTGCCGATGCTTGGGTATCGGTGCCGGATGAAGCGGCCAGAACCCCAGAGCATGGCACCAGTAGTTCTGCCGAGGCTGAAGCCTCGAGAGCATCCTGGAGCCCCGTTAATTCTTTGGAAGCCGAAGCGGGACAGTTGGGAAAGGCGGGAAGGCAGCATGCAGGCACTGTGGGATGCTCCCAAAAGCTTCCTATTGGACGCTGGGGAGCGTTCCCGCGCAGGCTCTGCCGGTACCGACGATACCCATATGTGAAGACTACATTCCTGCTTGTTACTGGAGATGAATTGAAAGAAATATCGATAAACTGGGAAGATGTATTACAACTAGTTGATAAACTGAACAGTAGCGATCACCTCGACCAGATGGTATACATCCAAGGATGTTGAAAGAACTGAAATATGAGATTGCAGACCTACTATTACTAATCTGTGAACTATCATTAAAATCATCAGTAATGCTTGAAGACTGGAGGATGGCCAAAGTAATGACAATTTTTAAAAAGGGTTCCAGGGGTGATCTAGGAAGTTACAAACAAGTGAACCCGACAGCAATACCAGGAAAAACGGTAGAAACCATTAAGAACAAAATTTCTGAACATGTAGTCATGTGATGGCGAAGTAGCCTAGTGGTTAGAACAGCAGCCTAATACCCAGAAGATCAAGGGTTTGATTCCCACTGGCATTCCTTGTGACCTTGCGCAAGTCAGTTTACCCTCCATTGCCTTGGAAGAAAAGGCTCGACAATCTACTTCCGGTGATGCACTGCCAAAAAGCCCCAGAGGCAGCTGGGTCGCCTGGAGTCAGCACTGACTTGACAGCACTAAAAAAAAAAAAGAAAAGATAATCATGGTTTAATGGGAGACAGCCAACATGGCTTTAGCCAGGGATGGTCTTGTCTTACTAATCTGTTTTATTTTTTTGAAAGTGTAAATAAATAGGCAGACAAAGGTAAGTCAGTCAATGTAGTCTATCTGTATTTTCAGAAAGCCTTTGACAAGGTCCTCATGAGAGACTCTTTGCCAAATTAAAAAGTCATGGGATAGGAGGCAGTGTATTATTGTGGATCAGGAACTGGTTAAAAGATAGAAAGCAGAGGGTAGGGCTAAATAGCCAATTTTCTCAATGGAGGTGAATAGTTGAGTACCCCAGGGATCTGTGCTAGGTCTGTTGCTTTTTAACATATTTATAAACAACCTGGAAATGGGAACAAGTTAAGGTAATCAAATTTGCAGATGTCACAAAATTATTCTAAGTTGTTAAAACCCAAGAGTATTGTGAAAAATTGCAAGAGGACCTTAAAAAATTGGAAGACTGGGCGTTCAAATGGCAGATGAAATTTAATGTGGACAAGTGCAAAGTTATGCACCTAGGAAAGAACCCCCCCCCCAAACTATGGTTACACGATGCAAGGTTCCACATGAGGAACCACCACCCAGGAAAAAGATTTAGGCGTCATCATGAATAACATATTGAAACCCTCTATCCAGCGTGCAGTGGCGGCCAAGAAAGCAAATAGAATGCTAAGAATCATAAGGAAAGGAATGGAGAATAAAACAAAGGATATTATAATGCCTCTGTATCGCTCCATGGTGCGACCACACCTCGAATGTGTGTGCAATTCTGGTTGCCGTATCTTAAAAAGGATATAGTGGAATTTAAAAAGGTAGTGAGAAGAGCCACCAAAATGGTAAAAGGGATGGAAAGATACCCCTATGAGGAGAAGCTAAAAATGTTAGGGCTCTTCAACCTGGAAAAGAGATGACTGAGGGGAGATATGATAGAGGTCTATAAATTAATTAATGGAGTGGAACGGGTAAACGTAGATCGATTGTTTACGCCCATCAAAATGTAGAAAGACTAGGGGACATGCAATGAAGCTACAGTGTAACCTATTTAAGACTAAGAGAAAATATTTTTTCACTCAACGCATAATCAAACTCTAGAATTCGTTAATGGAGTATGTAGTAAAAGCTGTTAGTATAGTTGGGTTTAAAACAAGATTTGGACAAGTTCCTGGAGGAAAGGTCCATAAACCATTATTAAAGGGGACCTGGAAAATCCACTGCTTGACCCAATACAAGCACAGTGTAACCTGTTTTTTCTGGGGAAACTGCTAGGTACTTGTGACTTAGATTGGCCATTGTGGGAAACAGGATACTGGGCTTGATGGATCCAGTATGGCATGTCTCATGTTTTTAACGACGGCAGTGAATGTCACACAACCATGGTGAGTTGCTGGGCGCAATCCCCTGGCATGAATGCTCAAGCTAGCATGTTATCTAGGAGAGCTCCAATGAACTCAGGCCGCTGAGGGGACTGGAGGTGTGACTTTGGGTAGCTGACGAAGCTCAGATGTTTATGCATCTGAAGGGGAAGCTGTGAGGACTGACAAACCTCATCCAGTGTAGTGTCCTTTATCAGCCAGTAGTCCAACTTAAGGGAAGATGAAGACTCCCAGGTTCCGAAGGAAGGCGGCAATGACTGTCAGACATTTTGTGAAGACCCTTGGGACAGAGGCTAGGCCTAAGGGTAGTACATGGTAATTAGTGCTGTCCATTGAGCATGACACAGAGGTATTGTCTGTGAAGAGAATGTATCAGGATGTGACAGTAGGCATCCTTTAGGTCCAAGAAGCAAAGACAATAGTCCCATTGGAGGTACGGGAACAGTGTCCCCAGAGAGACCATTTTGAACTTTTTCCTCACCAGGTTTTGGAGATCTAGGATGGGCCGAAAACTGCGGGTCTTTGTGGGGACCAAGAAGTAATGGGAATAAAACCCCTTTCTGATTTGTGCTGGCAGAACCAGTCTGATGGCGAGATTGGTCAGGAGGGTGTGAACCTCCTGCTGGAGAAGCGCGTGATGATGTGGGTTGAGGGGATAGTCCCTGGGAAGAAGGAGGGGGGCAGTTGGGCAACGTGCAACAGGTACCCGCTCTGAACGATTCTTAATGCCCAGGAGTTGGTTATCACTACAGGCCACCTGTGAGCAAGGTAAACCAATCTTCTCCCCAACTGCTGAAGTCCTCCACTGGATAAAGGAAGATGGAACACGTTCCTTAGGAAAGAGTCAAAAACCCCTTCCTGGCTGCAGCTGCGGAGTGGGCTGAGGCTCTGCGGCTTCTGGCGAAGTTGTTGGTATTGCTCTTGGCTCTTTTGCCGAACCAACTGAAAGCCCTGGTAGGGCTGGTAAGGAAGTAACCCGCGTAATACCTGGGCTTGCAATGCAATGCAAATGCAATGTGCGCCTTTCGAGTCAATGCTGACTCCTAGCGACCCAGAAGCTCCTAGGTTTTCTTGGCAGTGTGACCAGAAGTAGATTGCCAGGCCTTTCTTCCGAGGCAATGGAGGGTTAAGTGACTTGCCCAAAGCCACAAGGAGTGCTAGTGGGAATCGAACCCTGGTTGCTTGGTTACCAAGCCAGTGCTCTAACCACTAGGCTACTCCTCCACTCCTAATACCTGGGCTTATGTGGGTAAAATGCCTTCTTCCTGACAAACTTTTTCACAGGGTTCACAATTTTCCTGGAGAGGCAATTCATTGTTAGCTGCTCCCTTTCAAGTTCACTCGCCTTGTCCTCCACAGGCCTGCTAAACAAGTTCTCACCATAGCAGGGGACAACAGCAAGCCTGTCCTGCACCCACTGCTCGAGGTCAGACGAATGCAGCCATGGCAGGCAACGGGCCCCAACACCAACTGCAGCTATCCTACTAACAGACTCAAAAGCATCATAGGCTGCTCTGCTCATATATTTCAAGCAGCCTTTCCCCTTATTTACCAGGCTGCGGAACTTGTCCAGGAGTTCTGGGGACAGCAGGGCAAAATATTTGCTGAGGTCCCCCATGACATTTTTAAAAAATACATGGCCATGTAGAGCTGATATGAGGGCCACCAGTATTGAACCCTGGTAGCACCGGCATCCTACCCCATCCAGGGCATGGGCCTCCCTTCCTGGTGGGACAGAGGAATGAGTCTTAGAATTTTTGATCCATCTCGTTCCTGATTCTATCACCACTGAATTTTGGGTAGCTGAGGCTTCTCAAATCCTGGGCTTTTTTGGACTCTGTATTTAAGAGTCTAGCCTGTGGTTTATAGAGGAATCCATTAAAGGATTCTCCCACATCTAGAAGAGCAGGCGCTGGAGGATGCGGTGGACTGGTACAACAATCGCCCCCTTCAGCAGGAACGGGTATTGCAAAATCTCCAGCTTCTCAGGCCTTGATTCCTCCTTGGACTCGAGGGTGAAGGGGAGAGCTTTCGCCATGTCCCTGACAAACTCATGGAATGAGATGTCTTCTGGTAGGGACTTGAGACGCTCATAGTGACGGAGGATTGGAGGGGATGTCTCGATGCCGATTCGTGACAGAGTACTTATCCTCTGCCTCCCAGTCCTCAGAGTCGGTCAAGAAATCAAAGTACCAATGCACCTCCTTCCGATGCCTCTGGCACTAAGGAGGCGAAGATAGCATCTGGGGTGCCCAATACTGATGTGGAAGGCTCTTGGAACCAGAGGCGCTAGTCAGGGAGATGCAATTGGCACCGACAGTTAAGCGGATCGTCCACCCGATTCCTTTCTCCAGCTGGGGAGGGCATGGGTTTCCAAGAAGGGTTGCAACTCCATTGACAGGGCCAATGCAGATGGCAAGGCAGCTACTGGCAAAGAGGTACCAGAGGGTATTGGGGATCTCGCAGCAAGGAACACGCTTCTTCAGAGCCTGCATGCACTAAGCCAAGGGCACTGTCTCGGACGCAGCCGCCTCAGCCTCCAATTCTGGTGGCCACATTAGGGATTCCTCGATGGTGACCACATTGGGAAACCACCAACAGCTTTTGAAGGCAATTTTTCCTGTCAGGCAGCTTAGGAGGCTGCTCCCGGCCCTTGCCTTCTGAGCTGCGTCCAATGCCGGTGCCTATGAGGTTTCCCCTGGCCCTCAGCATCAATGGGACAGAGGATCGATCCGTTCTGGGGACCTGTCACATCAGACGACAGACTCAAATTCTAGGCACCATGGCCCCTCAGCTCCAAACAAGAATTACACTATGCAGATGCTTCGGCAGAGCCCCTTGAGGGCATCGATGTTGATGTCTATACCAGCACAGAGGCCACCGACTCAGACAGCCCAAACAGAGATTCATGCTGCTTCTCACAGTTCTTCAGGCCCTTTGTCATTTGCAAATACAGTGTACAAGAAGAGGGCTTGTGGTCGGGCCAGAGGCATTGGAGGCACCAGTTATGGCCGTCCATCCTGAAACGGTGCGGGCACATCGGGTGCATTATTTATTTATTTTTTATATTATATTTATTACAATTTCAAATATTACACTCCAAACCAGAAAGTGAAAGGAAACAAGTACAAAAGAAATTAAACACAACTGTTGATATAAATTATTAATAACTACAAAAAACCAATATAGTGAAGATTCACCATAAAAAACCCCGTCCCACAAAATTTAAATATTTTTGTCGAAGCACACCGGAGGAGGAATGGAACTGTAATCCACCCACGCCAGACGGTAGGCTGCTTTTATTCAAAAGGTTCTCCACCATACAAATCTTACTTCTGCTTTTGTGTAAAGGCACCACATGAGACTCTCTCCAGTCCTTTGGCACCACTCCCGACTCCAACGAGGCATTGAAATGGTCAGTCAGTGGAGCTGCTAGAACGTCCCCAAGTTCCCTCAGTATTCTAGGGTGTATCCCATCCGGTCCCATTGCTTTGTCTACTTTAAGATGAGCTAGTTTCTCACGAACACAGTCTTCTGAAAATTGTTCAAGATGTCCCTCGCTTCTGTTCCTGTTTGTGGGTGTTTTCTGAGGTCCTGTTCCTGGTTCTTCATCTGTGAACACAGAACAGAAATATTTCTTAAGCAATTCTGCTTTATCCTCATCAGCTTCTACATATTCCTCCCCTTCACCCTTGAGTCTGACAATACCCCTTTTGCCCTTCCTCTTCTCACTAACGTATCTGAAAAATGTCTTATCCCCCCATTTTATTGCATTGGCTATTTCCTCCTCTTTTTGAATCTTTGCTTTCCTGACTACTTTGCTAGCTTCTCTAAGTTTTTCCAAATATAGATGCCTGTCTTCCTCTCTCTGTGATCTCTTGTATTTCATGAAGACCTCCCTCTTTTTCTTCACTTTTTCAGCTACCTCTTTCGAAAGCCATAGCGGTCTCCTTTTCCTTTTCCCTTTATTTACCATTTTAACAAAAAGGTTGGTTGCCCTTAAAATATCTCCTTTCAGTTTTGCCCACTGCTTTTCTACATCCCCCTGTTGTTCCCATCCCGCTAACGACTTCCTGAGGTATTGGCCCATCTTGGCAAAGTTAGTCTTCCTAAAGTCTAAGACCCTGATCGAGGAGTAGTTGATCAGGAAACAGGAGGCACTTGAGGAGGTGGACAGTGCATGACGCCGAGAGATGGGCCTCCTAAGCCAAGGTGCCCGAGACGAGCCTATCGTCCAGGTAAGGGTAGACAGGTATGCCCTGCAGCTGGAGGTGGGCCGCAGCCGCTGACAGGCACTTGGTGAAGACTCCCGGGGCAGACGCGAGCCCGAAGGGGAGCACACTGTACTGGACGTGCTCTCCCTGTACCCTGAGGGAGGGAAGCAGGATGCCAAGGGATAACATTTTGAACTTTTCCCGCACCAGAAACTTGTTCAGGTTCCTGAAGTTGAGGATGGGGCACAGGCCCCCCGTCCTCTTCGGAATGAGAAAGGACCGGGAATAAAATCCCTGACCTCGGAGGTGCGGCAGAACCCTTTTGACTGCTTGTTGACCAAGGAGATTGTTCAGCTTTTGCTGCAAGCAAGCCCGGTGCGAGGGAAGTCGGGTAGGCTCCGTCTGAGAGAAAGGAGGAAGAAGTCTGTAGACGAAGACGATACCTGTCCCGAATCACCTGTAAGACCCAGGTGTCCGAAGTAATGGCCGCCCATTCGAGGGCGAAAAAAAGACGGGCGTCCTCCCACAGGAAGAAGCGCCCCGGGGGGCGAGAGGCTATGCTTTCGATATCAAAACCCTGGAGCTGGCTGGGATGGCGCAGGAGTCTGGGTTTTGGACATCTTGGGTTTCCGGTGACCCTGAGCACCTCCTTTGCCCTGAGCGCTAGTCATCGGCGCAGGGGCAGGTGGGTATCCCTGGTAGGGGAGTCCCTTCCTCTGGAAGAAAGGCTTTTTGGTATGCTGCTTCTTTCGTGAAAGCAAGGAGGTTTTGCGAAAGAGACGGGTGCAAGTTATGAACTCGGTCTCGATCTCAGCTGCCTTATCCTCTATGGGCTTGCCGAACAGCTGTTCGCCGAGGCAGGGGACATCCAGGAGCGTCTCCTGGACCCACTGCTCCAGGTCTGAGGACTGGAGCCATGCCTGGCGCCGGGCTCTGATGCCAGCCCCCACTACATGGACGGAAAACTCGAACCAGTCATACGCGGCGCTGGAAAGGTATTTCGAGCAGTCTGCAACCGACCTCAGGAGGTAATGGAACCTGAGGAGGTGCTCCCCACTCAGGCCCATGGAAAAACCGCCAAGCTCCTTGGCGAGGTCACGAAGAAACATGCCCATATACAATTGGTTCGCCTGGATGCAGCACACCAGCATGGATCCCTGGTAAGACTTGCGCCCGAGCGCATCAAGGGAACGGGATTCCCTACCAGGCGGTACTGAAGGGTGCGACTTTGGGCTCTTCTGTTTCCACATCGTGGATTTGACTACCATGGAGGTGTGAGGAAGTTGGGTCTTCCGAAACCCCGGGACACACTGGACCCTATACATGGCATCGAGTCTTCTACTGACAATAGGGATCGAAGCGGTGTTTCCCACATGCAGAGAAGCAGCCGGGACAGGATGGACGGTACCGAAACCATAAAAGACTCACTGGGCGGAAACTCTTACTGCAAGATGTCAAGTTCCTCTGCTCTCGGCTCCTCCTCGGTCTGTGCTGGCAGATTGAGGGCCCGAGCCATATCCTGCACAAACACCAAAAAAGAGGTACCCTCGGGAAGCGACAACCTCTGCGAGGCGGGCAGGGATGGGTCAGAGGGGAAATACCTATGGGCACGGGTCTCCAGGGACGTGTCCCCATCCGATTCCCAGCCCAAGAGGTCCGAGAAGGACTCCGAATCAGGCTGGTCCCCGAGCTGTGTGGCCAAGGCCTGCTTGGAGCCGGAGGCAAAGGCTCTGGAAGACTTCGCCCCCTGAGGAACAGGATGGCAAGCGAGACTGGTGCAGAGGACCCTCACGAGGCCCGCGGCTCTCAGGAGTTTCCAAGGCAGTTTTTGGGACCCCAGTCGGTTGACCCTCTGTCTTGGGGTGCAAGCCAGCCATGCTGGGAAAAAGCGCCTGCTGGGCATTGGAGGAAGGCAGAAATGCTGCGCTCCAGTGCCAGCACATGGGACTATCACTCGGGAGTGGGTCCCTGTGACGCCGACACCGGGGTTACCGGGTCTGGCGTGGAGGAGGAGAGGGTGTCCTCACCGGGACGACCCTCAGGAGACCAGGCACCATCACCGGAGGCCTTTGTGTCCGTACGAGGTACCTTTCGAGGCTGCTCCTTGTCCGACCCTCGTAAACACCGGGTGGGCTAAGGGAACGAGCGTGAGACTGCTCGCACTTATCTAGAACACCGACAGCAACTTCGAGGTCGTCGTCTCCTTTTGCCGTTCCAACTCAGGTGAACCCTGATCAGAGTAATGCATGGGGTGCGGGGTCACTGCGGGGGATCCCGCCAGCGGTGGATCGGTAGGGCGAGGTGCCACCAGGGATCCCAGGGCTGCCTTGTGGAAAATGTCGTCGGACTTCTGCTTACGGCTTAGCAAGGCCTTAGCGGACATTTTCTTACAAAGTGAGCAGAGCTCCGGGTTGTGGTCCGCCCCACCGACACCATAAACATCAGTCGTGGGTGTCTGTGAGCGACATATTTTTAGAGCATCTGTCACACTTCTTAAAACATGGGGGCAAAAAGGGCCCCTGCGAGGTCGAAAACCCTCAAGGCCAGCAGTCGGGGAAAAAAGGGCGCAAAAGAAAAACAACTAAAGAGACAAAAAAGGGGTCCCCTACTCACAGCCAGAGCAGGGGAGAAGGGGAGAACGAGAGAGGACCGGTGGGGAAAAACAACTAAAGAGACAAAAAAGGGGTCCCCTACTCACAGCCAGAGCAGGGGAGAAGGGGAGAATGAGAGAGGACCGGTGCTATCGGAAAAAAGGCCAAAAAGACTGAAGACAAGAAAACTTTTTCCAAGGGACAAGGTTGTGCGTCTGAAGGGCTCTACAGAAAATGGGAGACTGAGCAAGATGGTAATCTTGGGCAGGAAGAGGACCACGCATGTGTGGCAGCAATCCCAAAGACTTTCTTTGAAAGCTGGGGAACTGCTCCGCGCTGGCTCCGTCAGTGCCGACGTCACCCATAAGTGAGGACCAACTTCCTGCTTGTTCCTGGAGAAAACTTGGTTACTGGTAAGCTCCGAAGTCATGCTGTAGCTCTTGGGAATGTCGGTGGCCCTAATGTCTATAAATCTGGTTTTTATGATCATCTGGTGCGCTGCTAGATTCAGACTGGCTCTCTTCCATTGCTGCTAGGGCAGGGGGGGGGCTTTAACTGTGTCCTTAATGAACGTATAGACAGGTCCACTCTGGAAGACGGGAAGGTGGACTGTAGGTCTCTTCAGCTGCAGGGCCTCTGTGAGGGATAAGACCTTGTGTATATTTGGAGAGTTCTTCACCCTACAGAGAGGGATACTGCATGATACCGGCTCTCGAATTGACTTTTTTTGGGTATCTCGTGGCTTTTTGATCAGCTGGTTTGGGCGGAGACATGCCCAATAGTCATCTCTGATCATGCTATGATTTGGATAGATTTACAGTGGGGGACCTTTGCTTAGAAACAGAAAAATGAGGACATAAGAAGACCACATGGCCTATCTAGTCTGTCCTTCCGTATCAACCACTACAACAGTCCCCTTTTTACCTTTAGAGATCCTCTGTGTTTGTCCCCTGCTTTTTTTAATTCAGTTACTGTCCTCATCTCTACCACCTCCACTGGAAGACTATACCACGGATCCACCACTCTTTCCGCAAAGAAATATTTCCGCATATCACGCCTGAATCTATCCCCTTTCACCCTCATCCCATGTCCCCTCATAGCAGAGCTTGCTTTCAATCAAAAGAGGCTCTCCCCTGTGCTTTTATGCCACAGAGGTATTTAAACGTCTCAATCATATCACCCTTATCCCGCCTTTCCTCTAAGGTGGACATATTAACCCGTTTTGGACCAGCGTATGTTTTACATACATAAGGTTTCCATACTTACTACTCAACTGTTTACTAATTAATGGTTATAAATTCAATGGAACTATGTTTAGCTATTATCGTTATGTCAAAAAGCGTTATATACAGATTTTTTTTATCTGAGATCTAGTTAGTTTAATAGGTATTCAAAGTTTGCTGATTTTGACAGTGCTGGTGGTTCAACATAAAAAGATCACAAAAAATAATAAGTAGCTTATAATGCTGTAATAGCTACTATTTTGCAAATAAAAGTATTTGCAGACTTTACAAAATAGGTTTAGATAACTGTAAGTTACTTAGTGTCAGAGTTATTGGTGCGTATATCGGCCTTGTATGTTTTTCATACGCTGGGCTAATATGTTGTCGAAACTAATTGCTGTCAAGCATTCTGTTCTAGCTGTTTCAATGGTGCAATATCGACGCACTGCATCAGAAGTGTTTTCACGTGTATCATATACTGCCATCAGAATGGACTGTTGACAAACTATATTATATCATAATAAAGTGTTTCAACAGTATCTGCAGTTTCAATAGTATCATACAGTATGTTTATGTCAATGAATATTGGAACTGAATCCTATCTTTTCTGAAGACTAACAATATACTATATTGGACCAGTGTATGAAAAACATACACTATGTGAAACTTCTATTTTCTGCAAAGTTTTAATATTTTTTATTATTACCGGTATTTCATAGTTGTTTGAATGTAACAAATCTAATAAATCATCCAGAACAGAGAAAGAATATGCGAGCTGTCCAAAACGGGTTAAGATCCTTAAGTCTGTCCTCATATGCTTTATAATGAAGACCACAAACCATTTTAGTAGCCACCCTCTATACTGACTCCATCCTGTTTATCAAATGATGTCTCACCAAAGACTTATAACAGAGAGTGGTGTGGTGGTCACAGGTGCTTTATTCAAAAAGAAACGCCCCAATGCGTTTCGGCAAAGCCTTCAACAGGGGGCTCAGAACTACAAACAATACAACAATATGAATAACACAGTAAAATACATAAGAACATGTAAAAATAAATAATAAAATTAAATTAAACTCTTACATGACCTTGTATTTTTTAACATTAAATCCCAGCTGTCAAATTCTAGACCATTCTTCAAGCTTAGCTAGATCCCTCCTCATGTTATCTACACCTTCCTGAGTGTCTACTCTATTGCAGATTTTGGTATCATCCGCAAAGAGGCAAACCTTACCCAACAGCCCTTCCACTATATCACTAACAAAGATGTTAAAGATCGGACCAAGGACAGATCCCTGGGGCACACCACTGGTAACTTCCTTCTCCTCAGAGTGAGCTCCATTTACCTGTACGCTTTCTTTGTGGCCTCCCACTCAACCAATTTCTAACCCAAGCAGTAACTTTAGGGTCCATCCCTAGGGTGCTCAGTTTGCATATAAGTCGCCTGTGAGGAATGGTGTCAAATCTAAATACACCACATCTAGGGCACTCCCTCTGTCCAATTCCCTGGTCACCACCCAATCTTGTCTGACAAGACCTGCCTCTGGTGAATCCATGCTGCCTCGGATCCTGTAATCCGTTGGACTCTAGAAACCTCACTATTTTATCTTTCAGTAGTGTTTCCAATAATTTACTCACTACCAAAGTTAAAGCGTAGTTACTCACCTGTAACAGGTATTCTCCAGGGACAGCAGGAATCAGTCCTCACATATGGGTGACGTCGGTGCCGACGGAGCCCTCATGCAGAGCATATCCCCAGCTTTCTAAGAAAGCCTTTGGGCATTGCATCACGCATGCGCGATCACCTTCCCGCCCAAGGATGCCATCTTGCTCAGTCAAATGACATAGCTAAAAAGATGGCAAAATGAATAAAATATAATAGGACTGCAACTCCAGGGGAGGAGGGAGGGTCGTGAGGACAGATTCCTGCTGTCCCTGGAGAACACCTGTTACAGGTGAATAATTACGCTTTCTCCAGGAACAAGCAGGAAGTCAGTCCTCACATATGGGACTCCCTAGCTATAGGCTACTGAGAACCAATAGCTGAAAATAAGCTCCCTCTAGAAGAGCAGCAGCAGCCATAATAGGAGCTCAACTGAGAACATAACACTCCGGTTGCCTTACACCAAAGGGTCGGAGGGTAGGAGTTGCCTAGACCTTGAACAGGTTACAGAGTACCGCCTGGCCGAAAGCACTGTCCCGTCGGGACTCCCTATCCAGGCAGTAATGGGCTGCAAACGTCTGACACGAAGACCAGGTGGCAGCCCGGCAGATGTCTGCCAGCGGAAAAGAGCGGAAGTGAGCCACTGATGCCACCTTAGCCCTGACCCGATGGGCCGTGACTCAACCCTGCAACAGAAGATCGGCCGCCCTGTATGCCCAGGCAATACAGTCCACCACGCAAGTGAACAATGTACGCTTGGAGACAGGCATCCCCAGCTTACTGGGGCCATAAGTGATGAAGAGCTGAGAAGCCCTTCTATGTCCCCGCATATGCTGCATGTAGAAGGCCAAAGCCCTCTTACAGTCCAGGGTATGCAGAACTGCTTCTGCCTGACTGGCATGCAGCCTGGGAAAGAAGGTCGGAAGTACCACCTCCTGGTTGAGGTGGAACGAAGAGACCACTTTTGGAAGGAACTTGGGGCGAGTGTGAAGCCTCACCCTGTTCCTATAGAACCGTGTGTACGGTCTATTGGAAACCAGAGCCTGCAGCTCACTCACTCATCTGGCGGATGTGAGTGCCACCAAGAAAAGCACTTTCCAAGAGAGGAAGCGGAGATGGCAGGTAGCCATCGGCTCAAAAGGTAGGCGAGTAAGCTGCTCTAAGACCACATTCAAATCCCACTCGGTCGCTGGGGGGCAAACTGGGGGCTTCAGCAGAAGCAAACCTCTCAGGAACCTGGACACCAAAGGGTGTGCAGAAAGAGGTTGTCCTTGCACTGGAGAGTGGTGTGCTGACAAGGCACTAAGGTGGACTCGGACAGAGTTTGACTTGAGGCCTAAATCTGAGAGGTGAAGCAGGTACTGCAACACCACTGATACTTGGCAGGAGAAAGGGTTTTCGCTCTGCTTATCACACCACACCTCAAACATATGCCACTTAAACGCATAGGTTTTCCTAGTCGATTGCCTTCTTGAGGCTAGCAGTACATCTTCTACATTTTTAGGGAGAAGTGGTGCAAGGACTACCCTTTCAGCAGCCATGCCATCAGGTTGAGAGACCTGAGGCTGGGATGCAGGGGAGCGCCCACCTCCTGCGACAGGAGGTTGGGATGTAATCCCAGAGGAATTGGGGCCTCTGCCACCAGTTGAAGCAGCAGCGGAAACCATGGCTGTCTCGGCCATCTGGGGGCTACTAGGATGACCAAGGCTTTATCCTGAAGGATCTTGAACAAAGTCCTGGCCACCAGAGGCATGGGAGGAAACGCATATAGGAGGCCCACAGACCATGATATTATGAAAGCATCTGCAGCCACCCTGCATGGGTGCGGCTATCTGGAGCAGAAGCGGGGCACTTGGCGATTCTGTGGGCTCGCAAACAGATCTATGGATGGTCGCCCCCGGTACTGAAACAACTACTGGGCTATGTTGGGATCCAGTTGCCCTTCGTGCAGCTGGAGAATTCTGCTTAGCTTGTCGGCTAAGAAGTTCTCCTGACCTGGCAAGTAAACTGCTTTGAGATGCATACCTTGCTTGACTGCAAAAGAGCACAGGTTCAGGGTCTCTTGACATAGGGTGCGAGATCCTGTGCCCCCCCTGTTTGTTCATATAGAACATTGCCACCTGGTTGTCTGTCTGAATTAAGACAGGCTTGTGAGCCAGGGTTTGACAGAAGGTCCATAGAGGTAGGCGGATAGCTCGAAGCTCTAGGAGATTGATCTGTTGTGTGCTCTCCTATGGAGACCACATACCCTGAGTGCACAATTCCCGGAAATGGGCCCCCCCCCCCAGCCCAGCAAGGATGCATCTGTAGTCAGCACTCTCGTGTGTGCGGTGGAGGTTGAAATGGTACTCCCTCCAGTAGGTGGTGTGGTTGAAGCCACCAGGTCAACGACTGCACCAGTTGTTTGGACACCTTGATCCTGTCTGAGTCTGCCTGTGGCCTGTGTCCACTGGTCCCTGAGGCACCACTGAGCTGTTCTCATGTGGAAGCAGGCATTGGGTGTCACATGCACCGTGGAGGTCATGTGACCGAGGAGGCGCAGAAAGTGTCTTGCTGAGATCTAGGATCTGCGACTCACTTGCTGCACTAGGGCCAAAAGTCTCTGTGCCCTGTCTTCCGGTAGATAAGCCCTTGTTTGAAGGGTATCCAGCCTTGCTCCTATGAACTCCAGCCCTTGAGTGGGAACCAGAGTGGATTTTGTGTAATTGATCACAAACCCTAGGTGTTGTAGCAACTGGATAGTGCGAGATGTGGCCTGTTGGGTTCCAGGGCTGACTGGGCTCTGATGAGCCAGTCGTCCAAGTAGGGGAAGATAAATACCCCTTGGTTTCTTAGGAAGGTCGCCATCACCGCTAGGCACTTTGTGAACACCCTGGGTGCAGAGGCGAGGCCAAATGGAAGTACCTTGTACTGAAAGTGGTTTCCTCCCACCACAAAGGTGAAATTAGACTTACCTGCTAATTGTTGTTCCTTAAGGAACTCCAGGCTAGTCCTGACCCTTTGGGGTCTTGCTCCTCCTCCAGCAGCTTGGAGACTGAGAAATGTCATCTTTTTTATTTGATGACACCGGTATAAGCACACAGGATCCGCCTCTTGAATTCAGCAACCTATTGACAAAGCAGACTCACCGGAGCAACAATTAAGTAGTAACTCTATTAACAACCCACACGTAACCTAACAGATAAACGTACTAGTTGGGCAGAACACTAATTGAAACTCTGCGTGTTCCCCTATCAGTACTTAACGCTTTTAACATGCTGAGATCCCCATTGTCTTACATGACAGATATAGAGTGACACTATACCCACACATGAGAAGAATCCCTCCCCTTTATGGACTATACCCAGTACTGCCACACGGGTCACTTACCTGTTACATAGCAGTTGCTTCAGGCCGTAGTCCGTGTAACGATGTGGGCGGGATACAGGACTAGCCTGGAGTTCCTTAAGGAACAACCATTAGCAGGTAAGTCTAATTTCACCTTCCTTACATCCTCTCAGCATGTTAAAAGCGTTAAGTACTGATAGGGGAACACGCAGAGTTTCAATTAGTGTTCTGCCCAACTAGTACGTTTATCTGTTAGGTTACGTGTGGGTTGTTAATAGAGTTACTACTTAATTGTTGCTCCGGTGAGTCTGCTTTGTCAATAGGTTGCTGAATTCAGGAGGCGGATCCTGTGTGCTTATACCAGTGTCATCAAATAAAAAAAGATGTCGTTTCTCAGTTTCCATGCTGCTGGAGGAGGAGCAAGACCCCAAAGGTTCAGGACTAGCCTGGAGGGATGCTAACAGAGCAGTGCAAAAAGTCAACGGGAGGGACCTGCTAGACCAGCCTGAAGCACTGCCGATCCAAAACAGGCATCCCTCTCTGCCTGCAAATCCAGACGGTAATGTCTGATAAAGGAATGCAAAGACGACCAAGTAGCCGCTTTACAAATTTCCGCCACCAGTACCAAACTACATTCCGCCCAAGAGGCAGCTTGTGCTCTAGTCGAATGAGCTCGTAAGCCTTCCAGAACTGCTTTACCTTTCAAAATATATGCGGACGCAATTGCTTCTTTAAGCCATCTGGTGATGGAAGCCTTTGACGCTGCTTGTCCCTTCTGCGGATCTCCAATCTATCCAAACGACGGAAAGAAGCTGTAGTCTTGAAATAGCGCCTCAGCACCCTCCAAACATCCAATCTATGCAACTGCGGCGTAACAGTACCTGCACTGCCCTTCTCAAATACCGGCAGTGACACTACCTGGTTCACATGAAACGGCGATACCACCTTGGGCAAAAATGATGGCACTGTACGCAACACCACTTTGGAATCACTAAACACTAGAAAAGGTTCCCTACAGGACAACGCTTGTAACTCAGATATTCTCCTGGCCAAAGAAATAGCCACCAGAAACACCACCTTCAAAGTAAGATCTTTCAACGACGCTTTTGCCAAAGGCTCAAACGGCACTCGCACCAAATTTTCCAGAGCTAGATGTAAATCCCACGTCGGGACCACTTGCCTACAGGGGGGACGCAACAGCGCGACTGCCCTAAAAAAACGCTTGACATCTGGATGTCCTCCTATCTTACCTCTGTAACAGGACAGAGCTGCCAACTGCACCCTTAGAGTAGCAGCCGCTAATCCCTTCTCATATCTTTCCTGCAAAAAAGCCAGCACCTGAGGTATAGAAGCTTTTAAAGGCATAACCCTGCTGTCTACACACCACGCTTCGAACACACGCCAAATACGAATATACGCTAAGTCGATCTCTTCCGAGCTTTCAACAAAGTTGCGACCACAGCCGCCGAATAACCTCACGCTATCAACCGTGCCCTTTCAATAGCCAAGCCGTAAGCGAGAACCGATCCACCTGAGGCATTTGTAGAGGTCCCTGGGACAGCAGGTCTCTTTGAACCGGCAGCTTCCATGGCCTGTCCACCAGGAGCCTCACCAGATCTGCATACCACTGCCGTCTTGGCCAATCCGGCGCAATTAAAATCACTCGTCCTCTGCAAAGCTCTATGCGCTGCAGTACTCAACCTATTAACACCCACGGTGGGAAGACGTATAGTAGGCGGTCCTCTGGCCAAGGCTGAATCAACGCATCCAGGCCTTCCGACATCCGTTCCTGCCTTCTGCTGAAGAACCGACTGGCCTTTGCGGACTGGAAAGTCACCATGAGATCCATGACCGGCGGGCCCCACTGACGCACCACCATTTCGAATACCTGTGGATGAAGGACCCACTCCCCCGGGTCTACTCTCACTCGACTCAGAAATCGGCCTCTACATTTTCCACTCCTGCGACATGTGCCGCTGACACAGCCAGTAGATGTATCTCGGCCCACTCGAACAACTGATCGGCTTCGGCTTCCAGCGCCACACTGCCAGTGCCCCCTTGCCGATTGATATAAGCCACTGTCATCGCATTGTCGGAAAACACCCGCACGGCTTTTCCGTGAAGGCACCCCCGAAAAGCTTTGAGCGCCAGAACAACCGCTCTCAACTCCAACCTGTTGATCGACCAGGCTTTTTCCTGACAAGACCACAAACCTTGTGCGTACCTTCCTTGGACATGAGCCCCCAACCGGAAAGGCTGGCATCCGTCATCAGGGGTATCCAATCCGGCACCTCTAAGGGCATCCCTTTCTCCAGATTCTCTGCCGATAACCACCATAGCAGAGCGAGATGCGTCTCCTGCTGACAGGGTAATACTTGAGACAGACTGCCGTTCTGGTGCGACCAACGTCTGAGCAAGGCTCTTTGCAAGGGTCTCATGTGCACTCTTGCCCATGGCACCACCTCGAGAGTCACTGCCATGGTCCCTAACACCTGAAAGTAGTGCCAAGGCTGTGGGGTGTCTGTTGTGGAGAAACTGCGGATCAACCGCCGCAGTCCTTGCGCTCTTTTGCGGCAGAAACACCTTCCCAACACTCGTATCGAACCGAGCCCCTAGGTACTCCAGCATCTGCGAGGGAAACAACTTGCTCTTGGACACATTGACTACCCAACTGAGCCTTTCTAAGAACGCCACCACTTTGCCCGTGGTCGCCTCGCTCTCCACTTTGGACTTCGCCCGAATCAACCAATCGTCTAGGTAAGGATGAACAAGGACCCTGTCCTTTCTTAATGCCGCCGCCACTACCACCATCACCTAGGTGAAGGTTTGTGGCGCCGTCGCTAGACTAAACGGTAACGCTTGGAACTGAAAATGTCCCATCGGCACCGCGAACCTTAAAAACCTCTGATACTCCTGACGAATGGGAATGTGCAGCTAAGCCTCCGACAAATCGTGGGACGTTAAGAAACTCGTCTTTGCGCACTGCTACTATGACCGACTGTAACGTCTCCATACGAAAATGTGACACCTTTAGACAGCGATTTACACGCTTGAGATCCAAAATTGGCCGATAGGTGCCTTCTTTCTTTGGTACCACGAAATAAATGGAGTACCGACAGCAGCCGTATTGGTCTGGCGGTACCAGTACCACCGCTTTGAGGGAGAGCAGACGATCCAAGGTCTCTTGTACCACTGCGAATTTGGTTTGCGCTTTGCACGGGGATTGTACAAACGAATCGGTCACTGAAGCTCCAAGGCATAACCTTCGCGGATAACTTCCAGCACCCACTGATCGGTCGTGATCTTGGCTCAGGCAGGGTAAAAATTCCGCAGGCGACCCCCTATCGGCACCTGCCCCGCCTGGACCTCCCTGGCTTCATTGTGACTTCCGCAGATTGGAGGAAGAAGAGGCCCCAAAACCTCTGCCTGCCCCTCTGAAGCCTCGAAATCCCTGGCTACGATAGGGAAATCTTCCTCTTTGCATCTGTCCAAACCTCAGGGAACGAAATCGACGAAAATCTCTCTGCTGTCCCCTAGCCGTCGGTACCGAGCGATTTTGCCCTTAGATTCTCCCAAATCCTTCACTAGCTTTTCCAGATCCTCGCCAAACAGAAGCTTTCCCCTGAACGGGAGCTTACTTAACCTTGATTTGGAAGAGCCATCCGCCGTCCAATTGCGCAACCATAGGATACCGCCTGGCCGCTACTGCTGATGCCATACTATTCGACAACCCGCGAACCAAATCATACTGAATTTCGTCTAAGTAAGCCGCCCCCGTCTCCATCCTGGCAGCCTCAATGGCCGAATCCCCTGCCTGTCCTGTCTGAAGACCCTGAGCCCAACAGAGGCAAGCTCTGGCTACCCAAGCCCCACAAATGGACGCTTGCAGGGATAGCGCATTAACATCAAAAACCTGTTTCAACAAGGTATCCAATTTTCTGTCCTGCGCATCCTTTAGAGCTGCACTTCCTTCCACTGGAATGGTAGTCCTTCTTAGTAACTGCCGAAATCGTGGCATCCACCTTCGGAGACCTAAACAACTCACGATCCTGCTCCACTAAGGGGTAAAGCCGAGACATCACCCTGGACCCTTTCAGCCCAGCCTCCGGCGTATCCCATTCACCTTGTATCATTTCCTTAATCACCCTGTGCACAGGAAAAGCCTTCTGCGACTTCCGAAAAGCCTGCAACAAAGGGTCTTCCAACGTTGCATCCTCTGCCGGCCCTATTGCTGGCATATTAAGTGCCTTAAGCGTTTCAGATATTAGCGCTGGTAACTCCTCTCTCCTGAAAATGCGAACCACCCGCGCCTGATCTTCCTGTTCCGTAATCTCCCCTTCTTCCAAGTCCTCTTCCAACTCCAAATCCTGCTCTAGTTCCACTGAATCAACGCCCTCTGAAGCAACGGACTGACCCGACCGATCCTTCTCAGGCCTTACTCTCTTCGCGGGGATTCCCGAACCTGCCGTGCTCAACGGTGTCCCCGGTCGCTTTTCCCCCAGTTCCCCCTCCGATGAACCTGAGTAGGCCTTCATTTGCGCCCCCCCCCCCCGAATGCCTGTTGCATTAAAGATACGAACTGTGGTGAAAAAATCGCCGTCAAGCCCCCCAGAACTTGCACTTGTGACGCCTGACCACTCAGAATGGATGATGGGCCCGCCACCGGTTCCAGAAGGGGAACAACGGAAGACTTCAGCTCAGAGAGGTGCCCCCCTTTGGGCTCCCACTCCCCTCTTCCAGCCCCTGCTCCATTGAAACTGACTCCCTAAGACATCTTTTACAAAGCCCTGTGTCAGACACCGCTCCCTTCCTGGAACCACAAAGCAAACAGAATGGTTTAGAAGGCATACTGCTGGCACAGGCACTTAGGGCACACTTCCTAATGCTGTCCCTAGCAAGTTTCTCCAACTGTTATGCCACAGAATTTGAGAACCTTTCTGGTTTTTATTATTTATTATCTTTGCTTGTTTGTTTTAAACAGTGGGGTTACTGCACGCACCTTCCCCACCCTCGAACCGAAAACCGATTTCAAAAACGAGGCTTCCCCGCTAACAAACTAAGGTACTGAACAACTGCTTTCTCACAGAAACGGGCTTCCCGCACGCACGCGCGGTTACCACGAGGCCCAGCCTACCACACGCTGCCTGCCTCAAAGTCGAAAAGAGACGCCGACGACCTCGGCCCTTCTTACCTTGTTGCCTGAGGCTGAAACATGTGGCGATGCAGCCTCCCCGCGCTCAGCTGAGATCGCGGCTTCAGCGCTCGGGGAGAGGTCCAAAGTACAGCTCCGCCGGAATCCAACTTCGGCGTGAGAGCTGTCAGCGAAGTCCCGGTAAACCCATGCTGTTATGTTGCCGGTTCCTCGCCCATAACAGTGGGTTCGGGAACCGGACTCTAGCCCCCCTTCTTCTGAAGCTCTCTGCCAGCCGAAAAACCTCCCCGACAAAACAAGGGAAGGATGGGGGGGGGGGAGGGGGGAAGAAAATAGAAAATAAGCAACTCAGCACCGCTTTCTATAAAAAGTAAATCTCTGCCAATACACAAACAACAAAATTTAAAATCTAAATTCAGCCCTTGCTGCTTAATTGCTCCTCATAGTGAGCCCCTAATACGGGCTCACCGGCCATTCAGCTGCTTGGAGACTGAGATAACTGAATTCAGGAGGCGGATCCTGTGTGCTTATACCGGTGTCATCAAATAAAAGAGATGATGTTTCTCAGTCTCCAAGCTGCTGGAGGAGGAGGAGGAGCAAGACCCCAAAGGTTCAGGACTAGCCTGGAGGGACGCTAAGGAATCGTAGATATTGTCTGCGGTCTGGATGAATTAGGATGTGTGTGTAAGCATCCTTTAAGTCTAAGGAGCATAGCCAGTCTTCCTGGAGGAGCTAAGGCAGCAATATTCCAAGGGAAAGCATCTTGAACTTTTCCCTCACCAGTAACTTGTTTAAGTTGCGCAGGGAGAGGATGGGTCTTAGGCCTCCAGTTCTCTTTGGTATCAGGAAATACTTAGAGAAGAAGCCCTTTCCCTGCAGGTGGTGGGGCACCGGTTCTACAGCCTGATCCTTGAGAAGACCTGCTAACTCCTTCAAGAGAAGGTCCCTGTGAAGAGGGGGTCTGAGGCTCCCCTGGAAAGTAAGAGGGAGGTGCCTGGGTGAAATGTATCAGATAACCCATTTGGACTATCTGGAGAACCCAGGTATCTGTTGTGATGGCTGGCCACCTGTGGGCATACAGGGTCAGCCTTCCTCCTGTGCATGGCTTTACTTCTTTGGAGAGAGACACTATGCTTTGGGAGTCAAAACCCCCCTCCAGGTTGGGCCAGAGCCGGTGCCTGGGGCTTAGGGGCTTTTTGCTTATGTGGGCCATGCCCCTGTTCCTTGGCCTGCTGCCCCTGTTGGGGAGCTGGGGAGGCCTGATATGTGGGGTAGTTGCAGTAAGTAGTACCTTTCCTCGGGAAAAAGGGCTTCTTACCCGAGCCCTTCTTCTTAGAAGGGACAGAAGTCTTCTTCGAGAGTCGTGTTCGGGTCAGGTCCTTGGACTCGATCTCAGCAGCCTTCTCTGTCATGGGTTTGCCAAAGAGGTTTTCACCTCGACAAGGGACATCGACCAACTTGTCTTGCACCCATTGCTCCAGGTCTGACGACTGCAGCCATGCCTGGCGGCGTGCACCGATGCCGGCCGCAGCTACCCGGGCCGACGTCTCAAAGCCGCCATAGGCTGCTCGAGTCAAACTTCGAGCATTCACGGATCCCAGTGGACAAGGTCTTGAAGCGCTGAAAAGGTCCCTCGGAGAGACTAGCTGAGAATCCGGCAATCTACTTTGCCAGGTCTTGCGGATTCGGTATGACAGCATTGAACCCTGGTAGCACTTCTTACCGAGGGCATCCACATTGCGGGCCTTCCGGCCAGGAGGCACCAAGGAGTGCGTCTTCTGGCTCTTGAGCCAGCGCATGGCCGATTCCACAACCATGGAGTTGTGCGGCAGTTGTGCTTTCTGGTACCCAGGGCTCTTGCGAACTCGGTAAATGGAATCGATTTGCCTGCTCAGCACTGGCATTGAGGCCGGTGTATCTCACATGCAGAGTATCAGCCGTTCCAGAATCGGAGGCACCGGTACAGTAAGGGCTTTCCGAGGGGGAAAGTCATACTGGAGGATCTCGAGCTCTTTGGCTCAAGGCTCCTCCTCAGCCTCCGCCAGGAATGACAATGCCTTGGCCATATCCCGGACAAAGTCCATGAACCGAGTATCCTTCGAGGGGGGACCTTCTCCGAAGTTCAGAACCCGGGAAATCAGAAAGGATGCATCTGGTCCGATGGGTGTCTGGTGACTCCTCGGCTTCTGTCTCCCATCCTGACTTCTCCAAAGAGGAATCGAGTGGCTCCAGCCTCGAGGGCTTTGGCCTCGACCGCCCTGACGCCAGTGGAATCGGCATCGATGACCTCGGTCCCGAACGGGAGGTTGAGGGGGATCTCGGCCGAGGATCGACTTGAGTTCTTAGGGTCTCGAGGATCGGCTCGGCCTCTGGGGTCGACTTGGACGTCGATGTCCCGGTGGTTGGGGCAGATGGACTGGTGAGACCAGCAATCAGCGCCCGCTGCTGGTCCATGGAGGCAGACATGCTGCGCTCCAAGGCCACCATTCTAAGACCGAGCTCAGAAGGCTCCACAGCCCCCGGGTCAGGTCCCGACACCGGTTCTCCCGGAGAAGAGTCCACAACGAGGATTGTGTATCCTGCCTGGGAGTCTCTGGTTCCTTGCAATGGAGTTTTGCTGGGTACTCCGACTCCGAGGATCCGGGGCGATGGTCAGGACTCTGCACCCTGGCCCAAGAGGGACCAGGTCGCTCGGAGCCATCCAATGACGTTGCCCTCATAGATTTCTTCTTCCTCCGGTGTTCCCGTGAGGGAGATTCCCTTTCGGAAGGCACTCGACGCTGCTCAGAATCAGAGAGCTCCCGAGATGTCGAGGCCCCCGACAAGGTCCTGGCCCGGGCGGGTGCGGACTCAAGAAAAATCCTATTATGTTGCTGCTGACTACTCCTCAAGGCCTTGGAGGACATTTTCCTACACAGGCCACAGACCTTCGGATCGTGGTAGGGTCCGAGGCAGCGGAGACAGCAGTCATGTGTGTCGGTGAGGGACATTAATTTTGTACACCGATCACACTTTTTAAACCCGCTGGCAGCCATTGGGGGAAAAGGGCCCCTGTGAGGTCAAAGGACCAGGCTGCCAGTGAAAAAGAGAAAGAGCACGAACGCTAGTCACGAAGGACAAAAACCAAAAATTTGGACCAGACTCGATACCGGCGTACCGAGCCCAAGGCGGGAAGGGGAACCGGTCAGACAGAAAAGAATTTTTCTGACTTTTAAGTATTTTTTTCGCGAGAGAACTTGGATGATGTCCGTTGGACTCCGCAGAAAAAAGGAGACCGAGCAAGATGGCACCCTTGGGCGGGAAGGGGACCGTGTATGCGTGATGCAATTCCCAAAGGCTTTCTTAGAAAGTTGGGGATTTGCTCCGCATGAGGGCTCCGTCACCCATATGTGAAGGCTGATTTACTCCAGGGGCTGACGTCACCCATATGTGAGGAATGACTTCCTGCTTATTCCTGGAGAAACTAAACAGCCTGTAGTTAGTTTTCAACCACATCCTTACTTCCGCTTTTGTGTAAAAGGGACTACATGTGCCTCTTCTCCAGTTCTTTGGCACCACTCCCAACTCCAACGAGGCACTGAAAAGGTCAGTCAATGGAGCTGCTAGAACGTCCCCAAGTTCCCTCAGTATTCTAGGGTGTATCCCATCCGGTCCCATCGCTTTGTCTCCTTTAAGTTTAGCTAGTTTCTCACAAACACAGTCTTCTGAAAATTCTTCAAGATGCCCCTCGCTTCTGTTCCTGTTTGTGGTTGTTTTCTGAGATCCTGTTCCTGGTTCTTCATCTGTGAACACAGAACAGAAATGCTTCTGCTTCTTGGTGATATCCCTTTGTCTGTCGGCTCGCATCTTTGCTTTGGTGCTTTTCTACAGGACAAGTAGAAGGATTTTGCTGTGGCCAATGATGTTCACTGGTACAATCCCTCCCTATACTGGGAAATGGCCAAAACGGTCTTGCAGGGGTATATTATTCATATATCATTAATAGGCGTATGGCTCATCGGCAGCTCGTTTTGTTAGAAAGGGATCTATGCACTGCTCGCAGGCTGTTTACTTCCCAAGCTATGGCCGTCCATAAGGCTGTCATGCAGGCACTTCAAGTGGATATTAGCTCTCTTTTGAATGAGAGAGCATGCAAATCTATACTGTACCATCTGTATCGGCTCCATACATTGGGAAATAAGTTGGGTCTCCTCCTTTCTAGTCTGATAAGGACAGAAGGTGGGAGCAACCAGTGTGAGCTCTCCATGATGCCCAGGGGGTGTTTCAGACAGACACATTGAGGGTGGAAGACATTTTCTGGGAATTTTATCAGCACCTGTACCAGCCAGAGGGGAGTTTGGTTACTGAAGCATGCACCTATTTGGAGCAAGAAGTGCTGCCTCAGCTAACGAAAGACCAGCAAGATGTACTCAATTCCTCGATTGCTTCTTTGGAGGTGGTGTGAGCCATTAAGAGGCTCCACTCTTATAGGGCCCTGGCCCTGATGGCTTTCAGGGGGATGCCCTCTATGGTCCTGGGGCCCCCATCAATTTATTATACAGATTTAGTACGGTAATAGGGCTTCTCCTATGAACCCAATCAGGTAGTGATAACTGTCCTTCCCAAGCCTGGCAGGGACCTGCTACTACCAGGTTTATACATAAGAAATGCCATACTGGGTCAGACCAAGGTCCATCAAGCCCAGTATCCTGTTTCCAACAGTGGTCAATCCAGGTCACAGGTACCTGTCAGGTTCCCAAAAAGGCACACAAGTTCCACAATGCTCGTCCTGGGGCAAGCAATGGATTTCCCGGGTCCTCTTTAATAACGGTTTATGGATCTTTCCTCCAAGAACTTGTCCAAAACTTTTTAAGACCCAGCTCCACTAACAACTTTTACTACATCCTCCAATAATGAATTCCAGAGTTTGATTATGCATTGTGTAAAAAAATATTTTCTCTTATTAGTCTTAAATGGGTTATGTTGTAGCTTCATTGTGAGTCCCCTAGTCTTTCTACTTTTTGATGGTGTAACCAACCAGTCTATTGTTCTATTTCTCTCCTTAAGTTTTGATATAAAGTTATTGGCAAAAATTATGATGGAGTTGTTGGCCCCATTTATGCCCCAGTTGGTGCATTAATCTCAGGTTGGATTTGTGCAGAGATATTACATCACTGAAAACATGTGCCAGATTCTTGCTTCTCTGCATTACAGTTTGAAGAGTAACCTTCCATCTCTTTTGGTCAGTTTAGATGCAGAGAAAACAGTCGACCGCACTAATTGGGACTACATGTAACTGGTTTTGGAGGTTATGAGAATTACAGGATTTTTTGCGGACGTGGTTTCTCTCCCTAAACTCTGATCCATGGGGTACAGTCTTAGTCAATGGTTCCTTGACAGCTGATTTTCCCCTTTGGCATGGAATGTAGCAGGGATGTCCTTTGTACACCCTACTTTTTATGGTCACACTAGAACCTCTTCTGGTGCGCATTCATTCCCATCCTCAGTTGATTGGTGGTCAGCTTGGTATGGAGAAATTTCAAGTGGCTGCCTTAGGTAGACCAAAAGGTCATCTGCAATCATATCCTCAAACCACACTACCCCTTCTACTGGATGAGTCTGCGACATTAGGGGCCTTTTCCAGATTCAAACTTAACCTGGATAAATTTGAAGTCCTGCCATTACAGGCCACCGTGTGTGTTGATTGGGCCGGCTCCTTACCTCTTAAATGGGCTGAAGGAGCCTTTAAGTACTTAGGCATTCAGTTTCCCGCCAATTCCAGTAAGTTGGAATTGGCGGGAAACTGAATGCCTAAGTTGGAATTGGCATGGGTTGAACATTAAAGTGCTTCTTTCGTTCAAAATCATGCACAGTTCAGCTGCCTGCCTCCAACCACTGATTTCAACACCAAAAAATGACAGAGCCTGCAGGCAGAGCTCCCTTAACCTCCTTGCCACACCCACACAGAAAGCTAAAAGTAATCAAAGAACCTGTAATCGCTCATTGTCACTATTCACCCCATCAATATGGAACATACTATTCTCAATGCTGAGAGAATGCCATGACATAACTGAATTTCGCAAAAAAATGAAAACTTTTCTATTCCAGGACCATAAACCAGACTCATCCACCAATATACAACCAGACACTCAACCAGATCACCCCCCAGCTACTTATGATGGACAATTGGAAACATCTACCTAATCCTAGCCTGATAGACTCATTGTTCAAATAATGACCATACTACATTATCCATTGAACATAATTATAGGATGTTTTAAGTTAATTATCTACAAATGTTCATGTTTAGTTTGCCCAAAATTTTGTGTTCAATTCTTTGTACAACAGCATGCATTTCTACACTGTTACACTTTGTTGTATGTACACCGCTTTAAATTTTAGAAAGGCGGTATAGAAATGATTTCAAATAAATAATTAAATTTACGCACTCAGGCAGCCAAATGGTACGATCTTCCCCTTTCTCAGGGGAGGAGGGGGTTCTCTTTTCAAAATGGTTATTTTCTCTCGCTGGTTGATGTTCTTCAGGTATTGCCGATCGTCCTTCATAGTCCGGACTTGCACCTTTTTGCGTGTTCCCTGAATGTGTTCTTGTGGTGGGGGAAGCAACCTTGGATACATTTAAGTGTACTGCAGCACACTTGGGATCGTGGGGGCATGGGTGGGTTCCTACCCTTGCTTAGTATAATGTTGCTTGCCTGCTGCGGAATGCATGGGATTGGTTGGAAGAGACATCGGACTAATCCCTCTCAAGATGAAACAGGAGGCGGTGGCCCCTATGACATTACGCTACCTTCTTCACGCTCCTAACCCAGCCATCCATACTTGCAAACACATGTGATGTTTCACTCAATGCAGGGGTGTAGAAGATGGTTTGATGGCGGTGTTGTAACTTTCGAGACACACCTTCCTCCCATTCTATGGGAATGGTGCGTTTCGCTGGTTATAACAAGAATTGATCAGGTGGTGAATGAGGATGGCTCCCTGCTGGATTTTTTTTAAGTTGCAATGTTGGTTAGATCTCAGCTTGGTGGATGTTTTTTTAATACAAGCAGGTGTATAGCTAGCTCCGTAGCCTCGCGGGGAATAATCTGCAGGAATCTGTTTGCGTCACCCGTTTAGAAGTGATGCACTCAGGGGATGTGGGTCGGGCACGGAAAACAGCCCTACACCGGGCCTATTTGGAACTTGAGGATGTTCCTTCAAAGGGGGGAGTTAAATGCTGTGTTGGGGGTTGAGCTGAGCCTCTAAAGCACAGTTACTTACCTGTAACAGGTGATCTCTGGGAACAGCAGGAATAAGTCTTCACATATGGGTACGTCGGTACCGACGGAGCCTGCGCGGGAACGCTCCCCAGCATCCAATCAGAAAGCTTTTGGGAGCATCCCTCAGCGCCTGCGTGCTGCCTTCCCGCCTTTCCAACTGTCTCTCCTCAGTTGAGTTTTATAGCTGAGACAAAGAGAGAGAGAAAGAGGAAAGGAAGATAAAGAGATACAACTCCTAGGGGAGGTGGGTGGGTTGTGAAGACTTATTCCTGCTGTTCCCAGAGATCACCTGTTACAGGTAAGTAACTGTGCTATCTCCAGGAAAAAGCAGGAATGAGTCTTCACATATGGGGACTCCCTAGCTGTAGATGCCAGGGGGAGATCCCATAAAATGCGTGTCCCTGGGACAGGACTGCACTTCCCACACATGGATCTCTGGCATCCCATGAGGGATGGTGGGTAGGAGTTGAAAAGAGAGGAGCTGTAGGAAAAACAGCTAACCTAAGGACTACAGGTGAGGAGTCCTTGGTATGTATGATAATTATCATTAAAAGTATTGAATGAACAATCACAATATGGACCTCACCTACTGGATTGCAGGAAGTAGAGAGGCTGATGGAGTCTACTGGAGATTCAGTAGAGGAATCCTCAAGGTGACTTCACGGCAGTGAGGGTGAAGGTCCAAATCTGGAATTGACAGGTGACCCAGGTGTCAACTGGGGTAGTATAAAAACAGGGGGTCTTCAGTGGAAAGCTTTATGGGAAAAAGCTGAAAACTCTTTTAGCTACAGAGTCATTAACATTTAGGAGCAAAAGAGGAAGACTGACCGATTTGGACAACTAGCCCAGTCCTGGAGGGAAGGAGGGGTATGGGACAAAGCCTGTATTCCCAAGGAGGACAGATGTCTGAAGGGCTGACATCTCAGATCTACTGAAGATCCACCCTGTCTTTCCTAGCTGGTGAGAGATAGGAAGGATATTGAAGCATGGAGCTTCACGGATAGCTAGACAGTGAGTGAGTGAGTGAGTGAGTGAGTGAGTGAGTGAGTGAGTGAGTGAGTGAGTGAGTGAGTGAGTGAGTGAGTGAGTGAGTGAGTGAGTGAGTGAGTGAGTGAGTGAGTGAGTGAGTGAGTGTGTGTGTGTGTGTGTGTGTGTGTGTGTGTGTGTGTGTGTCTATATATGTCTATAGTGAGAACTGAAGGGGCATAAGATATGCACACACAGCTTACAGACACATGTATCTATAGAGAAGTATATAGAGATAAATACATACATGAATATATATGACTGAAGATAAATGTCTGCAACTAAGCAGATAGAGATATGCCCATAAGAACATTCACATGGGAGATGTGAAGGAGAAAGATTCATCTAACAAGAAGGTGGAACCTACTTGAGAAGATATATAGAGAATCTATTCTCCCTGGCTAAGATGGTGCAAGGATGCTATCCAGTGAAATAACCAGGATGGCTGCGTGAAAAAACAGAGGAGAATATCAGTCTGTAAACAGCAAGTCCTGAGTCCTGTAGAACTCTCGCATGGTAAATGGACAGAAAATGCATAGGATGAGATACCAGGTTGACCCACTGGAGGGACACAAGGGGTATCATGCGTTATTAGTAAAATATGTGCTGTCCATGAAGGAGTAGGATACCATGAGGACAAGCTGCAAGGAAAAAAGAGCATAGTCCTTGTAGGAATTGGAAAACTCTTTAGACGTTCACGTAGAAAAGGCTTATGTCCTGTATTATAACAGGAGATAATAGAGTATGGAGAACCCTCACAGTCATGGAAAATGACTGAGGAAGCCTTTCCCAACCATCTAGGATAGTCATCAGAGACAAAAACCCATGCTCTCTAGCAAGGGCCCATAGTAGAAAGCTTCTCTGTAAGATTGCAGACAGCATTATGCAGGAGAATTGGGAAATAAAACTGGCTGTAGGTCAACTATGCTGCCAAATCCAAAGAAAGTGGAGATGGCAAGAAAAGAAGATAGTGTGATAAGCCTGAAGTGATTAGGACTATCCAAGATAGATGAAAGCACCATCTTGGAATCACTACTAAGGCAGACAGAAAGTAGTGGAAGACAGACTGGAAACTTGTGGAAAAGTACCAGTAGTCCAATCACTGGAACTCCTGCATGGGCAGCTGCTGAATAAGACAGCAGAGAGAATCTTTCTGTGTAAAACAGAGAGAACAGACAAAAGAAGAGGAGAAATTCCTGTCCCTGTCTGACGAGCTGCCCAGAGAAAAGAAGGGAGTTTATTCGAGAGAAAAAACTCCACACTGGAAAGAAAGGCTAGAGAAGCCCTGCAGTTTTAAGGTACCACTCATTCAGGGGAAATCCTGGATGAGAGGATAGAGAAACAGGAGCTGAAGGGTGACTTACCATATGGTAAGTCTGTGGAAGGAAAAAGTTCATGTTGGAACAGAAAAACTATCATGGGATAGTTGTTAACTTCTCTTCTTGGTGGGAAGAAGAGGAGAAACCTGTGACCCACAGACATGAATATCCTGACAGCTCAACATATTTAGGAGGAAATGGATGTCCTGAGGAAAGGAATCCATGTGTAGAGTCTTGAAGGAAAAAACAGTGAAAAAACTTCTACTGAGAAGAAGTTAACTGTAGGTTGTAACTCTCAGGAACCTATGGTTGCTGGGTTTGTCCAGCCTGGCTAGAGTTTGGATTCTTCAGACCAGGGCGAGGTGTCCCCTGCTTGGGAACATCTGAAGGATGGGCAGGAGAAGAGTGAAACCTTCTTTTCCTAGGGAAAGAAGGTTTGGTAGGGCATTTCCTACCTACTGGGGAAGGAGAAGGCTTAGGATTGCCTTCAGAAACAGGGAAGTCAGTGGAGCACTGAGCAACCTGATGTAAAGACTCCTTATTGAAGAGATTTTCTCCAGTGCAAGGAGTATTACCCAGTTTTTGTTGTGCCCATTTGTTTAAGTCTGAAGCTTGGAGCCAGGCTCTACGTCGTGCCCCTATGGCTATAGCAGAGGTTCTGCTAACAGACTCAAAAGAGTCTAGGGAAGCACGAGAAAGAAACCAAGAGATATTTTGGCTATGACTAAGAAGCGAGGAATAGTCTGCAGCCTTGGGCTCTGATAGAAAGGGAGTCAAAAGAGATAATTTCTTTGTGACCTCCTGCAGAGATAGACTCATATAAAAAATATATGAGAGAATCCTTGTTGCCAGCATAGATGTTTGGAAGGTTTGACGTCCAAAGGCATCCAGTGTTCTAGATTCACGACCTGGCGGGTAAGAAGAATGCTTCTTCTTGCTTTTTACCTTCCTCATTGCTGATTCCACTACAATGGAATGATGGGGAAGTTGAGTCTTCTGAAACGCTGGAGAGGGGGGCACCTGATATAGAAGATCAGTTGCTCTAGAAGGTGAGGAAACCCTTAAAGAAGATCCTGCAAGGAATGATGTAAAGGAAGCATTATATTTTCCTTTTCTCCAGAACAAAGAGAGCTTTGAGCCGGATCATAGCCAGGGGTAGGAATAGCAAGGGATGTTGCTATGTTCCGGAGAAAATTCTGAAAAGAAGGATCTTCAACAAAAACCATCCCTGGACAGGCTAGATCTGAAGAATTAGCCTGGGCACCGGAGTAGGCACTTGAGAATGTAGGCCTAAGGAATGGATGCTGGTGCTGGAGGTCATGACATGAGACAGTCAGTACTGCATCGTCCATGCCAGGTATAGACTCCAAACTAGGTATAGAAAGGAGCGACTCTGGTGTGGAAAGAACTGACGCCGATGCTGCAGGTATTGGCACCGATACCGATACCGGCAGCCGTGCCGGAATCGAAGACGATACTGACACCGACGCAGTCATCAGAGGCTGCTCAAGTGGTACCGAGGAAACCGAAGGCCTCTGGTAATTACCCTCGGTACCGAGCATCCGGAATCGGTAAGCATCGGATCCGAGGCGTGTCGGTACCCAGTCTTCCAGACTGGAGATTGATTCCAGACTCGGCATCGAAGGAAGAGAGTCTATCGATGCATGTCTGGAAGGTACCGACGTCGGTGGTAGTATCGGCGGTGATACCGATACCGGAAAGTCAATCTGGGATGTATCGATCGGTCCCGAAGGTACCGAGGAAACCAGATGACGGATCCCTGGGGAAGAGTGAATCACTCAACACCAGTGCCGATGCCGGGGTTTCGGTACCGCTCGAAGCGGATGCCACCACCAAGCATGGCTCAGGTATGTTCTGTGAGGGGTGAGCCTCAGGAACAACCTGAAACCCCTGAAAGGCTTTGGAGACCGAAGACTCCCGCCGGGGCTTTGAAGCCAATGGATCCTTGAGGGAAAAGCCGGAGCCGTCATCATGCTGTGCATGAGACCTACCACTCAAGGATTGGCTAGTCTGAACAGACTGTTTGTGGGTTACCTGATCATGTAGAGAAGAAGAACTGGTCGGTGCCCCGCCATTGGAAGGGAACTCGGCATCGAGGAAAACTCGAAAAGGGAAATTTCTTCTCCTAATATGGTAGCCCGATGGCTCCGGATGGTCAGGACCCAAACAATTTAGACACCAGGACTTGGAGTCTAAAAACAATACTGTACTGCCGCAGTTAAGGCACTTCTTAGGAAAAGAAGGAGGCGGCTCCATAATGGAGAGGCCTGAAGGCCCAAAAAATTAAAAGTGAAACTGAGGGAAATAAATTCCCTGGATTGAATAAAAAGGAAAGAAAAAAACACCGGCGATACCGGTGGAGGCGGGGAGACAGCCGCGACCACAGGAAAACAAGAATAAAAGAATTAAAAAAGAAAAAATTTTCTGTGGTGACAGGAAGACGTCCTGCCGGCTCCGCGGAAAAACGAAAACTGAGGAGAGACAGTTGGAAAGGCGGGAAGGCAGCACGCAGGCGCTGAGGGATGCTCCCAAAAGCTTTCTGATTGGACGCTGGGGAGCGTTATTTATTTATTTATTTAGCTGTATTTATATCCCGCTTTTCACCGGGTCAAAGCGGTCAATTGGGGGATACATTTAACACGAGGGGATATGAGACACATACGCTAATACTTACAGGGAACATGGGCAATGGAGGGTTAAGTGGCTTGCCCAAGACCACAAGGAGTGCCTATAGAACTAGAAATCCCAGTCCCTCCGGCCTGAGATTGCTGTCCCCAGGTGGGACTTGAACTCCCGGCCCTCCGGCCTGAAGTACCTTGTCCTAACCACTAGACCACTCCTCCTACGTTCCCGCGCAGGCTCCGTCGGTACCGACGTACCCATATGTGAAGACTCATTCCTGCTTGTTCCTGGAGATAAAGGTTTCTAGCTTTCGGAATGTGCTTGAACTGAGTTGCAGTGTGGAATATCGAGACTTACAATATAAAATATTATGTCGCATCCACTTTGCTCCTCACCGAGCTTATACGGCCGGATGCAGTATATCCTCTGGATGTTCTTGCTGTGAAGACCCTCGGGACACTCTTGGCTGTAAGTTTTGCGGCTGCCCAGTAATTGTACGTTTCTGAGATAGTCTTGACCAATATTTGAGCATGGTGCTACGATTGCGGGTACCTCTATTGCCTCAGCTAGTGGTATTGGGTTTGCTTTCCTATTTAGAGTGCCTTGATTGTGTGAAATGTGGATGGGCAAGGTGTACCTTGCTTGCTGCGTGAAGACTTATTCGCCGCTATTGGCTCTCTAGTGAGGGGCCTTTTGTATTGGGTGTGGCGCAATGAGGTGCACAGCTTATTGGCTTTGGAAGATGTGGGGGGCACATGAGAGGTGCGGTTGCGCGCGCAGTTTCTAGCAGACTGGGGCCCTTATATTCAAGTCTTTACTATTGCGAGCCCACAGCTGGATTCTTACTGCTCTTTAAGCAGTTATCACCGGCAGTTGACCCCTTTCTTTCTGTGCCTTTTGAGGCTGCTGGGTGGCCCTGTGTGTATGGACTCCAGGGGCTGGGGAGGGTGGCGGGGGGAGCCTGAGTCTTTGGGCCTAGTTTACTTTGCTACTGCCATTCTTTATCAATTGGTGGCACTATAGCCCCCCCCCCCTTTTCTTTTAGGAGCATAGTGGTTTGACTGTGTCTCGAGGGGTAGCTTTCTCTGACCTAGTGGCTTCCTATGGGTGCACAGCTATGAGATGGACGTGGTGTGATCTTTTCTTCTTTCCTGCCTTATACATTCTTATCCTGTTGCCCTATCTGGGAGGGGGAGGGTGGGAAGGATGTTGGAGGAACTTCATGAATTTAGAAAATTTGCAGTATATGTCAGCTCTGTCTGCTATATGACATGACTGTCATCTGTTTACTTTTGTTTCGTGCTACCTGTTTATGTTTATTATGGTTGTTTCACTATTGTATTCTGAATTGTTTGCACTATTTTGGTTGTATATAGCATGCACTTGTAATTATTTTCTGTCAATAAAAATGTTTTTAACATAAAAGAAATATATGTTTCAATAAAATATGGCTTGGGTCCTTTTATTACCCATCAATTCAGAGCATATGCTTCATGTAAATATGAATTTAAAGAATTGATGACAGTTGAAAAGCAAATGCGGTACGCCAAGGAATTCTGTAACTCTTCAGTCTATGCAATCGATCAGCTCAGTATGATTCTCTGACAAAGAACACATGATGGCATTTGATCTGTTAGATTAATGTCAACCTCTGATGCAGATTAATCAAAAAGCGTGGCCACTTTTGTACCCGCAGCACACTTTTTGCCTGTCCAAAAGTTTCTTGCTTCATCTTAGCACTTTAGGGCTTTGGTATACAATATCCAAATAGAAGGACTATTTTTGTTGTGCAGAGTGACACTATTGAAAAACAGTCTTCCAATATTTTATATGCAAAATATCTTAGACGTACAACTTGGTATGGAGCTTGATGTCAAAAAGACAGCTATTTGATTCAAATGTCTATAAATCTATACAAACAGAAATATCTCTGACAATTTTGTCTAGATCACATGGATACTTACCACAACAGAATCATTATGAGTCAGATCAACAACTACTGACTCTGAAGATTCACAGGTAAGATCAACCACTTCTTCACCAGCTGAGAAATACAGATGAGACAAGAATTACTATAATGGCATAATTTTGCAAAGCAATATAAATTTAACACATATAAAGCACTCAGTTTGCTACAATAGAAATTAAGAATACCCAAGACTGGTAAGAAATATCTACTGTGAGCATGTTAATAGAACTCAGCTGTTCAAGCCATCCAAAATATAGAACTTGAAATAGTAATGAACATAAGAACATACATGCCATATTGTGTCAGACCAAGGACCATCAAGCCCAGTATCCTGTTTCTAACAGTGGCCAATCCAGGTCACACATACCTGGCAGGTTTCCAAAAAGCCCAAAATGCTTGTCCCGGGGCAAGCAGTAGATTTCCTGGGTCCTCTTTAATAATTGTTTATGGATCTTGCCCAAACCTTTAAGCCCAGCCACACTAACTTCTTTTACTACGTCCTCTGGTAAAGAATTCCAGAGTTTGAATACACATTCAGTAAAAAAAAAATATTTTCTTAGTCCTAAACGGGTTACACTGTAGCTTCATTGCATGTCCTAACTCTTTCTACTTTTCGATGGCATAAACAACCGATCTACGTTTACACGTTCCACTCCACTCAATTTATAAACCTCTATATCATCTCCCTTCAGCCATCTCTTTTCCAAGCTGAAGAGCCCTAATCTCCCTTCAGCCATCTCTTTTCCAAGCTGAAGAGCCCTAACCTTTTAAGACTCTCCTCAGAGGTATCCTTTCCCTCCCCCTTTAC
This sequence comes from Ichthyophis bannanicus, assembly GCA_033557465.1. Lineage (NCBI taxonomy): Eukaryota > Metazoa > Chordata > Amphibia > Gymnophiona > Ichthyophiidae > Ichthyophis > Ichthyophis bannanicus. The sequence goes on along the minus strand of CM066032.1, from coordinate 1,361,065,505 downwards.
CATTTTGGTGGCTCTTCTCAGTACCTTTTCTAATTCCGCTATATCCTTTTTAAGATATGGCAACCAGACTTGTACACAATATTCGAGGTGCAGCTGCAGCATGGAACGATACTGAAGCATAATATCCTTAGTTTTATTCTGACCTGACCTTTCCCAATTTAGGAAGGCACTGAAGCACCACCTCTTCCTCCAGCACTTCTCACAAAATGGTGACATCACTTCCAGCCATACTCAACCACCAAGACAACCCCCCCCAACACACTCAGCACACAGATGCAGCCCTGCCCATGAGCACTACTGCTCACCCTGGTATGAACATGTATATAGTCACCTAATCTTGTAAATAGTTACCAAGCAGCTCCTGTCAAAACTGTACATCTGTGACCCGACTGCTTAGCCTGTATATAGTTACCTAAAAAGAGCTGCCGAGCAGACCTGGTCAAGACATTATTCCACGTCCAGCTGTTCAGCCTGTACATAGTTACCCTAGTTAGTTCCACGTTGCAACCCCCGTTCATTATAAGTACAGTACAGATTCAGCCTGCACTGTACAAATTATTGTTGACTGTAAACCGCATTGATTCTAAAGAGCGCAGTATAGAAAAGACATTAAATAAATAAATAAATAATCCATTCTTTTCCTTATGATTCCTAGCATTCTATTTGCCTTCCTGGCCACTGCTGCACTCTGGGCAGAGGGTTTCAACATGTTATCCAAGATGATGCCTAAATCTTTTTCCTGGGTGGTAGTTCCTAATGTGGAACCTTGCATAGTGTAACCATAGTTTGGGTTGCTCTTTCCTAGGTGCATAACTTTGCACTTGTCCACATTAAATTTCATCTGCCATTTGAACGTCGTGTCTTCCAATTTATCAAGGTCCTCTTGCAATTTGCAACAATCCTCTTGAGTTTTAACAACTTTGAATAATTTTGTGTTTTCTGCAAATCTGATCACGTCCCATGATCGATATCACTCCCCTCAATGACTGCCTCTCTCATATTGCCACTTGGCTCTCATCCAATTTTCTACACCTGAATCCTTCCAAATCTTCAGCTATGTGGGTGTCTGAGCTCTTCCTGCCCAGCCATTGCACCTCAAATAAATTCTGTTCCTATTCCTCTTACTTCTTCCCTCCGATACTTAGGGGTAATCTTAGATTCATCATTATCCTTTCACGAACACATTTCTAACTTATCCCGTCGCTCCTTCTTTACTCTACGCCAAATACACTCAGTCCGTTCAATTCTGTCTTCTGACTCCCTTACCACTCTGGTGTTAGCTCTAGTTATGTCCAGACTGGATTACTGTAACGTAGTTTATGCCAATCTCCCCGCCTACCAACTCAAACGCCTTCAACTCCTGCAGAACACAGCCGCTTGTCTTGTCACTTTTGCCCGGAAATCGGATCATGTAACTCCTCTTCTGCTTCGCCTCCATTGGCTTCCGCTGCACTTTCGGATTAAATACAAGGTTCTTATACTATTACATAGAGTCATCCATACTTCCAACCCACAGTACTTAGCAAATCTAGTCTCTCTTCACACTCCTTATCGGCAGCTCCGGTCATTACACGCTAACCGTCTGTTTCTCCCCCCACCTTCACGAGCTCACCTTGAACAGACACGCCACGCCGCTTTCTTTTTCTTGGGCCCCTCACTCTGGAATTCTCTTCCTTCCTCTCTCCGTCTAGAGCTTTCCTACCAACACTTCAAAAACCTACTAAAATACTCACTTGTTCCAACAGGCATATGATCTCCCCTCCCAGTAGTCCTGTCTAATTGTTTTGTTTGTCTTTGCTTACCCATGGTTTGTCTATTGTTTGTTTTGTTCTGTGACCTCTTTGGTCCTTCTTTTCTTTATTTTAATGGATTTCCTTTCCTTTATAACGCTTTTATTTATATTATTTTATTGTAAACCGCCCTCACGTTTCGACAAGGGCGGTATATTAAATGTAAATAAAGATAAAGATAAATAAAGTCACTCGTTATTCCCATTTCCAGGTCAGTTACGAATATGTTAAAAAGCAGCAGACGCAACACAGATCCCTGAAGTATGCCAGCAATCACCTTTCTCCATTGGGAAAATTTGCCATTTAGCCCTACTCTCTGCTTTCAATCTTTTAGCCAGTTCCTGCTCAACAATAGTTCACTGCCTCCTATCCCATGACTTTTTAACTTTGCCAAGAATCTCTCATAAGGGATCTCGTCAAAGACTTTCTGAAAATCCAGATACACTATATCAACTGGCTCACCTTTGTCCACCTATTTACACTTTCAAAAAAATTTAACAGATTAGTAAGACAAGACCTTCCTTGGCTAAAGCCATGTTGGCTTTCTCCCATTAAACTATGACTATCTACATGTTCAGTAAATTTGTTCTTTATAAGGGTTTCTACCATTTTGCCCGCAACTGACATCAGGCTCACTGATCTGTAGTTTCTGGGATCACCCCTGGAACCCTTTTTAAAAACTGGCATTACATTGGCCATGTGCCAATCTTCAGGTATTACAGATGATTTTAATGATAGTTACAAAAGGGGAACAAAGTATGAATATAACTTTTACAAGAAACTAAGTTTTGTTATTTGTAAACCGCTTTGATCTTGTGAGAAGGCAGTATATAAATGCACATAAATAAGTTCACAGATTACTAATACTAGGTCTGCAATCTCATATTTCAGTTTTTTCAACATCCTTGGATGTATACCATCCGGTCCATGTGCTTTGCTCCTCTTTAGTTTATCAAAATAGCTGTCATACATCTTCCCAGTTTATCAATATTTCTTTCAATTCTTCCGATGCATCACCTTTAAATACCATTTCAGTCATAGGTAACTTCCTTACATCTTCTTCACTAAAGACTGAAGCAAAGAATTCATTCAGTCTCTCTATGGCTTTGTCTCCTCTTAGTGCCTCTTTTACTCCTCTATAATTTAATGGTCCAACTGACTCTCTCAGGGTTTTTTTGCTACAAATATACTTGAAAAAGTTTTATTATGTGTTTTGCTTCCACAGCAAGCTTTTTTATTCAAATTCTCTTTCTCTGCCTTATCAATGCCTTGCATCTAACTTGCCAATGCTTCCGTTTCCAGTTTGTCATTTGGCAGCTTTTTCCATTACCTAAAATATGCTTCTTTAGCAACAGCCTCCCTGACCTCACCTTTAAACCATGCTGCCAGTTTTTTGGACTTCCTTCCACTTTTCTTAAAACATGGGATACAGCTGGTCTGGGCTTCCAAGATATTATTTTTAAACACCCATGCTTGATGTAAATCTTTAACCTTTTCACCTGCTCCTTAGTTTTTTCTTTATTTTCCTCATTTTATCATAGTCTCCCTTTTGAAAGTTAAAAGGTAGTATTGTGGATTTTCTTGCAATCCTTCCTCCATTTATTAACTCAAAAGCAATCATGCTATGATCACTATTGCCAAGGGCCCCAATACCCTTATCTCTTGCATCAGATCTTGTGTTCCACTAAGGACTAGGTCCAAAATGGCCTCCCCTCTTTTTGGTTCATAAACCAACTGCTCCAAGAAGCAGTCACTTATTTCATCTTTATCTCTCTAGCATGTCCTGCCGTGACATTGACCCAGTCGATACCGGGGTACTTGAAATCACCCATTATTATTATGTGTAGTAACTTTTGTTAGCTTCCCTGATTTCTTTGAGCATTTAATCGTATATTTGTTCGTTCTGGCCAAGCGGTCAGTAGTACATCCCCACTGCCATTGCCTTCCCCTTTTTACATGGAATTGCAATCCACAGAGATTCTGTTTTCTTAAAAACTTTAAGCCTGTGTGACTCAATGCCCTCTCTAATAGAGCGCAACACTCCACCAATTTGATCTACTCTGTCATTGCCGACCAGACTTGATGTCCAGAGAGGTATGCTGTCTGCCTGGTGCCAAAATCCAAGATGTTACGGAGAGTTTGCCGAGACTCATCAAGCCCACTGACTATTACCCAATGTTGCTAATCCACGTCGGAACAAACGATACTGCCAGGTATCCCTCTGAGCATATCAAAAGTGACTTCATGGATCTGGGACAGAGGGTGAAGCAGTTAAGTGTACAGGTGGCATTCTCTTCAATTCTACCTGTTGAGGGGAAAGGCCAAGGCAGAGAGGCTCGCATCCTGGAGATGAATGCATGGCTGCATGGATGGTGTCATCCAGAGCGTTTTGGTTTCCTGGACCATGGGATGCAGTTCCAATGGTTGCAGAGCAGAGATGGCGTCCATCTGTCCAAGAAAGGTTGACACGTCTTCAGTAGTAGACTGGCTAATCTACTGAAGAGGGCTTTAAACTAGATTCATTAGGGATGGGTGAAGAAAGCCCCCAGATAAGTGAAAGCTCCGGGTAAGTGATACATTAAATACCTTTATGGAAATGGGTGAAAGGGGTAACATAAGAACATAAGATATGCCATACTGGGTCAGACCAAGCTCCATCAAGCCCAGTATCCTGTTTCCAACCGTGGCCAATCTAGGTCATACTTATCTAGCAGTTTCCCCAAAAGACACAGGTTCCGCAATGCTTGTACTGGGTCAAGCATTGATATCCTGGGTCCCTTCTTAATAATGGTTTATGGACCTTTCCTCCAGGAACTTGTCCAAACCTTTTTTAAACCCAGCTACACTAACAGCCTTTACTACATCGTCAGGTAACAAATTCCAAATTTTCTTTTATTAGTCTTAAATGGTTTACCCTGTAGCTTCATTGCATGTCCCCTAGTCTTTCTATATTCTGATAACATAACCAATCGATCTATGTTTACCCGTTCCACTCCGCTCATTAATTTATAGACTTTTATCATATCTCCCCTCAGCCGTCTCTTTTCCAGGTTAAAGAGCCCTAACCTTTTTAGGAAAGCAGTGTGCATATAAATGCCCGTAGCATGGGAAATAAGATCCCTGATGTTGAAGCTTTGGTGGGAGTGGCCGACTTGAATTTAGTGGCAGTTACAGAAACATGGTTCACAGAAAACCATGACTGGGATGTATTCAAACCTTGCTATACTTTATTCAGAAAGGACAGGGTAGGAAGAAGGGGAGGAGGAGTGGCACTATATGTAAAAAATAATATTAAAGCTTTGGAATTACAGAGCTTAAAAGGGAGAGAGGAGGCATTGTGGATTAAATTAGATAGAGGGAAAGAGAAATCTATTTGCATTGGCGTGCTATACAGACCTCCCTCACAAGAGGAAAAGGTGGACAGAGAGTTAATTGAAGACATACGCAACATTGCTAGGAAAGGGGAACTGCTACTGATAGGGGATTTCAACATGCCAGATGTTGACTGGCACATTCCTGCTGCAGTATCATCTAGAAGTAAATGGGGCCACCAGGATCATAGGAGCCTTGTCCCGCTGGACCTTGAAGAGGGTCTGCGTAGCATGTGAGGAAAGGCGTTCAACAAGCCCTCCAACCATGAGATGAGGAAGGCATCCATTGCTATCTGGAACGGATGCGGTCAGGGACAGCAGAAGTGGGGCAGCCAAGTGTTGGTTGGGCTGACAAAGAGGTCCATGCTTGGGGTGCCCCACAGTCTGAATTGCTGCTGTGCCACCCTGGGGTCCATGTGCCACTCATGTGGCTGGAGGGGCCTGCTCAGTATGTCCGCTAGTATGCTGTCCTCGTCTGGAAGGTATACCACCCTGAGGAGCATTCCCTGACTGGTTGTGTATGAGCAGAGGGCTACTGCCTCCTGGCAGAGGTGGTGAAACCCTGTGCCACCTTGTTTATTCAGGTAGAACATCACAAACCTGGTTGCCCATTTGGACTAGCATAGACCGATGCTGCAGGTGGTGTTGGAAGGCCTCGATTGCCAGAAAAATGGCTCCAAATTCCAGCACGTTGATCTGCTGCTGGCTCTCCTCGGAAGACCAGTTGCCCTGCATGAGCAGTTCCTCAGAGTGGGCACCCCAGCACAGCAAGGAGGCATCTTTAGCAAGGACCCTCTGAGGGTTCGGGTGTTGGAAGGGCATGCCTTTCTGCAGGTGCTGTGCATCCTGCCACCAACTGAGTGATTCTGCTAGCTGATGGCACAGTGAAACCCCGTCCTGGAGCCTGCACGTGGCCCGAGTCCACTGTGAGCGGAGACACCACTGAGCTGCCACACATATGGAGGTGGGCATTGGGACCACATGGACAGTGGAAGCCATGTGGCCGAGCAGGCAAAGCATAGACCGTGCCAACAGTGTGGCATTCCTGCACCTCAGTTTCCATGGCCCTGAGGTGATCCGCCCTGTCCAGGGTGAGGAAGGCACTGGCTTGGAGGGTGTCCAGGCGGGACCCTATGAACTCCAGGTCCTGTGTTGGAATGAAGCAGGATTTGGAGTGGTTTATCATGAACCCCAGATGTTATAGGACCTTGATGGTGTGGGGTATGGCCTGTTGCACCTCTGAGGCAGTGTCCCCTTTTACAAGCCAGTCATCCAGGTATGGGAAAACTAAGGCCCCTTGGAGACAGAGGTAGGCGGCTACCACTGCCAGGCATTTGGGGAAAACTCTGGGCACAGAGGCTAGGCTGAAAGGTAGTATCCTATACTGGTAGTGATCATCCTCTGACCATGAATCTTAAGTACTGCCTGTGACTGGGATGAATAACGATGTGGATGTAAGCATCCTTTAGGTCCAAGGAGCATAGCCAGTCTCCGTTCTGGAGGTAGGGCAGCAATATTTTCCCGTACCAGGAATTTGTTCAGGTTTCTCAGGTCTAGGATGGGCCTTAGGCTCCAGTTCTTTTTGGGACCAGAAAGTACCTGGAGTAGAACCCCCTTCTTTTCAGGTGATGTGGTACAGGCTTCACAGCCCGGTCCCTGAGAAGACCTGAAAGTTCCTGCAGTAGCAGGGCCTGGTGCAGGGGGGTCCGAGGAGGCTCCCCTGGAATGAAGGGTGAAGGCATCTGGTCCAGATGGAGGTAACCCTCCCTGACCACCTGAAGTACCCAAGAGTCTGTCGTGATGGTAGCCCACCAATGGACAAAATGAATTAGGCACCCCTCCCCCCATCGGTAGCTGATCCCCCATGGGAAGAGAGGCTATGTACTGGGAGTCAAAACCCTGACCCAGCCGCTCCTGCTCAGATTCTTCGGAAACTATCCAAGGGCTGTGGGACCTCGTGCGAAGCTTGCCTAGAGCATCCCCTTCCCAGGAAGAAATTTGCGAAGATTTCTTCTTCTTTTTATGCTATCGCTCCGGAGAACCCTTATCGGAGTGTCCGCGTGCCCTCTTGGGTACCACCACAGGGGCTTTACACAACTCTGAGGATCCTTGCAGGGCCTTAGACAGCATGGCTACTGGGGATACCAGGGCTGAGTCTGACCTGTGGAAAATGTCATCGTGCTTCTGCTGGCGACTCAGGATGGCACATGGAACACACCTCGGGGTCATGGTTGGCACCTAGACACCTGAGGCAACAATCATGTGTGTCGGTAAAGGACATGTTTCCTGGAGCAGCGATCACACTTTAAATCTGGTTGCCATTGGGGAAAAAAGGGCCCCAGCGATGCTGAAGACCCTCAACATGGCCAGCGGTTAAAAAGGTGCAAAACAGTGCTGAGTGGAAAAAAACTAACTACATGGATTCTGTGTCTTGAGGCAGAGGCAACGGGGGCTCAGAGGCGGGAAAGGGACCGGTGCTAACTTGTTGGTACACAAAAGTGCATGAGAAGATCAACTTTTTTCTGGGGAAGACAGACATATGTCTCTAGGATTCCACAGAAAAAGGGAGACTGAGTAAGATGGCACCCTTGGGTGGGAAGAGGACCATGTATAAGTGGTGACATCTCCCAAAGGCTTTTCTTGAAAGCTGGGGAAATGCTTCCATGAAGGCTCTGTCGGCACAGACGTCACCCTTATGTGAGGACTCAATTCCTGTGTTTCTGGAGAAATCACTGTGACCTGCACATCCACCTTGGGAATACCAAATCACTCAACACATTCCTTCTCTTTGAGAGTGTAGATCTTCTCACAAACCCTTAACCCCTTAGGCAGGGAGTCGGGAGAGTCCCACTCTGACCAGATGATATCCTTGATCACTTCTGGAGACGGGAAAACAGTAGTGAATTTCTGCACCCCTTGAAAGACCCGGTGTACCTTCAACTCCTACTCCTTGCCAGAAGCATCTTTCAAGGAGGATGAGACCTTGGCAATCAGCGCCACCAGTTCCTCCTTCCAGAATAGGTGGAACACTCTGGCCTCTTCACAATCCTCTGAAGGCAAGAGTACTTCATCCACGTCAGAACCCAGCACCGAGCCATCTGAATTTAAGTCACAGTCAAAATCTTACAGCTCCTAGCTGTTCCCCATCTATAGGGGGCACCCCTCATCAGGGACATTTAGGCAAAGGCAAATCGAACAGGGCTTCCATTTTCAGCCTACCCCACATGCGACTGCGCAAATGTTGGGTCTGAATGTCCATGCCAGAAGGACCAGGCCCGACAATCTAGAGTCCTGAAGCTCTCCTGTTGGAAATGACCTCCCCAACATTAGGGGGCTCAGCCACCACAGACCCCCTAGAGGACGAGGAGCAGCTAACAGCACAATTGCCAGACCCTCCAGCTGGCCAGATATCTTACTCATAACGCCATCCATCACCTCCTGCCCTGAGGCAGGCAAGGCCAGACTAACTGTCCCCTCCCCCCCTCTGCTGAGAGAGATGGAGCAGGCCCTCCAGGGCTTACTCAGAAGATTCCATGTAAGAAGAGCAGAGTCCAGAATCTGGAGATGAAGCACCTCGCTTGCCACAGGTCAAACAACATTTCCTGGAAGAAGACAGATTTAAAGCAAGTATCACAACAGCACGTGTTTAGGTAGCAGCATCCCGAACCTCGCACATAACTGCACTTTTATTGCAACGTGCATTACAGGCGCTAAGTAAGGAATGTGTGTTGGAGCCACGGGCAGAATGCACGTTAGGACCGCACGACTGTCAGGCGTAGAATACATAACACTAACGCATGCAGAAAATGGCAGGAAATCACCACACCGCACTACACCAACGGTCACCAGAAGCCCACCCCAAATTACGTCTCAAGAAGATGGAATAGGGAGCCCCCAACAAAGACAATGACTAGGTCAAGCCTTGAAACTCACCCCGAGAGCCCCAGTCAGAAATCCGTGCCAGGCTCAGCTCTACTCCCTTGAAACTGTTTTATTGGCTTTGCATTTAAGAAGCAAACTGCAATCTTCAGGAGCGAGCGGGGGGAGGGGGGCAGAGGAGGAGGGAGGGGACATTGAAGTTGTGTGAGGCTGCTGCACTCTTCCAAATCCTTCCAATTTATGGCTGCTCAACAGGCTTTTATCATGGTAAGCATGTGGAACTGAACCAATTTTCCCTCCCTCCTATGGCTACTGAAAAGAAACTCCCACGTCGCACTCAAGTGAGAGAGTTACCCTCACGGTGGTCGTTCACGAGCATTTAATCAATCTTTTCATCACAATTCGCAGATTTTCTTCAAAGGAGAAAATTCATCCACCATCTGCTGGAGACAAAAATACTGAAGACACCTCTGGTAGCTGAGGCCAATACAAGCATAGGAGTGATGTAATTAAAGCCTATGCTTTTCATTGGTTCTTTGTCTCCATCAATCTGCTGGCAGGAGAACACAATCCACTTGTCTGGACTGGTTTAGCAGGACAATATAAGAGAGATGGTTAACCTCAAAGCTCTCTTATAGAAAGCTTGCCTTACCATCAAGGAAGCATAGTTACTCACCTGTAACAGGTGTTCTCCAGGGACAGTAGGAAACAGTCCTCACTTATGGGTGATGTCAGCCCCGGAGCCCACGTGGAGCAATTCCCCAGCTTTCAAAGAAAGCCTTTGGGATTGCTGCCACGCATACATGGTCCTCTTCCCGCCCAAAGATGCCATCTTGCTCAGTCAGGTCCCATAGCTAGAGCCCTACTAAGCAGATGGTAAGGGAAGGATAAAAAATTGCAACTCTGCAGGGGAGGTGGGAAGATAGTGAAGACTGATTCCTGCTGTCCCTGGAGAACACCTGTTACAGGTGAGTAACTACACTTTCTCCAGGAAAATGCAGGAAGTCAGTCCTCACTTATGGGACTCCTCCAGCTACAGGCTACCAAACCTGTAACTCAAAAATGCCTCCGTGAGGCCGTGAGCAGAAGCCGATGCCCAAAGGAGCCCGAGTCCTCGGGTCCCTGGGGCTAAGTTCTTAGTAGCCGCCACTGAAGGGTCCTTAGGGCAGGAGTTGCTTATACCCCGAACAGATTACGGAGTACAGCCTGGCCAAAGGCGCTGTCCCAGCGGGACTCCTTCTCCAGGCAATAATTTAAAGCGAATGTGTTCGCTGAAGACCAGGTTGCAGCCCAGCAGATGTCTGCCAGCAACACTGAGTGCAGCAAAACCACCAATGCCACCTTGGCACGGACGCCATGCGTGGTGACCCATCGATCTAGCGGGGCCCCAGCCTTTGCCTGGGCAAAGGCAATGTAGTCCGCCCCCCAGTTGGAGAGGTGTGCTTAGTAACTGCCAGTCCCAGGTGGCTGGGATTGTAGGCGGCAAAGAGTCAGTCAGACTTGTGATGATCCCGGGTGCACTGCAGATACAAGGCGAGAGTCCTCTTGCAGTCGAGAGTATGCAGGACTGCTGATGCCAGGTCAGCATGAGGTCTTGGAAAGAAAGTCGGCAAGACTATCTCCTAATTAAGATGGAAATCAGAGACACTTTCGGAAGGAACTTGGGTAGAAACGAAAGACCACCCTGTTCTCTTAGAATCTGGTGTAGGGGGCCTCTGCCATGAGGGCTTGAAGATCACCGACTCGCCGCGCCAAGGTCAGCGCTACAAGGAAGACCACACCTTCCAGGAGATGCTGGACCAAGCACGTCGCAATCGGCTCAAAAGCGGTCGGCGTCAACTGCATGAGCACGATGTTCAGGTCGCACTCCGCTGATGGGGGCCAGACGGGGGGCTAGGAAAACAAGAGGCCCTGCATGAAGCAGGAGACCAGAGGATGGTCAGAGAGGGGTTTACCCCTGATGGGGAAATGGTTGGCAGAAATGGCACTTAGGTGAACCTGACCGAGTTGGATTTCAGCCCCTCCCCACCGCGAGAAGTGGAGAAGGTACTGGAGAACCCACCGGGTGGGGCAGGAGAATGGGTCGATCTGGAGCTCGGTGCACCAGGTCAAGAAGCACCGCCACTTCAGGGAGTAGGCCTGCCTCGTCTAGTCCTTCCTCGATGTGAGGACGACTTCTTCAATCTCCTCCAGGAGATGCAGTGAGGCTAAAGAGACCCGTTCAGCTGCCAGGCCATCAGGGATAGCGAGGCCAAGTTCGGGTGGAGCATTCATCCCTCCTCCTATGTCAGCAGGCCTGGGGCACTGCCCCAGGGAACCGGAACAGAAGCGGGAACCAGGGCTGACAGGGCCACGAGGATCACCGAGGCTCAGTCCCACTGAATCTTGTGGAGGTCCTCGCAATAAGAGGAGTGGGAGGGAACATTGTGGTGGCGAAGCCAGCCAGGTGCCGATATTGTAGGCCTTAGGGCATTGTTTTCTAAATTTGTTCATGTTTTTCTTTTTTGGTAAGCTCTGCCCATGCTCCATAATGTGGACTTTATCATGTTTATTTTCATCCATGTTATTTTCTTATTGTAATTTGTACTGTGATTTTCCTTTGTTAATTTGGTGTAAGTTTTCATCAAAATCAAATAAAAAAAAAAAAAAAAAAAGGAAATAGAGAAAACACAAGCAGTTTCCCCTAGTCAGAAGGAAAGTGCAGGGAATGGTCACTTTAAAAGTGCAGCTAACATTGAAAAAAACCTGTCCAAAGCTGCTGTCCTAAGGCCACGCCCAAGCTCCATGGTAACTGAGGGTGGTAATCTAAGACAGCTGGGGGCGGGGTGGAAAGATACAGGTCAGACCCACTCATATAAGCCCCAGAGAACAGGGAGAGAGAGAATAGCAGGAAGAGAAAGAGGGAGGAGAGCTGAGTCTGATTCAGAGGCGGAGTCTGTGAAGGAACCTCAGTCTGAGCAAGAGTCTCACTCTTACAGGAGGAAGAGAGACGGAAGGGCTAATTTATCCAGGAACCAGCATGGCCAGGGAAATGGCAGTGAAGCACTGCTGAGGAGAATCCCAAAAGGTATTGCTCGTAAGGATTTTAGCCAAGGGGCTCAAGAAAGGTTCCCAGACAGCAGTTGGAGGGAAGGATATCCCCAAAGCCAGCTCCAGTGTTTAAACCAGTACCAGGGTTACAGGAAGCCTGCAGGAGGTTCAAGAACCCAGGAAGGGCTGGTAAGAAAACCTCTTAATAAAGAAAGCCTGAATGTTTTAAAGCTTTTAAAACATTTGATAAAAGACCAGGAAGTAAATGGCTTTGATAGCAGCTCTGCGTCCCGAGAGAGGTCTCGAGGGGAACAGCTGTTTTTCAACGACGCTACAGAACCAGGGTGTTCTGAGTGTGAATCAATGGACATTGGAGAAAGTGATAATGTCTTGAGTGAACCTGAGCAAGAAATGGAATGTGATTTATCCATAGCAGTAAAATAAGAATGTTTTGGAATTATAAGCTTGAAGAGATTCCCATTTGTTTGATGTGCATGTTATTCTAAGAAGGAAGGAAGTTTTAATTAGTATGGTTGCTGTTTTAAAAGAGACTTATTAAGGAGGAATGCCTGAAGTCTCTGGAATAACTAATTAAAATCCTTAAGGAATTAAAGCCAAGAAGAAAAGTTTATTACCTGAGTTTTGTTGCATTGAAAGTTTTCAATGGACATTTAGTTTCAGTTAAGCACTGTGAATTGAAGCCTTTTGCTTTTGAAAAAAAACAGCCTTTGCCTTGTTGAAGTAAGCAAGAGCAATTGATGTCTTTGAGAAGTTTTTCAAACCTTTTTATTTCTTGTGGAAAAGTCTGTACATGTGATATGCCAAGCTTCTTTAGAAGTTCCTGTTATCAAGGGAGGCGAATAAAATTTCCTGTGTTGCTTTCAACCCTCGGCTCAGCACTTCATTACAACTACAATTAAATGCTTAAGGAACTACAACTCCCAGAGGCCTTTGCCCAGGAGTTCATAATTGAAAGGAACATTTGCCCCCTTTCCTCGTCAGGCAACCGCCTAGGCGGGGCAAGGGCGCGACAATATGCAGAAGCCTGGAGGTCCAGTCCAAGAGGAACGCATCTGGGGCCACCCTGCTGGGGTGCGGCATCGGCCCGCAAAAAACAGGGAAGCTGCATGTTCACTGGGTTGACAAACAGGTCTATGGATGGAGTCCCCCAGCAGCAGAAGAGGTGGAGAGCTACCTCTGGACTCAGGTGCCACCCGTGCGGGCAAAAGAGCCTGCTGAGTCTGTCCGCGAGGAAGAGGTCCCAATGAAATTACTACGCATTAAGAGCCCATAGTCATTTTTTTATCTATGGGAACAATGGCACTTAACACACGTTAATGAAGTTAAGGTGCGTTAATCCTTAGTAAAAGAGCTCCTTAGCATTGCACCTATTGTCAAGGGTTCAGCAGGCTGTTCAAATGTTGTCTGTTTTTATGCATGTTTACATATGTATAAACATGTGTATGCTAGCCCCACTCCCCCAACCAACGAAGCAGAATGTTGATCCGTGGGAGTCCCAGTCCCACAGGCATGAAGAGCAAGGCTGTGGATAGGACTCCCCAGGTAGCATCAGTGAGAAAAGCCGGGGCTGCTACCTGCAGAGGTTGGCGGAAGACCTCGGGTAGACAGCCCTTAAGGTCATGCCCCGGAGCACCGCGAAGGAGCAGAGGAGGACTGCCTCCCAACAAAGGAGGCAGGAGCCCGTGCCCCCTTCCTTATTTATGTAGAACATCGCAACTTTGTTGTCGGTCAGCACAAGCACTGACTTGCCCTTCAGATGGTACTCGAAGACCTTCAGGGCCAACCTAACCACTTGGAGCAGGATGACCTGTTGCAGGGACTCCTCGGGCGACCACTGCCCCTGGCTGCACAGGCTGCCACAGTGGACACCTCAGACTAACAGTGAGGCGTCAGTCGTCAAGATGAGCACGTGCTGCTGAGTCTAGAATAGCATGTCCCGAAGGGAGCTTTGGGAGTTTTGCCACCAAGCTAGAGAACTGAACAGGCTGCAGGAGACTCTGATGCGTCCCAAGGCTTGAGCCCATTGCGCCCTGAGGCACCATTGTGCTGCCCGCATGTGCAGGCAGGCATGGGGGATGACATGAACGGTCAAGGCCATGTGCCCCAGGAGGCGCAGCATGGCCCACACTGAGACCTTTGTCCGGCCTTGGCCCTCTGCCCCCAGGGCGCAGAGTCGATCCGCGCGGGCTCGAGGGAGAAAGGCAGTCGCTTGGTCTGTGTCGAGAAGGACACAAATGAACTCCAGGGTCTGCACTGGCTCGAGGTGGGACTTGGAGTAGTTGATCAGGAAGCCGAGGCACTTGAGGAGGGCTGTGCGTGATGCCAAAAGGCAAGCCTCTTCCACCAATGTGCCCATGACGAACCAGTCATCTAAGTACGGGTAAACGGGTATGCCCTGCAGCCGGAGGTGAGCTGCAGCCGCTGACAGGCACTTCGTGAAGACTCGCGGAGCAGACGCAAGCTCAAAGGGGAGCACCCTGTACTGATAATGCTCCCCTTGGACCCTGAAACGCAGATATTGTCTGTGCTTGGGGTGGATCGGGATATGGGCATAAGCGTCTCTGAGATCCAAGGAGTATGGCCAAATCACCCTGCCATAGGAAGGGCAGCAGGATGCCAAGTGATAACATTCTGAACTTCTCCCACATCAGAAACTTGTTCAGGTTCATGAGATCGAAGATAGGGCACAGGCCCCCCCATCCTCTTCGGGACGAGGAAGTACTGGGAGTAAAACCCCCGACCTCGGAGGTGCGGTGGAACCCTTTTGACCGCCTGCTGGCCAAGGAGGTTGTCGACCCTCTTGTTGCAAGCAAGCCTGGTGTGAAGGAAGCAGAGTAGGCTCCGCTGGAGAGAAGGGAGTTTGTCCCAGACCACCTGGAGGATCCAGGTGTCCGATGTAATGGCTGCCCACTCGGGGGCAAAAAGGAACAGGTGTCCCTCCCAAGGGCGGAAGTGCTGCCAGGGGGCAAGAGGCTATGTATTCGACATCAAAACCCTGTAGCCGGCTGGGGTGGCGCTGGAGGTTGGGTCTTGGGCCCTTTCGGTTTCCGATGACCCTGAGCTCCTCCTTTTCCCTGAGCACTGGTCATCGGCGCTGGGGTAGGCAGGTAGGGTGTGTATCCCCGGGTAGGGAAGCCCCTTCCTCTGGAAGAAAGGCTTTTTGCTGTATAGCTTCTTCACCGGAGAAGAGGTTTTACGAGAGAGACTGGTGCGAGTCACGAACTCAGTCTCAATCTCGGCTGCTTTGTCCTCCCATGGGCTTGCCAAACAGCTGCTCGCTGAGGCAAGGTACATCCAGGAGCTTCTCCTGGAACCACTGTTCCAAGTCCGAGGACTGGAGCCTCGCTTGGCACCGAGCCCCAATGCTAGCCGCTGTCATGTGGGCTGAAGACTCAAACCCACCATATGCGGCACGGGAAAGGTATTTCAAGAAGTCTGCAACCGACCTCAGGAGGGTCTGGAATCTAAGGAGGTGTTCGCCCCCAAGACCTGCGGAGAAACCGCCGAGATCTTTCGCGAGGTCACGAAGAAACATACCCATATACAGCTGATATGCCTGGATGCGGCATGCCAGCATGGACCTCTGGTAAGCCTTGCGCCGAGGGCATCCAGGGCATGGGATTCCCAGCCCAGTGGGACCGAAGAGTGCGACTTCGGGCTCTTCTGCTTCCGCATGGCCGATTCAACCACCATGGAGGTATGAGGAAGTTGAGTCTTCTGAAACCCCGGGCCCAGCTGGTCCCTGTACATGGCATCGAGCCTTTTGTTTACGATGGGGAACGAGGCAGGTGCTTCCCACCTGCGGAGCAGCCGGGATAAGATGGGCAGCACAGGGACCGTAAGAGATTCCCTAGGTGGAGACTCATACTGCAAAATGTCAAGCTCCTTCACCCTCGGCTCCTCCTCTGTCTGTGTGGGCAGATTGAGGGCCCATGCCATATCCCGCACAACCACCACAAAAGAGGTGTCGCCATGAGGCAACCGCCTTCATGCGGAGGGCGGGTATGGGTCAGAGGGAAGATCCCTATGGGTGGAGGTCTCCGGAGAAGTGTCCCTGTCCGACTCCCAGCCTAAGAGCATCTGTCACATTTTTTGAAACCGGTGGCCATGGGGGCAAAAAGAGCCCCTGTGAGGTCAGACCCTTAAGGCCAGCGGTAGAAAAAAAGGGCGCGAAAAGGGCCCGAAGAGAAAAAAATTAAAAGAAGGGAAAAAAGGAGTCCCCTAGCCCCCCGCAGAGGCATAGGGGACCGATGCAATCAGAAAAAGAGGCCAAAAAGCCGAAGACAAACCACTTTTTCTGAGGGACAAGGATGTGCGTCCGAAGGGCTCCGTGGAAAAAGGGAGACTGAGCAAGATGGCACCTTTGGGCAGGAAGAGGACCACGCATGCATGGCAGCAATCCCAAAGGCTTTCTTTGAAAGCTGGGGAATTGCTCCGCGGGCTTCATCAGTGCCGACGTCACCCATAAACGAGAACCGACTTCCTGTTTGTTCCTGGAGAATGTGAATTTTGCATAATTTTGTTTTGCAATACTACATGATATTTCATTTAGCGTTTACCAAATAGCATACATTATTACAAAACAAAATAAAAACATCTAACTGCATTCCCTCAGTTACTTGTTCTGATTTAAGAGAAGTAAAAACATACTCTGCAGACTACACGGGACAAAATAACAGATGGACAAACTGTCAATTTATTCAAAAGCTTAAATCCACATACTACTACAGGACTGGTGTTTCCATCCTTTCAAATGTGTACCCCCTTCTGTTTAAAAAGCTTTCAACTCATATCCCTCTTTAATAATGAGCAGAGAGGGTCCAGCTAGTGCACATCAGTGATGCTCCTGAAACAGCACCATATGAGCCTACGCCAGTCCTATGTATTACAATAACTAGCAAAAAAATATATATGCTTTTCTAACATTGATTGATTGATTTTCCACCATAAAAAAAAGTTGAGTACTCCTATTTGGAAAAAAACTGGAAAAAAAAAGCATCCAGAAAACAAACTGTCCCCCTTTCCTTATCCTTTCTACGCAATTCTCAATTGTCTTCCTTTCACACCTTTCTAACCTCCATATCCTTGTCTTCTACCAAGTCTCTCTCACTTTCTCGTTTTGCAACATCTTACTTGCTGTTTTTCCTGCCTCCTTCCTCCATTCTCAAATACAATTAAGCCCTCTACTCATCTTCCCTCTCAGCTAGCCACAGTCCTCCATCTTCCCCCTTTTTGTTCCTCTTTCACCTCCCTCCTCAGTTTTTCCATCAACCTCTCACCGCCTTCTTCCTCTCCCCCTGTGACTCTCTTTGGCAATGGTTCCTAAGCGCCCCCCCCCTCCTTTTTCCCTGAAAACACTCTGCAGATCATTTTTGTTGCCGCAAGAACCAATCCTAGATCCCACTGTGGTTATAAGCTGGGACTGATTGCTAGGAACCATGGGTACGAGTTGAGCCATTGTGCAGGCTCTGCTCCCACAACACACCCACTCCAGGCTTTTGTAAGGGAAGCAGGGCTGCACGTTGGCTCACTTTCTGCCTGCACTTCTCCGTGCTCTGTTGTAAGTATTGCCACAGTGAAACCCAGGATCAGATCCTGCTGCAAAGGCAGAAATGCCCAAAGTGGCAGCAGCAGTTTGACAAAGGAGGGGAAAATCTATAGGGAGGCCATCCTGATATATTCTTGATTTAAGAATACAGATATGTAGTCCTGTATAGATTTTTCCGAGATAGCTCCTGCTCCTTAGATCTTAAAATCTATTCAAGAGACAGGCAATATTAGGAGGTTTTGGGGAAATTAAACATGGCTAAAAAACGAGATATATGTACGTAGTAGCTTCACAATCGATGAAGATATCTCCCAAAATACACTTACCACTTTCCACAAGTTCTACGGCCTCTGCTTCCATTGCCATCACTGAAGATGAGCCTAACAATCTGCTTTGTTTGTTTGTGTGTCTAGCACGTCGATTTCCACGATGTTTTCTTTGTATCTGTCAAGAGAAAGACCATCACCTGAGAAGAGTCCATAGCAAACCCAAAAGTTCATATTTGAAAAAAGTCATTCAATAAGCTCTATAACTATACTAGGTCATTTTTCATACTGATTTATCTTTAATAGAAGCAGGGAAAGCATGCAGTGCATGGCTCATGGAATTCTAACCCCTCTGTGCGCATGGAGTTCGCATGCATGTGTGCGCATGGAGTTCGCATGCATGTGTGCGCGCATGTGCACAATGCTTGTGGTTTTCACGTGGTATGGCAAATAGGGAACAGGGAGAAGGAATTTGAAAGGAGCAATTCCCTGCTATGTTTCATTGTATGTATGTTTCTATGCTATAGAAACGGAAACTCCTTTTCCCATAGAAATAAATAGTGAAATTGGACCTTAAATGCTAATTTTATTTTTAAGTCCCTCCAATCCAGTCCAGACATGCGGGTTTATGCCTTCCTACCAGCAGATGGAGACAGAGAACCACTTGTTTGATGTTACCATATGACAGTCTTGTGCAGCCATCCTCTCACCAGTATTTCTGCGACAGACTCCACAAAGAACTATTATTATTTAACTCATCCATTATTTACATATCTATTAAATAACAACTCTTACTCTGAAGAGGGTCCACAGTCAATGAATATAGATCATCACCTCTAGGCCCAAAAAAAGCAGCCTACAGCTACCAGAAACGAGTAAAGCATAATAGCAACCTCTAGGAAGCACACAGAGAAAGAGCCAAAGCCCCTAGAATAGCCATCCGGCCTCTGTCTCAGTGGGCCCCCTCCCCCCTCCTCATCTAGGAGCGCGCCAAAATAAGTGGCCAGGGCAAGTCCTGGACTATACTGGAGAGACTCAAAAAAAGAAAGTTAGCATTTAAAGGCTTAAACTTTCACCTTCCTCATCATCCCTCCAAACCAGTCCAGAGGCTTAGTATGTACCAAAGCAGTATCAACAGCAGGTGGCGGGGGGGGGGGGGGAAGACAAGAAAGCCTCGCCTGCAACGCTCACACCACAAACCACGCATTCCTCTGTGCCTGAACATCCAGATAACATGTGATGACATGTAGGGATGACCACGTCGCTGCCTTACAAATCTCAAGGGAGGGCGCCAAGCCAAACTCTGCCCCTGAAGAAGCTTGGCTCTGATGCAATGGATCCCAAGTCCTGCTGAAACAGTTCAACCCTTAAGCTGATAAGCGGACACAATAGCCATCTTAAACCAATGAGCAATCAATGCCTTGGATGCTGCTTTACCTTTGCACAGCCATCCAAACAGAAAGAAGATCAAACCACCAAAACCCCTTCTTTTCAAGAGCTAAGAACCCAATGGACACCCAACAGACACAAATCCCGATACTCCAGATTTCTGCCTGAATCCAAAAACATCGGTAGGGACACCAACTGACTGAGGTAAAACACCAAGACAATTCTGGGCCAAAACTAGGGCACCCACCAAAGGACTACATTTTCTCTGAAAATCAAGAGGAAAAATTCTACTTCACAATACTTGGAGCTCCAAAATCCTACACTCTGAACCGATTGTCACTAGAACACCAACATCAGTATCAGATCTTTCAAGGAGACTTCCGAAGAGGGTTAAACGAAGCCCCAGCGAGCGCCAGCAAAATCAAACTAAGACCCCACAGTGGAAGCACCCCATAAGCCAAAGGACACACATATCTAACCCCCTTCTCCAGAATCATGCTACATCTGGATGAAATAAGAGAGAAAAAATCAATAAAATATAACAGAATAAAGCCTCAAACCATTTGTTGGAAATGTTGTCTGGAGAAATAACGCTCATCTTGAAACAAACTTCCTTTTTATTCTAATATTAAGACGCATCAAAGCGTCAAACGTGAAACACCACAAAGTGAACCACAAGAAATAAGAAAAGTTGTAACACTTAGTTTGTAGGACCCCACAGTTGCTTTTCACAAGGTTCAATACAGCCAACAGCCAAGGTGTGAAATGCCAAGAAACAGCACCATAATAATAATTATGCAAAACAAATAGACTCAAATACCTAAGACTTTCATATTGAACCTTTTGGAATTGGTTTTGAAACAATTATTTTTTGTATGACTCAGTTTTATTTAGTCTTTTGGGATTGCTATGGGGGGCCACAGTTGTCCCCTCACTGGCAACCTTGTATATGGATAAATGTGAATGTGAATTAATTTATCCTTCTTCTTGGTTTAGTCAAATTCCTTTTTGGGTACGTTTTTTGGATGACATTTTTTTTTCTTGTGGCAAGGTTCTTTACAGGATTTACATATATTTCTTGAGTGGATTAATTCATTGAAACCTCATATTCAATTTACTCTTAAATATCACGATACACGGATTGAGTTCTAGATTTAATAGTATATAGACAGGACTTGAAATTAAATAATCTCCAGGAACAAGCAGGAATGTAGTCTTCACATATGGGTATCGTCGGTACTGATGGAGCCTGCGCGGGAACGCTCCCCAGCGTTCAATTAGAAAGCTTTTGGGAGCATCCCACAGCGCCTGCGTGCTGCCTTCCCGCCTTTCCCAACTGCCTCTCTCCAGTTCTTCGTTTTCCGCGGAGCCCGCAGGTCATTGTTCCTGTCACCGCAGAAAATTCTTCCTTATTACTTTCTTTTTTTTGTGGTCGCGTCTGCCTTCCTCGACGCTTTACCGGTACCGCCGTTTTTTCTTTATTTATTTCTGTTCTTTAAAAAAAAAAAAAAAAAAATTATATATATATATATCTATTAGTATTTTTTCCAATTTTTCCCAGGTGCATGCACCATTTTGTGCCTTAGGCCCAAAAATCTTTCCTACAATGGAGAAACCTGCTTCAGGTTTCAAAAAGTGCACCAAGTGTGGTGGTACCATCTCCATCACCGACACCCATGAATGGTGTCTGAAATGTTTAGGTCCTGACCACTCCATCACGGATTGTATGTCCTGTGCCATGATGTCTAAAAGAGGACGGCAGAACCGAGCTGCTAAGCTCAGTACCCTGTTTCCCTCTGATGCAGCTTCGGTGGCATCGACGTCTTCTAGGGCTTCCTCCTGTGGATCTCAGGTAACTAAACACAAGTCCAGCCGGTCCTCAAAGGGTAGATCTCCCTCTAAGCACTGAGATGCCTCTGGCGTTGCCCTTGAGGATTCTGCACCGGCAAAATTGCCCTGGCGGGAGGTTTCGGCTTCCAAAGCATTATCGTGACTCCAGGACGTTCGAGGCCTCGACCTCGGCAGAACACTGGTGCCATGCCCCGGGGTACCGGCTGTTCTTCTCCGGTACCGACATCCAGGCATCGGCAGCGTCAATAGACCAGAGGTTCCTGGCTACTGAACGCAGTCTGGCGGCTCTCCTTGCGGCATCGACACCCTCGGAATCGCGTCAGCCAGTTCAGCCAGTACCGGCACCGGTACAGATAGCATCGACATCGACGTCTGCATTACCGGCACCCAGTCACCAGATGCCCTACGGTACCGATACACCGGTACCGATTCCCCCCGGTACCGACTTCGGTCGGTACTGGTATCGGGCTCTACAAAAGCATCCAAACAGAAGGTACTTTGAATCCTCAGAAGAATCTGAGGATTCCGATAGTTCTGTCGATACCAGAGCACTTCTTCCAGAGGAGCCCTCCTCCCCTAAATGCAGGATGTCTCCTCCAGAGGATATCTCCTTCCAGGATTTTATCAGGGAGGTGGCTCGGGGTCTCTCCATTACTGTGGCTCCTGAAACAGAGTCCAGAGCAAAAGGAGCTGGAAATTTTGCAATATCCCAAAGCTCCTAAGGAGGCAGCTACTTTGCCCATCCATGAGATCTTGAATGATCTCATGCTCAGAATGTGGGAGACCCCTCTTACCACCTCTCCTCATTCTCGTAGACTTGACACTATGTATCGAGTCCCTCCTTGTCCTGGTTTCCAGAAAACTCAGCTCCCTCACCACTCCATTGTAGTGGAGTCAGCTATGAGAAGGATCAGGAGTATAAAGAGGCATGCCTCTAATCCCCCAGGAAGTGAGTGCAGAACCTTGGATGCTTTTGGATGTCGTACCTTCCAAGCTTCCATGCTTTCTGCCAGGATCAGTTCCTATATTTTATATATGGGAATGTTCCTGAAGGAAATCACAGGAGATTTAGAGGTTTTGAGTCCTCTTCTTCCTGAGGATAGGAGACAGGATTTTCTCACATTGGCCAAACATGCCCAAGATGTTTCCAAATGTGTCAATCGTGCAGCTTTTGACAGTTTTGAGTGCATAAGCAGAACCTCTGCCATTGCCATAGGTGCACATAGAATTGCATGGTTCCAGGCATCTGGATTTGGAGCTCTGGGTACAAGACAAATTGGGCAATATGCCCTGTACTGGTGAGAACCTGTTTGGCAAAGATTGGCAGGAAAAGGCCAATGAGTTGGATGCTGACAACTCCACCTTGGACAGACTATCCAAGGGCACAGCTGATCCTGCAAGAAAGAAATCTTTCAAGAAACCATTCTTTTCCAAAAAGAAAAGGTTTTATCCTGCTTATTCCCAGCAGGGACGCTCTGCAGGTCAACCTGTCCGGAAGGGTCAGCAACCATTCAAGCAAAAAAAAGCAAAGACTGCTAAGCCTCAACCGCCTCAGCAGTCTCAGCCTCCACAAGACCTTTAACTTACATCTAGAGAACTTAGCCTTCTTGGCTCTAAATGGACCAGAGCCTTCCACCATTCCAGGAAGGTTATGTCACTTTGCCCCAAGATGGGGTCAGATAACAGCAGAGCATTGGGACACTCTCCATCATAAAGGAGGGGTACAAGCTTCATTTTTTGAGCATGCCCCCTCTCACAATAGTTCAATTCTCAGACCTCTCTCATCAACCTGTTAGATCAAGAGGTCACCATACTTCTTGCCCAGGTGGCAATAGAAGAAGTACCCATCATCAACAGGGTACAGAGTTTTACTCCCCCTATTTCCTTATCCAAAAGAAAACAGGGGGATACAGACCTATTTTGGACCTCAGAGAATTGAACAAATTCCTGTTCAAAGAGAAATTCAAGATGATTTCTCTAGGAATTCTGCTGCATACCTTCAGTGTCAGGATTGGCTTTGTTCTCTAGATCTCAAGGATGCGTACACCCATGTTCTCATCCATCCAACTCACAGAAAGTTCCTTTGGTTCCTTTTTCAAGGAAAGCACTATCAATACAGGGTGCTTCCCTTTGGCCTGGCCTCAGCTCCACGAGTGTTCATGAAATGCATGGCTGTGGTAGCAGCATTTATCCGCACTCTAGGCATATTTGGAACAATCTACCTGACAACATTCGCCTGCTATCTGATATAAAGGAATTTAGAAAAAAATTAAAAACTCACTTATTCATATTACACTACAATACACCCTCAGAACAGAATACTCAAATAGATACAGGCTAACATTTATACATAATTATTACATACTCTATTTTCAAAATAAATATCACTAATACACTATTAACCATACCACACTCTCATTCACATGATGATTATAGATTTAAACTAACAATGTATATATGTTCTAATATGTTATACCTTTAATGTTAAAACATTCCTTGTAAATTATAATTATCTGTTCTATGTAAACTGACTTGGTATATTACATACCAATTAACCTACTGTTCCATGTAAACCGCACTTGATACTAGGGAAAGAGCGGTATATAAATAACTGTTAAATAAATAAATAATATTCATCTTCCCCTACTTAGACGATTGTCTCATTCGAGCCCCATCAGAGTCAGAGGCCAGAGCTTCTCTATCTTGCACAATGCGTATCCTTCAGTATTTGGGCCTAGTCATAAACATCCCAAAATCCAGTCTAATTCCCACTCAGTCTCTAGATTTCATAGGAGCTTTGCTGGATACCAAAAAGGCAAGGGCCTATATCCCCCAGGCCCGTTGCCTTCGCATGGTGCAGTTAGCTTCTCAAGCAGTGTTAAAACCTCATCTCACTGCCCGAGAAATGCTACAACTACTAGGCCACATGGCATCCATAGTGCATGTGGTTCCTTATGCTCGCCTCCATATGAGAGCAGCCCAGTGGACTTTATCCACCCAATGGACCCAGGCATCAGGGTGCCTGTCAGACAAAATAGCAAACACAAGTCGTCTTATTTTGTCCCTCCAATGGTGGCTGTCCACTCAAAACCTGTTGCTGGGGTCCCCTTTTCAACAACCCTTACCCCAGACAACTCTCACAACAGATGCTTCACCAATGGGTTGGGGAGCTCATCTACAAAACCTCTCCACCCAAGGCACCTGGACTCCACAGGAGACTCATCTGCATATCAATCTCTTAGAGCTCAGAGCAATCTTCCTTGCTCTTTGAGTGTTCCATACCCTGCTCAGCTACAAGACAGTCTTCATTCATACGGGCAATCAGATAGCGATGTTCTATGTGAACAAGCGGGGGGGGGGGGGGGTGGACAACAGGCTCTCTGTCGCTTTGCAACGAAGCTTTGAGACTATGGGCCCTTGCCAGAGAGCATCAGATTCATCTCCTGGCAGTGTACCTCCCAGGCATACAAAACTCTTGGGCAGACAGACTCAGCCGAGTTCTGCTTCCACACGAATGGTCTCTACATGCAGACCAGGTGGCCAAGATCTTTCAAATTTGGGGAACCCCGGACATAGACCTCTTTGCAAGTCCGTTGAATGCCAAACTTCCCCGGTTCTGTTCCAGAATTCTGGCTCAGGGCTCTCAGGCCAGGGATGCTTTCCTCCTTCACTGGGGTCAAGACTTCCTTTATGCCTTTCCACCCATTCCCCTAATTCCCAAAACCCTATTCAAACTTCAGAGAGACAGAGGGTGTATGATTCTCATAGCTCCACATTGGCCACGGCAAGTGTGGTACCCTCTGCTTCTACATCTCTCTCAAGCCCCCTCCCTGGAGTTAGGATCTCCTGTCTCAGGAGGACGGAATGTTATGGCATCCCAATCCCCAATCTCTGCACCTCAGAGCTTGGTTGCTGAAGGCCTAGATCTTCAAGATCTTAACCTCTCTCAGCAAGTAAAGGATGTCCTTCATGCTTCCAGGAAGCCTTCCACAAGACGCTCTTATGCTTTCAAGTGGAAAAGGTTTACCATATGGTGTTCTCAGAAGGGTCTTAACCCCCTTGTGATACCTCTGGAATCATTACTGGAGTATCTCCTTCATTTATCCAATGCAGGACTTAAGACTAACTCAGTGAGGGTCCATTTGAGTGCTCTTGCAGCTTCTCTCAAGCCTCTAAATGGACAACCTATCTCCTCCCATCCTCTTATAGCAAGATTTATGCGAGGCCTTCTTTTAACTAAGCCTCCCATTAGGCCACCACCGGTGGCATGGGACTTAAACCTGGTTCTTGGTCAGCTCATGAAGCCACCTTTCGAACCCTTAGCTACTACCTCATAGAAATTCCTTTCTTGGAAAGCTTTCTTTCTCATTGCAATTAAATCAGCACGCCGCATCAGTGAGTTGCAGGCACTAGTAGCTGATACACCTTATACAAGGTTCCATCATGACAAGGTAGTCCTTAGGACTCATCCACACTTTATGCCAAAGGTGGTCTCGCCTTTTCATCTTAATCAAGCAGTCTACCTGCCTGTGTTCTATCGAAGGCCTCATGCATCAAATGCAGAAAGGAACCTTCATACTTTGGACTGTAAAAGAGCTTTAGCCTTTTACTTACAAAGAACACAGCAACATAGAAAGTCCTCTCAACTCTTTGTTGCTTTTGATCCTTCTCATTTGGGACTTCCAGTCTCCAAGAGAACACTGTCCAACTGAATTGCACAGTGTATTTCTTTTGCCTATCAGAGTAAGAACCTTCCTCTGGAGGGCCATGTCACAGCTCACAATTTGAGAGCCATGGCAGCTTCAATGGCTCATCTACACTCTGTGTCTATCGATGACATCTGTCGAGCAGCCACTTGGGCCTCGGTTCATACCTTCACAGCCCATTACTGCTTGGACAAGGACTCCCGCCGGGATGCCTTGTTTGGTCAGGCTGTTCTCCAACACCTGTTCCATACCTAATCAACTCCTACCCGCCATCCCTGGTTGGATGCCAGAGATCCATGGGAGGAAGTGGAGCCCTTCACAGGGGCACACAACGTCTGGGGTCTCTCCCTGGCATCTAAAGCTAGGGAGTCCCCATATGTGAAGACTACATTCCTGCTTGTTCCTGGAGATAGCATAGTTACTCACCTGTAACAGGTGATCTCCGGGAACAGCAGGAATTTAGTCCTCACAACCCACCCATCTCCCCTAGGAGTTGTATCTCTCTATCTATCTCTTTCTCTCTTTGTCTCAGCTTTAAACTCAACTGGAGAGAGGCAGTTGGGAAAGGCGGGAAGGCAGCACGCAGGTGCTGTGGGATGCTCCCAAAAGCTTTCTAATTGGACGCTGGGGAGCATTCCCGCGCAGGCTCCGTCGGTACCGATACCCATATGTGAAGACTAAATTCCTGCTGTTCCCGGAGATCACCTGTTACAGGTGAGTAACTATGCTTTACCTTATACCATAAACCAGTCCAAATAAATAATCTGCTATGATATCACAGCTTTCATCCCCGTTCTTTGCAGAATGGATTATCCATGGGTCAGTTTCTTCGATTACATTGGGTTTGTACTACTTTGCAAGAATTTTCTAATCATGCACATGATCTTATTTACCATTTGAGAGAGAGGATATCCTGACCATATCATCAAGACAGCTTACACTAGAACACGATATTCCCATCGCGAATGGTTGCTGATGACCCATTGCAAGAATTCTACTGGGCTGGCCATGGATAATATCATTGGGGTTTTACCTTTTATGTCCAACTCTTCAATGGTGGCATCACTCCTGAGGAAACACTGGCACATCTTGACACTTCATTCTTGTTTCCAAAAGGGACTCATGGTGGCCTTTACTAGGGGACGTAATATTTGAGATTGGGTCATGCGGACATCTCCTCGCTGCTTGCATTACAGTTTTTATGCTGTTGGCATAATTATTATGGTGCAGTTTGTCGTTTCACACCTTGGCTGTATTGAACCCTATGAAAAGCAACTGTGTGGGGTCCTACAAGCTAAGTGTTACCACTTTTCTTATTTCTTGTGGTTCACTTTGTGGTGTTTCATGTTCGACGCTTTGATGCATCTTAATATTAGAATAAAAAGGAAGTTGTTGTTTCAAGAGGAGCGTTAGCTTCTCCAGACATTTCCAACAAAAAGATCAAGGCTTTATTTTATTCTATTTTTTTTAATTGGCTCTTTTACGTTCTGGCTCTATTTTTGTATGATTGATTACACAGGTACACTACCAAAAAACTGCCTCCAGTTTTGCAACTGATTCCTATAGATTTTGGGGTGCTGAATCCAGGAAAAATAGCCAAAATGTTCCATCACGTCACGTTTTCTTGCAAAATTAGATTTCTTACCCATATAAGGAATGTTCACATAATTTCTTTTTAGCCGACTGCAGTTTATTTTCTTGGCCCAAAATAGAGGTTGTAATGGTTAACTAACTAGAAACACTCCCTCATGATATTTTAGAGTGTTTTGTATTCATTTTATACATTAACAGGACAATTGGGAGGCGGGGGGCTAAATCCAGTACTCGCGCTGGCGCATGTTCTTTCCTGTTCGCCTCGCCTCGTTCGCTCGTCGCTCAAACACGGTGGTTGCGACATGAACGTTCCTGTCAAATTTCAGTTTCTTGCAAGTTCATTATTACCTTTTGTTTGCTCAGTCGTAATCCAGCTTTATTCCGAAGTGGTTCACTACAGTTGTAGTTTGCAGTGCTGTGTATTTGTGATGGCTCACAGAGCCAGAGGTTGCGTCAACTCTCCGGACAGTTTTTGTTTTATTTGTGGGGAATATACCGTGAAAAAGCGGCAGAGGAACATTTCTGCATTTATTAAAAAAGTATATTTCGCCTATTTCGGTTTGAAGTTAGGCGATCAAGACAAACCGTGGGCTCCTCACAAAGTGTGCAAGACATGTGAGGAAGATCTACGCTTATGGATGAAAGGTAAAAAACAAGCATTTTGTTTCGGAATACCTATGATGTGGCGTGAACAAAGAGACCACAGCAGTGACTGCTATTTTTGCTCTTGCATTGTGAAGGGATACAACTTAAAAAATAAGAACGTAATAAGTTACCCCAACCTTCCCTCAGCAATTAGGCCTATGCCTCATAGCAACGAAGTACCTGTGCCTGAACCACCAAAATCTTTGGATCATATTTGTGTGGACGGTTCTGATCATGAAGAGACTCATCAGATGGCTTTTCCCGATGAGTCCAGTACTTCCCAGTTTGAAACTGAACCAGATCCGAAACCTGAACTTTTCTCTCAAGCTGAATTGAATGATTTAGTCCGGGATTTAGGACTCCCAAAAGATGCTGCCCAACTGCTAGGTTCTCGGCTTAAACAGAAAAATCTATTGTCACCAGGAACAACTTTTTATTGGTACCGCAACCGCGAGCCACAATTTTTGAAGTATTTCAGCAAAGAGGAAGATTTGGTATTTTGCAACGATATATACGGAGTGATGGAAAAGTTTAAACTCAAGTATGATCCTGCTGAATGGCGGCTGTTCATTGATTCGTCAAAAGACAGCATAAAAGGTGTTCTTCTTCATAATGGCAACACATTCGCTTCAGTTCCTATTGCTCACTCTGTTATTCTCCAAGAAAAATATGAGAATTTGGCCCTGATTCTTCAGAAGATTCGTTATGATGAGCATAAGTGGATGATTTGTGGAGACTTTAAAATTCTATCCATGCTATTAGGGCAGCAATCCGGTTTCACCAAATATCCCTGCTTCCTTTGCTTGTGGGATAGCCGGGCCCGCGACCTACACTGGGGGAAAAAAGACTGGCCAATTCGGGAGTATTTGAGACCCGGTGAGAAAAATGTTCTTCATGAGAGCTTGGTACCTCGTGATAAAATTCTATTACCACCTCTCCACATTAAGTTGGGTCTCATTAAGCAATTCATCAAGTCCCTTCCAAAAGATGGTGAGTGCTTTCGGTACCTTTGCTCAAAGTTCCCCCGACTTTCTGAAGCAAAGCTAAAGGAAGGAGTGTTTGTTGGCCCTGATATAAGGAAACTCATTTCAGATGGAGCATTCGCTGAAACGATGTCTGAGAAGGAAAAAGAAGCCTGGGATTCCTTCAAGGATGTTGTTCTCAAATTCTTGGGGAACAGGCGGGATGAGAACTATAAGGATATTGTTGACAGGATGCTCAATGCCTTCAAAGAATAAGGCTGTAACATGAGCCTGAAAGTCCATTTCTTGCACTCCCATGTGAACTACTTTCCCGAAAACTTGGGGGCGTACAGTGAAGAACAAGGTGAAAGGTTTCACCAGGACATCAAGGACGCAGAGAGAAGGTACCAAGGAAGATGGAACACCACTATGATGGCTGATTTCTGGTGGTTGCTGCTGCGGGAAACCCCAGATGAAAAATACGCCAAGCAGCGCACCAAGAGAAGCATTCGGGGGAAGAAGAAACGGGCCCACCAGGAGATTGATTGACCCAAGAATGACTTTAAAATCTAAACTGTGTTGACAAATATCGTGTTTTTACTAAACTTTGAAATAAAAATTTGCTAGTTATTACCACAGTGTCGGATCTCATTTATTAGAATTTTATTTTCACACCATCGGGTGTTTGTCTTCATGTATTGCAATGGTGCGGTTTGCGTTTTCTATTCTTACATACATACCTGTACAACATTTTTTGCACATTTCTTTGCTTTGCTTTGTATCTAACCTCGTTCTTATATGCTCAATGTTTGTGCACATGTATGTGGCTGTTTTAAGTGCAGACAATTTTGCTACCATCACAGTGTGTTTTGTTGACATTACTCTATTCTTATGTGCTGCCTTGTTACAATTTTCTTTATTCTTATTTGAATAACTACTAAACAATTAGTATAAAGAATTCATCCAAGAAACTTTTCTCTCGATCGCACTCAATCTGAAACGTTCACCTCAAACTGCTAACCCAATGTAGCAAAAGATCTGTACGTGATGGAGCAAATTGGTTACCAGATTTGGATTCAGCGCACCAAAAAACATAAAAATCAATCAAAACATTAGAGGCAGTTTAAAAAAAATTTTTTTAGTGTACCTGTGTTATTTGGCTGGGCTTCTGGTGTTTTGTATATTTTTTTTTTTGTAATTTATATTTTATTGTTTTTCAACCAAAAAGCAATGGTTACACACTACACCAATTAACTGTGCATGATGAAACAGATACAATATTAGTCAAAGAACATACATCAACCAACCAGGCAGCACCCTCCTCCTCCATCGAGCTCGATCCTCTCTTCCCCCTATATACATCAGTATAGAGGAACACAGTGGGTTCGGCATTGTAGCACGCTAGACATCCCACCATCCTTCAGCAAAACTACAACATTCAACTAAAGTATACAATACAATATCGCCCACCCCTGCTTCAAGAGCATTATTGTTATTACATTCCACTCCAGCAAAAATAACATACAGTGTCAGAACCCACCCCAAACCCGTCCAGCACTTGTCTAAAACCCGTCCGAAACCCCTCCCTCACAACCACTACCGCCAATAGAGCTCGTCCCACACCACCCAGTCCCCGTTCCCCAACACCCTTCCTCCACTACATATCAACCAGTCAAAATTCCCAGATACAGTAAAAAGTATACATCATGCACCAAGCTCCATACCTCTTCTGGCTCTCATCGCTCCCCTCCCCGCCGACCCATGAACTATACTCATCCCCCACCCCACCCCTCTTGCCCCCCTACCCCCCCACCCTTTGCCCCCCTACCCAACCGTACGTCCCCAATTCCTTCCCCCCTCTCTCCCCCCGCCTATCCCTCCCTGCACAAAATCCCCCATCCCGCTCAAAAGGCTACCCCTCTTCACCTCTATTCACGTCAATACCCACCGTCCGCTCCCCTCCCCCCCGAGAAACGCTACCCTGCTTCCTATACCAGTCCTCAAACCACCCCCATTCCCCCTCAAATTTTGACAACTTCTCCGTTCTTCGGGCGGCTATTTCACACATAAGCCACAGTTGATGCAACCGGCCCAAAACCTCCCCTCTAGTAGGCACCTCCGGTCAGCGCCAGTGAGCCAGCAATGCCAGACGCCCCGCTCCCACACAATGCCCTAAAAAATTGTCTGCCCACCGCCCATTCCCCAGTGATTCATTAAATATAACTTGTTCCTTAGCCACTCTCACCGTAATAGCTGTAATTTCCGCATACATCTCTTCCACGCTCACCCAAAATCCACGCACCTTCTCACACCCCCACAACATATGCAGCAAGTCCCCCCTCTTACCACACCCTTTCCAACAATCATCCGTGTGGTGCTTACCCATTGCTCGCAAGCGCTCCGGGGTCCAGTACATATAGAGCCTAATCTTAAGGCTATGCTCCAAATACACAGTACCAGGGGCAAGCTGTTTCTCTCTCTGGATTATCCTCCCCCACCGCTCCTCCGACCACTCTCCACCCAGCACTGTCTCCCACTTCTGGTGCCCCCTCACGTCCCGTACGTCTTCCTCCATTAACAGTTTATACAGACGGGATAACAACTTCCCCGGCACCCCCGCCTTCTCCATAAGCTTCTCAAAATCTGTCAAAGGTCCTCTCCAATCCTTCTGCACCTCTCTCCGCATTCCAAAATAATATAACTGCACATAGGCATAGTAGTCCGCTCCCCTAACCCAAAATTCTCTCGTAGCACCGCAAAGGGCAATAATTCCCCCGTTTTGGAGAGCACCTGCCCGATCCTCCCCAGCCCCTTTTGCTCCCACTCCCGAAAGCACTTCCCTTCCAACCCCGGCTCAAACTCTGTCAACCCCCTGATATGTGCTCGTTGGGAATACTTCTTTCCCCCCCATCAACTTCCCCTGTACCTTCTGCCACACCTCCTGAGTTAACTTTACAAAGGGATTTTCCTGATCCTTCCAGTACCCCCCATCTACCCTTTCCAAATTGACTATCCCAAACCACCTTTTCGGCATCCCTCCTAGCCTCCACCCCCCCCCCCTGCCTCCATCTGCACCCAGTCCGGGCTCTCCCCCTCCGACTTCCACCTAACTACTGTTCGCAGCAGTGCAGCCCGATAGTACATTTCCAGATTCGGCATTCCCAACCCCCCCTCCTCTCTTCTCATATACATAATTTGCCGGGAGAGTCTGGGACATTTTCCATCCCATACAAACTCCATTAGTACCTGCTGCAATTTCTTCATATATCCCCTAGAAATGGGACATGGGATAGCACTAAACAAAAACAAAATCCGAGGCAAAACATTCATTTGCACAGTAGCAATTCTACCGAGCCCCGTCAAATGCAGCCCCTTCCACTTCCTAAAATCCCTCCGTAA
This sequence comes from Ichthyophis bannanicus, assembly GCA_033557465.1. Classification (NCBI taxonomy): domain Eukaryota; kingdom Metazoa; phylum Chordata; class Amphibia; order Gymnophiona; family Ichthyophiidae; genus Ichthyophis; species Ichthyophis bannanicus. The sequence goes on along the minus strand of CM066032.1, from coordinate 1,361,033,055 downwards.
CTCACCCAATAACTTCTCATAATTCCACTCTCGCCATCTCTCTATCGTATTCCCCATTTCAATACCCAAATAGCGATACGTGCCCTTAACCCACCTAAACGGAAAGCTATCTTTCAAGCTCTGCTCCAACCACTCCGACAAGTTAAAACCTAGAATTTCCGTCTTAGTGCAGATAATTTTATAACCTGATACCTCACTATACTCCTCAATTTCTCGCAGCAACACCGGTAATGTGGTGAGGGGTTCCGCTAACGTCAAAATAACATCATCCGCAAATAACGCAATCTTCGCTTCCACCCCCCCCCCCCCCATCTGTATCCCCTTAATATCATTCTGCCGCCTAATCCTCTCCGCCAATGGCTCCATCACAAGCACAAAGAGCAGGGGGCACAAGGGGCACCCCTGCCTCGTACCCCTACCCAACCGAAAGGGCGTTGAGTAGCCTCCGTTAACTCGTATTCGGGCCGTCGGCCTATCATACAGAGCCCGGACCCACTCAATAAATTGGCTACCCACTCCTACCTTCTCCAACACCTGCATCAGAAAGGGCCACTCAACTCGGTCGAAGGCTTTTTCCGCATCCACCGTTATGAACACCGCTTTCTCACCACTCCGCCCCACCTTCCATGTCAAGTTCCCAACCTTCCGGATATTATCCCCTCCTTGTCTCCCTCCCACAAACCCTGTCTGATCTTTATGCACAAGGGTCGGCAACACTCCCTGCAATCTCCGCGCCAGTATACGTGCCAAAATTTTGGCATCGATATTAATTAGAGAGATGGGCCTATACGACCCACAACTGGTCGCATCCTTTCCTGGCTTGGGGATCAGTGTAATTCCCGCTTCTCCCATTGTTGATGGCAGCTGACCCCCCTTCAAACAATCATTAAAAACCACTACCAGAAGCGGGCTCACCTGTTCCTGAAAAACTTTATAGAACTTTGCTGTATACCCGTCGACACCGGGAGCTTTCCCGGTTTTCAGGGCTCTAATGGCCTCCACCACCTCCACCTCCTGAATGGGCCTATTAAGACTCGCCATCTCCTCCGAAGCCACATGTGGCGAAGCCACATGTGGCAAATCCACCCCTTGCAAGTACCTTATGCTCTTTTCCTGCCCCTCTCGCACCTCGCTTCTATAGAGCTTCTCAAAAAAGAACCGAAACGCCCCCCGAATCTCATTATTCCCTGTCTGCAATTTACCCGTCCCATCCCTGACCGCTCCAATAGTCTGCTGTTGCCATCTATTCCTAAGCCTAGCGGCTAACATCCGACCGGCTTTATTGCCCGCCTCAAAGTGGGACTGCTTCAGGAGATTTAACTGATGCACTATTTCCTTCACCCTCAGTTTTCCTAATTCCACCCTCAACAATTGTAATCTTTGTAGCACCCCCCCCCCCCTTCCTATCACTCTGGTGCCATCCCTCCAAGTCTGCTATCTCTTTCAAATACTGCTCCTCTTTCTGCCTCTGCTCTTTCCGCTTGTATGCCGCTATTCCAATCAAATGCCCCCCCACCACTGCCTTTAAGCCATCCCACGCGCACCCATTCGTCACTTCCCCATTCAGGTTATCCTGCAGGTACTCTCTCACCACCCTTCTAATCCGAGAGACCGTATCCTTATCCTGCAACAACGAATCATTCAGCTTCCAAAATCTCACCCCGCCATCCTTATACCCAAGATTGAAACTTAAACTGACGGCGGCATGATCCGACCAGGTGATTGATCCCTGCTCCACCTCACTAACCTTGGAAACCCAGGGCCCACTCACCCAAAACATATCCAGTCGACTGTACGTCTGATGTGGATTAGAATAGAATGTATAGCTTCTCTGCCCAGGATGCCGCACCCTCCACACATCTATGAGCCCGTCTCTCTTTCATACGCAACATACTTTCCCTCTCCTTTCTACTCCCCCCCCCCCCTTCGCCCCCGCTATGGTCCACCCTTGGGTTCACCGTCAGATTGAAATCTCCCCCCAAAACCTTCGATTGAGGCTCCAATCCTTCCACATCCAACAGCAGTTTATCATAAAACCTTCCGCTTATCATTCGGCCCATACACGCTCAAGACCCAGATCTCCTCACCCGCCACCACCAGCTTCACTGCAACCCAACGACCCCCTTTGTCCCTACGTTCCTCCACCACCCAATCCTTAGCCCTATCGCTTAGCAGCAAGCCCACCCCCCCTCTCCTGTGTTCCGCCCGCTTGCCCCCCAACAACACATAGGGGTATCTACGGGTCCTTAACAAGCCCTCTTGCCCCACTTTCAGGTGCGTTTCCTGCACACACACCACATCAGCCTCCAAACGACCTTCTTCTCTCTCCAACAACCGTCTCTTCCGCCACGTTTGTAAGCCTTTCGCATTGATGGTTACAAGCTTCAACTGAAGCTGCCCTATCAGCTGCCCCGCCCCCCTCCCCCCCGACCTTTCCCTTGCGCACCCTGTCTCCCCTCTCCCCCCTTGCCTCTCCTAAACCTACCCCCCGCCCCCCCTCCCTCTACCCCAACCCCCCCGCCCACACTCCCCTCCCTCCCTCCCCAGCCATCCCCGGCCCCATCTCCCTCCCTCCCGAGGGACTCCCTGGAGTAGTGCTCATCTTCCCGGATCCCGGCCTTTCCCCCCCCTCTTCTCCACCCCGCCCCCCTCCCTCTCAGCCCACCCCCCTCTCTCCCAACCACTGCCCGTATTCACACCCCCTGCCCCCACCACCCCCCCTCCCCTAACTCCCCAGCCTACTACTCACCCGCCCCACCCCCACCCTTTGCTGACCCCACACCCCATACCCCGGTATTCCGCTCAACAAATCCTTCAATTGAAAATGCCCCTACCTCCCGCCACCCTCGCCCTCCCATCCCATAACAGACTATATACATCCCCATCCTGCTCTTCCCGCCACTGGAGACCCGGAGCACCCAGCTTTTTAGAGCGTTGTTATGCATGAGTAGTCCCTGCCTGTACATCTCGCCTACCTCTCCCCTTACCCTCCAAAACATTGGCAGAGACCATCCGCAAGCCAGGTACCCGTCCCCCCTTCGTTCCCTACTTACCCTATACTATTATCCTATACACATACACAGATTTTTCGTAGTGATTAAGTTTTTTCATGCTCTTAGGTTTTTTTTTTCGTTTTTGTTTGAGGTTTTTGTTTTTGTGGCATAAACATATATATATACACATTCATTTATTTTTAATTTTTTTTTTCTTTTTCCTTGTGTAGGTGCCCCCTGACCCCCAGGCCATATTACACACAGAAGCCAAAGTACTAGCTCCCTCCATCCAGGTAGGGATTCAAACAGTAGCTTCCCCCCACCCCCCCCAAACCCGCAGTCATTGTCCTGCAGCAAACCTGCATTACCCATTGTCTCTCAGACACTCTCCCACTTGGTTCCGCTGGTTACCTCCTCTTCACAATTCCACCCCAGCAACTCTCTGCGCCTGCCGTTGTGTGCGTTCTTCCAGAACTGCTGCGATCTGTGCCTCCGCCAATGCCTTCTTCGCCTCTTGCAAAGTCTTAACAGTCCACCCCCTGGCTCCTTTATTGAACATGAGCCCAAAGGGGTAAAGCCATCTGTACCTCACGCCCTCCCGGCGTAGCGCCTGCGTAACCGGCGCCATCTCCCTTCTCCTCTGCAGGGTACCAGCTGCCAACTCGCCATATATGGCAATCTGATACCCCTGCCAACTGTAATCCTCTTTGGACCGCATTGCACTCAATATTGATTCTTTAACCTCATAGTCCTTGAGGCACAGCACTATATCACGGGGCCTGTTTGGTCTCACCGGCCCCAAGGCCCTATGCACTCTGTCCATCGCCACCGGAAGATCTTGCTGAGCCGCCCCCTTTTGGAACAATATGTCCTTCAATATAGCCTCCGCCACCTTCCTGCTGTTCTGGAAGCCCTGCTCCTCTGGGACTCCCCGGATCCATAAATTGTTTCGCCAGGACCTATTTTCAAGGTCCTCTATTTTATACAAGATCTCCTCCTTCCACCTCCGCAATTCCGCCACCTCCTGCTGGGTCGCGTCACTTTGCCCCTGCAAGGTTCCCATCTTATGCTCCTGCTCCTCCATCTGGGCCTTCAGCTCTCCCATCTCACTCTTTAGTTCGCCTAGCAGGTCTCCCACCTCCTCCTTCATTTTGCTCATTTCATCCTCCAGCTCTTTAAACCAACCTTTTATCTCCTCGCAGGTCACCTTCTGCACCACCATTTCGGCGTGCACATCCTCCGAACCACGACCACCTTTCTTTTCCCGGACTGCCACCTCTCCACCTCCACCACTCTGCACAGGCGCCATCTTGCCAGCCAACCCCTCGTGCTGCTGCGAGCCGCTACACGCGTACTCGCGAATGTCCGCCGTCTTTCTACGAGTCGCCATCACCGTCCTCCGGGACTCCACCACCAGTTCCCCGTTCCTCCACCTCTTTCTCCCGCTTTAGAGGGGTATTGCTTACTCAACGCCGGTTCAAACTCTGGAGCTCACAGATCAGGCAGCCATCCGTGTCGATGACGTCACTTCCTCCCCGGTGTTTTGTATTTTACATCTAGATGATAGGCAAGACAACCACTGAATCCTACTTCTGAAACAAGCTAAAACATTGTCACCTGCATCTGAGCATCTTAATGTTTCAAACTTGTGGCCCATAACCAGACAATGTTGAACAATCGGGGCTTCAAGCCGTTTACAGCGTAATCTACTCTGATGTTCCTGCATGCGTATCTTCAGTGTTAGAGTCGTTTTCCCAACATATAATAGTAGACAAGGACAGCGAATGGCATACACCAGACATTTTGATTCACAATTAGTTTCGTGCCGCAAATAATATACTTTATTCTTATGGGTAAATTGAGAAATCTCCAAAGTTACACTACAGATAGTACAGTGCCCACATTTTGTATGCATCCCTGTAGTATTAATATTGGAATTCCAGTTCAATGGTCTAAGTACTGCTGGTGATAAATATTCTTTGAGACTCCGATTCCGTTTCCATACACATCTTATTGATGATTCTTTTAATGCCGGTATGGTTTCTAACACTCGTATATGCTTTTTTATTATTTTTGAATTTTTGTGCTGACAGGTGAAAATGTTGTGACTAAATTAATATTCTGAGCATCCACTTGTATAGAATTTTTTTCTTTTTCTTTACTTTTGAGCAGCAGCTCTCTGTTATTATATAGAGCCCTGCTGTAGGCTCTTTGTACTAATTTCTGTGGGTATCCTCTGCTTCGAAAACTTTAAGATATTTAGATGAAGATGCTGGAGTATTGAATTAGTATCGTGTGGGTCCCAAAGGAAATCACGTGAACAAAGATTATCATACCGTGAACAATGGTGGATTCATCATCTCCACACTGTACAACCTGATGGCTTAAATGTCAGTATTGATTGGTTAGCGTGTGTATGAGATTGCTCCAATCAGATAATAGCACAACAGGGATTTAAACAGAGTTTAACACGCATGCGTAAGCGTCTTCAGGAAGAAAAAGTTGAGATCATTTTGATGAAAGAACGAGCTGACCGAAGATGCAAACTGGTCAGTTGAATCATGATAAAGAAACAATAGGAGACTGTGAGATATTTGATATCTAGTTTGATAATTTTAATTAGATGACATTGCTTTGTATCTTTATAGAATGCTAAACGGATACACTGTTTGACGATATAAGTCCCGTAGAAGAAACGACACCATCCCCCTTGATAAACCCAAGTGGAGAAACGCCGAAGCGCTGATGAGATTGAGGCGTCGGGGATATAGTAACATTTGTGGTTGCATAAAGAAAAACATGGGACAGTGGCCGATGCGATTCTACATAAGCTAAGTAGAATGGCAAACGCTATTTTTATATAAATTAAAGGGTATGATGTTAATCAACCTGATATTGAAAAGCAAACAAAATAAGATAATTAAGCAATATTAACTGATAAGATAAAAAAGTTGGCTATGGTCATTGATGTTAAACGTGCACTGGTTTGGGTGTAAGATATTGACCCAATAAGAAGTGTTACAGCGAGTTGCTTGCAAAAGAGCTACAAACTTGCCGTTTATCTGAGACCACATTAAAGCCATGAATTAACAAAAAAAGAAAAAAATTAATTTAACGTTTTATTTACATATGGGTGAAGTTTATTATAGTTGGTTGAGACCCACATTTGACAAATGAAGGAGATACTCCAGTATCGATTCCAGAGTTATCGCAAGAGGGTTAAGACCCTTCTGCGAGCACCATATGGTAAACCTTTTCCACTTAAAGGCATACGAGCGTCTTGTGGAGGCTTTCCTAGAAGCATGAAGATGAAATTAGACTTACCTGCTAATTGTTGTTCCTTAAGGAACTCCAGTCTAGTCCTGAACTTTTGGGTTTTGCTCCTCCTCCAGCAGCTTGGAGACTGAGAAACATCGTCTTGATGATCCTGGTATAAAGGCACCGGAACCACCCCCTCACTCCAGTAATCTATTGACAAAGCAGACTCACCGGAGCAACAATTAAGTAGCCAACAATACATTTGAAACATTAAACCTACTTAGGTATAACTATTAAAAGAATAGTATATCTTCTTTGAACCTCTTAGTCTGTCCGTTTAAAACGCTAACTACTGCGTGGGCCCGCTTTTCCCCCACCTGTCTGGAGAATTTGGACCATAAAGAATCCCCAACTGCCCATGCCCCGCTCTTCTATCAACTTACCTGTGAAAACTATTCTGCTTCAGGCAAAAGTTCCATAGAAGACACAGGGAGGGATACAGGACTAGACTGGAGTTCCTTAAGGAACAACAATTAGCAGGTAAGCCTAATTTCACTTTCCTTATCGTCCCTCCAGTCTAGTCCTGAACCTTTGGGGATGTAACAGAGCCATGCAACAAATTAACGGGAGGGATCCGCTAGACCAGCCTGAAGCACCGCTGATCCAAAACAGGTATCCTTTTCTGCTTGAACATCTAGCCGATAATGTCTGACAAAGGAATTTAAAGACGACCAGCTAGCCGCCTTACAAATTTCAACCACCGGCACCAAACTACATTCTGCCCACGACATCACTTGAGCTCTAGTCGAATGTGCCCTAAGACCCTCTGGCACTGTCTTGGCTTTCAAGAGACATGCCAACGTTATTGCCTCTTTGAGCCATCTGGCAATGGAAGCTTTTGACGCTGCTTCGCCTTTTCGTGTTCCCCCAAACAGAACAGTCTATCCATTTTGCGGAAACTCTTCGTCTTTCGCAAATACTTCCTCAAAGCTCGACACACATCCAACAGATGTAATTGTTCCTCTGCTGTACCTTCACCGTTCCTCCCAAAAACAGGTAAAGATACTACTTGGTTTAAATGAAAAGCTGACAGTACTTTGGGTAAAAAGGAGGTCACTGGTCTCAGGAGCACCTTCAAATCCCTAAAAACCAGGAAAGGCTCCCTAGAAGATAAAGCTTGCAACTCTGAGAATCTGCGTGCCGAAGAAATAGCTTCTAAAAACACGACTTTGAGAGTCAAGTCCTTTAACAACGCTCTAGCGAAAGGTTCAAAAGGTTCGCGTACCAAGGCCTGCAGTACTAAATGAAGATCCCATGTCAGGACTAGCCGCCTATATAGTGGTCTCAAAAGAGACACCGCCCTCAAAAAACGTTTGACATCTGGATGTCCTCCCATCGCCTCACCTTTTATCTTACCTCTATAACAGGAAAGGGCCGCCACTTGCACCCTTAAGGATGCCGCCACTAAACTTCTCTCAAACCCGTCTTGCAAGAGAGCTAGCACCTGCGGAACGGACGATCTTAATGAATCAATCTTCCTATCTACACACCAAGATTCAAATATGCGCCAGATACGAACATACGCTAACGAAGTTGATTTCCACCGAGCCTTCAATAAGGTGGAAATCACCGCTGCCGAGTATCCTCTCGTTGTCAACCTCACCCTTTCAAGAGCCAAACCGTAAGCGAGAACCGATCCACCTGCGACATTAGTAGCAGACCTTGCAAGAGCAGGTCCTGCTGACGCGGAAGACGCCATGGTTTCCCTACCAGAAGCCTCATCAGATCCGCATACCAAGGACGTCTTGGCTAATCCGGTGCTATTAAGATTACGTGATCTCTGTGAGCCTCTATGTGCTGCAGTACTCAACCTATTAGTACTGTCACGCCCACACTACTCGCGTCCAGCTTAGAGGGGCGTGGTTGTATAAGGAACTTTCCCCTTTCAGCCTTAACCGACTAGTTCCCCACAATGCTTTCTGGGAAATGTAGTTTAATTGCGATATATATGGGCTTCAGGTAGAAAGCTGTAGTTGGGCTCCTTGGGTAAGGCAATGACAGAAATTTATTGAGCACAAAAAAGGTTCCTAAATACCACATTCAGGGATACTTCTCCAGGCTTCTTCAAAGTACAACAGGTTATAAGCAAAACAAAACCCAAAACCAAAGTGCAGCTTAAAGTATTCTTCAGCTCAGAAAAACATAGCCTTTTAACAGCAAGGCTACCAGCTTCCTTTAGCCTTGCTGGTTAAAACAAAAACACCAAAACAGGCTTTCTTCTGTGGCAGTTTGCCTTCCTTTCCAGTCTCAAACCTTTCCAGGCTGTTTTCCAATTTACAAACAAAACCTCCAAAGAGGAACAAACTTTCAACGTGCAAGCAAAGTTCTATTCAGGTTTCTCAGGAAAATTCAAGAGTAAAAAGAAAGCTTTTTCCTCACAGTTAATTTGGATTCTTGCCATCTCACTTCACAGGTAGCAGGTGAATAACAAGCACAATTCACAACTCCAGCTTGTTCTTACGTCTTAGTAAAACTTCCCTTCTTTACCATCTGGGAATTTACAATCCATCTACCTGCTTCTTATGGTTACCTTTCTCTGGAGGGTTTTCTCTCAGGGCTGGCTTTCCTTCAATCCTTCTGTGGCTAAGGCTTGGCACAAAGAGCAATCCATGAGGGTGTCTTCCTCATTCAGCTCAGCATCAGGCTCTCCTAGCTGCATAGACTCTGACTCTCCTTCTGGCTCACTAGGCTCAGCTGATAGCCCCTCATTAGAGCTGAGAGTGTCTCCTGCACCTCTGCACTGCCCAGCATTAGTCAGGCTTCTCCTGCTCTGCTCAGCATTAACCAGGCTTCTTAGGCTTGTACCTGTGCCTCGGCTTGTACCAGCTTCTCTCCCTCTTTCTCCTCTTCTTGCCTTTGCCTCTGCCCTTGCTTCTGGCGTTCCTTCCACCCTCTCTCTTTCTCCTGCTCCTCCTTCTCCTCTACTATAATCTAGCATAGGCTTATATCTCCAGGGTTCTAGCCCCACCTCCTCTCTTCCCAGGTGACTGAGATCACTCTGCCTTCTGGCACCTGAGTAATCAGGGAGCTTACTGACGTAAGGGTCTTGGACCTTATTTCACTAGGGGAAACATGAAACCTGTTCCAGCTGGGGGTTTTCTGGTTCCTAGTAAACCGCGCTGATGGCAAATAGTGCGGTATATAAGAAATGTTAATAAATAAAAATAAATAAATAGGTGAGATTGTGGTTTTGTTACCCTGACCTTGCAAAAGGGGCCCTTTTACTAGGGTGAACTCTTTGCCTTTTTCCCTTTCACATAAGTCAGGATAGGCTTCCTTACCACAGTACCCAAGGCGGAAACACGTATAGCAGTTGATCTTGTGGCCAGGACTGTATGAGAGCGTCCAAGCCCTCCCAGATTCTCTCTCTTCTTCTGCTGAAGAAGCGATTTGCCTTTTGTTGACTGCAAAGTCGCCATGAGATCCATTACTGGCGTTCCCCAGCGGCGCACGAGACTCTTGAAAACCTGCAGATGGAGCACCCACTCCCCTGGGTCCACACTTACTCGACTGATAAAGTCGGCCTCTACATTCTCCACTCCTGCCACATGAGCTGCCGATGACGCCAGCAGGTGTAATTCGGCCCACTCAAAACAACTGATCGGCCTCGGCTTCCAGCTGCACACTGCTGGTGCCCCCTTGCCAGTTGACATAGGCTACCGCGGTTGAGTTGTCGGAAAATACCCGAATGGCCTTTCCTTGAATCGAAACCTGAAAGACTCGCAGAGCCAGTGTTATCGCCCGCAACTCCAACTTGTTTATAGACCAGATCCTCTCCCGAGCTGTCCACTGCCCCTGGGCAAATTGCCCTTGAAAGTGAGCACCCCAGCCGGACAGACTGGCATCCGTTGTCAATGGAATCCAACCTGGTAACTCTAACTGCATCCCCTTTCCGAGATGTTCCGGTCTCAACCACCACTGAAGAGACCGACGAGTTTCTGGCATACAAGGTAGTACCCGACTTAGCTGGTCCTCCTGATGCGACTACCTTCAGAGTAATGCTCTCTGCAATGGTCTCATGTGAGATCTTACCCACGGGACCAACTCTAGCGTCATTGCCATGGTACCGGGCAACTGCAGATAATGCCATGCGGTGGGAATCCTGTTTCCCAGAAAACTGCGGACTAACTTTCTCAATCCTTGTGCCCGCTGCTGTGGCAGGAACACTTTTCCTACCTTCGTACTGAAGCGAGCCCCGAGGTTCTCCAGGTCTTGCAATGGTTTCAATTTGCTTTTTTCCATATTGACCACCCATCCAAGGCCCTGTAAGAATTGCATGACCCTGGCCGTGGCAGCCTTGCTCTCATCCCTGGACTTCGACCGGATCAACCAATCGTCCAGATAGGGATGCACCAGCAGTCCTTCCTTTCGTAACGCCGCTGCTACCACCACCATCACCCTTGGTGAAAGTTGGCGGAGCTGCCGCTAGTCCAAACGGTAACGCCTTGAACTGAAAATGTTCCATCGGTACTGCAAATCTCAGAAACGTCTGATGCTCTTGACGAGTCGGGATGTGCAGATAAGCCTCTGACAAATCCAGGGACGTCAGGAACTCTTTCTGCACGGCTACAATGACTGACCTTAAGGTCTCCATCCGAAAATGTGACACTCGAAGACAACGATTTACTCTTTTGAGATCCAAAATTGGCCAATACGTCCCTTCCTTTTTCGGCACTACGAAATAAATGGCGTACTGACCGCATCCATACTGGTCTGGAGGTACTGGAACCACTGCCTTGAGGGATAACAGGTTGTCTAAGGTTTCCCGTACACCTTCGCACTTGGAGCGCGCTTTGCATGGAGACTGCACGAAAGAATCGGTCACCGGCCTTTGAAACTCTAGCACATACCCTTCTCGTATAACCTCCAACACCCACTGATCTGACGTGATCTTGACCCAGGCAAGATAAAACTCACACAAACGACCTCCTACAGGTACCTGCCCCACCTAAGTCCTTCTGGCTTCATAGTGATTTTCAAAGATTCGGGATTAAAGAGGGGGCAAAACTTCTGCCCGCTCCTCTAAAATCTCGAAACCCCTGATTCCTATAGGGAAAACGTCCTCTTTGCCCTTGACTAAACCTAGGGAACCAGAAATGTCGAAAATCCCTCAGCTGACCCCGAGACGAAGGAACTGACCGCCCTTGTTTTTGCTTATCCTCCGGCAAGCGTCCCCCTTTTGACTCCCCTAAATCCTTCACTAGCTTATCCAAATCTTCTCCAAAAAGCAGCTTACCCCTAAAAGGGAGCTTACCGAGCCTTTTCTTGGAGGACCCATCGGCCGCCCAATTATGCAACCAAAGATATCGCCTCGCTGCTATTACCGATTCCATACTCTTCGACAATCCTCGAATAAAATCATAATGAATATCATCTAGATAAGCCGTCCCCGACTCCATTCTGGACGCTTCTTCGGTCATCTCCCCTAGCTGGTCTCCATGAATCCGTTGAGACCAGCGGAGACAGGCTCTCACTACCCAAGCTCCACAAATAGAGGCTTGGATGGATAGTGCATTTATGTCAAACACTTGTTTCAACAACGTACCCAACTTTCTGTCTTGGGCGTCCTTGAGAGCCGCACTACCCTCCACAGGGATGCTAGTCTTCTTGGTCACCACTGAGACAGCTGCATCTACCTTGGGAGACTTAAACAGTTCTTGATCCTGTTCCACTAGAGCAGTGGTTCTCAACCTTTTTTGTACTGTGACCCCTTTTACCACTGGTCAACTTGTGGTGACCCCCAATGATAAAATCAAATGCGTCTCTCTTCCTTTACAGTTAACACATTGCCGCTGTAATCATTTGTTGAATTATTAATATATTATAGGCCTTTGCAATAAGTAAATTTTATAAATAAAAACATATTTAAACCACAATAATTAATCACAACAAGTAAACAATATATATATATTTTTTTTTATGTAATAAATTTTATTGAGCTAAGTGCAATAACATACAGTGCAATATCTGAAACACAACAATATAATACATTCGCCAATTCCTCTGAAATCTGACCCTTCAGTCAGTAGTAAACAAAGTATAACAACAAATCCGGCACATTAGCCTGGCCAACTATCAGAACCCCAAAGAAGTAAACAATATTTGATTTCAAAATTATGATGATTTTGTAGTCAAATCATTAATATGAAATAAAATTATTTTTTCTACCTTTGTTGTCTGACCAATTTATTCTCTGATCATGCTGGTCCCGATCTGAGGCTTCTGCTTTCCTGTCTTCTCTTAGCTCTCTTTCTGTGGTCTATGGTCCATCTGCCATTTCTTATCTCTTCTTTGGTTTTCTTCACTTCTTTCCATCAGCCTATTTCCAGTCCCCTTCTAGTCCAAATACCATGGCAGCCCCTCTCAGCATCCAGTCCCATTCTCCCATCCCCTTGCATCAGTCCATTTGTAGCCCTAGCCCCCAGTTTTCTTCCAAGGCCAGCAGCTCTATCCTCCTCACCCCACCTCACCATCAGCCCATTTAAAGTTGAAGTCCCCCCAATCAGCTCACTTCCAGTACTAGTCCCCCCTCAACCCCATTACCAGTGCTAGCCTCCCCTAATCAGCCCAATACCAGTCCTACCCCCCCCCAATCAGCTCATTACCAGTCCTAGCCTCTCCGATCAGCTCATTTCCAATGCTAGCCTCCCATCAGTCCATTACCAGTCCTACCCCACCCCACCAGTCCATTACCAGTCCTAGCCTCCCCTAATAAGCTCACTTCCAGTGCTAGTCCCCCCTCAACCCCATTACCACTGCTAGGCTCCCCTAATCAGCCCATTACCAGTCTTACCCCCCCCCCCCCCATCAGCCCATTTCTAGTCCTAACCTCACCGATCAGCTCATTTCCAATGCTAGCCCCCCCATCAGTCCATTACCAGTCCTACGCCCTATAAGCCCATTACAAGTCCCAACCCCCCCCCCTTGATCAGTCTCCCAGTCCTAGCCTTCCCTAATCAACTCATTACCAGTGCTAGCTCCCCCATCAGCCCATTATAATCCTAACCCCCACTGTCTCTCCCCTCTGTCCAGCATTTATCCACTGTCTGTTGTAGGGCTGGTACCCCTGCAATTCTACATGCAAATCTCTGGCCTGCTCAGCAACTCAGGCCTGAACCAAACTGCACAAGACAAGATGGATTCTACACTTCACTTTTGCTGTGTTCAGCTATAAGCCGGTCCTTCATGCAACTGCTGGATCAGAGTTTCTAAGTGTGCATGCATACAGAGGCTATTGTCCGTGGCTGGCCTTGGACACTTGTACGTGCCCAGAAGTTACATACTGTTGCTTCTGCCTGACTTTTACCATGGCTCCTTTGTTTGCAAGACGCTGCTCATCATCGACCTCCTGATTCGCTGAGAACACCTCAGACTGCCTGCTGCCAACCAATCATCGGACCTATGACGGAGGATTCACACACAGAATTCTGCATTCTGCGCTGGAAAAGTTAGCTAGTTCTAAGTAGCGGTGAGAGGAGGAGTTGGGGGGTTTTCTCCCCACCTGGACATAGACTTCTGCACCGGTCCTGCTGCTGTGCACTGCGTACCTGATTCCTGAGCCCTGAGCCTTTCGCCAGACGTGTGAGCTAGGCCGTCCTTCACAGGTCTGAGATAAGACTTTCACTGATCCCTCCGGTTCGGACTTACTGCGGCTCGCCTCTGAAGGGGCTGGAGCCGGCATTAGCTAACAGCTGCATCCTTGGACGAAGCTGTCTCTGCCGACGGAGCTAAGGTACCGGCTTATCTCTCCTCTCCTGGAAGGGCAAAGGGGTTAGCAATATATTTCTTACTTTTCCTAAGTGCAGAGCGAATCAGTGACGTCTGGTTTACTAGTCTGTAATTCTTACGTTGTCCAAGTGTACATCTGTACCATAACAAATGTCTACCTCATTTTTCTAATTAGCGATATGTGTGTGTATATTTTTCTATTTGGTTGCCTATAATAAAGTCTAATATATATCTGCAGAACAGAATTCTTTCGTGGCTCATTGCCAGAATAACTTCCGAACCTTGGGCTGTATATTAGTAGCTATCTCCCCTAGACAACAACAGAGAGTCTAACTTATTTTTGTGCTACAAATATACCCGACACTGTCCAGTATGTCCCCTTCCCTCCCTCCCTCCATCCATGTCAGCCCCACTGTCCATGTCAGCATCCCCTCCCTCCCTATCAGCCCCCCATTCCTCCATATCAGCCCCCTCCCTCCCTGTCAACCCCCCTCCCTCAGTCCATCCGTCCATGTCAGCCTCCAATCTGTCCATGTCAGCCCCCTCTCCCTCCCCCTTGTCAGCCCCGTTGCAGGTTCCCTGCTCCCTACTCCCCATGTCTGCCTCCTTCTTCTGCAGCCGCGGCTCCCTGTCTCTTAGGGAACCGCGGCTGGGCCTGTGAAGCCGTTGCGGAGCCTGGTAAACAACTTCCTTTGGAGGCGGGACAATGCTGTACGGAGCCCATCGAGAAACCCAGTCCAAAAAACGTGGATAGCAAAGGAAGGAAATCTTTTATTGATCAATGTAAGCCACTGGCTCAACACAGGCCGTGTTTCGTTATGCCTTCATCAGGGGCTGGCTTAACTCTGTATGTACTTGTATGTTCAATACATCCTATATCACTGTATGGTCAAAATACCACTATGATGTATATGATGTATATTATTTCTTGATGTTTGTCCAAAGTAAAATTTTTCCAAAAGCCGCTGACGATATTGTAATCTGACAAGATCGCTGTTAAAAAACAAAATGACGTGGGGGGGGGGCGCTAGTGAGCCCGAGAAGGAATGGACGCACTTTAGTCTAGCTCCGTCCCGGGCTTCCCTTTTCTACAGTGATCACTTGCTTTTCACCAGCGCAATTCCCCGGTGCTTACCTGATCCCCGTTGCTGAGAGGCTGCAGACGTTTTTGGAGCCCTGGTGGGGTGATCGGTGGTGGGCGGAGTGCTTTGGAGCTTGGTGGCATCTGACCCCGCGGCTGGAGCCGCTACCTCATTGTCTGCCACTGCTTCTGCTGAGAACGGGACTCCATCCAAAGCGTCTGCTGTATTGCGCTCATTCGGCGCACCTGACTTGGGGCCCGCTGACCGGAAGAAAGGCGGTGAGTGGTCGAGGCGGCGGGGTTGACTGATTCCGGGCTGCGATCCAGAGTGACGAAAGGGTTGGGCTCCGCGGCACAGCTAGCGTTGCGGCATTTCCCTGCTCCTTGCCCTGCCTGCATCCAGCGTGCCCCGCAGAGATAAGAGCAGTGCCATCATTGGTGTGACGGGACTGAGCGAGAGCCATTGGCCTGGTCGGGTGCCCCAGCGGCCATCACCACGCGGTTCTGGAACGCATGACCCTGTCTGCGTTCCAAGCAACTCTGGCAGGAAAACATCACATGTGATACCCCAGTGAATCAGCCTCCAGATCCTTGTACCTCAGCATCTCTGGAGAGTGTTGCTTCGATTGCTGGTCCCTTTGAGCCTGGACTGCTGCTCCTCTTAGTGTAGGCAGCTGCACTTGCGATATTAGCGTTTGGACCGGCTGAAGCTGTACTAATTGCATCGGGTACTGTCTCTGTGCCCCTGGAGCCTGCAGCTGTAAGTGTGTCTGGAGCGCCATCTACTGCCCAGGAGTGGGACTTTTCTTCTACTTTGCTCACTCCTGCTTTCCTCATTGCCAGCTGCTGCCCCCCTCCTTGCTGCTGCCTTTCCCATTGCTTTGAGCTGAAGGGCCCTCAAGACTACCCATGGCTTCTAAATCCAAGGGACCGGAAGCCCGGGAGGGCATGCGCGCCTCCCAGCGTCTGCTGGGTAAGAGCGGTACCCAGCTCAGCCCAACCAGAAAACAGTCTTCTGAGGGATCCGGCGATGAGACAGTGAGTGAAAATGACCTGGGGCCTGCGGCGCTGTCCTCCCATGCCCTTCTCCAGCGGGAGCTTCGGAGGGGCTTTGAAGAATTGGCTGGCGAATTCCGCTCCATGCGTGAAGAGGTGATGAGCACTATTGCAGAACTGCGGGGCGACATAAAAGACCTCGGTGCGCGAGTGGAAGAGGCCGAGACAAAACTTGAAGATCATGATGGGGCTTTGGTGGATTTACAATGTGCTGTAGATAGGCAGCGCTCGCAAGCAATGGAATTGACCTATAAAATTGACGATATTGAAAACCGATCCCGCCGTAACAATGTGCGTTTCCAAGGCATCCCGGAGGCTGTGGAGGGCACGGAAGACCTGGCAGTGGTCCTCAAAACTTTGATGGGTGAATTACTCACAGCAGAGGAATTTGCTTCCCGGGGGTCTGGAATGGAGATTGAACGTGTGCATCGTGCCCTGGGAAAGCCTCCTAATAATCAGCCTCGGGATGTTATTGCCAGATTCCTGCGGTATACTGATGCAGAGCTTCTTCGACGGGGTCGGGAGAAGAGAGCGATCCAATACCGAGGGGCCACAGTAACTGTATATCAGGATCTCTCGGCCTTTACGCTGGCCCGCCGGAGGGAGATGAAGCCAATCACGGCGGTGCTGAATAATAAGGAGATTCGTTACTCCTGGTCCTTTCCGTTCTGGATGAACTTCCTCTTAGGAAATAAAAAGATTTCAGCAAAAGATCATACCGAAGCTTGGAGAGCACTGTGCTAGGTGGGTCTTGTGGAGGATAATGCATTGCCAACACCTCCGGCCCCTAAGCCTCAGCACTCGAAGTAGACTCGAGTGGGAGGGCCAGCTTGAATCGCCTTGGTTCCTGCATTTTTGTCCCCCCTGACCGGGCGGTGTGCTAGAGGATTCTCTGGTGCTGGGACTGAGCTTGTTGGATCAGTTTTGTACGACTTTGCTGTTATCCACTCTTGTTTTTGTTGTACTAAATGTTTTTCTTATGTTTGGATGTATGGGGATCTTGGTATTGGGCTGGTGTCATGCGGGGGCGGAGGGGAAGTTTGATGGACCAGTTTTGTCAGCTTTGCTGTCTTCCATCTCTGTTCTTGTTGAGCTATAGATTCTTGGTCTGGAAGGGATTAGGGTATTGGTTTAGTGCTGCATGGGGGTGGTAGGGGGTGTGATGATGTTTTGTTAAAGGGGCATTAATGGAATGTTATTTTACTGGTGTGTTGAATAACGGGGAAATGATATTACATCTTATGCTTGCATTCATGCTATATGGGGGCCCGGGCGGAGTTTAGTTTGGGGTCAGTTTAACCGTGTCCTGTTTTTCCCTTAACAGGCGGGTGGTACTGACGGGAGGGGGGGTGGGATTGGGTGGGTGGATTGCACTGCTAGGGGAGGATAGGGGTTTGGGTTTGGGGGGGTGGGTTATGGTAGTCTTTTCTGGGATAAGAAGCATGGGGGTAGGGAGGGCAAATCTCCGCGGACAGCATGGTGGATTAAGGGTGGTGGGATATTCTTTTGGTTAGCAGTACGTGTTTTGCCGGTGTTGCGGGGGTTGTCTGGTGCGGGCCAGAGGGGAGGCAAAGGGCGGAGGGGGCCTGGTGATTGAATATCAATGTTGCGACTGATCTCTTTGAATGTTAAGGGTCTTAATTCCCCTAGAAAGCGATTTTTGCTGTTCTCGGAATTGAGATCCTTGAAAGGGGACGTTGTGTTTTTGCAGGAGACACATCTCCGTACTAGCAATCAGGGGTGGTTAAAGCGTAATCCATATGAGGTATGGGTAGCTTCGGACGTGAATGGGCGGAAGAAACGCGGTGTGGCCTTGTTATTCCATCAGAGTCTATCTCTCCGGGTGGAGGAGGTTAAAAAAAGATACCCTGGGTAGGTGGCTTTTTGCGAATGTACGCTTGGAGGGTCATATATTAACTCTAGCTAACATTTATGCACCTAATGAAGGACAGGGATCCTTCTTTACGCGGCTGAAGGCCTTGTTGGCTGACTTCGCGAAAGGCCCCATTATACTTGGCGGGGATTGTAACGCCCATCTGGTGCCCCATTTGGATTCCACGGCTAGTACTGGGAGAGTGGTGGGTGGGCCCAGTAAGGCATTGCAGAAACTTCTGTTGGATCTCGGCTTGCGCGATGTTTGGAGGGAGACTCATGAAGGGGAGAGAAGTTATACATATTTTTCACCCGTTCATCAGGTGCATACCCGCATAGATTACTTTTTGTTGGACCAGCGCCTGATGGATGAGAGAGTGGAGGCCGGTCATGGGGTACTGATGTGGTCGGATCATGCCCCGTGCTGGCTTGCCCTTCCGGCGGACTTGTGCAGTGAGCGCCAACGGCTCTGGCGACTTGATGTACGATTCCTTCGGCGACAGAGCGCTGTACAGGAACATATCCGTTTCATAACTGACTTTTTTGAATTAAACGATTCTGGGGAAGTTCCACTTCCCATGGTATGGGATGCCTTCAAAGCCACGGCTCAGGGCCAGCTTATTGCGGAAGCGGCTCGTACGAGAAGGGCTTGGAGACGGGAATACTGCCACCTAGTGGGAGACTCTTCCCGGCTGCGTTTAGACTTTAGAGCATGCCCGGACTGGATCAAAACGGGTCTTGCGCCAGTGGAGGGTTGTCCGGGCCAATTTGGATGCATGCTTACAAAGAGAATTAGACAATAAACGGCGGAAATTGCGACAAACTTTTTATGAGCAGGGGAATAAGACTGGCCGCTTCCTTGCCTTACGTCTTCGGCAGCAGCAATCTCTGAGGGTGGTTCGTGAGCTTCGAGACTCTGGGGGGCAGAAGAGGGTGCTTTCTCGGGAGATCCGCGACGTCTTCGCTTCGTTTCTGGAACAGTTATATAAAGCTGAACCTTTTGATATGGCACGAGTGCAGGGCTTCTTACGGACGATCACTTTGCCGCGGTTGACTGATTTAGATCGGGATCAATTAGATACTGAACTTACAGTGGAGGAGGTGGACTTCGCAATTCGACGGCTGAAAACCGGGGGAGCGCCGGGTAATGATGGCTTTCCCGCGGAGTATTATAAGAAATTCCGTGTGCAGTTAGCGCCGACACTGGTAGTACTCTTTAATGAGGTTCTGCGGGGTGTGCCTCTTCCCACATCTCAGCGTGAGGCTGTGATAGTAATGCTCCCTAAGCCAGACAAGCCCCTGCAGGACGCGGCCTCATATCGCCCCATTTCCCTACTAAATACGGATGTTAAAATACTCGCCTCGGCATTGGCAGTGCGATTGAACCGGGCTCTCCCAACCTTGGTACATCCTCACCAGGTTGGGTTTGTGCCGGGCCGCCAGGCGGCAGATAATATTCGGCGAATGCTGCAGGTTATTTACGAGGCACAGCAAGACCCACAACCAACCCTAGTGGTGGGGGTTGATGCCGAAAAGGCTTTCGACCGTGTTAGCTGGGGTTACCTCTGGTGCGTGTTAGATAGGATGGGCTTTGGTCCTAATTTCATTCGCTGGGTTCATAGCTTCTATCAAGACCCTAAGGCGTGTGTCCAGGCTAATGGGGGTCAATCGAGAAATTTCTCACTGGAAAGGGGAACTCGCCAGGGATGTCCTCTGTCGCCGCTGCTGTTTGCACTGGTGATGGAACCCTTGGCGCAAAGCTTTCGCGAACATCCGGGCATCTGGGGCGTTCACGTGGGCCCTGCGGATTACCGGATTGTGCTATTTGCGGATGATATCACATTATCTCTGGTGAAACAAGCTGCGTCCCTCTCTGCTGCTATGCAGCTCTTTGAGACCTTCTCCCGGGTGTCTGGATTCAAAATCAATTACACTAAATCTGAAGTCCTTAATGTTGGGGTCTCGGAAGAGGTTTGTGAGGAGTTCAGAGCCGCCTACCCCTTCCGTTGGGTGTCAGGTGCTCTACGCTATCTAGGTGTGAATTTGACGGTGGAGCGGGCGGCGCTTTTTAAGGCCAACTATGAACCGCTACTTTGGCAGGTTCGGCGAGATTTGGAGACCTGGAATAATCTGACGCTATTCCGGTTTGGGCGTATTGCGGTGGTTAAGATGGTGGTCGTCTCCCGTTTTTTGTACCTCTTCCAGGTTCTTCCTATATCGTTGGCTCGGGGAATCCTGACCACTTGGCAAACCATGCTCATGAAGTTTATATGGCAATATTGTCAGCCGCGTTTGGCGCGCCGCATTCTCTATACTCGTACGCGTTCTGGGGGTATGGGGGCTCCTAATCTTCACTGGTACTATGCGGCGGCGCAGTGTCGTGCCGGGGTGGAGTGGATGATCGCGGATAGCTCCATGCGATGGGTGCAAATGGAAATGAATATTGCGGGGGGAGCGGGATTGGGGGATCGGTTGTGGCTTGGTCCCAAACTACGAAGTGGAGTGCGTTTAAGTAGTAACCCCTACATTCTTCATACCCTCCACTGCTGGGATCAGTTCTTTCAGCCTCGTGGGATGGACCTGACCCCTCTGGCACCTATAGTGGATAATGCCTCATTTCCCCCAGGGCCAGTTGACCCGGTTTTCCGGATTTGGGGACATAAGGGCCTTAGCCATGCCGGACAACTGTTTGATGAGGGTAAGTTGCTAACGTTTAGCGCACTTCAGGAGAAATTTGATCTTCCAGATAGTCAGCTCTTCCAATATACGCAAGTGGTTCACTGAGCTCAGGCTAGATCCATTCGGCCGCATGTGGCCCGAGATTTGACGGATCTGGAGGGTTACTGCAAGAGGTGCACTACCACAAAAGGTCTTATAGCTACCTTGTATGCCCAGCTGCGGGAGCAGCAAGCATAGGGAACTTTGGAACTCTGATTTGAATCTTTCTTATTCTGAGCAGCAGTGGGAACAGGTAGAGGGTAGGCTGTGGAAGAGCTCGGTGGCGATTAATGTCCGCGAAACTAACTATAAATTACTATATCGCTGGTACATGACCCCTGCGCGGATTGCCCGCATTTATCCGGGGGTTCCGGACCTGTGCTGGAGGAGATGTGGGCAGAAAGGTGATCTGGCGCATATCTGGTGGTCTTGTCCTCGCGTCCGAACCTTTTGGAGGGGGATTCAAGCTTGTTTACAGCAACTCATTGGGTTGAGCATTCCATGGGATCCGGGTATTTTTCTTTTCGGGGTTGCGGTGCCCAGGGCACGTAGTCCCCAGCTGGCTTTGCTTCGACATGGTCTGAACGCGGCCCGGCTATCTGTAGCTTCTGCTTGGAAGCAGGTTCCCCCACCATCTTTTTCTGTCTGGTTGGAACGGATGTGGGACACGTATACAATGGAGTGCGGGGTGGCAGCCGGTAGGATGCGATTGACGCGCTTTGAGCAGGTGTGGGAACCTTTTGTCCTTTGTTACGGCTCCTGATTGCTCTAGGGCGTTGTACGCCCTGGACATTTGCGGGTCACGTGCTGTGCCGTGAGATGCTCTTCTGGAATAAAGCCTTTTGCTCTCTGTGCGCTGATTGGTTGGCTTGCCTTCCTTATTATTGGCTGGTAGAGAGGTTCATGGGAGGGAGGGGGGCAGAGATGGGTTAGGGTGGGTGGGGGGTGGGCGGGGGTGCTGCAGGATGAGGGGTTGATGCTCTACTTGGTGTTTTTTGTGGTTTGACGCTGGGTGGGGGGTGGGAGGAGAGGAGAGGGGGAAGGGTAAAACATTTATAATACAAAAACAAAAGAAGGCGTTTCGTTGGCTTGCCTTGTGTTTCTGGTTTGTTTGTGAATTTGGCTGTGTTACCTTTTGATACTGTAATATGCTTACGGTTCATGTTTTTCTGTAACCAATGGCTGCCTTTCAACAAAATGACGTGCCTCACTTATTCAGACGGCTGCTCTAACCAGAGACGCCGGCGTGTGCGCTTGGTTATGATGGAAACTCAAAATACCCAATCCTCAGAGCTCCGTGTAAAATTGTCTCTGCTGTATAATTATCTAGTTGTCGACTCTAGTTTCGTCTTCCTTGAAGGCTGCACCAGGACAAAATCCAGAAAGAAGCAGGGCATACAAGTACATACAGAGTTAAGCCAGCCCCTGATGAAGGCATAACGAAACACGGCCTGTGTCGGGCCAGTGGCATCACTTATCAATAAAGGTTTTCCTTCCCTTGCTATCCAAGTTTTTTGGACTGGGTTTGTTGATAGCACGTGGGTCCATGCTTTGTCATTGTCGGAGCCCATCGAGAGACAGGAAGGCTCCGCAACTGTTTTGCAGGCTCAGCCGCGGTTCCCTAAGAGGTAAGGAGCCGCGGCTGCATTAGAAGGGAGGCGGTGAATTTGCCGCTGCCGAGAAGCGGCAGAAACTTGTGCACTTTTATAAAATTTATTTTTAACTTGGCAGAGTGAAGTGACCCCTGCTAAATCCTGTGGCGACCCCCGTGGGGGTCGTGACCCACAGGTTAAGAACCGCTGCTCTATACTATATTGTTCCCTTGGATTGCTGCAGCCTAAATGCATGACCTTACATTTTTTAACATTAAATCCCAGCTGCCAAATTCAAGACCATTCTTCAAGCTTAGCTAGATCCCCCCTCATGTTTCTACACCTCCCTGGGTGTCTACTCTACTGCAGATTTTGGTATAATCCGCAAAGAGGCAAACCTTACCCGACAGCTCTTCCGCTATAGCACTAACAAAGATGTTAAAAAGAATTGGACCAAGGACAGATCCCTGGGGCACACCACTAGAAACTTCCTTCTCCTCAGAGTGAGCTCCATTTACCTGTATTCTCTGTCGCCTCTCACACAACCAATTTCTAACCCAAGCAGTAACTTTAGGGTCCATCCCTAGGGTGCTCAGTTTGTTTATAAGTTGCTTGTGAGGAACGGTGTCAAAGGCTTTACTGAAATCTAAATACACATCTAGGGATCTCCCTCAGTCCAAATCCCTGGTCACCCAGTCAAAGAAATCAATCAGATTTGTCTGACAAGACCTACCTCTGGTGAATCCATGCTGCCTCGGATCCTGTAATCCGCTGGACTCCAGAAACCTCACTATTTTCTCTTTCAGCAGCATTTCCAATAATTTACTGACCACCGAAGTTAAACTAACCAGCCTGTAGTTTTCAACCACATCCTTACTTCCGCTTTTGTGTAAAGGCACCACATGAGCCTCTCTCCAGTCCCTTGGAAGCACACCCGACTCCAACGAGGCATTGAAATTGTCAGTCAGTGGAGCTGCTAGAACCTCCCCAAGTTCCCTCAGTATTCTAGGGTGTATCCCATCCGGTCCCATCGCTTTGTCTGCTTTAAGCTGAGCTAGTTTCTCACGAACACAGTCTTCTGAAAATTGTTCAATATGCCCCTTGCTTCTGTTCCTGTTTGTGGGTGTTTTCTGAGGTCCTGTTCCTGGTTCTTCATCTGTGAACACAGAACAGAAATATTTGTTAAGTAATTCTGCTTTATCCTCATCAGCTTCTACATATTCCTCCCCTTCACCCTTGAGTCTGACAATACCCCCTTTTGCCCTTCCTATTCTCACTAACATATCTGAAAAATGTCTTATCCCCTCATTTTATTGCATTGGCTATTTTCCAAATATAGATGCTTGTCTTCCTCTCTCTGTGATCTCTTGTATTTCATGAAGGCCTCCCTCTTTTTCTTCACCTTTTCAGCTGCTATGGCTTTCGAAGGAAGTAGTCTCCTTTTCCTTTTACCTTTATTTACCATTTTAACAAAAAGGTTGATTGTCCTTAAAATATCCCCTTTCATTTTTGCCCACTTTTTTTCTACATCCCCCAACTGTTCCCATCCCGCTGACTCCCCTCCTGAGGTACTGGCCCATTTTAGCAAAGTTAGTTTTCCTAAAGTCTAAGACCCTCACTTTGAATGGATTCTAACAGCCCTAGCCCTAATACTGAACCACACCATCTGGTGATCACTGGATGCAAAATGATCTCCCATTATAACATCAGAAACACTTTCACCATTGGTAAGCATCAAGTCCAGTATGGCCCCTTCACATGTGAGGTCTGTTACCAATTGCCTGAATAGTTCTCCCGGTAGAGAAAGCGTAGTTACTCACCTGTAACAGGTGATCTCCAGGAACAACAGGAATTTAGTCTTCACATATGGGTATCGTCGGTACCGACAGAGCCTGCGTGGGAACACTCCCCAGCGTCCAATAGGAAAGCCTTTGGAAGCATCCCACAGTGCCTGCGTGCTGCCTTCCTGCCTTTCCAACTGTCCCTCTCCAGTTGAGTTTATAGCCGAGACAAAAAAAGAGAGGGAGAGAAAGAGAGAGACACACAACTCCCAGGGGAGGTGGGTGGGTTGTGAAGACTAAATTCCTGCTGTTCCCTGAGATCACCTGTTACAGGTGAGTAACTACGCTATCTCCAGGAACAAGCAGGAATGTAGTCTTCACATATGGGGACTCCCTAGCTGCAGATGCCAGGGAGAAGGCCCCAGGAAGTTGTCAGCCCTTGCAAAAGGGCCCCACTTCCCCCATGGATCTCTGGGATCCTACCAGGGACGGTGGGTAGGAGTTGATTAAGTCTGAAAAAGGTGTTGAACAGCCTGGCCAAACAAGGCAAACCGGCAGGAGTCCTTGTCTAAGCAGTAGTGGGCTGTGAAGGTATGTACCGAAGCCCAAGTTGCTGCTCGACAGCAAGTAAAAAGCCAAAGCTCTTTTACAGTCCAAGGTATGAAGGTTCCTTTCTGCACTGGAGGCATGAGGCCTCGGAAAGAATACAGGAAGGTAAACTGCTTGGTTTAAATGGAAAGGCGAAACCACCTTTGGCATAAAGTGTGGATGAGTCCTAAGAACTACCTTTTCATGGTGGAACCTTGTATAAGGAAGATCAGCCACTAACGCTTGCAATTCACTGATGCAATGTGCTGATGTGATTACAATGAGGAAGATGACTTTCCAGGAAAGGAATTTCAAGTTTGTAGTGGGCTAATGGTTCAAAGGGCGGTTTCATGAGCTGCCCGAGCACCAGATTTAAGTCCCATGCCACCGGTGGTGGCTTAATGGGAGGCTTTGTTAAAAGAAGGCCTCTCATAAATCTCACTATGAGAGGAAATAGATTGTCCACCTAGAGGCTTGCAAGAAGCTGCAATAGCACTAAGATGGACTCTTACTGAATTTGTCTTGAGACCCGCATTTGACAAAATGAAGGAGATACTCCAGTATCGATTCCATAGGTATCATAAGAGGGTTAAGACCCTTCTGCGAGCACCATGTGGTAAACCTTTTCCACTTAAATGCATACGAGCATCTTGTGGAGGGTTTCCTAGAAGCATGAAGGATATCCTTTACCTGTTGGGAAAGGTTAAGATCCTGAAGATCTAGGCTTTCAGCAACCAGGCCCTGAGATGCAGACACTGGGGATTGGGATGCCATAGCATCCCGTCCTCTTGGGAGAGAAGATCTGGAGCGGATCCCAACTCCAGAGGCGGAGCCTGAGAGAGATGTAGGAGCAGAGGGTACCACGTTTGCCGTGGTCAACGTGGAGCTATGAGGATCATATGACCTCTGTCTCTCTGAAGCTTGAATAGGGTTTTGGGGATGAGGGGAATGGATGGGAAGGCATATAGGAAGTCCTGACCCCAGTGGAGGAGGAAGGCGTCCCTTGCCTGACAACATTGAGCCGGAATTCTGGAACAGAACCGGGGAAGTTTGGCATTCAGCAGACTTGCAAAGAGGTCTATATCCGGGGTCCCCCAAATCTGAAATAAATATTTGGGCAACCTGGTCTACATGGAGAGATCATTCATGTGGAAGCAGAACTCGACTGAGTCTGTCTGCCCAAGAAATTTGAATGCCTGGAAGATACACCGCAAGGAGATGAATGTGATGCTCTCTGGCAAGGGCCCATAGTCGCAAAGCTTTGTTGCATAGCGACAGAGAGCCTGTTCCGCCCTGCTTGTTCACATAGAACATGGCTACCTGATTGTCCGTTTGAACTAGGACTGTCTTGTAGCTGAGCTGGGCATGAAATACTCTAAGAGCAAGGAAGATTGCTCTGAGCTCCAGGAGGCTGATGTGAAGACAGGCCTCCTGTTGAGTCCAGGTTCCCTGGGGTAGAGAGATCGTGCAGGTGTGCTCCCCATCCCACCTGTGAAGCATCTGCTAGGGTGGCTTGGGATAGGGGTTGCTGGAAAGGAGACCCCACCAGAAGGTTTCTGGGTGATTGCCACCATTGGAGGGACGAAATAAGATGGCCTGAGTTTGTTATTTTGTCTGACAGGCAACCTGAGGCCTGTGTCCACTGAGTGGATAAAGTCCTCTGGGCTGCGAGCATATGGAGGCGAGCATAAGGAACCACATGCACGGTGGATGCCATGTAGCCTAATAATTGTAGCATTTCCTGAGCAGTGAGACAAGGCTTGAGCACTGCTTGGGATGCTAGTTGTACTATGCGAAGACAGCGAGGCTGCGGAAGGAAAGCCCTTGCCCGTCTCGTATCCAGATGAGCTCCTATGAACTCTAGGGACTGAGTGGGAGCAAGATTGGATTTTGGGAGGTTTATGACCAGTCCCAAATACTGAAGGGTTCGCATTGTGCGAGATAGAGCAGAGCTGGCTTCTGGCACTGTAGGAGCTCGAATGAGCCAGTCGTCTAAGTAAGGGAAGACGAATATTCCCAGAGTGCGGAGAAATGCTGCTACCACAGCCATGCATTTTCTGAACACTCTTGGCGCAGATGCCAGGCAAAAGGGAAGAACCTTGTATTGGTAGTGCTTTCCTTGCAACAGGAATCGAAGGAATCTCCTGTGATTTGGATGGATGAGAATATGAGTATAAGCATCCTTGAGATCTAGAGAACAAAGCCAATCCTGACTTTGAAGGTATGGCAGCAGAGTTCCTCGAGAGACCATTTTGAACTTCTCTCGGAACAGATATTTGTTCAATTCTCTGAGGTCTAAAATGGGTCTGTGTCCTCCTGTTTTCTTTTGAATAAGGAAATAGGGGGAGTAGAACCCTGTACCCCGATGGTGAATGGGTACTTCCTCTATTGCTCCTTGAGCAAGGAGCATTGTGATTTCTTGACCTACGAGATTGTCGAGAGAGGTCTGAGAATTGAACTGTCTTATAATTGTAGGAGGCGGCAGGCTGTGAAAATGAAGCTTGTACCCCCTCTCGTAGAATGGACAGAGTCCAATTTTCTGCTGTTATTTGGTACCATCTGTGGGCAAAATTACATAACCTGCCTGGGATGGTTAAGAGTTCTGGACCCTTCAGGGGCAGGAAGGCAAAGTTCCCTAGAAAGGAGTCAAAGCCCCTGAGGAGGCTGAGCTGGCTATGGTTTTGCAGCTTTTGGCTTCTTTTGTTGTCTAGACTGTTGCTGCTGTCCTTTTGGGCAGTCTGACCTGGACAGTGTCCCTGTTGGGTATAGGAAGGATAAATAATCTTTTTCTTATTCTTAGAGGATCTTTTCTTTGCAGGATCGGCTGTAGATTTGAACAATCTATCCAGTGTGATATTGTCAGCATCTATTTCGTTAGCCTTTTCCTGCCAATTCTTGCCAAAGAGATTTCCTCCTGTGCAAGGAAGGTTTCCTAATTTATCCTGTACCCAAATTTCCAAGTCAGATGCCTGAAGCTAGGCAATCAGACGTGCACCAATGGCAATAGCAGAGGTTCTGCTTATGCACTCAAAACAGTCAAAGGCTGCACGATTAACAAACTTGGAAACATCCTGAGCATGTATGACAAGAGTGAGATAGTCTTGTCTTTTGTCATCAGGTAAAAGGGGGCCCATAAACTCCAAGTCTCCTGTGACCTCTTTAAGGAACATTCCCATATACAAGATATAGGAACTGATCCTAGCTGAGAGCATGGAAGCTTGGAAGCATCGACGCCCAAAGGCATTGAGAGTCCTGCATTCACGACCTGGAGGATTGGATGCATCTCTCTTTGCACTTTTCATCCTTCTCATGGCTGATTCCACCATTATTGAATGGTGTTGGTAATTGAGTTTTTTAAAACCCAGGACAAGGTGGAACTCGATACATGGTATCGAGTCTTCGAGAATGAAGAGATATAGTTAAAGGCGTTTCCCACATCCTTAGCACAAGATCATGTAAGATCTCATGAATAGGCAAAGTAGCTGCCTCTTCGGGAGCCTTAGGGTACTGGAGGATTTCCAACTCCTTTGCCCTAGGCTCTTTTTCAGGAGCTACTGTTATGGAAAGGCCTCGGGCCACATCACGGATAAAGTCCTGAAAGGACATATCCTCTGGCGGAGACATTCTGCACTGAGGAGAAGAGGAATCCTCGTGGAGACGTACTCTGGTATCGGCAGTGTCTTCAGACTCATCTGAGGATTCAAAATATCTCTGATCCCGGTGATCGTGTAAAGCACGGTACCGGCACCGATCAAAGTCTGTATCGGGCTGTTCCGGTACCGATCTGTCGATGCCGGAGAGAGACACATGACTTAGTAAGGGTGGCATACCCGCCGATGTTGATGCAGTCGGTACCGGTATCGGTTGAGGTGTCTGAAGCGGTTTCAACGGTACCGAAGCCATGAGAAGAGCTGCTAGACTGCGTTCGATAGCAAGGAATCTCTGGTCTATTGATGCTGTCGATGCTTGGGTGTCGGTACCGGTAGAAGCGGCCGGAACCCCAGAGCATGGCGCCAGTAGTTCTGCCAAGGTTGAGGCCTCGAGAACATCCTGGAGCCCTGTTGATGCTTTGGAAGCCGAAGCCTCCGGCCGGGGTAGTTTTGCCAGTGAAATTTCCTCAAGGAAAACACCAGGGGCATCTCGATACTTTGAAGGAGATCTACCCTTTGAGGACCGGCTAGATTAATGTTTAGTTACCTGAGATCCATGGGAAGATGATGAAGCCCTGGAGGACGTCGATGCAACAGGGATAAAGGGTGCTAAGTTTAGCATCTCGGTTCTGCCAGCCCCTTTTTGACATCATTCCACAGGAGAGGTACTCTGAAATAGAGTGGTCAGGACCTAAACATTTGACACACCAATCATGGGTGTCGGTGACGGAAATGGTACCGCCACATTTAGAACATTTCTTAAAACCTGAAGCAGGTTTTTCCATTTTTGAGGAAAAATTGGGCCTAGTGCCCAAAATGGCGCCCAGCACCAAAGAAAAAAAGTTTCTGAAGTAAACCACTTCAGAAACTATAGTTTGGGGTTTTTTTAGAAGAAAGAAAGAACCGGCGGTTTATTTATTTATTTAGCTGTATTTGTATCCCGCTTTTCACCGGGTCAAAGCGGTCAGTTGGGGGATACATTTAACACAAGGGGATATGAGACACATACGCTAATACTTACAGGGAACATGGGCAATGGAGGGTTAAGTGCCTTGCCCAAGACCGCAAGGAGTGCCTACAGGACTAGAAATCCCAGTCCCTCCGGCCTGAGATTGCTGTCCCCAGGTGGGACTTGAACCCCCGGTCCTCCGGCCTGAAGTACCTTGTCCTAAACACTAGACCACTCCTCCCAGTATAACGTCGAGGGAAGGCAGACACGACCACAAAAACAAAGATTAAAGACAAAATTTTCTGCAGTGACAGGGTATGGGACCTGTCGGCTCCGCGGAAAACAAAGAACTGGAGCGGGACAGTTGGAAAGGTGGGAAGGCAGCACGCAGGCGCTGTGGGATGCTCCCCAAAGGCTTTCCTATTGGACGCTGGGGAGTGTTCCCGCACAGGCTCCGTTGGTACCGACGATACCCATTTGTGAAGACTATATTCCTGCTTGTTTCTAGAGATTCCAGGATCTCTTTACTTCTAGATGATACTGCAGCAGGAATGTGCCAATCAACATCTGGCATATTGAAATCCCCTATCAGTAGCACTTCCCCTTTCCTAGCAATACTGCGTATGTCTTTAATTAACTCTGTCCACCTCTTCCTCTTGTGAGGGAGGTCTGTATATCATGCCAATGCAAATAGATTTCTCTTTCCCTCTTTCTAGTTTAACCCACAATGCCTCCTCTCTCCTTTTTTAAGCTCTGTAGTTTCAAAGTTTTACTATTATTTTTTACATATAGTGCCACTCCTCCTCCCCTTCTTCCTACCCTGTCCTTTCTGAATAAAGTAAAGCCTGGTATAGTTACATCCCAGTCATGGTTTTCTGTGAACCATGTTTCTGTAACTGCCACTAAATCCAAGTCGGCCACTCCCACCAAAGCTTCAACATCAGGGATCTTATTTCCCATGCTACGGGCATTTATACACACTGCTTTCCATATGTTATCCCTTTTACCCATTTCCATAAAGGTATTTAATGTTTCACTTACCTGGGATTTTCACTTACCTGGGGGCTTTCTACACCCATCCCCAATGAATCTAGTTTAAAGCCCTCTTCAGTAGATTAGCCAGTCTACTACTGAAGACGCGTCAACCTTTCTTGGACAGATGGACGCCATCTCTGCTCTGCAACCCTTGGAACAGCATCCCATGGTCCAGGAAACCAAAACGCTCTCGATGACACCATCCACACAGCCATGCATTCATATCCAGGATGCGAGCCTCTCTGCCTTAGCCTTTCCCCTCAACAGGTAGGATTGAAGAGACCACCACCTGTGCACCTAACTGCTTCATCTTCTGTCCCAGAGCCATGAAGTCACTTTTGATACGCTGAGAGGGATACCTGGCAGTATCGTTTGTTCCGACATGGATTAGCAACATTGGGTAATAGTCAGTGGGCTTGATGAGTCTCGGCAAACTTTCTGTAACATCATGGATTTTGGCACCAGGTAGATAGCATACCTTTCTGGACATCAAGTCTGGTCGGCAGATGGACGCCTCAATACCCCTCAGAAGAGAGTCACCAACCACCACTACCCTTCGCTTCCTTGTGGTCACCAATTCTGCAATTTTGGGGTACTTGAGCTCTGGTTCTTCCCTTTCCAGGGATGCTTTCACCTCCTCAACTTCCAGGGCTGCATAATGGTTCTTCAATTCAAGGGCTGGAGAAGTTGGATTGGCGATTCTGTAGTCCCTGGTGACTTGTGTCCAACCTTCATTCTGTAGGCATCCATCTTCTCCTCTGCTGGAGAGCTTGGTTGCTGCAAGAAGCATCTTATCAATGTACTTCTCACTGTCTTGAATGTTCCTCAGCCTCGCCACCTCCTCTCCGAGTTCCTCCACTTGTTTCCTGAGAGCTTCAGCATGCAGGCACTCTGCACATGGAACAGGTCCTTTAACTGGCATTGGGACCTCTGTCTGGACAGAGGCAGAAGCTGTAACAGGGGCAACAGCTTTAGCGATACGATTTTTCCCAGTCATTGTTCTGTTCGTGGAGCTTAGGTATCTGTTAAAGCAAAAGAGGAGATCTACCAAAGTACCAGCCGATTTCCCAGCTATCCTTTCAGAGAAAAAGCAGTTAAATCTCTTTAATAATATTCAAAATGTGCTGTTCGAAGTCCCTGTGCTTTGTTAAATGGGGAGGTGCCCTATAAAGCAAGACTGCTCACTAGGGGTGGGTGGGAGTTGGGGGGTAGGGAGGGAAATAACACCTGATTAGGTGTCAGCAGCTCCCAAGAGCTGAGAAAGTTACCAAAGCAGAGTTTTAAACCTACCCCACTAAAGAAAATATTTCTACTACAACACCAAAAAGAATGTAACTTTGTTTTAAAAATGTACCAAAACCCTTTTAAGAGCTCCCATTCAGAGAGCTAGCAATTTTTTAAAAAACCCTCAAATTCTTACCTTTGTTTGAAACGTATAGCCCCTGTTAGGAATGCCTCAACAGTGCAGGGCTCTGAAGCCTTTTATGCAGGCCTCAGCTGCTCTCAGTTCTTTCACAGGCTAATCAGGCCAAGCTTATACATAGTAACATAGTATACGATGGCAAATAAAGACCAGCATGGTCCATTTAGTCTGCCCAGCAAGGTGGCAAGAGTGGGTGCACCATGCAGGTCACCCTTCACCATGTCTTTGTTTAGGGGTGTACCCACCGCTCCTTGTAGGTCACTCCTATTGTTGAAATATAAAAGAGATAGTTAGTTTATGTTCATTTTATCCTGATGCTATAAAGGGATCCACTGTGTCTGTCCCATGCCATTTTGAACTATGTCACTGTATTTGCCCCCACCACTTCCATCGGCAGGGCATTCCAAGTATCCACCACCCTTTCAGTGACCAAGTATTTACAGACATTCACTTTCAGTTTACCCCTTTGCAGCTTCATGTTATGTCCTCTAGTTTTACAGCTTTTCCATCTATGAAAAAGAGTAATTAGACCTTACCTGCTAATTAGCATTCCTGAAGGATCTCCAGTCCGGTCCCTTCTACTGGGTTGTGCCCCTCTACCAGCAGCTTGTGGACTGAGCACGTCATCTTTTGATGACCCTGGGGTATAAGTAGACTGCACCGCCCACCAACTCCAGTGACCAATTGGCAAAGCAGACTTAACAGAGAGACAAGTGAATACATACCAACTTAACTGCACTATAAACTTAACACAAAGGATAAAACCTTGAACTCCCCGCCCCCGGGAGAACTTCCCATCGTCCCCGGAGAAGAAAGGCTTACCTGGCCCGCTCGCACCGGCGAGACGCCTGACCATCCAACTCGCCGCACCGCAAAAGGCCCCAGAGGAGCCACCGAACGCTCCCAACAGCTCTTATTTCTTCGGACCGAGCATACCTGAAAAAGGACATCCAACGTCTGGGAGGGAACAGGGACCGGACTGGAGATCCTTCAGGAATGCTAATTAGCAGGTAAGGTCTAATTACTCTTTCCTTAGCGTCTCTCCAGTCCGGTCCTTTCTACTGGGATGTACCAGAGCAGTTCCAAAAACGGGAGGGGCCAGCAATGCCGGACCGAAGAACCGCGCCCCCAAAACCGGCGTCCTCAGATGCCTGAACGTCCAACCTATAATGCTTAGCAAAGGTATGCAGAGAAGACCAAACCGCCACTCTACAGATGCCCAACGGAGGAACCAGACTGAACTCCGCCCACGAGGCCACTTGAGCCCGAGTGGAGTGCGCCCGAAGCCCCGCCGGGACCTGTTTACCTCTCACCATGTAAGCCGAAGAAATGGCCTCCCGGATCCATCTGGAAATGGAGGACTTCGCTGCCGCCTCCCCCTTACGCGGCCCCGCAAACAGCACAAACAACCGTTCCGACTTGCGGAAGGGCTCCGTGCGCGCTAAATATGGCTTTAGAGCTCTGCGCACGTCCAGGAGACGCAAACGAGCGTCATCCCCTTCCCGACGAACCGCGAAGGAGGGAAGAGAAACCGACTGATTCACATGAAAGGCCGAAATCACCTTCGGCAAGAAGGACGGGACCGTCCGGAGAACCACCCGCTCCTGAGAAAAAAAACAGAAAGGGCGGGCGGCAAGATAACGCCTGCAACTCCGAAATGCGTCTGGCCGAGCAGATGGCCACCAAAAACACGGTCTTAAGGGTAATATCCTTCAGAGACGCCCGCTGGATGGGTTCAAAGGGCTCAGCAGAAAGGGCGTCCAAAACGAGGTTGAGGTCCCACGGAGGAACCAGCGATCTCTGCTGCGGCCTAAGCCTCCGCACCGCTTTCAGGAACTTACCGACGTCCGCATGCTCGCCCAAGGGCTTTCCCTGAATCCTGCCCCTGTAACAGGAAATCGCCGCCAGCTGCACCCTCAAAGAACTAGCGGCGAGGCCCTTGTAGAAGCCTGCCTGCAAAAAGTCCAGAACCTCCGGCACCGAAACCGAGGGGCCTCAACGACCTGTCAGCGCACCAGGCCTCAAAGATACGCCAGACCCTCACATAGGACAGACAGGTCGAACGCTTGCGGGAACTGAGCAGGGTAGAGATCACTGCCCCTGAGTAATCTCTCTTTCACAACCTAGCCCTCTCAATAGCCAGGCCCGTAAGCGAGAATCGATCCACCTGCGGCATGCGCACCGGCCCTTGGAACAGAAGATCGTCCCTCACTGGCAGACGCCACGGACAATCGGCTAGAAGACGCATGAGGTCGGCATACCACGGACGACGCGGCCAGTCTGGGGTGACAAGAATCACCAGCCCCGCGTGAGCCTCTATCCGTTGAATGACCCTGCCGATGAGCGTCCACGGTGGAAATACGTAAAAGAGGCCGTGTCGGCCAGCTTCGCACTAGGGCGTCCAAGCCCTTGGACATCCTCTCCTTCCGTCGGCTGAAGAAACGGCTGGCTTTGGCTGACTCCCACGTCGCCATCAAATCCATGATGGGGGGACCCCATCTGCACACTATCCTTTGGTAGATCTCCTGCGACAGCTGCCACTTGCCGTGATCCACCCTGTGTCGACTTAGGTAATCCGCCGTCACGTTCTCTGATCCTGCCACGTGCTGCGCCGATAGGGCCACCAGATGGACTTCGGCCCAAGCCATCAGCTCCTCCGCCTCCTCTTCCAAGGCGGGGCTGCTCGTTCCGCCCTGCCGATTTATATATGCCATGGCCGTCGTGTTGTCGGAAAGAACTCTGACCGGCTTCCGGCCCAGCCATCTTCCGAATTCCCGGAGGGCTAGGCGAACCGCCCTCAGCTCCAACCTGTTGATGGGCCACTGAGCCTCCTGCAGGCTCCAAAGTTCCTGAGCAATCCGGCCCTCGCAGTGTGCCCCCCAACCTGAGAGGCTGGCATCCGTCGTCAACTGTAACCACTCCAGCTGTTCGAGGGGCATCCCGAGTTTCACGGGTCCTGGGAAGAGCCACCACTGAAAGGATTCCTTGACTGATGCCGGGCAGGGCAGTGTTATCGACAAGTCCTGTCTCTCGTGGGACCACCGACGGAGCAAAGCCCGCTGAAGGGGCCGCATGTGAGCTCTGGCCCACGGAACCAGCTCTATTGTCGCCGCCATGGTCCCCAGCACCTGAAGGTAGTGCCACGCCGAGGGCGCCCGCAAGGCCAGGAACTGGAGGAGCAACTCCCGCAGCGCCGCTACCCTGCGCTCCGGCAAGAACACCCTGCCCCTGCCCGTGTCGAACCGTGCTCCTAAATACTCCAGCTCTCTGGAGGGAACCAACCTGCTCTTTGAGACATTGATGACCCAACCTAGGCTCTCCAGAAAGGACACTACCCGGTGAGTGGCGTCTCGACTCTCCTGCTCGGACTTTGCTCGGATCAGCCAATCGTCGAGATATGGGTGGACAAAGATCCCTTCCTTGTGTAAGGCCGCCGCCACCACCACCATGACCTTTGTAAAGGTGCGTGGTGCCGTCGCTAAGCCAAATGGCATCGCTTGAAACTGAAAATGCCCCTGGGGGACCGCAAACCTCAGGAACTGCTGATGGGACTCGCGGATCGTAATATGCAAATACGCCTCCATGAGGTCTAGCGAAGTCAGGAATTCCCCTTGACGCACCGCCACCAGCACCGACCTTAAGGACTCCATGCGAAAATGCGGCACCCGTAGGCACCTGTTGACTCCTTTCAAATCCAGGATTGGCCGGAAGGAGCCCTCCTTCTTGGGCACCACAAAGTAAATGGAGTACCGTCCGGTCCCGCGCTGCGCTGCCGGAACAAGGACAACCGCTCCCAGTGCCTGCAGTCTCCTGAGTGTCCCCTCTACCGCCGCCCGCTTGGACGGAGAACGGCAAGGGGAAAGAACAAAGGAAGGAAATACGGGTTTTGCGAACTCGAGCGCATAACCCTCTCGAATCACTTCCAAGACCCACTGGTCTGTCGTGACCCGGGCCCAAGCGGAGAGGAACTGCCTCAACCTGCCCCCTACTGGCCGGTCCTCTCCCCGGGCCCCCGCGGCTTCATTGGGACTTCCTGGCAACCGAGGAGGAGGGGGAGGCTCCAAAACCTCTTCCTGCCCCCGAAAACCTCTGAAGCCCTGTCCCCTAGAGGAAAACCTACATCTCTGAAAGGACAAGGAGCGAGAGGTCTGAAACCGCCTCATCTCCCGCGGCTGAGCCCTCCCTAAGGAAGGGGCTCTATTCTGTTTCGGCCTATCCTCCGGGAGTCTACCCCCCCTTCGACTCCCCCAGCTCATTCACCAGCTTCTCCAGGTCCTCGCAGAACAATAATTTGCCCTTAAAGGGCAGCCTACAGAGACGAGCCTTTGAAGAACCATCTGCTGCCCAATTGTGGAGCCACAGATACCGCCGGGCCGCAACTACCGAGGCCATATTCCTCGCTAGGCCTCGAATGAGATCATACTGACTGACTATCAGCCAGATACGCAGCACCCGACTCAATCTTTGCTGCCTCTCCTGAGCCTTCAACGGGAATCTCCCCCACCAGCTGGAGCTGTTGGGACCAGCGCAAACAGGCCCGGGCGACCCACGCCCCACATACCGAAGCCTGAAGCGCTAGGGCACTTACATCGAAGGCCTGCTTCAACAGCGTATCCAGCTTCCTATCCTGGGAATCCTTAAGGGCAGAACTGCCCTCGACCGGAATCGTGGTCTTCTTGGTGACCGCCGCCACCGCTGCGTCTACCCTGGGAGAGCGCAGCAACTCCTTCTCACTCTCCGGTAGTGGGTATAGCCGAGCCATGGACCTTGCTCCCCGAATGGCCGCCTCCGGCTGATCCCACTCCTCCTGGATCATCTGGCGCACCACCCAGATTTCCTGACCGCCTGAATCAGAGGATCTTCCAGCGCCTCTTCCTCCGCCGGTCCCCCGGCCGACATGTTCAGGACCTTGAGGGCCTCCCCGATCAACGCTGGCAGTTCTTCCCTGCGGAAGACCCGAACAATCTTGGCCTGTTCTTCGGGGATCTCACCTTCTTCCAGCTCCTCCTCGTCCCCCCCTTCCCTGTCAGACAGATCCCCTTCCAAGGACTCTGACAATGGGGAGGTGGGACTCCTCCTGCGACAATCTCGGGCGCTCCAAATGGGTATAAATAACTAAAAGAAATAAAAGAAATAAATAAGCAAAGGTAAAACTAAATAAATAAAGTAAAAGAAAAGCAAACCCAAAAGCTGCCTAAGCTAGTCTCTCCAGAAAGCCAGATCCCTGGCTTGCTGTACTCCTACCAGCTGCTAGCAGACTGAGCACAAAAACTGGAGTTGGTGGGCGGTGCAGTCTACTTATACCCCAGGGTCATCAAAAGATGACGTGCTCAGTCCACAAGCTGCTGGTAGAGGGGCACAACCCAGTAGAAGGGACCGGACTGGAGAGACGCTAAGGAAAGGTTTGTTTGTTGATTAATACTCTTAAGTATTCAAAGGTCTGTATCATATCTCCCTTGACCTTCCTCTCTTCTAGAGTATTTTTTATTTAATTTATAAGCTTTTATATACCACCACTTCCATAGAGCAGTGGCGGTTTACAATGAAACACAACCAAGCTACATTATAACATTCATGAACCTATGTACAAACATGTTGAGTAACACTGTATCAACTTTGTAACTTATTTACAATTAAGTGATGGTGAGATAAGTAGTGTCACCTGAGCAACGTGCATCTTGGCAATTGATTAGTTCTTAGGAAATTTGAAGTGTTATGATGGATTGTGATGGATGTTTAATAAGTGTTGGGTTAAGTTGATCCAAGGTAGCAAGGCCATAGTATTGGATGAATAGATGAATTTTGAGTTATTTGTGAAAAGTTATAAGATCTTTAATCATTCTTAAATTATCGGGAAGGGCATGCCAGAGAGTAGGGGTGACATAGGTGAATACCCTGGAGCTAGTAGCTTTATTGGTGCTATGGATGTTTGTGGGTATGGTTAGCGTATTTTGAGAGCTGGTTCTTCTAACTCTAGTGTGATCAGGTAGATGTAGAAGGGAGGATAGATAGGAGGGAGCAATTTTGTTGTATAGCTTAAATACTATAATAATATTTGGTTCTGGTTGCAATAGGAAGCCAATGGAGGTTATATAGTAAAGGGGTGACCGAAAGGTTTTAAGCCATTTGAAGTTGCTGGGTGTTTTTTTTGGGTAGACCTTGAAGGATACCATTACAGTAATCAAAATTTGGAGTTAGAAGGGCTTGCAGAACTGTGAAGAAATCATGGCTTTCCAGAAGTGGTCTGAGATGCTGAATCATTTTTAAACTTAAAGTAAATGATCTTGGAGTTGGAATTTGTGTGTGAGATCACAGTTAAGGATTGATCAATGATAATTCCTAGGTATCTGACTTCCTGTTTTACTTCCAGTTCAGTATTTATGTGGATTCTCGCAGGGAGGTTGAAGTTCTGCTTATGTGTAACGTAAAGCACTTCCGTTTTGTTGGTTTTTTTAAATTAATTTTTAAATTGTTAGAAAGGAGCCAGTCAGTGATATCTGAGAGGCATGCCTGTATTTGGTAGCAGAAGGGGTCAGATGTGTCAATGGGATGGTAAAACATATCATCATTTGTGTAGAGATGATAGAATACTTTGTGTTTTCTGAAGATGTCACATATGGGTTGCATGTAAAGGTTAAAAAGTAGGGCGGAGAGCGTGGAGCCTTGTGGGACACCCCGAGACTATGAAGATTGAGGATGAATTTGTGCCTATCTTTACTTGTTGGGTTCGATCTGCAAGGTATGATTTAAACCACTGTAATACCATTCCTTGGAGACCAATTTGTTGCAATCTGGAAATAAGTATTTTATGGTTAATGCTATCAAAAGCAGCAGCAATGTCAAGCAACAAAAGCATGTATCATTGTTTATTATTATTTAAACCACAGAGGAGATTGTTCATGAGAGATAACATGAGGGTCTCAACACTTATGGTGTGGCCTAAAGCCATGTTGCTGTTCATCGACCAGGGTGTTTAAGTTGATAAAGTCTTGCAATTGTATTTGAACATTTTTTTCAATGACTTTTGCTAAAAAGGTTAAATTAGACTTACCTGCTAATTGTAGTTCCTGGAGTAGATCCAGTCTAGTCCCGTAACAATAGAGTTGTCAACATCCTCCCGCAGCTAGGAGACTGAGCATGTCACTTTTTCCAGTGATCCAGTACAAGTAGTCCAAGGACCGCCCCTTATAACCAGTTAACTGCTGTCAAAGCCAACCCACCAGAGCAACAAACAAGTAACCAACCAGAAATGAAAAACCTAAGCTCTCACACTATCTAGCCAAAAATTGATAGCTGGACAACAGAGCCGCCCCATTCTCCTCCGCTCCCCCTAAGAGAGCCAGACACTCTCCAGAGAAGCTAAGAACTCCGTACACCAGCACCGCCATGCCGTAACAGCAGGAGAGGCAGACTCCAACTCCTCCCCGGTGCTCAGGCTACCTCATGGCAGAAACTTCCGGGCGGGAAGCAGGACTAGACTGGATCTACTCCAGGAACTACAATTAGCAGGTAAGTCTAATTTAACCTTCCTTATCGTAGCTCCAGTCTAGTCCCGTAACAATAGAGAAGTAGCAGAGCAGTGAACACACTCAACGGGAGGGGCCTGCCAGAGCCGCCTGAAGCACCGCCGATCCAAAGCTCGCATCACCCTTCGCCTGCACGTCAATTCTATAATGCCGGACGAAAGAGTGCAAAGACGACCAAGTCGCAGCCCTGCAAATTTCCGCCGCAGGAACCAAACTGTACTCTGCCCAAGACGCTGCCTGAGCCCGAGTAGAATACGATCTCAACCCCTGAGGCACCAGTCTGCCCTTCAGGAGATATGCCGACGCAATCTCCTCCTTAACCCACCGAGCAATCGACGCCTTAGAAGCCGGCTCTCCTGGACGCGAGGCCCCAAACAGGACAAACAGCCTATCCGATTTGTGCAACGCTGCAGTACGCTGCAAATACACCTTAAGCACTCTCCCCACGTCCAACCTATGCAACCTGTCCTTCATCCCCCCTTCCACCGACCTTGCAAATGCCGGCAAGGTCACCTCCTGGTTAACATGAAAGGAGGACACAACCTTAGGCAAAAAGGAGAGCACTGTACACAGTACTACTTTCCCTTCACCAAAAGACAAGAAGGGCTCCCTACATGATAGCGCCTGTAACTCCGAAATCCTCCGCGCCGAAGTAATGGCCACCAAGAAAACTGCCTTTAACGTGAGATCCTTCAGAGTCGCCTGGGATAAAGGCTCAAACGGCTCCTTCAACAATGCCTCTAACACGAGGTTAAGATCCCAAGCCGGAACCACCTTTCTACATGGAAGCCTCAAGAGGGAGACCGCTCTCAAAAACCGTTTCACATCCTTATGGGCCCCCAGCGATGTTCCCTGCACATGCCCGCGGTAGCAGCAATAGCCGCCAGATGCACCCGCAGGGAAGACGCTGCCAAGCCCTTGTCCAAGCCATCCTGTAAGAAGGACAACACATGCGCTACCGTGGACTTCAAAGCCCGCAATTGCCTCTGTTCACACCAGGCCTCAAACAACCTCCATACTCGTACATACGCCAAGGACGTGGAGTGCCGCCTCGACCGCAACATCGTAGCAATCACTGCCGATGAGTAGCCCTTAGTCATCAGCCGAGCCCTCTCAAGAGCCAGGCTGTAAGCGAAAACCGATGAACCTGCGGCATGTGTAGCGGCCACTGCAGGAGCAGATCCGCCCTGTCCGGTAACTTCCACGGCGGCTCCACCAGCAGTCACTGTAAGTCGGCATACCACGGCCTCCTTGGCCAGTCCGGCGCTATTAGTAGAACCAACCCCCTGTGCTTCTCTATACGCTGGATCACCCTGCCTATGAGTACCCATGGCGGAAACACGTACAACAGGCCGCGGTCCGGCCACCTCTGAATCAGGGCATCCAGCCCTTCCGACATCCTTTCTCGTCTTCTGCTGTAAAACCTGTCTACCTTTGCCGACTCGAACGTCGCCATCAGGTCCATCACCGGCCGACCCCAACGCCGGACCAACTCCTCGAACACTTCCTGATGCAGTCTCCATTCTCCCGGGTCCACTCGCACCCGACTCAAGAAATCCGCTGTCACATTGTCTACGCCTGCTACATGCGCTGCCGATAACGCCTCTAGATTGGCCTCGGCCCAGGCTAGCAACCCGTCCGCTTCGGTGTCTAACTGCACACTGCCTGTTCCGCATTGACGGTTGATGTATGCCACCGCCGTGGCATTGTCCGAGAACACCCGGACTGCCGCTCCCTGCAGGAACCCCTGCAAGGCCCGGAACGCCAAGTATACCGCTCTCAGCTCTAACCTGTTGATGGACCACCCCTGTTCTTGGGGAGACCACTGACCCTGGGCAAACCGCCCCTCAAAGTGCGCTCCCCAACCGAATAGACTCGCGTCTGTGGTCAGGGGCTTCCAGGCTGGCACCTCCAGAGGCATGCCCTTCTCCAAGCCGCCTGGCCGCAACCACTATCGAAGCGACCTCCGGGCTTCCCGCGGACAGACCAACTGTCTGGACAAAGGATCCGACTGGTGAGACCAGCGCCTCAGCAGCGCCCTCTGCAGAGGTCTCATGTGGGCCCGCGCCCAAGGCACCACCTCTATCGTGGCCGCCATCGTCCCCAGCAGCTGCACATAGCGCCATGTCGACTGCGACCGGAGCATCTGGAACTCCCGGATGAGCCCTCTCAACTTCCGAACCCTCTCTAACGGCAAGAACACTCTCCCCCTGCACGTATCGAAACGGGCTCCCAAATACACCAGATCCTGAGTCGGTGCCAACTTGCTTTTCCCCATGTTGACCACCCAACCCAAGCTTTGCAAGAACGTAACTACCCGACTGGTCACCCTCTGGCTCTCCTCCCGCGACTTCGCCCGGATCAACCAGTCGTCCAAGTAGGGGTGCACCAACACCCCCTCCCTTCGCAGGGCCGCCGCCGCCACCACCACCATAATCTTGGTGAAAGTTCTCGGCGCCGTTGCCAGCCCAAAGGGCATCGCCTGAAACTGGAAATGCCCCACAGGCACTGCAAATCGAAGGAAGCGCTGGTGCTCCGCCCTGATTGGAATATGCAAGTAAGCTTCGGACAGGTCCAAGGATGTGAGAAACTCCCCCTGTCTCACCGCTACCAGGACGGACCGCAAGGTCTCCATGCGGAAGTGCGACACCCGGAGACACCGGTTCACTCCTTTTAAATCCAGAATAGGCCGCAAGGTGCCTTCTTTCTTTGGCACCACGAAATAAATCGAGTACCGACCGCTGCCTTGTTCGTTGAATGGTACCGGCACCACTGCTTCTAGGGCCAAAAGTCGCTCCAGAGTCTGTCGCACCGCTTCTGCCTTGGCCCGCGACCCGCACGGAGAGCGGACAAAGGTGTCTCGCACAGGGCACTGGAACTCGAGAGTGTAACCCCCTCTGCACAATCTTCAACACCCACTGATCCGAGGTAATGTGGGCCCAGGCAGAAACAAAATCTCTTAACCGACCTCCCACCGGTACTGCCTCTGCCTGGGCCCCCCTCACTTCATTGCAGCTTTTTGGCGCCCGGGGAAGCCGCTGCCCCAAAGCCTCTCGAAAGCCCCTCGAAAGCCTCGAAGCCCTGAGACCGAAAGGGAAACCGACCTCTCTGCCCCGGAGCAAACCTGGAGGGTCAAAACCGCCGGAACTCTCTCAGCTAGAGGGTCCACCCGCTCGAGTCTGTTTATCTTCCGGTAAATGACCCCCCTTAGACTCCCCGAGATCCTTAACCAACTTTTCCAAGTCCTCTCCAAAGAGGAGCTGGCCCTTGAAGGGGAGCTTGGCCAAACGTGCCTTGGAGGCACCATCCGCTGCCCAATTCCGCAGCCACAAATACCTCCGCGCCACCACTACCGATGCCATACTCTTAGCGAGGCCTCTAATCAAATCATACTGACTATCTGC
This sequence comes from Ichthyophis bannanicus, assembly GCA_033557465.1. Lineage (NCBI taxonomy): Eukaryota > Metazoa > Chordata > Amphibia > Gymnophiona > Ichthyophiidae > Ichthyophis > Ichthyophis bannanicus. The sequence goes on along the minus strand of CM066032.1, from coordinate 1,360,990,341 downwards.
TAGATAGGCCGCTCCCGACTCAATACGCGCGGCCTCTTCCGCCGCGCCCTCCTCCTGCACCCCGACACATCTCTGGGACCACCGGAGGCACGCTCGCGCCACCCAGGCCCTGCAAATCGAGGCCTGCAAAGACAGTGCATTCACCTCAAACACCTGCTTCAACAACGTGTCCAGCCGCCGGTCCTGCGTGTCCTTAAGCGCCGCACTGCCTTCTACCAGGATGGTAGTCGTCTTAGTCACCGCAGAAACCGCCGCATCCACCTTAGGTGTCTTAAAGATATCCTTATCCGGCTCCATCAGAGGATAAAGTCGAGCCATGAGCCTAGCCCCTCTGAGGCTAGTTTCGGGGGTATCCCATTCCTCCTGAATCATCTCTTTGAAAATCCTATGAATGGGAAAAGACCTCTGCGAATTCCTCACCGCCTGCAATAGCGGATCTTCCAGTGCCGCCTCCTCGGTAGCCCCCGAGACCGGCACATTTAACGCCTTTAAGGTCTCAGCAATCAAGGCCGAGAGCTCCTCTCTCCTAAACACCCTCACTATTCGAGATTGCTCCTCTGGTTCTGCAATCTCTCCTTCCTCCAAGGCCTGATCAACATCAGACTCCTCAGCCACCAGAGACTCCCCCAGGTCCTGCTCCTCAGCCTCCAAGAACAGCCTGGGTCTTTTGCTGACACCATTTCCAGCAACATCTTCCACCAACGCCCCTGGTCTCTTGACCCCTCGGGCCTCCGCCACCGAAGGCACCGGCACTGCTGCCCCAGGCCCACCCGGAGCCTGCTGCAGCAGCGTCAAGAATTGAGATGAAAAAATCGCTTCCAGACCCCCGTGGACAGGGACCTGGGGTAAAGACCCATCTGGTGCAGAAGCCGGCCCCGGCAGGGGTTCGGGAGCCTGCCTTGGCGACATTGGGGAGTCCTTAACAATCCCCTCGTCTTCCGGCTGCTCTGGCACTCTATCTGCCATGTCAGCCTCAAAACAGCTGCCTCTGCAGAAACCGGCCTCTGAAATCTTGCTTCTGTGTGCCCCACACAAAAGGCACCTGGGCTTGCTAGGCATTGAACCCGCCGCCCCAACAGGGATTCCAGGGAACTTGGAGCCCCCTGACAGTCCCCTCCTTTTCAAAATTCCTTGACCAGAGCTCCCGAATGCGTACCCTGTTTTTTGTTGTTTTTTTTTAAATAAAGAACAAACCGTTCATACAAAGACTACCACAGCTACCAACAAAAGGAAATCGCCAAACGCCAAGGAACAGCAACCAAATTTTATCTTGTGAGCTAGTCTCCGGAACCCCGGTTCCCACGCTTTTCGCCACGCGGCCCGGGCCTGCAGATGCAGAGCGCGAGCGAGCTGTCTGTCCTGCACGCGGCCGCAAACAAAACTCCGGAGCCCTCACACCGCTGTCGGAAACCTGCTCCTACCACCCCGAATCGCCACCCCTAGCTCTTACCCGGTAGCGATCCCGGCGCTGACCCGACAGGAATCACCGCGTTGCCGGTGCCGTCCAAGCGGCCGCCCCTCACCTGAACCTGAGCGCGCACGCAGCCACGGCACCGTCCTCAACGGCTCCTTTCCCACCTCGGGGGAAACGGAGGCGGAGGCCCCTACGCAACTCCCACACACTCCTCTGGGTCGCTCCACGCCAGAGAGAGGGGGGAGAAGGGGGGAAGCTCACCAGCAACGCTGGAAGGTTGTCACAGCACACAATGGACAAAACAAAAAAAAATCGCCAAATTAAAGGGCTAGAACCCCCTTTTTTTTTTTTTTTTTTATCAATACTGAAAGAAACTATGTAAAAACTAAGCCTAAACTCCTTATTAGTTGCTCCAGTGAGTCCCGGTCAATGGACTCACAACCTCCTTCCGCTGCCTGAGACTGAGCAAGACTGGTTATAAGGGGCGGTCCTTGGACTACTTGTACTGGATCACTGGAAAAGTGACATGCTCAGTCTCCTAGCTGCGGGAGGACGTTGACAACTCTATTGTTACGGGACTAGACTGGAGCTACGAAAAGGAAGGGCAGACTGGAAATAGGTCAGTACGAGTTTGGGAGGGTTTTGTCTATTGCATTAGGTTTGAGAATCGATCTTATGCATGCATGTTTTAGTGCAGAAGGCATATGTCCAGTGTGTAAGGATTGGTTAACTATCTATATTTAGGTCTTCAAGTCTCTTCTCATATGTCTCCTGGCACAGGCTCCAAATCATTTTGGTCACCTTCCTCTGAAATATTTCCAGTCTTTTTATATCCTTTGCGAGATATGGACTCCAAAAACTGAACACAATATTCCAAGTGAGGCCTCACCAGCGACTTGTACAGTGGCATTAGTACCTCTTCATTTCTGCTGGTAATTCCTTTCTGTATGCAACCCAGCATCCTTCTGGCTTTGGCTGCCGCCTTGTCACACAGTTTTGCCACCTTGAGATCCTCAGAAACAATCACTCTGAGGTCCTTCTCCTGATCCATGCACACCAACCTCTAGTCCCCTATCGCATACAGCTTTCTTGGATTTCTGCATCCCAAGTGCATGACACTATTTCTTCACATTAAATCTTAACTGCCAAGCATTAGACCATTCTTCCAGCTTTTGTAGGCCTTTCCTTATGTTATCCACTCCCTCAGGGGAGTCCACCCTGTTGCAAATTTTTGTGTCATCTGCAAAAAGATAAGACTTTTCCATTCAGTCCTTCAGCAATATCACTAACAAATACATTGAACGGTACAGGTACCAGGACCAAACCCTGGGGCACACCGCTAATCACCTTCCTTTCATCTGAATAAGTTACGTTTACAGTCACCTTCCGTTATCTGTCAGTCAACCAATTTCTGATCCAGTTCATCACCTTGGGAGCCATCCCCAGGCTGTTCACTTTATTGATAAGCTTTCTGTGAGGAATAGTATCAAAGTTTTGCTGAAATCTAGGTAGATCACATCCATTGCATGCCCTTGATCTAGTTCTCTGGTCATCCAGTCAAAGAACTCAATGAGATTTGTTTGGCATGATCGTCCTTTGGTAAAACCATGCTGCCTCGAATCATGCAACCTATCGGTTTTGAGAAAGTCCACTATTCTCTCCTGTTAGGAGCACCTCCATTACTTTTCCCGCCATAGGCCTGTAGTTTGTCACTTCTTCCCTACTGCCACTTTGTTAAGAGGTACCACATCAGCCCTTCTCCAGTCCTGTGGAATTTCTCCCACCTCCAATGACCTATTAAAAACATCCTTTAAAGGCCCTGCCAGAACCTCTCTGAGCTCTTTAAGTATCCTAGGAAGTATCCTATCCAGTCCCATGGCCTTGTCCACTTTCAGTTTTGCAAGCTATTCAAAACACATCTTCTGTGAATGGTGTAGTATCTACTCCATTCCCATTTGTATATTTGTCAATCACAGGTGATCCTTTTCCAGGATTTTCTTTAGTAAAAACAGAAGTATTTGTTATTTTTGCTTTTTCAATGTCATTTTCCACTAGTCTGTTCTTAGCATATTTTGAGTCTTGCAATTCCATCTCTGATCTTCCTCTTCTCCCGAATAAACTTGAAAAAAAAACTTTGGTCTCCATGCTTCAGATCTTTAGCAGTCTTTTCTTCTGCCTTTATTTTTTCTACCTTATTTCTCTTTTAGCTTTATGCTGTATTTTGTTCTGTGCTCCTCTGTGAGCGTCTGAATTTTGTGAAAGCTGTGTTTTTTGTCTTATTTGTGCAGCTATTTCTTTAGAGAACCAAATAGGTTTCCTTTTCCTCTTGTTTTTTTTATTTACTTCCCTTACTAATCTCCCCCCTTTCTCGTTTCTCTTTTTCTGTGCTTAACTCCACCATTCTCCCAGTGTCCTCAGCTCACGAGTGAAGTGATCAAATTTGCAGATGACACAGAATTATTCAGTCATTAAAACACAGGAGGATTGTGAAAAATTGCAACAGGACCTTGATAAATTGAAAGACTGGACGTTCAAATGGCAGATGAAATTTAATGTGGACAAGTGCAAAGTTATGAACCTAGGAAAGAACAACCCCAACTATGGTTACACAATTCAAGGTTCCACATTAGGAACCACCACCCCGAAAAAAAAGATTTAGGCATCATTGTGAATAATACTTTGAAACCCTCCACCCAGTGTGCAGTGGAGGCCAAGAAAGCAAATAGAATGCTAGGAATAATAAGGAAAGGAATGGAGAATAAAAGGAAGGATATTATAGTGCTTCTGTATCATTCCATGGTGTGACTGCACCTTGAATATTGTGTGCAATTCTAGTCGCCATATCTTAAAAAGGATATAGCAGAATTAGAAGAGGTACAAAGTAGAGCCACCGAAATGGTAAAGGGGATGGAAGGATACCCCTATGAGGAATGGCTTAAAAGATTAGGGCTCTTCAACTTGGAAAAGGGGAGATACAGTTGTGGTCAACATTGTTTAGGGCAGGGGTCACCAACCTCCAGAGGGCCGCGGGCCGCACAGCCGACTACCGGCAGACTCGCGGGCCGCACCCCCCTCCCCCCTCCCCCCCCCCCGCGCGAAAAAAAAACTGCTCATACCTGACCTTGAATAATCCATGTCAGCTCCCTCCCTTCTTCTGCAGCCGCGGCTCCCTGCCTCTTAGGGAACCGCGGCTGTGCTTGTAAAATCATCGCGGAGCCCTTCCTGTCTTGACGGGCTCCGTGCAGCATTGTCCCGCCTCTAAAGGAAGTTGTTTACCACTTCCTTTGGAGGCGGGACAATGCTGCACGGAGCCCGTCAAGACAGGAAGGGCTCCGCGATGATTTTACAAGCACAGCCGCGGTTCCCTAAGAGGCAGGGAGCCGCAGCTGCAGAAGAAGGAGTCGGTGAGTTTGCCTTGGCGGGCCGCACCGGGGTAGAGTCATGCGGCCCGCGGGCCGCAGGTTGGTGACCCCTGGTTTAGGGCGACTTGAAATTTAGTACCAGAGCCCCCTGAAAGGGTTAATATGGAGAATGGCTTAGAATTTTCCAACAGCCTGAAGCCTGGCAGTTTGGAATTCACTAGGAGCCTGGAGAGATATGTGTACCCAAAACCAAGAGATAGTCTCAAAAAGAACACTGGATCACAAACTGAAACCCTCAAACATATATCTGCCTCTGGATAGAAACATCAAAATAAAAATTAAAAAATGCTGCAGGAAAAAGACCTCAGAGATCTCTCACCAGTGCAAATGCAGCAACAGCCAACTCTGGCATTCTGCAGTAATAAATCAACCTCTTGACATCATTGGTCCTCCAGCGTTCTAGTAGTCAAAATCTTCCACACATCAAATGACGGACTACTAGCAAAGGCTTAGCCCATAAATAGTAATATCCTTTGCACATTCATTTAAAACAGGAGAATTGAACATTAGCAGTGGGTACATTATCAGACAGCAGAGCCTTGGTCCAATTTCAAACAGCCTTGGCCCCATCTCAGACACCAGGCATTTTGCCAATGCTGCTTCAGGGAGCTAAACCCATATCGTGCAATATCATGCTATTAAGGGATGCAAATCGTCATCTGAGCAAGCCTAAAAACATAAATCAGTTTTATCTATCCAGGCACCTGAAAACAGCCTCAAAAGTTAAACCAGCAAACTGCCTACAAACAAGGCTCCAACATTACTTCCAAAACGCTTACCAGAGCGTCAAGCTCAAAAACATTATTCTGGCATACTCCTTTTATTCACTGTCTGCTGCCAAAAAGACACTAAACTTCTGCATTAAATACCTACAAAATTCCACCCCTACAGACTCACATCAATCAATCAAATGATTTCATATAGACAAACAAATACGTAGTTGGTCTCCAACCTACCTACTTACCATAAACGAAACAAAACAAATAATCTTAAACATACCTGTATTCTTAAACCTCCCCTAATGAAAATCATTACAGCAATCCTTTCATTGAAGCACACCACCACATTTAGCCAAATCACCTACAAACTCATTACATACATTTCAAAAATACCTACCCAAACCAGCCAGTCCAATATGCTTACCCTATTTAATTAATCATCTGATTTTATTATTGATTCAATCCTCAAGCCTAAAATAGAAGAAATCTTAAAAAAACAGAAGATTGCCAGCACCTCAGCAATAACAAAACCATCACAACTCCTGCAAATCAAAAACAAAGTAAGGCCCAAAACCAAGGCCATGTTTAGCAGAATGGGACAGAATGTTTTTGCTTCTCCTAATTCAGTTGAGCAATATGTCTGTGCTTACTCTGACTTATAACATGACTTAACATGTAGATAAACTAAAGTGATGCTGAAGCTTTATGTAGAGCTAAACTTGAACCATGTAGCAGTTTTCTCTCAATAATTTAGGTGCTCTGACCTAGCGAGGATGAGGGGATTTACAGGAACTGCCCAAGTTTGCAGGACAGTGGGCTCCCTCCCCTTAAGGCCACTGTGTTTAACATAATTCTCTGCGTTTTGTTTTTCATTCCTTCTTATTTGTATTTCAATTTAGAGAATTGAAGCCAAAGAACAGAGGTAGTAGGCCACAGGTAAAGAGATGTATTTCCTTCAGTTTGGTACTGTGCCAGGATAGTCCTCTCTTCATTAAGACAAGGCAAGGCAAAGAGGACTGAGTATGAAGTACAGACAGACTCAGCCTAAGTCACGAGCTTTAGCATGTGTGTGTAAACATGGTGATATTGCAAAACCCTAGAGCACAACAACAACAATACTTCATAACCACTAGTCAGTGAATGCTATTTCCCTAGAAAGCGATTTTTTCAGAGGCTTCGATGTTGAAATATAAAATGTCAGTCACTGTATAGGGGGGGGCTGCCCACTAGTCCTGAGTGCATCATCCTAAATGGTGTGAGACAGTGGTACATGTGAAAAAGTTTTAAGAAAAATATAAGTTGCTTGTATTAGAAGAGAAAGTGTATAAATGATGTCATGTTTTTAAAAGGATAACATTTTCTGACTGTAAAGGATTTGAAGCCTGGCTTGGTAATTAATTGTTGTGTTTTCATTATACTGGTTTTTCTTTAGTAAGTGAGAGCTTAGAGTCTTATTTCAGAAGACTTGCAAGTTGATATTTGAAATGCCTGTTGTCTTATCAGCAATGTGTAAAGACTGCACAAATTGTTATTTCATTCTTGGGTCTTAAGGTAATTTCAATTGTTTCTATTTCAACGCGTGGGGAAGGAGGACAGGGTCAAGAAAGGGCACAAATAGCTGCTATTCGTGGCTCAGAATGACCCCCTTAGTGTATAGATTCTAGATAATACCTATTGAGAGTACAGTTTGAACAAATGTTTTGAAGGAATAATTTTCCTATCGTAAGGATTTTAGTTATATGCTAATTAGAACATACGTAGAGAGTTGTCATTTGGAATGAGCAAAATAAATTTATATCATCTACCTGCAATTCCTTTAAAAGTAGCAGGAATTTTTAATAAGTTTTAATAGTTTGTTTCTTGAAGTCTCAGTCTGTAAGGATATAAGTATTGTAAGAAAGTCCTCTTTAAGATGGCCGCTTCTATGGTGTGACATTAAGAAAAGCGTAGTTACTCACCTGTAACAGGTGTTCTCTGGGGACAGCAGGAATCAGTCCTCACAGGGCGACATCGGCAACGACAGAGTCCGTGTGGAAGCATCTCCCCAGCTTTCAAAGAAAGCCGTTGGGAGATGCATCATGCATGTGTGGTCCTCTTCCCGCCCAAGGGTGCTATCTTGCCTCCGTCTAATGACACAGGTAAGACAGCAAAATTAAAATACGGTAAAGAAACTCCTCCAAGGGGAGGTTGTGAGGGCTGTTTCCTGCTGTCCCCAGAGAACACCCATTACAAGTGAGCAACTGCACTTTCTCCAGGAACAAGCAGGAAGTCAGTCCTCATATGGGACTCCCCAGCCTCAGGCTACCAAGAACCTATACAAAACGTAAAAAAGGATATAGCGTTATTAGAAAAGGCTCAGAGAAGAGCCACCAAAATGGTAAAGGGGATGGAAGGATACTCCTATGAAGAAAGGCTAAAAAGGTTAAGGCTCTTTAACCTGGAAAAGACGGCTGAGGGGAGATATGATAGAAGTCTATAAATTAATGAACGGAGTGGAACGGGTAAACATAGATCGATTGTTTACGTTATCAAAATATAGAAAGACTAGGGGACATGCAATGAAGCTACAGGGTAAACTATTTAAGACTAATAAAATAAAATATTTTTTCACTCAACATGTAATCAAACTCTGGAATTTGTTACAGGAGGATGTAGTAAAGGCTGTTAGTGTAGCTGGGTTTAAAAAAGGTTTGGACAAGTTCCTGGAGGAAAGGTCCATAAACCATTATTAAGAAGGGACCCAGGATATCAATGCTTGACCCCGTACAAGCATTGTGGAACCTGTGTCTTTTGGGGAAACTGCTAGGTACGTATGACCTAGATTGGCCACTGTTGGAAACAGGATACTGGGCTTGATGGACCTTGGTCTGACCCAGTATGACATATCTTATGTTCTTATGTCACGGGTGACCAGAGAAGGTGAGCCATGAGCTGCAGCAGTTGAGTCCCAACTGAGAGACTCTCGCAAGATCCAAATGCCCAGTGGGGAACCAGCACTCCAGTAGCCTGAACACAAGGGTTGGAGGGCAGGAGTTGCCTACGTCCTAAAGAGATTACGGAGCACAGCCTGGCCGAAGGCACTATCCCATCAGGACTCGCTCTCCAGGCAGTAGTGAGCTGCGTAGATATGAACCAAAGACCAGGTGGTGGCCCGGCAGATTTCCGTCACAGGTATGGAACTGAGATTTGCCACAGGTGTAGCCATGGCCCTGACGCAGTGCGCCATGACCTGGTGGTCTAGCGAGATCAAAGTCTGCTCTGTTGAGGGCAATGCTGTCTGCCACCCAAGTAGACAGAGTTTGCTTGGTTACTGGAAGCCCCAGTCGATTGGTGTCACAGGACACAAAAAGCTGAAACGCTTTGTGGTGGCCGAGTCCGTTGCAGATAGGACAGAGCCCTTTTACAATCCAGAGTATGGAGAATGGTCTCTGCCTTGCCAGCGTGAGGGCTCGGAAAGGTGGTGAGGAGCACCACCTCCGGATTGAGGTGGAAGGGGGACAACAACTTTGGCAGAAACTTGTGGTGTGTGTGGAGAACCTATGTATGGCAGCTCTGCCATCAGAGCCTCGAGTTCGCCGACCCTGCAAGCCAACGTGAGTACCATGAGAAAAAACACCTTCCAGGAAAGGTACCGCAGGTGGCAAGTAGCCAGGGGGTCAAACGGTGGCTTAGTGAGCTAAGAGCATCACACTGAGATCCCACTCTGCCATTGGTGGGTGGACGGGGGGGGGGGGTTTGGACAACATAAGACCCCACAAGAAATGAGAAACAAGGGGCTTAGCCAAGGGCCTTGCCCTTGACAGAGTAGTGATGTGCCACAGTGGTGCTCAGATGCACTCAGAGGTGGACTTCAATCCCACCTGGGACAGGTGGAGCAGGTACTGGAGTATGAGCTACACTGAGCAGAAGAACGGATTCACCCATCTCTCTGCACACCACACTGAAAATCACCACCACTTGAAGGCATACGCCCTTCTCATGGAGGCCTTTCCAGAAGCCAGAAGGACCTCCTCCACATCTCATGGGAGATTGAACGGAGCTAGAGCTACCCTTTCAGCAGCCAAGCCATGAGCGACAAGGACACCTATGAAAGTAGTCCTGAGGTGCGGCCCAGGGGAATCGGAGACACAGTCGAAAGACAGAGAAGCAGCGGGCACCAAGGCTGCCTGGGCCACCGGGGGAGGGGGGCCTATCAGTATCAGTGATGTCCTGTCGTGCTGGACCTTGAAGAGGGTCTTGGCGACCAGTGGTGTCGGCGGGAAGGAATAGAGAAGGCCTTCTGTCCACGGAATGAGAAAAGCATCCATCGCCACCCAGGACAGAGAAGCAGGGCAACTACATGTTGACCGGGCTGGCAAACAGATCCACTAGAGGGTGCCCCAGTGCCAGAAAAGCCAGGAGGGCACTATGGGGTTCAGGTGCCATTCGTGTCGCTGGAGGACTCTGCTCAGCCTGTCCGTCAGGGCATTGTCCAGGCCCAGGATGTAGACTGCCCACAGGAGCATCCCACTGCATGTTGCATATGAGCAGAGTGCTACCGCCTTCTGGCAGAGGAGTACGACCCTGTGCCCCCTTGTTTGTTTACATAGAACACTGCGACTTGGTTGTTCATCTGGACCAGCACTGACTGGTGCTGCAACCAGTGGCAAAAGACTCGGAGGGCCAGAAATATTGCCCAGAGCTCCAGAAGCGTGACACTCCATCTGGGACCAACTGCCTTGAGTGTGGAGGTTCTCACAATGAGCTCCCTATCCTTGCAAGAAGCGTCCATGGTAAGGACTCTCTCGGGGGTGGATGCCTGGAAAGGCATCCTGGCCTGAAGATGGCGAGGGATCTGCCACCAGTAAAGGAAGTCTGCCAGTTGGTGGGTCACTTTTACCCTGTCTCGAAGCTTCCCATGGTTTGTGTGCACTGGGAGTGGAAGCACCATTGAGCCGCTCTCATGTGCAGGCGAGTGTACGGAGTCACATGGACCGTGGAAGCCATGTGGCCCAGCAGGCGGATGAGGAGAGCAGGCACCGACCGGTGGTGTTGCACCTCTGTGGCTGCGCCCTGAGGCATTCTGTCCTCTCCGGAGGGAGGAAGGCCTTGGCCTGCAGGATGTTGAGCTGAGTCCTTATGAACTCCAGGCACTGAGCCGGAGAGAGGTGGGACTTGGGGTAATTGATAACGAACCTCCAGTTGCTGCAGGGCATGGGTGGTGTACTTGGTAGCATGGTGTACCTCTGCAGCTATGCCTCCCCTTATGAGCTAGTCATCCAGGTAGGGAAAGACCAAGGAGACGAAGGTGGGCTGCGACCCCCGCTAGGCACTTGGTGAAGACTCCTGGCAATGACGCCAACCTGAAGGGTAGCACTCTGTACTGGTAGTGACCTCCTCCTACCATGAACCGGAGGTATTGTTGGTGGATGGGATGGATCAGGATTGTGTGTATAAGCATCCTTCAGATCCTCCCCGCTGGAGGTAAGGCAGCAGTGTTCCAAGGGAAAGCATCTTGAATTCTCCCTCACCAGAAATCTGTTCGTCCAGCAGGTCCTGGATGAGCCCAAAGGTCCCTTGTTCGCTTGGGAATGAGGAAATATAACCAAGCCATCGCTCACCCCCTGCGCAAGCCTACCTTTCCAGCAGTTCCCACTCAGCCTCAACATTTGCATGATGGCCTTGTGTACGGAAAAGAATTCTGTGAGATATGCATGCTCTGCAAAAAAGGATCCTCAAGCGACATTTCCTCCTCGGCCACCCTGAACAGTATGTTAAAGGCTGCCAGGGTCTGGGAAATCACCACTAATAGTTTCTCTTCCAGAAAAGATGGACAATGGGAGGGGTCCTCCCCAGAAGGAAGCTCTCCCTCCTCCAGGTCCAAGACCTCCAGATCCTCATGAGGGTTCCTTTCCAGGGTCTTCTGAGACATCTGACAGACTGACTATTATAACCATCCTCCAGCTCTACTGTTAGCCTCCCCCTTTGCTTTAGAGGTGGCCAATGCTTTTTCCAAGCCTTGGCCCCTTTCCAAGCGATGAGCTCTATTTAACAAGAGAATAAACTCCGGAGAGAACAGCTGACTCTCCTCCGTGAAGTACTCTTCTGAATATCTGTCATGCCACCCATTACTTCTCGCCATCGGCACTGACTGTTCCTCCTCAGAAATGGCCGCAGTCTCACTAGCACTGGGGGACAAAATGGCTGCCATCCTCAAAGCGTGGGAGATTTCCTGCCGTTGTGGGGAACAGTCGCACACTGGAGGTCCTCCAACAAGTCCTGAGACCTGCCTGCCCATGGACTCACATCTCTTGCCCATTCCTCCAGTGTGCAGCTCTCCTTCTTGCACCCCTTATAGCATCTGGCAGGAGTCAGAGAGCTGCGACGTGCCCCACATGCGGTGCACATCTGCTTTGAAGCAGGCATGACGGTTCAATGAATTCTTCCGGTCGAGCTACACACCCAATAGATATGTTCCGCACTGCTCCTTGCTATCTACAAAAACTCCGGAGCTGTCTACCGAGATCGCAAAGGGCCACTGCTAAGAGCAGGAAACCAATTTGAAATCAAAAGGCAATCCCCTTGCGGGATGAATTAATGGCGGTAAGCCCCCCCAACTTCCGGCAAGACTTGTGTCACACCTTGAGGCACCGACTGCCAACCGAACAGCTTGCGGTGCTCTGGCAGAGGTCACCTCTACCTACATAAGGGCTTCAGGCTCTGTATACTGTTGGTTTTTACTTTTTTTAAGCACTTCAAACCAGTTTATGCAGTCTTTGCCTCTGCTGTCAGATCTGAGTTCTCTGCACAGTAATGTGCTTTAACCAAGATTACTAAGTACCATCCATACAGACTCCTGTATGGACATCCACCAGCTACAGGAGACTGAAATACTAGCCAGTGAAGGAATCTCCTAGGCTATTATAGGGTGATATCACCAGAAAATGTGCATAAATCAGTCTCCAGCTGTTGGTGGAGGGACATAACCCATCTGTCTGGACTGGACTGAAGTGCCCCTTTCAAATTAAGAGACTAACATTACAAAAGATAAAACCTTCAAACACAGTACTTTTTTCAAAACAGCAGTAGCACCAGCAATAAACACAGAGGCAAAAACTTATCTGCTTACTGAATTCACTTGAAAGAAAAATAAAATACTTACTGTGCTCATGTTTCTGGTTTTAAAATTATAGGGAAAGGATATGGTACACCATAAAACAGACAGCAAATTTACGAAGCAGGCGGCTACTATTTTCAGCTTCTTATGGATCTTTGTTGCACATTTTTTTAAGCAGTACACAGTTAGAATTCCAGATCTGAAAAGATTCCTTAGAATGGATCTCTTCCAAGCCTACAAAAAGACAAAAAGGCATGACTAGTATTGCAGCAGGTCTTGACTGTCTTACAGAAAATTAAGCACTTATTCAACAAGCCTTTCTTAACTCGAACTTCTTGTGCTCAACAAATACAACGGAAAATAAAAAGAGTAAAGATAGGAGAAAAAAAAGCAGAAAGAGCAGAAGAAAGGGCTAACAAGTTACTTTAAAACATTTGCAATATTATGAAGACAATTTTCAAATACCATTCACACAGATAAATAGGCCCACCTGAAAAAAAATTATCACCCATTCCCTAGGTAAAGTACATGAACACACCAAGAATGCACACACTTTCCCCCAAAGAAAAAAGGCAGGTAGGTTCTGGGCAGAGTCAGGTTGGGGAGATAGTAAGACACAACTTTCACAGTTTTAAAACTATACACACTAATTTAAAGGAAGAAGCACTCACAGAAACAGAAGGTGAAAAACTGTGGCAGTACTTTATCCTGGGCAGTTTTAACAAGGAAAGTCCATGGGCACTAGTATCCATGGATTTTCTAACTGCCTGGAGTGGGAAACTCAACCTTAAGGCAAAATATGCAGAACAGGGCAAATTGTTAATAGGATGATCAGTTTTGTTCTGCAATCCACAATATGCGTCCCCATCACCCTTTAAAAATGTCACTTTACTGGAATGCTGTCTCACTGGAAAAAAAAAAGTATTCTGAAAATGCACAGAGCCAACAGGGTTTGAGATTTCTGTTGACTCTCAAAACTGAAAGGCTGAAACCTCTCTGCTGGCCTCCCTATTCCACAAGCTGCTTTCTTCCACGTTAAGGAATCAGCCTGGGAACCATATTCTGTCTTGTAAAGCAAAGATGAAATTAGAACTTACCAGCTAATTTTCTTTCCACGAGTTCAAGTCAAGTCCAGACGCATGGGTTATGTTCATATACCAGCAGATAGAGACTGAGAACACTGGTTTGATGATGTCATGTATAAAGGGTCCTGTGCAGCCTTACCCTCACCAGTATTTCTGCAACAAAGCAGACTCCACAACCAGGGATTATTAAATGCTCATCTAATAGATACATACCATAGCCTACTTACCAAAGCAGCTTTCCTGCTGCAAAGTGCGTCAGAAATAGGAAATATAATTCAATGCTCTCAAGACTGCAATTCGCAACACAATGCGCCAGCCCAGCCTTGCAATCTACTGAAAGCCCAAAATGATTGAGCTGGATACCTAAATTGCCGCTTCGCCCCATATCCTCGGCAGGCTTTTTGTCTGCTAAGGCCGGGAACGAATCGTAAGAATACAGGACATGTCCTGAACTGGACTGGAGGAACTCTAGGAAAGAAAATTAGCAAGCAAGGTCTAGTTCCACCTCTCATTATCCCTCCAGTCCAGACACATGGGATGTACCAAAGCAGTACCAAACAATGGGGAAAGGAACAGAACAGTCTGGCTTGCAGCTCAGAAGTGCACAACCCTCTGAACCAGAGCATTTTGTGCCACTAAGACATGAAGTAAGGAGGACATAACTTGCCCATGACACTGAGCCAGGCTCTGCTGACAAAGCAATGTACCCTTTGGCAGTAGCAAAAGGAATCAGAGACAGAAGTGACTGGTCCTCCATGCCTTGTCAACCGGTTCATCCTGAAAAACCTCCAAAGACAGTGTGGCATGAAGCCCCCCCCCCCCCCATCTCCTTAAAGGACACACAAAGGAATGGCAGGCAACCAAGTTACACAGTAGCTAGACTAGAGATGCCCATTAGTCACTGAAAACAAAGGGTAGGGACACACACAAGGAAACGTGAAGCCACCAAGAAACTAAAAAAGGAGAGTTTCAAGGACCATGAACATTGCCAAAAATATGTCCAGAACATGTCCAAATTCCTATCCATGAAACCAGCAGTCCTCTGTGCCAATTCAGCCAGAACACCTTGAAAAGGAATCTCAACATCTATTCAATCATAACTTAATCTCAAAAGGTTACTAGAGGTTTCAAGCCAATAAAACCCTGCATTTTGGGTTTTGTTTTGTTTTTAAACCAAAGAAAGGCACCCTGCATTCTATCTCCAAACTTGTGAGCAGCACTGAGCCCGCACCTCTCCAAGCTGTATGGATACAATTCCTCTCAAAATGACCAACCACCAGAATCCTGAGAGAAAGAATCCATCTCCTCACTCAACCAACAAAGACCGACAAATAGAGGTGACCTACATGAAGCGGTGGGTACACCCCTACACCATACTGATCTTTATCTGCTGTCATATACTATGTTACCATCCACTGCAACTTAATTTAGGCAAAAATTATTCTGCTTGAATTGAACCATTAAGCCATGAGGAAAATTAGGTTCTCCATCTCTGGACTCAGCCCCCTGAAGGGCCGACCCATAACAAAAACAAAACAAAAAACACACATACCACGGCCTCCATGGTTAGTCTAACAAATAGTCTGAAGCACCAGCTGGTCTCTAAACTCTGAGGCTAATGCCCCTAGAGCCTTCAGGGGAGTGCGCAGCACAGACCTGGCTCCACATTAGGACTCCTAGGACCTCTTCTGAAAATACAAGCATTTGACAGTGCCTGGAGGCTCTCACCACCCCCCCCCCCACCCCCCGTTTGACCTCCTCTCAACTTGCATCCAACACAACTGAATTGCTAGGTCTCAGGAACCACAATCAGCCTGACAACCTCAACGGAAATCAGTCCATGAACCTCTGTTTTGTGGATCCAATCACCTGGGCCTTCAGTGATAGCAATTTATGGCAGCTCAAGCCCCTTGCTCTCACCAAGCACCATTGTTGTCCAGCCAGGTTATCAACCTTGGGAGTGATACTTGCCCCTATGAGCCAATCCTGCACCCACAGTTCTGACAGCTCCAATCTCAACCAGGAATGACCTGATCTCTGCCATGAACGACCAGAACCCTACCACCAGCTCCACCACTGTTCCACTCCTGGGGCACCAAGAATCCCTAAGGCCTCTGCAACCCTACATTCCTACCCCAGGAAACTGGAGGATGGCCCCCCAAGTTCCCCATGAAGTTAAGTGCAACTGGCAAAGCCCATAGGTGAGCCCTGAATACCTGCTCACAACTGCCCTTCCTTTACGTGGTTATATGCCGCCTTTTTTCCCCCTTTTTATCCAGCAGTCAGCGAGAACTCGTGACAGTGACTATGAGTTAGAAGGCAGGTAACCGTCAGGGAGAGTCATTACAGTCTTGTCCCTTGGAACGAAGTTAACAGTTTGAGATCTTATCCATGAACCAATAACCCACAAGACAGCCAAATCCTCTGTTTAGACCAATCCTATAATTACTGCAAAACACACCATCGAACAATTTAAACCAAAAGCAAGTAAGGGCTGAAAAAAATAAAACTAGCAAATGCTGAGCTTTACTGGGAAAACTAAGCTAGAGAAATTAGTATGGTAAAATGTCACTTGACACTATTACTGCCTTACTAAACCAGGGAAAGAACAGAAGCCATTCTTTCTGACAAGCTCTCTCTTACCTAAGGCAGAAGGATCCTTCTTTTTGACAAAAAACTACCAACCCAAACTTGCCAACGCTCAGCTAAAATGAAACAGGCCCACTATGTGTAGCATAAGGCCTTACTACAAAAGTTGAAAGCCCAAGCTCTGGCTCCCACGTAGACAGACTACTGAAACCTGAGGAGCAGAAACAGCCTAGGAGAAAGTCATAGCACTCCTATTCTGTCCCTGAACAGGCAACATGCAAGATTAAGAGCAATTCGTAACAGTGACTCCTATCCCCAAACCAGGACCTTAATACAAAACCTTCTTACTAAAGAGCATGACAGATCTTAGATTAAGCGAGAAAAATGAAAGGAGAAAAACTACCCAACTGATGGGAAAAGTGCACCTCCTTTTACCACACAGCCCAAGAAGACCACAGTTCCCCACCACCTAGCAGAGGCACTGTGGAAGACTGAGGCTGCCAAGAATACTCACTATCATCCATTGTCCAGCAGAAACAGCTATGAGCACCTCTCAAAATCCATGGACCAACTGACCATGTGAAACTTCCACATACTAAAAACTAACTCCCAGCATTGACCGCGCAAGATCAGAACCAAGAGCCCAGTGCAGAGGATGAAGGAAACTCCTGTCACAGATCATCCTTGTCCGTCGTCTTATCCTGATTTTATTCACTTATGATTATTTTGTATAAATTGCTACCGCAGTAGCATACACCTGGGCCAACCTCTAGTCTTATGGAGGATATACATCTAGCATGATGTTCACAGGAGAATACGGACCACCTTGAGTAAGGCTTGTAGCAACAGAAGGTACTGAAAACAGCATGAATCCTGCTCCGGTTACTCATTATGAGGAGACCCTCTTGAAAATAAACACCATAATATGAAACTAACATCATCATGAGAGACTGTCCCACACAGAAAAAGTCTAGTTTCTAGCGTGGAGCTCCAAGAATCTTGGCACACTCCACCTTGACTTCATGCTACCACACGATGGCAATCTAACTTCTCGATGGGATGACACAAACTGACAAGGGTTGGAACCAAGTCAATACCATATTGCTGAAGGCCAAATAATCCTGTGGATTTTATTACTGCGTAAGGCAGTGTTTGAAACTCCATTGCAATATATCTATATATCCTGCAGCCCGACCGATCAAGAGGTGTGCCCTGAGGCTGTCAAAAATCACACATGAAAGAATTAAAAAAATAAAATGGAGCGAGCCAGCCTCCATTCACTATCATATTGCAATAAGCAGACTAGATAATGCTGAGAGTAGTAACTTAGTCCAGGAAAAAGGTATTCTTTTATTTAACTTAAAGCATTTCTTTTGTTTTACTTTTAAGTAGACTTCAAAAGATTAAAACCTACTTCATCAGACCAGAACAGGCATACATCAAAAAACAGTGGTGGGGAGGGACTTACAACCGAAGCAAAAAAGCGCCAAATGTTCAATATCACACATATACCACATAAGAGATCTTGTATACATCTGGTTGCCTCAAGATCCCTCTTGTACCACCCTAGCTACTGTAGGTACTTATAAATTAGATTTTAAAGGTAGTAAATAAGGGAATATCATGGCAGGAAACCAGCCAACAGAAAGAAAGGCAGAGTTAAATCCCAGCTATGCCAAAGCCCCCAACATAGCCCAAAATCTGTTGTGCTCTTTTCTTTTTCTTTTTTAAACTCACTGCAATGTCTGCCAAAAATAAAAATGGTGGCAGTTCCCACCAACAACTGCTCTGCGGAAACTGAGGGGCCCATTGCAGTACTCTGACAAACGGGCTGTCCTGGAAGCCCTGTCCAAAGCTGGAAAAAACACTGTGGTGTACCTCGCCACACAGCCCCAGATGCTCACTCTGCCTCAATACTGCTACAATGAGAAATACCAAAGGCTGAGGCTGAAGGAAAATGGCGGAACCTCTAAAAATGAACACAAAGCTGGGCTAGCCTCCTTCACAGCAACCGACTGCAACTGCGGCGCTAGCCGATCTCAGCCTACTCGCCTCTGGACCATACAAGGGACCAGTGGCTCGAGTTCTGCCGTTCAGCTTCTAATCAAGACCTCTCCAGAGGCTGTTTTCATACGGAGTGCTGCCTACCATACATGCCATAGGCACTACAGCACCACATTTAAGGGAACGTTCACCAGCATCAGGACCTCTGTACATAGTAGGCCTGCCCTCACCCATCGCACACGGAGGGAACATCCCTCTAGCTTCAACTAGATCAAGTGGACCTCTCCCCGTTAACCAACTGTTTCAATGCCATATCTGAATGGCTCCTGTCACAAAACCTTAGAATTCAGCACAAAAAATCTGAGGTGCTTTTCATAACAAGGAACCCATTCTTCAGCCCACCTCAATACTTGAAGGTGAAAGAAGCCGATCTTCAAGCAAAACCTACAATTTGTTACCTGGGAGTTACACTGGATCAAAACCTTGACATGAAAGCACACATAGCGAACACGGTAAGAACTATCTTTTTCAAGATCCGTTCACTCAGACATCTACGCCCCCTGCTTGAACCGGATGATTTTCGGACAATTTACCAGGCCCTGATAATACCACATTTTGATTACGCCAATACCATATTACAAGGTCTCCCCCAATCCACTTTGAACCCCTTACAACTCGCCATGAATAGTGCAGCGAGGGTTCTTCTTGCCCTTGCCCTAAGAGAGACCATGTGACTCCCCTTCTAATGCAGTTACACTGGCTTCCTATACATGCCAGGATCTTCTTCAAGACAGCGCTGCTGACATTCAAAGCGGTCAATGATCTCTCCTCCTCTTCACTATCTGACCTTATCCAAACAGCAGCCCCTAGTAGACCAAGAAGATCCACAGCAATAAATATGCTAACATTACCAAGAGAATTAACAAGATGCACCTCGGCAACTGCAAACAGGGCATTCAGTCTCTGCGCCCCAAGAATCTGGAACTCCTTACCAACAAACATCAGGTCTACCACCAACCTAATCCAGTTTAGGAAGGCCCTTAAACACTTCCTTTTCCTCAAATACTTCCTAGAGAACAATGAATCACATTCCACTCAATCTCTTACAACTGTTCCAACACACCTTGTCAGCCAGAGGACCACACCATGTAGAAGAAGTACTTGACCATTAAATCTCACTCTATATTTTTCTATGACACTGTTCTTGTAAATAGTTATCTTTAGTTATCCAAGTTAGCATTCCTGTTATTTGTAAACTCAGACTATGTACCCGTCTGATTGTTACGTTCCATGTAAACCGCGCTGATGCCGAATAGTGCGGTATAGAAGAAATTTAAATAAATAAATAAAAAATAAACTGTTGCTATCCATCAAAGGTCTGAACAGGTGTTACGGCAGGGCCCTGAATTTCTTTTCTTTTAAAAAGCATGAAATACTTTCAGAGAGCCCTCTCCCAGAGGAAAGCAAGAATCCATGCTACCAGACTGCCATTACACAAGATCTCTCACTGTTACTTCTCCAAAGTCAGGTGGGGGCGGAGAGAAGAAAGGAGGAAAGCATCTACCAAAAAAATACATCAGACCTGCTCTTCAAGAAACTCAGCGGAAGGGTAGGCAGGTGAGGGGGGACCCGGTACCACCAGGCTCTGCACTCCAGGGCTCCAAGGATAGACTGCCATCCTGTGCCCTTGGCGCGCTTCAGCCACCCTATAATCCTCTCTTTCCCATCCATTCCAGGCTGCACAGGTTTAGCTAACTTCCATCTACTAGAGACTAAGAAATACTGGCGAGAGCAGGGCTCTATTGTCCCTGAGCAAAGCGCACTTCGCAATGGGCCTCCGAACCAGGCAGACTGGCATCAGTCATCAGCGGGATCCAACTCTGTAACTTGAGGGGCATGCCCTTTTCCAGGTTGCCCAGGCGAAGCAACCATCGGAGAGCTGACTTGGTCTTCTGTGGACAGGGGAGCTCTCTGCAACGGTCCATGTATGCCCATGGAACCAGTTCGAGTGTGGCTGCCATAGTCCCAAGGATCTGTAGATTATGCCAGGCAGACAGCGCTGACATTTTCAGAAACTGGCGCACCAAGAGCCACAGCCCCCCGCGCATGATGTTCTGAAAGATGACTTTCCCTATGCAGGTGTCAAAGCGCGCTCCCAAATACTCTAGTTCTTGGCCTCATTGACCACCCAACCAAGACTGTGTAGCAACTGCACCACCAGCATCATTTCCCTTTTGCTTTCATCCCTGGACTTCGCCCTGATAAGCCAGTTGTCGAGGTACAGATGCACGAGAACTCCTTCCTTGCAGAGCACCGCCGCTACCACCACCATGACCTTGGTAAAGGTATGAGGAAATGTTGCCAGACTAAACAGCAAAGCCCGAAACTGGAAATGCCCCATCAGCACTGCGAAGCGGAGAAACTGCTGATGTTCTGGCCAGACAGGAATGTGCAGATATGCCTCTGTGAGATCGAGAGACAACAGAAATTCCCCGCTTCTCACTGCTACTATGACAGATCGCAACGTTTCCATATGAAAATGTGGTACCCGCAGGCAATGGTTCACCCACTTGAGATAGAGAAATCAGGCAAAAGGAACCTTCCTTTTTGGGCACCATGAAATAAATGGGAGTACCGACCGTAACCATACTGGTCTCTGGGAACCGGCACCATGGCCCTTAACTGCAGGAGCCGTGTCAAGGTGTCTTTTACCACCGCCGCTTTGCCTGGCATCTTGAAGGGGGACTGAATGAAAGAGTGGCCTACTGGACAAGCCCCCCCGAATGAGCTCCAGGACCCATTTGTCCATCGTGATCTGGACCCAGACGGGATAGAAATCCCGCAATCGACCTCCCATAGGTTCCATTCCCACCTGGGCCCCCCTCACTTCATTGTACTTTCTTGGGCCCCGAGGACAAAGCAGCACCTAAACCCCTGCCCGCTCCTCGAAAACCTCAAAACCCTTGTCCCCTAGGGGAGAATCTGCCCCTCTGGTAAGAAGTAAAGCAGGACATACGAAAGCACTTAAAGTCCCATGGCTGTCCTCTACTCGAAAGCGGATTGCAGCTCTGACTCTGCTTATCCTTGGGCAGGCAACCTCCCTTGGATTTGCCCAAGTCCTTGACCAATTTGTCCAGCTCCTCCCCAAAGAGAAGTTTCCCTATGAAGGGGAGTTTGCTAAGGTGGGATTTGGAGTTACTGTCTGCTGCCCAGTTCGGAAGCCACAGGTAGTGTCACGCTGCCACCATCGAGGCCAGGCTCTTCAAGAGTCCTCTAATGAGATCGCAGTGGATGTCAGCCAGGTAGGCCACCCCCGACTTCAATTTGGCCGCCTCCTCAGACAGGTCCACTACTGGCTTTCCCCGCTGTTGAACCTGTTGTGAACAGCAGAGACAGACTCTAGCTAACCAGGCCCCATAGATGGAGGCCTGCATGGAAAAGGTGTCAATATCAAAAGCCTGCTTTAACAAGGTGTCCAACTTCCTGTCCTGGCTATCCTTGAGCTGCACTGCCTTCTATCGGAATTGTCATCTTTTTAGTGACCGCCGACACTGCCATGTCCACACTAGGTGAGCGAAGCAGTTCACATTCTTGTTCCAGCAACAGGTACAGACGCATCATGGTGCGCACCCCTTGAGGCCTGCTTCTGGCAGATCCCACTCATCCTGGATCATCTCTATGCACCAGGAAAACCTTCTGCGTTTTCCACACTGCCTGTAGCAGCGGCTCCTCTAGTTCCTCAACTTCAGCTGGTAGGCTAGTGCGCATATTAAGGGCCTTCAAGGACTTCCCGATCAGCGCTAGCAACTTTTCTCAATGGAATATCTGTACAGTCCAGGATTGATCCTCCTGCTCCAGGATCTTGCTTTCTTCCAATTCTTCACCTTGCAAATCTAGCTCCATGTCCAGGTTTTCTCCTTCCGGCCCTTCCAATAAATGGAAATTACACTAACCTGGTAATTGTAGTTCCTGGAGGGTCCAGTTTAGTCCTCCACAATCGGGTAGTGCACCTTCTCCTGCAGCCTGGAGACTGGACCAATCAAATCTTCTGTAGTATATATATGCAGGCGGAGCTCCCAGAAGCCCCCAGTGTACTAGTAACAAAGCATACTTAACGAAGCAACACATTAGATTAATATACAAAATGACATAATTAAAGAACAATTGGTTCCCCCCAATAAAAATCCAACTCCCTCCCCAAACGAGGAAGTCAGAACACTGCAGTGCGCCGGTACCGACGCCCGGTAAACCAAACACAGCTCCCCAAGAGAAATCCCAGGAGCCGACTGAACACCCGGGAAAAGGAAGAGCCATAGCAAAAAACGCGGCTGTAAAGAAAAAAAGGCTCGAACGGAAAAGAGGAACCGTCTTATGATCAACCGTTCGGCAAAGCGCGCCGCATTATTATAGCAGATAGTCGGGAGGGAAGGAGGACTAAACTGGACCCTCCAGGAACTACAATTACCAGGTTAGTGTAATTTCCATTTCCTGTTCGGTAATCCAGTTTAGTCCTCCACAATCGGGATGTAACAGAGCAGTCAAGACCGGGCGGGACCTTGCCATCCGGCGCGCAGAACCGCCGAACCAAAACAGGAATCCCGAGCCGCTGACACATCCCAACGATAGTGTTTACTGCAAATATGCAGAGACGACCAAGTGGCCGCCTTACAGATATCTGCTGGCGGAACTAGGCTATACTCCGCCCAAGAGGTCGCCTGAGCCCTAGTGGAATGAGCCCGTAGCCCCTCCGGAACAGACCGCTGCTGCAACAGATACGCAGACGCGATCGCTTCCTTGAGCCATCTTGCAATGGAGGCCTTAGCTGCCGCTTCCCCTTTACGCGCACCCCCGAAGAGCACGAAAAGGCGGTCAGTTTTCCGAAAAGTCTCGGTAGCCTTCTGATAACGACGAAGCGTACGCCCCACATCGAGCCGGTGAAGACCTTTGTCCGCCGACCCGACCGAGGGCGAAGCAAGCACCGGAAGG
Source organism: Ichthyophis bannanicus (assembly GCA_033557465.1). Taxonomy (NCBI): domain Eukaryota; kingdom Metazoa; phylum Chordata; class Amphibia; order Gymnophiona; family Ichthyophiidae; genus Ichthyophis; species Ichthyophis bannanicus. The sequence goes on along the minus strand of CM066032.1, from coordinate 1,360,967,026 downwards.
AACACTGCCTGATTCATGTGAAAAGGAGACACTACCTTTGGCAAAAAAGAAGGGACCGGACGGAGGACGATCTGATCCGCGGAAAAAGACAAAAAAGGTTCTCGGCAGGACAATGCATGCAGATCAGAAATGCGCCGCGCCGAACAGATGGCTACAAGAAAAACCGACTTCAGCGTGAGATCTTTCAGGGACGCCCTACTCAGGGGCTCAAAAGGTTCACGAACCAGGGCCCGCAGCACTAGATTCAAGTCCCACGGAGGAACGAAAATCCTGCGGGAGGGCCGCAAATGAAAAACAGTCGTAAGAAAACGACGTACGTCCGGATGAGAACCGAGGAGACGGCCTAAAACTTTGCCTCGATAACAAGAGATAGCCGCCAACTGGACTTTCAGGGAACCCTCCGCAAGGCCCTTAGCAAAAGCATCCTAAAGAAAACTTAAAACGACGGAAACGGAAACCGTCGCCGCCCGGACTCCACGCCGGGAGCACCAGTCTTCAAAGATCCTCCAAATCCGAACGTAAGTAAGAGAAGTGGACGTTTTCCTCGCCCGCAGTAGGGTAGAAATCACCGCGGGGGGAGTAACCCTTCTTTTTCAGCCGAGCCCTCTCCATGGCCAAACCGTAAGCGAGAATCGACCCACTTGGGGCATCCGCAAGGGTCCCTGAAGAAAAAGATTCAGCAGCGTGGATAGGAGCCAAGGAATGCCGTCGCTCAGCCGGACCAGATCGGCATACCAGGGCCACCCAGGCCAGTCCGGGGCCACCAGTAACACTCGACCCCGATGGCCCTCGATGTGCTGAACGACCCGGCCAATCAGAACCCACGGAGGAAAGACAAAGAAGGCCGGACGTTGGCCACGGCTGAATGAGAGCGTCGAGCCCCTCGGACATGCGCTCCCTTTGCCTTCTGAAGAAGCGTCCTGTCTCGGCCGATTGAAATGTCGCCATGAGATCCATGATGGGCGGCCCCCCCCCGACGAACTATTTGCGCGTAAACTTGCGGGTTTAGCTCCCACTCTCCGGGGTCCACCCGCACTCTGCAGAGAAAATCGGCCTGAACATTGTCTGCGCCTGCAATAGGTGCTGCCGAGATGGCCGGAAGACGAGACTGCACCCAATTGACCAAGGCCATCGCTTCTGATTCCAGGGCCATGCTGCCGGTGCCCCCTTGGCGATTGATGTAAGCTACGGTGGTCGCAATGTCCGAGAGGACTCGCACCGGCCGGTCGAGAACTAGGGCTTTGAGGCCAAGAGGGCTAGCCGCACCGCCCGCAATTCGAGGCGGTTGATCGACCAAGAAGTCTCCAGGGGAGACCATTCCCCTTGAGCGAAGCAGGTCTCGCAGTGAGCCCCCCAGCCGGTTAAGCTGGCATCCGTTGTGAACGGAACCCAAAGTGGAGGCTCCAGGGAATCCCCCGCGCCAGGTTCTCGGAGGAGAGCCACCACCGGAGTGATCGGCGAACCGCCCTTGGGCAAGTCAATCTCCTGTTCAACGAGTCGAATTGGTTGGACCAACGGCGCAGCAGAGCACTCTGCAGCGGGCGCATGTGGAAGCGCGCCCAGGGCACCACCTCCAAGGTTGCTGCCATCGTACCGAGGAGCTGCAGGTATCACCATGCAGACGGAGCGGGCATCCCCCTGAAGAGTCGGACAAGAGACCGAATGTGGCGCTCCGGCAGGCACACCAAGCCCCGTGCTGTGTTGAGGCTCACTCCCAGATACTCGAGATCCTGAGTCGGGCACAGACAACTCTTGCATTCTTTCTCCACCCAGCCGAGGGACCGCAGCAGAGCCACCACCCTGCTCGTGACGTGCACACACTCCCGACTGGACTTTGCCCGAATCCACCAGTCGTCGAGATACGGATGGACCAGGATGCCCTCTTTGCACAAGGCCGCCGCGACCACTACCATCACATTTGTGAAGGTGCGGGGGGCCGTGGCGAGACCAAACGGCATGGCCGGAAATTGGAAGTGGCCCCACGGAAGAGCGAAGTGGAGAAACCGTTGATGAGACGGCTGGATGGGAATGTGTAATGTGGTCTGCAGCGGCTGTGGAAGATCCTGCAGCAGGGGCTCTGAGGAGGGGGGAGATAAGGTGCTGAGGGACCCAGCTAGCAACGCAGTGGGTATGGGGAAAGCCTCCGGGATGCAGCGTGCAGGTGGAACACAAGCAAGCTATTAATGTTCCCTTCGGCTGATTACATTTCACATATAATACAGCCAGAGAAAAAAGCATTGTAGAGACTTAAACCACCTTTCCTCTTCTTGTGTGGGGTTTCATTTATTTATTTATTTATTTATTTTTTTTGCATTTAAAACAAAAAGCAAGGAAGGCTCAGGGAAACCCAAGACTGTTTAAGAAAAGGATTTTGAAACTCCACGTGCCTCCACAGCATGATTAAGTGTGGAAACTGCTGTTTAGAGCTGTTTCCTCTAAAAAGAAACACTGAAGAGAAAAACAAAACAGCCGCTGGCACCGAAAAACTGTCAGGTATTCACAGAACTGAGAAGGGAACTGTCAGTCATTCACTGTGCTGGCATAGAGAAACTTTCAAGGTCAGGGTAAGGCAATTACAGTGACTGAAAGTAGGGAAATTAGAGTGGGATCCCTCCGCTGCCATTCAGACCTCCATGGTAGGGGCTGAAAGGTGTTTCTGGGGAGGGATGTAGAAGCGCAATCCAGCCGTAGGAAAATTACAGTGAGCATGCTTAATTAGGCCGAGCCCAAAACAGTCAGGATCCAAAACACTGACTTAAAACCTCAACCAAATGGTATATTGAATAAGACAGGTACAATAATCAGTAGGACGTACAAAGTAACCCGGCTGCAGTTTGTGGACTAAAAAGTCAAAGTAGGAACTTCCAAACTCAGGGGCAGCCGGTCCGGATACAGCTGAAAGCATCCCAGAGCAGCTGAGGCAAGGAAGAAAATACAAAAACAGAGTACTCAGTTTTCTTACAGAAAATGATACCTGAACTTCCTGGAGGTATCCAAACTCTCGTGGTAAAGACTCAGTGCAGCGTAAAGCCAATGGAGAGCTCCCCCGAAGCCAAGCTCCGGAGTTCCCAAGTTCCTCAGGGGAAGCAAGATGCTGGGGGAAGAGCAGAGCTGATGCCTGAGGTCCCTGTGTTTCTTCTGACAGCCTATGCAGCGTAAACCTGAATAAGGCACAGGGAGAACTAAAAAGAAATAACTGCGTCCCGCAGGAACAGGCATTTAACAATATTCCCCATAATAGGTAATGCCTCAGCCAGCCTTCTTTGTTGGGCACAGTGGGGAATGGAACCCATGAGCCCTGCACCCTTCGTCAGTGACTCAGCATTGTACTGTGGCTCTGAATTGCATACTGTTCTCTATCCATGCCTTCTGTACTTTTTATCCATTATGTTCATACATAGGCAGAGAAAAAAGTAACCTCTGCACAACTGACATCTAGCAAGTGTTGTGGAAAAAACTGAAACAGCAATATAGCTGTTAGAAGCCAGCAGAGAAGTAATCTGGCTTCCCGCCAAAAACCGAGGCTCATTAGCTATTCAAAATGGCCACCAGCAAAAATAAAACACCAAAAGAGTGAAGTAAAACCCCCAAAAGCTAAGGAATTAACTTTAAAAAGTCAAAGAAGAAGGTGGGAGGGTTGCAGGCATGAGAGAAATGCCTAAAATCGCTGAAAAATCAAGAAAAATCAATCGAGTTACCACAGAGCTGCAAACAGCAATGGGAGAAGACATTCCAGGTCTGAAGAAACTGCAGCACAGCTCTTGCAGATGCCAGAGTCAGTCATTGTACCTCTGCGGGACCCACAAATCACACATTGAGGTTTGGCAGCCATGCTAAGGCAACCTGCTTCCAGGGGGAAAGAAGGAAACAGGAACAGGGAAGCCCACAGCAAAGGGACTAACCTTATTCAAATCAGTACAGCTTTAAATTTAAAGCTTTATTTTTATTTTTTTTTTTTTTTTTTACAGAAAACAAAATACTCCCCAGAATCCTAGGGGTGCCCTGAGCAAAATCGCCAGCAAAAGAAACCCCAAAAATGCCAGGGGAACCCGTGCACAAGTGTTAAAAAGTGCCCTTAAAAAGCACACTTTAGAAATCCAAAATGGCCGCCGCACTTTTTCACCCACGATAAAAAACAGCGCGAAAATACAAAGGTAACCAAATAATATGGAAAAGAAAGAAAACGACCCTCTAATACAGGGCAAGCGAAAAAAATCAGGAAAAAGTGCAATTCGGAAGCCAGGGGAGCCGACAGAGCCTCTGACAATGCAAAAAACAGAGCTGAAAAGTTAAAGCAAGGAAAATTCCTACCAGCTCAGGGAACAGCAAGGAACTCAGCCAACTTCTCCAAGTGACAGGCAACGCTGTAGCAGGTATGGCTCTTCCCCGAACAGTCTTGGGGAGAGCTCAACCCAGGTTTCAGATATTCCCAGGCAGGAAGGCAGGAGCCCAATGCAGGTCTGGCTTCCCCCAGGATGTCCCCTGTGGCAATGCTCCTTTTTTTTTTTTAAAAGATACAGCTACCTAGCAAAGAAATGGTAAATAAAAGACCAGAAATAAAACCCCAAAAGAACTAACTAACTAGTGTTGCTCCTTCAAGTGTCACTTAGTGTGCCCAGAAAGGGCACAGAAGTCCTCAAGCTGCAAGGAGACTGGACACACTGGGGGCTTCTGGGAGCTCCGCCTGCATATATATACTACAGAAGATTTGATTGGTCCAGTCTCCAGGCTGCAGGAGAAGGTGCACTACCCGATTGTGGAGGACTAAACTGGATTACCGAACAGGAATGGAGATTGCCCATGCCACTCCTTTGAGGGCCTAGCCCTCTTAGGGGTTGCCACTCCATCTCCTCTCTTTCATGCCACTGTCCTCTTAGTGCTGCGTTCCGGCGCTGGGGCACTGCCTGCCACCCCCTACTGGCACAGATAAAACACCTTGTGCAGAAGTAGGAAACTGGTGAAAAAAATCCCCCAGAGCCCTACATCTCCCCGGCTCTGTGCCGTGGAGGGTCCGGGAGTAGACAAGGGCCCGCGAGCTGCCTCTGATGACAGCACGGACCCCTCTGTGTCCTGGGCCTCCCAAGACAGTGAGGGAGTTATTTCCTGCCTCAGAGTACAGGTAATGCTCCTGCGTGCAGCCTAGGCAAATGCCTGCATCAGAGACTGTCCCCTGCCGGGTGCCGCAGACCAAGCATTGCGGTCTGGCCAATATGGTGGGAAGAACTACAGCCTGTCCTCTGACCTGCCTTAAGAAGGCTTCGTATATCCACTCAACTAAATTTAGTAAAATTCAATTAAAAATTAAATGAAAACCAATACCAAGAAATGAAAAGTGAAAGAAACTAAATTAACCAAATTAAACTAACTTAAACGATCTTAGTTAAATACACCAGAGTTTCCAGTTTCCCTACCTTACACGCACGGCAGAGAGAAGTGTGGATAGCTGCCTTTCGATTTCCACCCCCCCCCCCCCGAGCAATCCCTACCAAGGGAGAAACCGCAGCAAAGGAGCTGCCTGACGTGTTGGGCCACTGAGAGGAATAAAAAAAAAGGTGCTTCTTTTTCCCACGTGCCACCACTCGTCTGACGCCACGCGGCTTTAGGCCGCACACCAGCCCAGCATGTCTCCCGACATTTAAATGCACTGCCCTGCAGCCCGGCTCCTGGAACCTAATGAAAAAACCCAACAGCCCCGCTTACCTCCTGCTGTGCGTGATTTGGCCTCAGGACAACCACAGAAGCTTGCTTTCCTTCTCCTTGCGCTCAGCCACTGTATCCTAGCTTCGGTGCTGAGGGAACTGCCCAGGAACTACCTGCTGGCTCGGTGCTGTCTGAGTGGCAACTCCTCACCCAGTGACGGGTTCGGGAAAAAACCCATGGTCCAGGAAAAAAACAAAAAAAACCCCACAAAAAACACTGCCATTCCCCCAACAAGCCCCCCCAGAACACCTGGGGGGGGGGGGGAGGATATCCTCCGTATGCCTTCTATTCTCTGGAGATGAAACAGATAGCGGCTCCTGTATTTCTGACTTTTGGATAGCTAAAAGAAAAAAAAAAAGAGAGGCCTGCTAGCATAGGAATGAAAGCAAATTAAAGAACCTAACTACCAGCTAAACGCCTTATTAGTCCCTTCAGTGAATCCAGCACCCAGGCTCATCACCTCCTCCAGCTACTTGGAGACTGAGTATACTGGTGATGGTAGGCGGTGCCAGCTGTATAAGTACACTGGTGTCATCAAAAGATGACATGTTCAGTCTCCAAACTGCTGGAAGAGGTACACTACCCAGAGGTGCAGGACTGGACTGGAGGGACGAGAAGGAACCAGTGGTTCTCAGTCTCCATCTGCTGGTAGAGGAGCATAACCTACACATCTAGTCTGAACAGGACTGGAAGGATGATGAGGAAATAGAAATTTGGTCAGATTATTCTGCCCCCACAGCTTGTATGGACTTGTTTGCACAATATTTTCTGCTATAACTATAGCTGGTATCCTGCATGGGATATGTACTCTCTGTTGTTACAGACTGAATACTGCATGTGACCCATTCCTTTTTGTATGACAAAATACTTGGCTTCATGCCCTAACATGTTGTAACCTCTGAATCCATTAATCATCTCTGGGGGCCTCTAATCCTTGTGGATAATCTGCAGTAACCCTCTCTAAGACAGCATTCTCCATCTTAGACAAAAAGCAAGCCACTTTACAGCTTTGCTCTCTTCTCACAGCCCCTAGAAAAAAGTTATCTCCTCTTACCACATGCATAATTATTCAACAATCCATTCCTTCAGTTCTCAGATCAACTGAAGTGTTTATAGAAGTGATGTTTCTATTGAGACACTCAGAAGCAGCATTCCGGATTTCAATTATCTACAGGAAGAAGAACATTTTACCTGATAAATTCTTTCCTTGAATCCTACTAGCCCAGTCCAGGAGAGTGGAATATGCTCCCTTGCCAGCAAGTAGAGGCAGACTTGAGCATCTTTCACCGATGTCATCACTAAGTGTATGTGCTAGTGCAGCACTGAGAGGAGCCAAAATGACAAGCAGCAAAACTGAGAAATTCCATAGACCACCACCAGAATGAACATCCTAGCCCTTCAGGTTGGCATCCAAGGTGACAATCATCCACTTTGGCATTTCTAGTGGCATGCCAGTCAGACAGCATAATTGCAACCACTACTGCAACTGCTCCTTACTCTCCCCCATGGTAGAGGAAGGCAAAATTAGACTTTACCTGCTAATTGTCTTTCCTTGAGTCACTCCAAGCCAGTCTAATTACTTTTGGGTTTTCTCCCTCCAACAGCAGCTGGGGACTGAGCATGTTGGGATTCTCAAGCATAAGGGCTCCCTCTACTGTCCTCAAATCCAGTCTTCTACTGACAAAGTAGACCACTCCAACGACGAGAACTCCTGTCACCTCCTAGAAAGTCCAGAGGTTGATAAACTTGACAAAAAAAACCTCACGCTAAGCCTCTAGCTCTCCTTTCTTTCATTTTTGTTTTGTTTTGTTTGTTTGTTAAGAAATACAGTCAGAACGAAATCACAGAAGGCACCAGAAGACCATGAGGCACTACACGTGATCTCCCAAAACAATATACTATGTACAAGCTACTGAGTGAATCCATGACATGGCAACAGGGCAGACTTGCTAAATCCCTCAAGTACCACCATACAGGATTCTCCTGCAGCAATTATACTGACTTCATTTATTTATTTATTTATTTAACTATTTCTTTTATACCGCCCCTTCCAGAGATCAAGGGCGGTTTACATATAACAGATTAACAGTCTTGTACACAATTTGTATACATTTTACATAGAACAGTAGAAATCAACTATTTACATTGAACAGTAAGTATAAACTTTGTAGGTATTGTAACAAAAAACAAGCAAACATATCAAACTTTGTACAAAAGTATATTTACATCGTGTAGTGTGTGTGGTGTATGGGGTAGAGATTGGCGTAGGTGCTGGAATTTAGTTCCTTTTATTTTTGTCATCTTTGGGGCGTGTGTGGGGGGGACAGGCTTGTGGTTAGATTGTTGGGGTTAAAGGAGTTTGTGCATGGGTGCCCACATTTGTGGTAGAGCTGGCTTTGGGGGAGTAGGGGATTTCGAAGTGTTCAGTGAACAGGTAGGTCTTTAATTCTTTTCTGAATTGGATGAGGTCTCTTATGGTGCGAAGTTCAATAGGGAGGTCGTTCCAGAGTGTAGGAGCAGTGAATGAGAATGCTCTAGAGCTAGTGGTATTCTTGGTTTTACAGATGGCTTTAGGTATGATGAGGGAGTGGGCTGCGTTTTGTCTGAGGGTCCTTGTCGATGTTGGAGACTGCAGTAATGTGGTTAAGTGTGAGGGGGCTATGTCGTTTATGAGTTTATAGGTTGTTAGGATAATTTTGTATTTGATTCGGCTGTTCATTACTGACTCCTTCACCTAGAATGAAATGGCTCGCGGATAGCCACTCTCAACCATTCAGAATGAGTCCTGGACTGGCCTGAAGTGATTCATAGACAGAAAATTAGCAGGTAAGGTCTAATTTCACCTTCCTTATCGTCACTCCAGGCCAGTCCAGTTATTCTGGGGATGTACCAGAGCAGTACCTAAACATGGGAAGGACCCACAAGACTGGCCTATAACACCAACGCTCCAAACCTCACATTGCCTGCTGCCTGCACATCCATAGAAACATGATGGCAGAAAAAGACCACATGGCCTATCTAGTCTGCCCTTCCATATCAACTACAATAGTCCCCTTTTTAACTTTAGAGATCCTGTGTTTGTCCCATGCTTTTTTGAATTCAGATACTGTCCTCGTGTCCACCACCTCCACTGGGAGACTATTCCACGCATCTACCACTTTATCCGTAAAGAAATATTTCTGCATATTACTCCCAAGTCTATCCCCTTTCATTCTCATCCTATGCCCCTTGTAGCAGAGCTTGCCTTGTTGAAATACCCTCCTGTGCATTTATGCCACAGAGGTATTTAAATATCTCTAACATATTGCTCCTATCTCACCTTTCCTCTAAAGTATACATATTAAGATCTTTAAATCTGTCCTCATATGCTTCATAACGCAGATCACTAACCATTTTAGTAGCCACCCTCTGCACTGACCCCAATCTGCCTAAATCCTTCTGAAGGTGTGGTTTCCAGAACTGCATTTTTTTTTTGTGCTGCCAAGTTAGTGCCGACTCCTGACGACCCAGCTGCCTCTGGGTTTTCTTAGCAATGTATCATTGGTCAGAAATACATCACCCCCTACACTGTACATCTTCTTTGGATTTTTGCAGCCCAAAAGCATGACCCTACATTTTTTAACATTAAATTTCAGCTGACATACTCTAGACCATTCTTCAAGTTTAGCTAGATCCCTCCTCATGCTGCTGACTCCTTCTTGTGTATCTACTCTATTGCAGATTTTGGTATCGTCTGCAAACAAACAAACCTTACCAGACAGTCCTTCTGCAGTATCACCAACAAAGATGTTAAGCAGAACTGGACTAAGGACAGATTCCTGGGGCACACCAATGGTAATCTTCTCCTCAGAGTGAGCTCCATTTACCTGTACCCTGTGTTGCCTCCCACTCTACCAATTTCTAACACAAATCAGTAACATAGCATATGATGGCAGATAAAGACCAGCATGGTCCATCTAGTCTGCTCAGCAAGCGGTAAGACTAGGTGCACCTGCCGCTTCATGCGGGTCACCCCTCCCTATGTCTATGTTTAGGGGTGTACCCATCGCTCCATGTAGGTCACCCCTTTGGGTTCAGATATAAGACATAGTCATGTTTATTTTGATTTTATCCTGTTGCTATAAAAAGGGATCCACTGTGTCTGTCCCATGCCATTTTGAATTCTGCCACTGTATTTGCCCCCACCACTTCCATCAGGAGGGCATTCCAAGCATCCAATGATAAAGTATTTTCTGATGTTGCCTTTCAGTTTATCCCCTTGCAGCTTCATGTTATGTCCTCTAGTTTTACAGATTCCCCGTCTTTGGAAGAGGTTTGTTTGTTCATTAAAAAATATTTAAAGGTCTGAATCACATCTCCCCTGTCCCTCCTCTCCTCCAGAGTGTAGATATTTAGGTCTTCAAGTTTCTTCTCATACGTCTTGACGCAGGCTCCAAATCATTTTGGTTGCCTTCCTCTGAACCGTTTCCAGTCTTTTTATATTCTTTGGGTCTCCAAAACTGAACACAGTATTTCAAGTGAGGTCTCATCAGCGACTTGTATAGTGGCATTATATTATCTCTTCCTTTCTGCCGGTAATTCCCCTCAGTATCAACCCAGCATCCTTCTGACTTTTGCTACCACCTTGTCACACTGTTTCACCACCTTGAGATCCTCAAAAAACAATCACTCCGAGGTCCATCTCCTTGTTTGTGCACACCAACCTCTCGCCCCCTAGTGCATACAATTCCCTTGGATTTCTGCTATCCAAGTGCATGACACTGCACTTCTTCACATTAAATCTTAACTGCCAAGCATTAGACCCTTCTCCCAGCTTTTGTAGATCTTTCCTCATGTTATCCACTCCCTCAGGGGAGTCCACTCTGTTGAAAATTTTCGTGTATCTGCAAAAAGACTGACTTTTCCATTCAGTCCTTCAGCAATATCACTCACAAATACACTGAAGAGTACCGGTCCCAGGACCGAACCCTGGGGCACACCGCTAATCACCTTCCTTTCATCCGAGTGAGTTTCATTTACCGCCACCTTCTGCTGTCTGTCTGTCAACCAATTTCTGATCCAGTTCACCACCTTGGGACCCACCCCCAAGCTGTTGAGTTTATTGATAAGTCTCCTATGAGGAACAGTATCAAAGGCTTTGCTGAAATCTAGGTAGATCACATCCATCACATGCCCTTGATCTAGTTCTCTGGTCACCCAGTCAAAGAATGCAATCAGATATGTTTGGCAAGATCGTCCTTTGGTAAAACCGTGTTGCCTCGGATCATGCAACATGTTGGTTTCAAGGAAGTCCACTATTCGCTCTTTCAGGAGCACCTCTATTACTTTTCCCGCCACAAAGGTAAGGCTTACTGGCCTGGAGTTTGTCCCTTCTTCCCTGCTGCCACTTTTGTGAAGAGGTACCACATCAGCCATTCTCCAGTCCTGTGGAACTTCTCTTAGCTCCAAGGATCTATTAAAAACATCCTTTAACAGCCCTGCAAGAACCTCTCTGAACTCTTTCAGTATCCTTGGATGTATCCCATTTGGTTCCATGGCCTTGGACACTTTCACTTTTGCAAGCTGCTCTAACACATCATCTTCTGTGAATGGTGTGGTATGTACTCCATTCCCATTTGTATATTTGTCAATCACAGGTGGTCCTTCTCCAGGATTTTCTCTAGTAAAAACAGAGCAGAAGTATTTGTTTAGCATTTTCATTTTTTCAATGCCACTTTCCACAAATCCGTTCCCTGCATTTTTTGAGTCCTGCAATTCCACCTCTGATTTTCTTCCTCTCCCACATATACTTAAAAAATGTTTTGTCACATCTTTAGCCATATTTTTTCTGCCTTTGATTTTGCTATCCTTATTTCTCTTTTTTAGTTTGATCCTGTATTCTTTTCTGTGTTTCTCCGTTTGCAAACTTTTGAATTTTTTGAAAGCTGTGTTTCCTTGACGTTATTTGGGCAGCCACTTCTTTGGAGAACCAAAATAGGTTTCCTTTTCCTTGTTTTGTTTTTAAACTTTCCTTACATGTTTTTATCTGTTGCCCCTTTTATTGCCTCCTTTAGTTCAGCCCATTGCAATTCCACTTCCCTTAACCCCTCCCAATCTGCCAACTCCTCCCTTCAGGTATTTGGCCATTTAACTGAAGTCAGTGTTTTTGAAGTCTAGGACTCTGAGCTTGCTGAGACTGGATTCTACCTTGGCTTTTATCTCAAACCACACCGTGTGATGATCCCTGCTGCTCACATGGGCACCCACCCAGATATGCCACACGTATCTCCATAGGTCAGCACTAAATCCAGCACAGAGATCTCCCTGGTCAATTCCATCACCATTTGTCTAAATAATACATCTTGGAAGGCATCCACAATTTTTTTGGTTTTACTTCTTTCCAGATTTGCAGAAGGAATACTCCAATCCACATTGGGTACATTAAAGTCACCCAATATGTTCACTTCCCCCCCTTCATGGCTATGTTTGCAATATCAGCAATCAATTCGCTATCCATTTCTTTGGTTTGAGTTGGAGGCCTGTAGACTCTCAATCCCATATGGTTTACCCCCCTTTTCCCCCCCCCCCCCCAATTTCACTATAGTTTGTTCTTTGTCTTGGTGGCGATATGTGGTTGAGCTAATCATATCGTCAGCAATGAAGTCATCGACTCGCTTTAAATGCTGAGAGGTAAGGTGACGGATCCTTCCTTTTGTTAGCAGCGGTAGATGCGCTTTCAAGTATGTCTCTGCCCTCGTCCTTCACAATGTCGGCATTTTTTCAGAGCCTTGTGGTCCCTTCAGCGGTTTACTAATTGATGTCTTGGCGAGCTCTAAACATTCATTCTAAAATTTGCTACGGGACCATCTTAAAGTTTTAATATTAGACATTGTTCACTTCCTTGTATCTTTTTATGCTGCCTGCATATCATACTCATTGGTTCAACTGTTAGTTTTTGCAGTTGTCGTTTTGAGACCACTGGTGAAATGTTCAGGCACGTATATATCTCAGACCACTGCGCTATTGACAGTCACTTTTCATCCCTTCACCGTCCTGGGGCGGTTTGTATTGGCTTCCTCTTCTAATGGCAGTTTGGTCAATTAGATACTACATGAGCTGAAGATTACAAAGGTATCTTATGAATTGTCTTCTGCTATATAAATTATTTTAGACGTATCAACTGAGTTTAGAAATCCCATTTTTAATGTAACTTGGGAATAACTATATGGGCATTATCCTAGTCCATATAGAACCTTATGAATTGTTTTCCCTGGTGTAACTCCCCTGTATATAATTAATTGGGTTTCCTCTTTTCTGTTATAATCACAATATATCTTTCACAGTTATCTTACATAGAGTGGTGAGTAACTTGGGGTAGATGTTTCCCCCATATATCCATTGTTTATTGAAGACTCGCATAATTATTGACTTTTTAAATTTTATTACTTTTTTTTTAAAAAACTTTGGCTCTCTACATATCTATTGCAATTATCATTATTTTTATTGTATATATGTGTTATGATTAAGAACATAAGGAATGTCATACTGGGTCAAACCAAGGTCCATCAAGTCCAGTATCCTGTCTCCAAGAGTGGCCAATACAGGTTCCCAAAAGACACACATGTTCCACAATGCTCATCCTGTGGTAAGCAATCGATGTCCCAGGTCCTTTTGTTTATGAACCTTTCCCTCCAGGAACTTGTCCAAACCTTTTTTAAACCAAGCTATACTAACAGCTTTTAACATCCTCCAGTAACGAATTCCAGAGTTTGATTATGCGTTAAGTGAAAAAATATTTTCTCTCATTAGTCTTAAATGGGTTACATTATAGATTCATTGCGTGCCCTCTAGTCTTTTTACTTTTTGATGGTGTAAACAGAGTAATTATTTAACAGGTTTTATATACTGCTTTTTCATTTCAATCAAAGCTTGGTAACTTAAGCTTGGTAATGTACATTAAACAGGGATATTTGATAACTTGGATTTTTCTGAGGCAATGGAGGGTTAAGTGACCAATGGAGGGTTAAGTGACCAAGGCCACAAGTAGTGCTAATGGGAATCAAACCCTGGTCTCTGGATTCCCAAGCCAGTGCTCTAACCATTAGGCTACTCCTCCTTACCTGCTAATTGGCGTTCCTGAAGGAACTCCAGTCCAGTCCCGCACTACTGGGTAATGCCCCTCTTCCAGCAGCTTGGAGACTGAGCATGTCATCTTTTTGATGACCCTGGTATACATATACCGCTGGCACCTCCCACCAGCTCTAGTAATCTAATGACAAAGCAGACTCAGCGGAGAAACAAATAAGTAGTCAAACAAATCTAACTGCAACTCTACAAACAATCTATGTTCCCCCCTCCCGGAAGGGATGTCCCACCCCACTCCCCCAACAAGGACGACATTTACCTGTAACTCGACTCGCCATCAAGACCAAATAGCAAGGAGACAGATAGGTGCACATTCCACCCCCACAGTCCTCACCCTGCAAGGCGTGCCAAACAAGATTCCCTGACCCCTTGTACCTTATCCTTTGGGCCGGGGTCGTATTATCAGTATCTCATATGGACCCACTCAAGGTGTGATCTGGGACCAGACTGGAGTTCCTTCAGGAACGTTAATTAGCAGGTAAGGTCTAATTATTCTTTCCTAGTCATCCCTCCAGTCCAGTCGCGCACTTCTGGGATGTAACAGAGCAGTTCGATCAATGGGAGGGACCTGCGAGACCGGCCCATTGGACCAATCCATTGAAAAAGGCTCTATTTGCTGGATGACTCTGCCTATAACTGCCCAAGGGAGAAAAAAAAATATACAGTAGCCCCTCCATGGGCCACCTCTGTACCAGAGCATCCTCGCCCTCCGGCATCCTCGCCCTCCGGCATCCTCGCCCTCCGGCATCCTCTCTTACCTCCTGCTGAAAGGACGGCTCACCTTGGCTAAACCCCACCTCTGCCCATTCCATAAGTCTTTCTGCCTCTTCCTCCAAGGAGGCGCTGTCCTTGCCTCCCTGGCAGTTGATGTAGGCCACCGTGGTCACATTCTCTGAGAAAACCCGGACCACCATTTCCTGAAACCACCACTCAAAGATCTGGAGCACTAGTGCTACCGCCTGCATCTCTACCTTGTTGACAGACCAGAGGGTATCGTGAGGGCTTCAGCGCTCCTGGCCAATGGCTCCCCAACTGGACAGGCTGGCATCAGTAATCAGCGGGATCCACTGCGGAGGCTCGAGGGGCATACCCTCCACCAGATTCCCTGGACGGAGCTACCACCTGAGTGCCCAGACCACCAGCAGCAGGGGAGCCTCCACGACAGATGACACTGGTGAGACCAGTGATGGAGTAGAGACTGCTGCAATGGTCTCATGTGGGCCCTCGCCCAGGGGACAAGTTTGAGCATTGCCATCATGGTCCTCAGCACCTGGAGATAGTGATGGTGGAGCCTTCAGCCTCCATACGTGGTGATCCGGCAAGAAAAAACTTTTCCCTTGCGGGTGTCAAATCATGCTCAGAGGTACTCTATCTCCTGGGCCGGAACCAACCTGCTCTTGGCCAGGATGATCACCCAGCCAAGGCTCTGCAGGAGTTCCACCACTCTGGTCGTTGCCCTTTCGCTCTCCTCCTTGGACTTTGCCCAAACCAACCAGTCATCGAGGTACAGGTGTATGAGAACTCCCTCCTTGCAGAGTGCCGCAGCAACTACAACCATGATCTTGGTGAAGGTATGGAGGGGCCATCACCAGACCGAACGGCAACACTTGAAAGTGGAAGTGGCCCATAGGCACTGCGAACCGGAGGAACTGCTGATGGGCCGGGCAGATGGGAATACGCAGGTACGCTTCAATGAGATTGAGGGATGTTAAGTACTCCCCCTTGCGGACCATGACTATAACGGATCTCAGCGTCTCCATATGAAAACGTGGCACCCGCAGACAACAACGGACCTGCTTGAAGTCGAGAATCAGCCAAAAGGATCCCTCCTTCTTTGGCACTGGCCTTCAGGCACCAGGAACACTGCCCCTAGGAGTAGGTGTTACGTCAAGATGTCCTTTACTGTCGCAACCTTGGCTTGGGCCCTGCAGGTAGACTGAATGAAGGACGGAAGTATTGGATGTGCCAGCTTGAGGGCGTACCTGTTCCGGATAACTTCCAGGACCCACTGATCGGATGTGACCTGGACCCAGGCAGAGAAACTCCTGCAGCCAACCTCCCACTGGCTGCACCCCCGCCTGGGCCCCCTCACTTCATTGAGTTTTCCTAGGTCCTGAGGAGGAGGCAGCGCTAAATCCCCTACCGGCTCATCAAAACCCTTGAAAACCTTGACCCTTCGAGGGAAAACATCCCCTATGATAGGGTGCAAAATGGGTCGTCCAAAACCTCTGGAATTCTCATGGCTGGGTCTGCACAGGAGAGGGATTGCAGCCCTGCTTCTACTTATCCTCCGGGAGTCGTCCGCCCTTTGAGTCCTCCTTGTCCAGCTCCTCCCCAAACAACAATTTCCCCTTAAAGGGGAGCTTACTGAGACGGGCTTTGGAGGAACCATCAGCTGCCCAATTCCGGAGCCAGAGGAAGCGGCCCCTGATGAGATCGTAGTGGGTGTCCGCAAGATAGGCTGCATCTGATTCTATTCTTGCAGCCTCTCCCGCCTGGCTGCTGAATCCGTTGCAACAAACGGAGACAGGCCCTGGCCACCCAGGTCCATACACAGACGCCTGAAGTGCGAGGGCGCTTATATCAAAGGCTTGTTTCAACAAGGTATCCAGCGTCCTATCCTGGGCATCCTTCAGCGCTGCACTGCCTTCCACTGGGATAGTCTTCTTAGTCACTGCAGACACCGCTGCGTCCACCTTAGGGGACCGGAGCAATTCTCTCTCCTGCTCTGGCAACGGGTACAAGCATGACATGACTCGCACCCTCCTTAGGCTGGCCTCTGGCAGGTTCCACTCGTCCTGGATCATCTGCTTGACAACCCAATGGACCGGGAAAACTTTCTGCATCTTCTGTACTGCTAGGAGCGGCAGATCTTCCAGTGTTTCCTCCTCTGTCTGGAGGCCTGTGGGGATATTAAGGGCCTTTAAGGACTCGCTGATTAATGCCGGCAACTCCTCCCTGTGGAACACGTGAACAATCTGTGCCTGTTCCTCCTGGTCCAGAATCTCGCCCTCTTCTAGCTCTTCCCTGTCCTGGCCCTCGGAATGTGGGGAATGCTCACCTCCCATCATCCTCGAGCCTGGTTCTCTTTGCCGTTTCCGCCACTAGCCTGACCTCCTTTGGGTCTGCGGCCCGCTTTACAGCACGCTCCTGGGCCGGAGTGGGACCCTGTGCCCCTTGCTGGCACAGGCAGAATGCCTTGTGCAATAGTGAGACGAACTCCAGCAAGAAGCCTCCCCGCCTCCTCCATGCCCTGAGAAGTGGAGGGTCTGGGAGGGGGTTGGGGAATGGCTGGCAGCTCCAGCTGCAGGGACGTGGGGTTTCCTGCCCCGGCCTCCACTTCAGTGGAGTCCCTAGACTCCTGGGACAAGGGGAGCGAGCGAGCGCTCCTGGCTTGTAATTGCTAGCATGCCGTGTTCCACAGATGTGGCCTCGTTGGCGCAGCCGCAGCAAATGCCCGCATCAGAGACCACTCCTCGCCAGGTCCCGCACACCAGACACTGCGGCCTCACCAGCATAGCGCAATACATGGCTGTCCCTTTTTCCCTCAATTTCCCACTAATAGCCTAAGGAGATGGAAAAATACAGAGCTACAGCCCCAGTAACTACCTAAGAAAACTAAGAGAAAATAAAAATATACTAAAGGTAAACTAAAACTCAATTTTTTTGTTGTTGTTGTCCCTATGGCCCACCCGAGGCCTTTTGTTTATTTATTTAGTAATGCTTACATACCGCTTTTCCATATGGTCAAAGCGGTGTACATTCAGGCACAGTATATATTTCCCTTGTCCCCGAAGGGCTCATAATCTACATTTTTTGTACCCAACGGAGGGTTAAGTGGCTTGCCCAAGGCAATAAGGAGCACCAGTGGGAATAGAAACCTCAACCCTATGGACTGAGGTTGCTGTCCTCCAGTGGGATTTGAACCCCCAGTCCTCCGGCATGAGGCAACATGCCCCAACCACTAGGCGAAGCTTTGAAGGGAGAGAAAGAGGGAGGTCTGAGCTGCCTGAAACTGCTGCACATGCTTCTCTCATGCTGCCAGGCCGCTCTCACCATGCGGTCGGCAGACGTGAGTCCTTCCTCCCCCACCACTCAGTCTGCCGCCGCATGTCAGAGCACCCAAGCAAACTTTCCTGCTGCTCCAGAAAACTCCGCTCTTCTTACCTCAAGTTAGCTGCAATTGTGCTGCAGTCCTGCTCCCGCACTCAACTACGTTGCAGGGCTTCAGCGGAGAGGCAGGACAGAGCATTCTGTGCTGCCCCTACTTTGAGGCACCTGTGCTCTCGGCACACGGCTCCTCACCTGATAATGGGTTCAGGAGCTGCCCATGCACAACCAGGCCTCTGTCCGGCACTCTTTTAAGCCCCTGGGGCCTCCTCCTCCACCCAGGACTGAAGGTAATGGAGGGAAGGGTGTTCCTCTCCAATGCCAGAAAAGCTCTTCTGCCTGCAGAGGCAGCTGGCCAGCTAGGCCAAGAAACAGCTGTAGAAACACAAGCCTAAATGTAAATTAAAAGGTAAATTAAATATAAACAGAGAAGAAAAGAAAGAAAAAGGGGAACCCCTACTCTCTCCTTTGTTGTCTCTCTAGTAAGCGCAGCACTCCAGCTTATTGCTCCCTCCAGCTGCTTGGAGACTGAGCATACTGAAGCTGGTGGGAGCTGCCAGCGGTATATGTATACCAGGGTCATTAAAAAGATGACGTGCTCAGTCTCCAAGCTGCTGGAAAAGGTGCACTACCCAAAAGTGTGGGACTGGACAGGAGGGACAACTACGAACTGATCTATATTAATCTGTTCAACTCTATTCATTAATTTATAGACCTCTTCTCCCCTCAGCCATCTCTTTTCCAAGTTGAAGAGCCCTAATCTTTTAAGCCTTTCCTCATAGGGATATCCTTCCATCCCCTTTACCATTTTGGTGGCTCTCCTCTGTACCTTTTCTAATTCCCCATATCCTTTTTAAGATACAGCAACCAGAGTTGCACACAATATTCAAGGTGCAGTCAAACCATGGAACGATACAGAGGCATTATAATATCCTTGGTTTTATTCTCCATTCCTTTTCTTATGATTCCTAGCATTCTATTAGCTTTCTTGGCCGCCGTTGCAAACTGGGCGGAGGGTTTCAACGTATTATCCACAATGACACCTAAATCTTTTTTCCCCGAGTGGTGGTTTCTAAGGTGGTACCTTGCATTGTGTAACCAAAGTTTGGGTTGTTCTTTCCTAGGTGCATAATTTTGCACTTGTCCACATTAAATTTCATCTGCCATTTGGAAGCCCAGTCTTCCAATTTATCAAGATCCTCTTGCAATTTTCACAATTCTCTTGAGTTTTAACAACTTGGAATAATTTTGTGTCATCTGCAAAATTTGATCACCTCACTCGTTGGTCCCATTTCCAGGTCATTTATGAGTATGTTAAAAAGCAGTGGGCGCAGCACAGATCCCTGCGGTACAAGTACCACTATTTACTTTTCTCCAATGAGAAAAATGGCCATTTAGCCCTACTCTCTGCTTTCTATCGTTTAACCTTTTCCTGATCCACAATACTACACATTACCTCCAATCCCATGCCTTTTGAATTTCGCTAAGAGTCTCATGAGGGACCTTGCCAAAGATTTTTTGAAAAATCCAGATACGTTATAAATTAACCAGCTCTCGTTTGTCTACCTGTTTATTCACACCTTCAAAAAAATTTAACAGATTAGTAAGACAAGACTTTCCTTGGCTAAATCCAACATGATTTTGACACACATAGCACCAGTGTTTGTGTGTATACGTACGCATTTACAATATATTTGTAGAATTTTGGCCTACTCTGACTCCTAATTTAATTTTTATCAGCATTGTCATGACTTCTTTTAATTACATGTGTCTTATTTATATGGATCTAATTGTTTTACTATTGTTGAATTTTTAAGATCGTTGTCACTCTGAGATAGGCCATTGGCCAAAACATGTGTCAGGCTGACCTATCGTTTCTTAATAAAGGGTCCCTAAATATCCACGTTGTGCCTTTGTCCTGCTTTTCTTGCACTTGGTGACACTGCAGGAGAGGCATTTCCTACCATGAGCCCCTGCCATGTTTCTTCTGTAGGCCCATATCTGACTACACAGAAAACACACACACACAAGAAACACAGGACCAAATGGCCTCTACTTGTGCAGAAGTCAGCTCACCCAGGTCAGAGAGAAAATCACACAGCCTCTCTCTCCTAGGCTATTCCAGAGGAAAGGCATCCAAGCCTGCCATCCGCAGCATCCCCCCGTGCCTCTAATTGCTCCACAACCAGCATCTGCCAGAGAAGCATAGGGTATTGGAAGGCCAAGTCTTCACATTAAGATATCCCGTATGGAAGGGTTCAATAGTCATTTCACCTAGACTCATTGAGTTCTGACACAGACTAATCACAGGCAAATGAAGATTAAATTAGACCTTACCTGTTAATTTTCTTTCCCGGAGTCCAGATGCGTGGGTTATACTCATACACCAGCAGGGAGAGACTGAGAACAGCAAGCTCAAACTTTTTGCCTCAAGTAGCCTGTGCGAACCTCACAGAGTAGCAGAACAGTGTCCCAAAAACCCCCAACAGCTCTACCAGCCCTGCAACAAGTCATACACCAGAACAGCATGCACACTTGGCCATTGAGTATCTCAACTTGTCAAAGAATTTATTCTTTTTTTTTCTCCTCATCAAAACAGGACACCCACCTCCCCCCACCCCCAAAAGGACTGAAGTCCACAAAGAGGAGAGCAAACAGTGCAACAGTATGGCAAAACCCCCAGGACCACGATGAAACCAAGGGAGAACCGCCACATCTAACTGGCCCAGAGACTGCCTGTTCCAGCTAACAGCATCTTTAGAAGTCAAATCCCGGGAGGGTCCTGGACTGGAGGGGCTCCAGGAAAGAAAAGAGTTAGCAGATAAGGTCTAATTTCACCTTTCAGTTCGTCCCTCCAGTCCAGACCCATGGGACGTAACAAAGCAGTACTATCATGGGGTGGGT
The DNA here is from genome assembly GCA_033557465.1 of Ichthyophis bannanicus. Taxonomy (NCBI): domain Eukaryota; kingdom Metazoa; phylum Chordata; class Amphibia; order Gymnophiona; family Ichthyophiidae; genus Ichthyophis; species Ichthyophis bannanicus. The sequence goes on along the minus strand of CM066032.1, from coordinate 1,360,946,188 downwards.
AAAGAAACTCTGGCCTATAACATCTGAGCCCTGAAATCTGCATCCTGATGGGCCCGCACATCCAGCCAGTAATGACGTGAAAATGAATGGAGCAACGACCACGTCTCCGCTCTGCAAATATACTGTGACTGAATAAGGCTGAATTCCGCCCAAGAGGTCACCTGGGCCTTGGTAGAATAGACTTGGAGCACCGATAGGACCACACACCCCTTCAGCAAATAGGTAATTCAATAGCGCCCCAAATCCAACAGGAAATAGACGCCTCGGTCACTGCCTCATGAGGCACACCAAAGAGAACAAAGACACTCCGAACACTGAAAGGCCTCTGTCACCTTCCAATACCACTTAAGTGCTCTGCGGATATCAAGCAAGTGTAAATCCCTAGACTCAGCAGAGTCCAGGCAACCGATAAAAACTAGCAAGGTCACCACCTGATTAAGGTGGAACACCAAAATGATCTTCAGCAAGAAAGAAGGAACCAGGCGAAAGATGACCTTTTCCCTTTTGTGATCACCAAATAAGACTCCCTGCACAAGAGAACCTGCAGCCTCGAGAAGCAATGTATCAAGCAGATAGCCACCAGAAGCACTACCTTGAGGGTGAAATCCTTCAAGGAGGCTCTCGACAGAGGCTCAAACAGGGATCCCGCAAGCACAAAGAGAACCAAGTTAAGGTCCCAGGATGGAACAGAGGACAGCAAGTTGGTCTCAAGTGCCTGACACCCCCCCCCCCCCAAAAAAAAGCAGACTACATCCTGGTGAGAGGAAAGGGACACACCCCGTACCCGGCCCCGGAAACAAGCCAGGGCCACCACCTAAACCTTCAAGGAGTTCAATGCCAGACTCTTTGAGGCCATCCTGCTGGAAAGCCAAAATATCCAGGAGCAGGGCCACATATCTCTCGCTTGGCACCAAGCCTCAAAAATGTGCCAGACCCGCACATAGTCCAGGGAAGAACGCTTTTGTGTCTGCAGCAAGTTATTAACCACCTTGGAGGTGTACCCTTTACACCTAAAGCTTGCCCTTTCAAGAGCCAAGCTGTAAGCAAGAACCGATCTACGTCTGGTATCTGGACAGGGCCCTGCATCAGGAGGCCCACATCCCGAGGAAGAGGGAGACACTCCGCCACCTTGAGCTGCACCAGGGCCGCATACTACAGCCATGAACACCATGCGTGGATCTCTAATCTCTGCAGGGCAGGACATTCCCGATCAGCAGCCATAGAGGGAGCATGAGGAGAAGCCTGCCTCTGGGCAAGGGCTGGACCAGCGCATTGAGGCCTTCCACCATCTGCTCCCTGCACCTGCTGAAGAACTTGAAGGCCTTGGCATTCACCAGCATTGCCATCAAGTCCATCATGGGAATACTGCAGCACTCCACTAATAGCTGGAATGCCATCTCAGACAGGGACCACTCTCCCGGGTCCAAGAGATGATGGCTCAGGTAATCAACCTGTGGAGGAGTGGCCTAGTGGTTGGGGCAAGGTACTTCGGGCCGGAAGGTCGGGGGTTCAAATCCCACTGGAGGACAGCAACCTTGGGCCGGAAGGACTGGGGTTTCTAGTCCCACAGGTGCTCCTTGTGGTCTTGGGCAAGCCACTTAACCCTCCATAGCCCATGTTCCCGGTAATAAAATTGTTCTCTGTGCTGTGCTTTCCTGTCTAATCAATGTGTTTATACCTCAAAAATTTCCTGTCATGATTTGACAATTTCCAATCTGTAATCAAAACCGCTGCTGATCGCTGGAAGTAGCGGTATACAAATGTATACTAAATAAATAAATAAATAAATCAACCTGGACATTATCTGTTAAGGCCACCTGTGCTGCCAACAGCAAAAGCAGATGGGCCTCCGCCAACTGCAGGCACGGAATCGTTTACACCACCACCAGCGAGCTCTGAGTGCCCCTCTGCCAGTTGATATAAGCCACGGTTGTGCATTGTCGGACAGCACCCTTACGGTCCGCCCCCAAACCGTGGGAAGGAAAGGCTCCAGGGTCAAATGAACTGCCCTGGTCTCCAGGCAATAGGCCAGAGGCTCTCCTCCAGAGACCACTGTCCCTGGACCATATGGCAATGAGTCCCAGAAACCAAGAGAGACTGGCATCTATTGTTAACACTACTCAGCCCAGGGTCTCGAAGGGCATCCTGGCCGCAAGGTGGGTCAAGTTGAGCCACCAGTCCATATTCCCTCGAACTCACCCTGGTAGAGCAAGGCGAACCTCCATCGATGTAGTAAAGGCTGTTAGTGTAGCTGGGTTTAAAAAAGGTTTGGACAAGTTCCTGGAGGAAAGGTCCATAAACCATTATTAAGAAGGGATCCAAGATATCAATGCTTGACCTAGTACAAGCATTGCAGAACCTGTGTCTTTTGGGGAAACTGCTAGGTACATATGACCTAGATTGGCCACTGTTGGAAACAGGATACTGGGCTTGATGGACCTTGGTCTGACCCAGTATGGCATATCTTATGTTCTTATGATTGCACTGTGGGAACCATCGTACCAAGAGCGCTGCCGGGGGGTGGGGGGGGGGGAGGTCGCCACATGTGGAATCGAGCCCAGGGCACTAAATCCAGGGAGGCCTCCATCAAGACGAATACCTGCAGGTAGTCCCAAACCCTCGGGCGGGGAATCGCCTGCAACTTCTATACCTGCCCCTGCAGCTTTGCTATCCTACCCTCTGGCAGAAATACCATCCCTCACTCGTGACGTGTCGAAGTGGGCATCCAGGTACTCCAGGAACAGCTGACTCTTGGTGAAATTCACAACCCAACTGAGTTCCTGCAGCTGGCAAATCATGCAGGCCATTGCCTTCCGACTCTCTGCAAGGATTTCACTTGAATCAATCGTCTAGATACAGGTGCACCAGAACGCCATGCTTCTGGATGGCCATCACCACCACCACCATCACCTTGGTGAAAACCCGAGGGTCAGTGGCTAGCCTGAAGGGGAGGGCCTGAAACTGAAAATGCCCCTTCAGAACTTAATACACAAAAAGCGTTGATGCCCTGAACAAATGGGGATATGCAGATACACCTCGGAAAGATCCAAGGATGTCAAGAACACCCCTTACCAGACAGCTGCAATGACGGACTGCAGGGGAACTTGTCAGGGCCCCGTTTACCCCTTTCAGATATAGAATGAGGTGCCAGGAACCTTTTTCACCACGAAGTACATGAAGTAATGCCCCATCGGCCACTCTTCTGGGGTCACGGGCACTATGGCCTTGAGCCACAGAAGGCAGTCAAGCATCTCCTGGATCACCAAGGCCTTGGCGTGGGCTTGACAAGGAGGCACCATGAAAGCATCCGCAAGACGTCTGGCCAACTCAAGGATGTAGCCCTTGCGTATGACCTCCAGGACCCAAGCGTCCTTCATAAAATGGACCCAGGCAAGATAAAATTCAGGTTAAGCCACCCCAACCACCTCCATTGAAAGGAGAAACCGGGACCTCTGGGGGTTCACCCCACAGGTAGGGCGGAACATCCACACCTCTGGCCTCTAAAAAGAGGACCCCTGGCCTTCCACATTGGTCTTGCCCTCTGCGAGCCTTGAAACCTTAGTCTCTCCTAGGTCCTTTACCAGCTTCTCCAAATCCTTCCCCAACAAGAGTCTCCCGAGAAGGAGAGCTTGCTCAACCTCGTCTTGCAGACCAAAATCTGCCAACCAGTTCCATAACCATAAGAACTGCCAAGAAGCCACCACAGTCGCTACTGACTTGGCCAAGGCCCTAAGCAAGTTATAGAGGAGATCAGTCAGGAAGGCGATCCCAGACTACAAATGGGTGGCTTCCCCCCAGGCTGCCATCTCTGAGAGTGACACCTATGGAATCTTCTGCAACCAACATGGGCAGGTCCGCACCACATAGGAGCCACGGTTCCTTGTAAGACCAGGGCCGAAACCTTAAAGGCCTGCTTAAGCAGCGCCTCCCTAGGTCGATCCTGTGGGTCCTTCAAGGCCACCCCCTCCCTCTACTAGAATGGTAATCTTCCTGGTGACCACTGCCACCAAGGCATCCACCCAGAGAAGGCGCAAGTGCTCCCTCTCCCCCAGAGGGATGGAGTAGAGCCTGCCCATGCTCCTACAGACCCACAAGTTGGCATCAGGGAACTTCCACACCTCAACCATGCCCACTCCTTAACGATGGACAGGAAAGGAGTGAGGGGACTTCTGAATACCCTTGAGGAGCGGATCCTCCGCCTGCTCCATGGAGTCTAGCAGCAGATCATTTGTGATCCGTACAGCTGCCAAGATCTAGACAATGAGGGAAGGGTGTGCATCCCTATGAAATACACGAATGGCCGAGAAATCCTTCCCAGCAGGGGGCTCCTCCTCTTCTAACTTCTCAAGGTCCGGATCCTCCAAATAATCAGACAGAACCTCTAGAGCCCCTAAGGACCAAAAAGACCACATTAAGGCCCCATTCTCAAAGTCCAAAGACTCTCCCAGCATTGGCGCTTCCCCGCCACCAGGACCAAAGAGTCCTCTCTGCAACGAGGGAGATCCTCCATCAGAGGATCCTCCCAAAGGCCTTGCTGCATTAGAAAGGCCCAATGCAGCAACACAAAACTCCAGGGAAAAAGGGGACTTACCCCCGCTATTCAGACTCCCTCCACTCACACCGGGAGGGCTCTGGGGTCACCAGCTTGCAAAAAAGGAGCATCTCTGTACTCTGAGGGAGAAGTAGTAGTAGACAATATGGGGCCATTCCAAAAAATCCTCGGGTATAGAGGCCAGAAAGCTCCCCCCCCCCCCCCCGTGGCTGCCTCTAATAAGAACATAAGAACATAAGAAATGCCATACTGGGTCAGACCGAGGTCCATCAAGCCCAGTATCCTGTTTCCAACAGTGGCCAATCTAGGTCATACGTACCTAGCAGTTTCCCCAAAAGACACAGGTTCTGCAGTGCTTGTACTAGGCCAAGCATTGATATCCTGGGTCCCTTTTTAATAGTGGTTTATGGACCTTTCCTCCAGGAACTTGTCCAAACCTTTTTTAAACCCAGCTATACTAACAGCCCTTACTACATCCTCCGGTAACAGATTCCAGAGTTTGATTACACGTTGAGAGAAGAAATATTTTCTCCTATTTGTCTTAAATAGTTTACCCTGTAGCTTCATTACATGCCCCCTAGTCCTTCTATATTCTGATAGCGTAAACAATTTATCCACGTTTATCCGTTCCACTCCATTCATTAATTTATACACCTCTATCATATCTCCCCTCAGCCGCCTCTTTTCTAGGTTAAAGAGCCCTAACCTTTTTAGCCTCTCTTCATAGGAGTAGCCTTCCATCCCCTTCACCAATTTGGTGGCTCTTCTCTGTACTTTTTCTAATAACTCTATGTCCTTTTTAAGATACGGTGACCAGAATTGCACACAATATTCAAGGTGCGGTCGTACCATGGAGCGATACAGAGGCATTATAATATCCTTTGTTTTATTCTCCATCCCTTTCCTTATGATACCTAGCATTCTATTTGCTTTCTTGGCCGCCGCTGCACACTGGGCGGAGGGTTTTAACATGTTATCCACGATGACTCCTAAATCTTTTTCCTGGGTGGTGGTTTCTAATGTGGAGCCTTGCATCTTGTAACTATAGTGTGGGTTGTTCTTTCCTAGGTGCATAACTTTGCACTTGTCCACATTAAATTTCATCTGCCATTTGGATGCCCAGTCTTCCAATTTATCCAGATCCTCCTGCAGTTTTCCACAATCCTCTTGGGTTTTAACAACTTTAAACAGCTTTGTGTCATCTGCAAATTTGATTACCTCACTAGTTATTCCCTTTTCCAGGTCATTTATGAATATGTCAAAAAGTAGCGGACCCAGTACAGATCCCTGGGGTACTCCACTATTCACCTTTTTCCATTGGGAATATTGGCCATTTAGCCCTACCCTCTGCTTTCTATCTTTTAACCAGTTCCCGATCCACAATAGTACACTGCCTCCTATCCCATGACTTTTTAGCTTCGCCAAAAGTCTCTGATGGGGGACCTTGTCAAAAGCTTTCTGAAAGTCCAGATACACTATATCAACCGACTCACCTTTGTCTACCTGTTTATGCACACCTTCAAAAAAACATATCAGATTAGTAAGACAAGATCTTCCTTGTCTAAAGCCATGTTGGCTGTCTCCCATTAGGCCATGACTATCTACATGCTGTGTAATTTTGTTCTTTATGATGGCTTCTACCATTTTCCCTGGTACTGACGTCAGGCTCACCGGTCTGTAATTTCCCGGGTCACCCCTGGAACCCTTTTTAAAAATTGGTGTTACGTTGGCGACCCTCCAATCTTCAGGTATTACAGATGATTTTAATGAAAGTTCACAGATTACCAATAACAGGTCTGCAATCTCATATTTCAGTTCTTTCAACACTCTGGGATGTATACCATCCGGTCCAGGTGATTTGCTACTATTCAGTTTATCAAATAGTTGTAATATATCTTCCCGGTGTAGCGATATTTCTCTCAATTCCGCTGCAGTATCACCTTTAAATACCACTTCAGTCTTGGGTAACACCCCTACATCTTCCTCAGTAAAGACCGAAGCAAAGAATCCATTCAGTCTCTCTGCTATAGCCTTGTCTCCTCTTATTGCACCTTTTACCCCTCTATCATCTAATGGTCCAATTGACTCTCTCACAGGCCTTTTGCTACGAATGTACTTGAAAAAGTCTTTATTTCGTGTTTTTGCTTCCGTAGCAAGTTTCTTCTCAAATTCCCGCTTTGCCTGCCTTATCAATGCTTTGCATTTAACTTGCCAGTGCTTGTGCTGTTTCCAGTTTTCATCATTTGGCTCTTTTTTTCCATTTTCTGAAGGTTGCTCTTTTGGCAGCAACAGCCTCTCTGACCTCACCTTTAAACCATGCTGGCAGTTTTTTGGACTTTCTTCCACTTTTCTTAATGCGTGGAATACAGCTGGTCTGGGCTTCGAGGATAGTATTTTTAAATAACACCCAAGCTTGCTGTAAGTCTTTAACCATTGGAACTGCTCCTTTTAGTTTTTTCCGAACTATATTCCTCATTCTATCATAGTCACCCTTTTGAAAGTTAAAAGGTAGTACTGTGGATTCCTTTACTATCTGTCCTCCACTGATTAAATCAAACATGATCATACTATGATCACTATTGCCAAGTGGTCCCAACACCCTTATTTCTTGCACCAGATCTGGCGTTCCACTAAGGACTAGGTCCAGTATGGCTTCCCCTCTGGTCGGTTCATGAACCAGCTGCTCCAAGAAGCAGTCATTCATTTCATCTAGAAACTTTATCTCTTTAGCTTGTCCTGCTGTGACACTGTCCCAGTCGATACCGGGGTAATTGAAATCACCCATTATTACTACTCTGTTGTGGCTTTTGTTAGCTTCCTTGATTTCTTTGAGCATTTCATCATCCATTTGTTCATTCTGGCCAGGTGGTCGATAGTATACTCCCACTGCCATCACCTTCCCCTTAATAAATGGAATTTCAATCCATAGAGATTCTACAGCATATTTTGTTCCCTGCAAAACTTTAATCCTTTCTGACTCAATGCCCTCTCTAACATAGAGCGCAACCCCTCCACCAATTTGTTCAGCTCTATCATTACGATATAGTTTGTATCCAGGTATCACAGTGTCCCACTGGTTATCCTCCTTCCACCATGTCTCTGAGAGTGCAATCATATCTAACCTCTCATTTAATGCTATATATTCTAATTCTCCCATCTTATTGTTTAGACTTCTAGCATTGGCATACAAGCATTTTAGAGACTGTATTTTATTAATATTAATCTGGCTATTGGTAGGCATGGGTAATGGGGAATCTTTATGCTCTGTCTGCTCCTTACTCAAGGGCATTTGGGCTACTATACTCCCTTTTGGAACCTCACTGCTTTTGGTAGTATCCTTCAAGGATACCTTTGTCCGAACCGTGCGCTCCTGGGTGACTGTCGGCTTTCCCCTATTTTCTAGTTTAAAAGCTTCTCTATCTCTTTTTTAAAGGTTAATGCCAGCAGTCTGGTCCCATCCTGATTAAGGTGAAGCCCATCCCTTCGGAAGAGCCCCCCCTTTCCCCAGAATGTTCCCCAGTTCCTAGCAAATCCAAAACCCTCATCCTTGCACCATTGTCTCATCCACGCATTGAGACTCCGGAGCTCTGCCTGTCTTTTGGGTCCTGCACGTGGAACAGGAAGCATTTCGGAGAACGCTATCCTGGAAGTTCTGGATTTCAACTTCCTACCTAAAAGCTTAAATTTAGCCTCCAGAACTTCCCTACCACATTTTCCTATGTCATTGGTACCAACATGTACCAAGACAGCAGACTCCCCCCCAGCACTATCTATGATCCTATCTAGGCGGTGCGTGAGATCTGCTACCTTCGCACCAGGCAGGCATGTTACCAGGCGATCCTCACGTCCACCAGCCACCCAGCTATCTACATTCCTAATGATTGAATCACCAACTATAACAGCTGTCCTGACCCTCCCCTCATGGGGACATGGCCCTGGAGAAACGTCCTCGGTGCGAGAGGGTTTTACATCACCTGGAGGACAGGTCCTAGTTACAGGATCACTTCCTGCCACACCAGGGTGATGCTCTCCTGTCACGTGACCTCTCTCCTCCATGGCAACAGGGATGCTGCCAGACTGGAGGTGGGACTTCAGGACTATATCCCTGTAGGTCTCGTCCATGTACTTCTCTGTCTTTCTTATGTCTTCCAGGTCTGCTACTCTAGCCTCTAGAGAACGGACTCGTTCCCTGAGAGCAAAGAGCTCCCTGCACTTAGTGCATATGTAGGACCTCTCACCAACTGGGAGATAATCATACATGTGACACTCGATGCAAAAGACTGGAGAACCCCCATCTCGTTGCTGGACCTCTGACTGCATCTGAGTTTAAAGCTTGTGTTTAGGTCTTTTAAATCGGTATATAATAAGGATTGGTGTAGATGCTTATACTAATAAAAGTGTATCTAATACCCCTAATACACCCTGTGTACCTGAAGCTAATTAATCACAGGTCCTCTGTGTATGACTGATTTGGATTAAGAGCTGCACCTGAGAGCAGCCCCTTTCCTCTAAGATGTCCAAGTACCTATAAAACTACAATTTCCCCAGGGGTGGGTGGGTGCTGGGGAGGGAGGGGGGGAGATAAGTCCTATTAAAGAGGGCAGTTACAAGGTACCCTGTCCTGAACCCTCAGCAGGGGGATGGGGGTACCACACAAAGCCCAGTTGAGAGAGGCAAGGTAAGTACAGCTGAGAAGGCTGAAACTTGCACACCACTAAGACAAACACTAAATAATTAAACAAACAACAGTTAGACAAACAGTAAATAATTAAATAAACAGCTAGAACTCACAGTAAGATGTCCCAGGAGGCAAAAATCCACTCACTAGCAGAGCTCTGTAAAAGTTCAGCCTTTCTCTGATCAGAGAAAAGCAAACTAAAACAGCCTATGCACACGTGGAGAAAACAGGAACAAGGTTACAGGATACCTCAGGGGGAGGAGTCACTCAGGCAGGCAAGGACAGGAAAAAGCTTAACAGCAGGCTCTGGGGAGAGAGATTAATTCAAAATGGCTACCACACACACAGGGGAGGAGTCACTCAGGCAGGCAAGGACAGGAAAAGCTTAACAAACAACAGGCTCTGGGGAGAGAGATTAATTCAAAATGGCTACCACACAAAGCCCAGTTGAGAGAGGCAAGGTAAGTACAGCTGAGAAGGCTGAAACTTGCACACCACTAAGACAAACACTAAATAATTAAACAAACAACAGTTAGACAAACAGTAAATAATTAAATAAACAGCTAGAACTCACAGTAAGATGTCCCAGGAGGCAAAAATCCACTCACTAGCAGAGCTCTGTAAAAGTTCAGCCTTTCTCTGATCAGAGAAAAGCAAACTCAATGCAGCTGGGCTGCTAAGCTCTTGCGACTACCGTGCTCTCCTTAACAGAGACACGGCAGAACCCTACCATGGAGAGCAAGCTCCTGCGCCTGCCACATGCTACACAACAACCCCTCTCTGGTTCAGCCATGTGCACGCCGCGCAGGAACCTCCCCTGCCCTGACTCACTGGCTCCTGGAGGTTCCACTGTGCTGCTGCTGTTTCTTCCGATGCTGCCTGCTGATCCTTTTTTTGTTTTGATTCAAGCAGGTGCTCAACCCCCAGCTTCCTCACAAGAGTTGGGGAGGAGGAGAAGGGGGAGCAGCTGTCTCCTACTGCCCAGAGGGAACTGAGAAGTGGCTGGGGGAGGGACCCGGTGCCACAGGGTTATGCACTCCAAAATCGTAGCCCAACACTTAACTAAGGAAAAACAACAGCCAGCACAGGCCTATGCTCATCCACCTTTTGGAAACAGAGCCTATGGCTCTGCAGTGAAGCACAGGCTACTTAAGGGAAAAGTTTTGAGCCTACTGTTCTCAGTCTCCCCCTGCTGGTTGATGAGAATAACACATGTGTCTGGACTTGACTGGACTGGACTGAAGGGATGAAATTGAAATATTAAATAGCATGGGACAGCATAAGAATAAGGGACTGGGGAAGATTTATAGAACTGCAAGGAACATAAGCTACAGAAGTGCAGAGAAACGGGGGGGGGCAGTTATAGATATCAGGTAGCTAACATTTACTGCTCAGAAAGGACTGGGCAAAAAGGGGGAAATGTGGGCAAGGTTAAAAAATGTATTGCAAAACCACACACTAATAACAAATTTATTACCAAAATGACAATCCGCTCACATTTAAAAAACACCCCCCCCCCACAAAACCTTTCAAAAATGCTTTAGCTTTATATTCTTTATAATTGATATTCTATATCCCAGAATTGTCCTATCTTTTATTTTATAGAGCCAATAACTCAAGTATTATAGTTTGCCTTCTTTTTTCATAAATGTGGAATAATGGGCAAGTCTGTATTGCAAAACCTCACACCAAAGAATATACCTCCTAAGAAATTTCAACAATAAACCCCCAGTTCTCATTCAAAATTTCAGAGCTCCTGTCCCCCCAATGCAAATCTCTATGCAAAAAGTTTAATAACTGTTATATGTTAACTTCCATTATATTTAGCTACACTGTTTTACAATGTTCTATATAAGTCAGTTGATGTAAACCGCTTTGATTCTCAGATAAAGCGGTATAGAAAAAAAATAGATAGTTATTTTTTGAAAGTTTTTTGATAAAGTGACATTTTACTTAACTGATAATGTCCTTTCCTTGAGTCCTGCTAGGCCAGTCCAAACAAGTGGGTAGTGGGTCATGGGTCACAGGCCATTCCCCCCCCCCCTCCCAGCAGAGAGAAAATCCAGTCTTCTGATGATCTTATACTGCACTATAATTGGGAGCAGCTAGAGGGTATACAACCTCAGTATTCGTAACCAAGTCATGGATAAGAACCCCTGGCTGCACAAGCTCCAAAGAGGGTAACACAAGTGCCAATGGTCCACCCTGTGTGCAGGTGGTCAACCAAGAGGAATACAGCCTGCAGGGATAAACCGCAGGAAATAGCAAATCAGATTGCAGCAGACCATATCAGTTCAGACCAGAGAAGAGCAGATTATTTCAAAACATATCACATCGCAAAAGATCACAGCAGATCTCAGGGACGCATCCCTGGACTAGCCTAGCAGGACTCAAAGAAAAGGACATTATCAGTTAAGTAAAATATTAACTTCTATATTGTTCTGCTAGACCAGTCCAGACAAGTGGGACATACCCAAGCTATGCCTCCACTGGCCAGGAAGAAGACACGGCAGCCATCAAAAACATCTGCACCAAAGGCTGTTTGCCTGAGCATGGACTTCTAAGCAGAAATACTTGATAAAAGTGGAAAGCAATGACCACACTGCTGCCCGACAAGAGTTTAAAGGAGCAATCGAGCTGAACCTCACCTAGATGCCCAGAAACTCTGTGGACTGTGCACAAAATCTCTATGGGATCAGCCAGCCCAACAACAGATAGATTGAGGCCGTCAACTCCTTTATCCAGAGACCCAAGGAAGACTTGGCCTCACCTGTTCGTAGACCTTCAACAGGACAAAATGTCTGTCCGACTCCAGAAAGGAGTTAGCAGCCTTTATGTATCAAAGAAATACCCAACTAAAATCCAACAGGCAAACATTTCTTATCTTTCCCCTGGCATTGTTTTTTTTGGGAACAATGACAAGCAGACCATCTGATTGACAGGAAAAATGATAGCACTTTAGACCAGAAGGAAGGAACAGACTGTAAAAACAAAACACAGCCATTTCCACCGTCAAACAGATCACAAAAAAAGGGGCAGCCTTAAGGGACAATCCTCAAGCATAGCCCTCCACAAGGGCTCAAACGACTCCGAAACCAATGCCGAAAGAAACAGAGCCCAGAAAAAACACCAAGCACAAGGGAGGAACGAAGTCGGGGAGCGCCACATCACGGGCCCTCTAAAAGACCACCCACCTGAACTCTCAGACAACTATGGGTAAAGGCCCTCATTAAATCCATTCTTAGGGATGGAAGCAGAGCTAGCAAGCATGCCATGTTAGAGCCACCACAGTGCTCACACCACCAGTGCTCAAAAAGATGCCAAATAGAGCCTTTTCTTGTGGTCAGAAGCATGAAAACCACAGCAGCAGAATAGCCCTACCACGCTAAACGATCCTTCTCAAGAGCCAAGCCAGAAGCGAGAGGCGAGCTGAACCGTACAAGCAGGACCTGCCCCTGCTTCAAGAGACCCATTGCTGATGGAAGGCATTACTGCCAGAAGCACAGCAGATCCACATACCACAGCCTCCAGTGACAATTCAGCACCACCAAATACCACTGGACCCAGATGGTGCTCCACAATACAAAGTACTCACACACGAGAGAAACACATAAAGCAGACCATGCCCTTGGAACTCACTTCTTTGCGGCAGCTGAAGAACCTGTGCACCTTAGCACTGGCCAGTTGGTCATCAAATCCATCCCAGGACAACCCCAACTAACATAAGAACATAACAGAAGATATGCCATACTGGGTCAGACCAAGGTCCATCAAGCCCAGTATTCTGTTTCCAACAGTGGCCAATCTAGGTCATATGTACCTAGCAGTTTCCCCAAGGGACACAGGTTCCACAATGCTTGTATTGGTTCAAGTATTGATATCCTGGGTCCCTTCTTAATAATGGTTTATGGACCTTTCCTCCAGGAACTTGTCCAAACCTTTTTTAAACCCAGCTACACTAACAACCTTTACTACATCCTCCGGTAACAAATTCCAGAGTTTGATTACACGTTAAAAGAAAATATTTTTTCACTCAGTCTTAAATAGTTTACCCTGTAGCTTCATTGCATGTCCCCTAGTCTTTCTATATTCTGATAAGGTAAACAATCGATCTACGTTTACCCGTTCCACTCCGTTCATTAATTTATAGATTTCTATCATATCTCCCCTCAGCCGTCTCTTTTCCAGTTTAAAGAGCCCTAACCTTCTAAGCCTTTCTTCATAGGAGTATCCTTCCATCCCCTTTACCATTTTGGTGGCTCTTCTCTGTACCTTTTCTAAAATCGCTATATCCTTTTTAAGATACGGCGACGAGAATTGCACACAATATTCAAGGTGCGGTCTCACCATGGAACGATATAGAGGCATTATAATATCTTTTGTTTTATTTTACATTCCTTTCCTTATCATACCTAGCATTCTATTTGCTCTCTTGGCCGCTGCTGCACACTGGGCCGAGGGTTTTAACATGGTATCCACAATGACGTCTAAATCTTTTTCCTGGGTGGTGGTTCCTAATGTGGAACCTTGCATCGTGTAACCATAGTTTGGGTTGTTCTTCCCTAGGTGCATAACCTTGCACTTGTCCACATTAAATTTCATCTGCCATTTTGATGCCCAGTCTTCCAATTTATCAAGATCCTCTTGCAATTTTCCACAATCCTCTTGGGTTTTAACAACTTTAAATAGTTTTGTGTCATCTGCAAATTTGATAACCTCACTCGTTATTCCACTTTCCAGGTCATTTATGAATATGTCAAAAAGCAGCGGACCCAGTACAGATCCCTGGGGTACACCACTATTTACCTTTCTCCATTGGGAAAATTGGCCATTTAGCCCTACCCTCTGCTTTCTATCTTTTAACCAGTTCCTGATCCACAATAGTACACTGCCTCCTATCCCATGACTCTTTAGTTTTGCCAAAAGTCTCTGATGAAGGACCTTGTCAAAGGCTTTCTGAAAGTCCAGATACACAATATCAACTGACTCACCTTTGTCCACCTGATTATTCACTCATAAGAACATAAGAACATAAGAAATGCCATACTGGGTCAGACCGAGGTCCATCAAGCCCAGTATCCTGTTTCCAACAGTGGCCAATCTAGGTCATACGTACCTAGCAGTTTCCCCAAAAGACACAGGTTCTGCAGTGCTTGTACTAGGCCAAGCATTGATATCCTGGGTCCCTTTTTAATAGTGGTTTATGGACCTTTCCTCCAGGAACTTGTCCAAACCTTTTTTAAACCCAGCTATACTAACAGCCCTTACTACCACTCCTTCAAAAAAACATAACAGATTAGTAAGACAAGATCTTCCTTGTCTAAAGCCATGTTGGCTGTCTCCCATTAGGTCATGACTATCTACATGCTGAGTAATTTTATTCTTTATGATGGTTTCTACCATTTTTCCCGGTACTGATGTCAGGCTCACCGGTCTGTAGTTTCCCGCATCACCTCTGGAACCCTTTTTAAAAATTGGTGTTACATTGGCGATCCTCCAATCTTCAGGTATTAGAGATGATTTTAATGATAGTTCACAGATTACTAATAGCAGGTCTGCAATCTCATATTTCAGTTCTTTCAACACCCTTGGATGTATACCATCCGTCCCAGGTGATTTGCTACTCTTCAGTTTATCTAATAGTTGTAATACATCTTCCCGATGTATCGATATTTCCTTCAATTCTTCCGCACCTTTAAATACCACTTCAGTCATGGGTAACATCCCTACATCTTCCTCAGTAAAGACTGAAGCAAAGAATTCATTCAATCTCTCCGCTATCGCCTTGTCGCCTCTTAGTGCTCCTTTAACCCCCTTTATCATCTAATGGACCGACTCTCTCACAGGTTTTTTGCTACGAATGTACTTGAAAGGTCTTTACTTTGCGTTTTTGCTTCCGCAGCAAGCTTCTTCTCAAATTCTCCCTTTGCCTGCCTTATCAATGCCTTGCATTTGACTTGCCAGTGCTTGTGCTGTTTCCAGGTTTCGTCGTTTGGATCTTTTTTCCATTTCCTGAAAGATGCTGTTTTGGCAATAACAGCCTCTCTGACCTCACCTTTAAACCATGCTGGCAGTTTTTTGGACTTCCTTCCACTTTTCTTAAAGCGTGGAATACAGCTGGTCTAGGCTTCCAAGATAGTATTTTTCAACAACAGCCAAGCCTGATGTACGTCTTTAACCTTTGCAACTGCTCCTTTTAGTTTTTTCTTAACTGTTTTCCTCATTTTATCATAGTCTCCCTTTCGAAAGTTAAAAGGTAGTACTGTGGATTTCCTTACTATCCCTCCTCCACTAATTAAATCAAAGGCGATCATGCTATGATCACTATTGCCAAGTGGCCCCAACAACCTTATCTCTTGCACTAGATCTGGTGTTCCACTAAGGACTAGGTCTAATATGGCTTCCCCTCTGGTCGGTTCATGAACCAGCTGCTCCAAGAAGCAGTCATTTCTTTCATCTAGGAACTTTATCTCCCTAGCATGTCCTGACGTGACACTGACCCAGTCGATACCGGGGTAGTTGAAATCACCCATTATTATTACTGCGCTGTAACTTTTGTTAGCTTCCTTGATTTCTTTGAGCATTTCATCATCCATTTGGTCATTCTGGCAAGGCGCTCGATAGTACACCCCCACTGCCATTGCCTTCCCCCTTTTACATGGAATTTCAATCCATAGAGATTCTACAGCAGATTTTGTTTCCTGCAAAACTTTAATCCTTTCTGACTCAATGCCCTCTCTAACATAGAGAGCAACCCCTCCACCAATTTGATCAGCTCTATCATTACGATCTAGTTTGTACCCAGGTATCACAGTGTCCCACTGGTTGTCCTCCTTCCACCATGTCTCTGATATTCCAATCATATCTAACCTTTCATTTAGTGCTATATATTCTAACTCTCCCATCTTATTTTTTAGACTTCTAGCATTTGCATACAAGCATTTTAGAGAATGTATTTTATTCATATTAATTTGGCTATTGTTAGACATGGGTAATTTGGGATCTTTAAGCTCTGTCTGCTCCATACTGGAGGGCATTTGGGCTACTTTACTCTTTTGTGGAACCTCTCTGCTTTTGGTAGTATCCTTCAAAGATACATTCTTCCGAACCATCCGCTCTTGGGCGACTGTCGGCTTTCCCCTAATATCCAGGATCCTCTGGAATACCAAACAGCTCAATTCCCACCCCACCCCCAATAGGGGGAAGTGATGAATGAGATACTACACTTCCACATTGTCCATCTGCAATATGCCACGGTGAGAGAGACAGAAGATGCTGCTCCACCTGAGGGAGCGGGAGGGGGTCATTTTCTGAGGCGACCCTCAACTCTTCATGCCCCCTCGCTGGTTGACATGGACAATGCCAGAGCAATAGCCTAAGAAGATCCGCACTGCCTCGTCTCAGACTATGTTCCAGATATGCCAGAGAACTAAACAAATGGCCCTCGCCTCCAGTTAAATCGATGGGCCAAATCATCTCCCACTTGCTCCAGTAACAATGGATAGCCTTCCCTTGACAACGAGCTCCCCAGCCGAACAAGCTGGCACCTGTCAGCAGAAGCCATTAGATATTGTCTAAGAGGTCTTTCAGAAAATAAGTATGCTGCTCCCATCATTTCAGGCTGGCCATCACCAGCAGGGGATGAGGGAGTCTGATGCTAAAGTCCTGTGAAGAAAGAGACTAGCAGGACAGCAGGGTTCTTTGCAGCAGATGCAGGTGCATTAGTGCCCAAAGGACCCTCTGGATCATTACTGCCATTGACCCTAAGAGTTGGAGGTAGTCCCAGGCATCGGGAAGCTGCTGCCGTCTCCAAAAAACGCTCTCAGCTGAGAACGCAGCTTTCCTGTCTCTTTCTCGAGCAGGAAAATCTTTACTGAGCCAGTGACAAACACACTCCTAGGTATGCTAATGACCATGTAGGCTCCAGGCAGCTCTTGTTACAGTTTAATCACCCAGCCCAGACTCTCCGGAAAATGCAGCACTCAGACTGACACTCAAAGGGCTCCGCATGCCTCCTGGCACAAATAAGTCAGGCATTCAAGCTAGGATGCACACAAATCCCCATGCACTGCAGGGAGGCAACCTCCGTCACCACCAGAATCATGGTGAAGGTCCTCGAAGTGGGTAAAGCAGCAAACTGGAAGTGCAAGCAGAGAATAGAGACATGCAGGAAGCACTGCTAATCCTCAAAGAAGGGAATGTGGCAGTATGCCGTGATTAAGTCCAGCAATGCAGGCAACTCTTTCAGCCGGACCACTCTCAGTGTCTCCATGCAAAACAGAAAAGGTCCTTAAAATGAACACAGAGGGGAAAGTTAATCTACCTGCTTTTGCCTTCCTGTTGCTGAACATCTGTTTGCCACGGCTAAGGAGGTGGAGTTTACTGCTGCAGACATCACACCTACTTGGCATTTAAGATCTGCAAGCCGTGGGGCACGTGCCTGAAGAGACAAAGCCTGCCCCTTCGGAGTCCAGAGGAGTATTGCATCTAGACAGTGTATGAATGGGGAAACAGAAGAAGAGGATCCAGTAGGCGATAGTGACTAAGTCTGTTAAAGTTAGTGGTACTTTGAATCAACATTTTCAGCCATCTACCATGGATCCTGCTACTCCAGGAATGAATCTTTCAGGATCCGTAAGTACCATTTTGGAAGCGATTCCTCCAGTTGTTATGGGTTTTACCCCACCTGACCCAGAGAGTTCCTCTTAGGGCGTGCTCCTCTCTTGTTGTTTCTAATGGGGAGGTTCTTTTGCCCCTTACTTCTTGGCCTATAATACCAGATGCCCAGTTGGGGGGGTATAACTTTTAACTGAGTAGCTTAAACCTTTAGTTTTCAGTTTCTATGGAGACTTGTGTCGCTCCACAGAACATATAATTGTGAGACATTTGAGAGATAGTAGCTCATACAGAACTTTCATTGCGTTCCTCCTTAACTCAAGTATCCCAATTCACTGTTGATGCTGCTGCTAAGATAAATGAACAAAATACTCGTTTGGTTAATGTTAACTCTGTGGTTTCAAAATTGGATGGTCAGATGTCTGTAGCTCAGGTCGCTCTTTCCTCCACTATTTGGGATAGTTTTTCTATTCATCATCAAATGGAGTTCTTGAAAACGCGGCTCGAACAATTTAAGATTTCTTAAATTTTACTTTTACACATTAATTTTTGCCATTAATTTTGCTCAAAAAGTATTTGAAGGATGTTTTGATGATTGAGATTGTTGAACAGATTCATATTTCTAATTTTTATTATACACCCCAAGGAGTTAAGACCAAGGCTCCAGCAGATGGCGAGTTAGATTTGCTTACTGCATCTGAGACCCTGGACGTCTCTGCATTTATTGAGTCCATGGAAGATATTATTCGAACTCGTGCTACATTAGTAGTGTCTTTTCTTTCTAGTATTGATAAGAATCTTGTGATGAAGCTTTATTTTTCTAAGAAAAGTGCACTTTTTGCAGAAAGGCAATCCAGGTGTTCCCGGATGTTTGTAAGGTTACCGAAAAGCGACGGAAGGCTTTTCTATCCTTAAACCTCAAGTCTTGGATTTCGAGGACTTTATTTTTCTTAAAATATCCATGCAAATGTCTCATAACCTATTCTAATGATAAAAATGCATTTATGGATCCAATTCGAGGCTTTTCTAGCTGTGAAGAAATATTGGTTGGTCAGACAGGGTAAACTATTTAAGACTAATAAAAGAAAATATTTTTTCACTCAACGTGTAATCAAACTCTGGAATTTGTTACCGGAGGATGTAGTAAAGGATGTTAGTGTAGTTGGGTTTAAAAAAGGTTTGGACAAGTTCCTGGAGGAAACGTCCATAAACCATTATTAAGAAGGGACCCAGGATATCAATGCTTGACCCAGTACAAGCATTGCGGAACCTGTGTCTCTTGGGGAAACTGCTAGGTACGAATGACCTAGATTGGCCACTGTTGGAAACAGGATACAGGGCTTGATGGACCTTGGTCTGACCCAGTATGGCATATCTTTATGTTCTTATATTTCATTTATTTATTTATTTATTTAATGTCTTTTCTATACCGCGCTCTTTAGAATCAGTGCGGTTTACAGTCAAAGAAATATGTGCAGTGCAGACAGAACCTGCACTGGACTTACAATGAACAGGTGTTACAACTTGGGACTAACGAGGGTAACTATGCTAAGGTCAGGTCGCAGGTGACCGGATCGGCTGGCAGCTATTTACAGGTTGTCTAACTATATACAGATTGATCATCTCGGTCGCAGATGCATGGTATTTCTTGGTGACTATATGCAATAATAGGTGGCTATATACACTGACGTCAGATCCACATTGGTATCCATTTACAGTATTAGATAACTATATACAAATTCACCTACTGGGTGTACCATTGAGCTAAAGGGTGGGGCTGCAACCGTGTGGTGTGGGTGTGCTAGGATCAGAGACCTGGTGGTTGAGTATGGCTGTATGCTTCAGTGACTTCCTAAATTGGACGAGGTCAGTGATGGTCCGGATGGTGGGTGGTAGGGCGTTCCAGCATGTGGGTGCATAGAATACAAAGGCTCTGTTTCTTGTTGCTTGCGAGCATTTCGTTATTGCATTTGGGATTATCAGGGTGTTGGCCGCGAATGACCTCTTGGCTCTGTTGGGGGGGGGTGTGGATTGGACAAGGTCTGAGAGGGAGGTGGAGGAGCACTTGTTGATGGCTTTTAAGGTCATCAATAGTATCTTGAAAGTGAGTCTGCTGTGGACCGGCAGCCAATGGAGGTGTTTCAAGATTGGGGTTACGTGTTCTCTCCTAGAGGCTCCATGCAGTATTCTGGCGACTGCGTTCATTGCAAGCTGAAGTGGGTTCAGCGTGTTCTTCGGGAGTCCTTGCAGAATTACATTGGCATAGTCAAAGTGAGGGATTACAAGGGCCTGATAAATTGTTCGGAAGTCGTCTGGCTCAAGCAGATGTCGTAGGTGTCGTAGTGTCTGTATTTTGTGTTAAACTGCTTTGACCATGTTGCCTATGTGGGCTTTCATGTCTAGCTGTTGGTCTAGTGTGACCCCTAGGTAGCGTACAGTAGGCTTGCTTAGGAGCTCAGTGTTTCGTACTTTTAGTGAGGCAGGAGGAGTAAATGATTGGTTCCTGGTGATGAATAGGGCCTCTGTTTTGTTGTAGTTTGCTCTGAGCCTTTTTTATGGAGCCAGTCTGTGACAGCATCAAAGCAGGTTGTTGGTGGTGAGAAATCTGGTTGGTCGATTGAGAACGGCATATAGAGTAGTACGTCGTCGGCATATACCAGGCAGTCGATGCTGAAGGAGCGGATGAGAGCGCAAATGGGCTGCATGTATATATTGAACAGCAGGACCGAGAAGGAGGATCCCTGTGGCACGCCTTGTTCTTGTTGGAACGGTTGGAGGTGGTGTAGCCGGCTCAAACATGTTGCCATCTGTCTGTTAAGAGATAATTAGACTTACCTGCTAATTGGTTTTCCTGGAGGAATTCCAGTCTAGTCCTGAACCTCTGGGGTTTAGCACCTCCTCCCGTAGCCTTGGAGACTGAGCACATCACTCTTTTGGTGACCCCTGGTATAAATAGGCTAGGATCCACCTACCTACTCCAGTAAGCTCAGTCTCCAAGGCAGCTTGAGGAGTATTAAACCTAGATGGTTAAGGACTCACTTGAGAAATGGTTGAGGAGCTTCTGATGCTAGTTAATTAGTTGAAATTTGATTACCTTAAAAAAATTTAAAAAAAAGAAAAGGCAGAAAGGAAAGGTCTTGGGCCTGCAGTTTTAGGCTGCAGGGGCTATTGCCTGGCTCTCCCTCCCTTCCCTGGGTACCTGGAGGGGGTAGAGCAGGGTAGATCGGCTAAACAGAGCCTCCGACTCCCGAATCCACCGCGTGGGTGAGGAGTCGGATAGCCGCGAGTCGGGAGTGCAGGATCTGCGGGTAGCAAAGGATCGCATCGGCGGTCTCAGAGGCACTCACTCCGGCGGAAGCACAGGGCTCTCTGTTCCTCCCGACGCTGAGGCCGATAGTAGGCTGAATGCAGTCGAGGCGGCTCATACTGTCCGGGAGTGACAGCTTCGGTGAATAGCAGTTAGACAGCCGACGGTAGTTGCTGCGAGGTGGCAGAGAGCAGCGGGAATCAGCGGTAGATGCGTGTGTTGGTTTTCTGTCCAGGTAGGCCGGAGCCGCGTGTAGTAAAAGCGCGGGAGAAGCGTCGGCAGCCTCGCGGCTCTCAGGCGCCGGGTGTGAGCTCATAGGGGGGAGATCGCTAGCGGGGCAAGGAGTTTCTTCCGCGGGGGGATCCCCAAATGTTTAACAACAAAAAAAAAAAACTACACACACACACACAACAGCATGCCCTCTAAGCCTGTGTGTTTGTTCTGCGGGTCGAAGAAGGGCTCACTCTCTGAGACCGGAGTGTGCAAGGCATGCCTTCAGGAGGCTTCTGCCGCAGAGCTGGACAAGCAGAGGGTTGAGGGGCAATCTCCAAGCTTGCTGGACCCTCTAGCCCCTGCGGTTGCAGTGATGGAGCCGGTGGCAGGGCCATCTTCGGCCGCGGATGCTCCAGCCTTGGTTTAGGGGGGCTTGGAGCTAATATTCTCTCAGGAATTTGTAGCCCTGCTTCAGCAAACCTTGGGGGGTGAATAAGGCCATGGGGGCAGGGAAGAAGGAGCGTGAAAAGCGCCTGGGGTCTCAGATGGACGCCGGGAGGGATAGCATTCCAGTGAAAAAGCCGGGGCTCCTTCTGGACAAGGAACAGTTACTGGATCCAGAGGAGCAGTCAGAAACGGTGGAAGATCTGGAGGAAGGGGAGATCTCAGAGCAGGAGGATCAGGCGAGAGTGGTTAGGGTGTTCCGGCGAGAAGAGTTGTTGGTGCTAATCACGGAAATGCTAAAAGTGCTTAACATTCCTGTGGCGGGCACAGGGGAGGAGCCTACCCTGGAAGACCTTTTGCAGGCGGTGCGCAAGTCCCAAAGAGTTTTTCCCCTATATAGGGTGTTTAGGGAAATGATTCAGGAAGAATGGGACATGCCCGAGTCAGGGATGAAGGGGTTGAGAGTGATGGCACGGCTTTATCCTCTGGCGGAGCAGGATAGGGATCTGTTTAAGTCCCTTAAGGTGGATGTGGTGGTAGCAGCCGTGACCAAGAAAACTACCATAACTGTAGAGGGTAGTGCAACCCTTAAGGATACGCAGGATAGGCGTCTAGACACTTTGTTGAAGCAGGTCTTTGATGTTAATGCCCTTGCCATGCAGGCTTCTATTTGTGGAGCATGCGTGGCCAGGGCCTATATGCGATGGTCACAACAGATTAGGGGAACTCAGGTGGACGATACGGTAGAGGAAGCAGCCCGGTTGGAAACGGGAGCCGCCTATTTAGCGGATGTCCAGTATGATTTTATTTGCAGTCTGGCCAGAAGCATGGCGTCGGTGGTACGTAGCGGCGTGACAGTGTTTATGGCTTCGTAACTGGGCGGCGGACGGTTCCTCTAAGGCTAGGTTGAGTAAGCTTCCCTTCCGGGGCAAACTGTTGTTTGGTGAAGATTTGGATAAGTTGGTTAAGGATCTGGGAGACTCGAAGGGCGGAAGGTTGCCAGAAGACAAGCAGAAGCAGGGGCAGCAAAGAATCAGCAGAGGGATTTTCGGCGGTTTCGGCCGCAAAGGTTTGGTCAATTTCAAAGAGGTCGAGCGGCTTACCACTCCCAGAGTTTGAGGGTTCAGGGGAGCAGGCCGAGGGTTTGGAGCTTCCTCATCCTCGACCTTTAAGAAGTCTCAATGAAGTGAGGGGGATCCAAGCGGAGTTGATTCCCGTAGGCGGTCGATTAAGGGAGTTCTTTTCCACCTGGGTCCGAGTTACCCCAGATCTGTGGGTGCTGGAGGTCATCCAAAAAGGATATGCGCTAGAGTTCCAGCGTCCGGTGGTCGACGGTGGAATTCAGGAGTCGGAGGCTCCGTTTAGCCGACCTATCCCACTCTACCCCCTCCAGGTACCCAGGGAAGGGAGAGAGAGCCAGGCAATAGCCCCTGCAGCCTAAACCTGCAGGCCCAAGACCTTTCCTTTCTGCCTTTTCTTTTTTTTTCCCTCCAAGGTAATCAAATTTCAACTAAATTAACTAGCATCAGAAGCTCCTTAACCATTTCTCAAGCGAGTCCTTAACAAGCTAGGTTTAATATTCCTCAAGCTGCCTTGGAGACTGAGCTTACTGGAGTAGGTAGGCGGATCCTAGCCTATTTATACCAGGGGTCACCAAAAGAGTGACGTGCTCAGTCTCCAAGGCTGCAGAAGGAGGTGCTAAACCCCAGAGGTTCAGGACTAGACTGGAGGCCGATCAGGAAGTATGACTTTCACCAACTTAGCGCTGTATCGTGGATTCCCTTCTCCTTTAGGCGTGCCAGGAGTATTTTCATGGCTGACTGAGTCAAATGCCGCGGCTATATCCATGAAGATCAGGGAAAAACCTTGCCTGATGTTGTCCATTCCAGTGGTTAAGGTGCTGAAGAGGGTGGTCAGGAGGGTCTAGACACCATGTGATTCTCTGAATCCATGCTGACATGGGTCGAGGGGCGCGATGGTCTCAATGTGGTGTTGGATTTGGCGTTGGACGACCTTTTCCGTTATTTTGGCCAGTAGCGGGATGCTCGAGATTGGACCCAAGGAAGGCAGACTCATACAGACCAGTTTGTTGTTTTTTTAGGAGTGGCCTGATGGATGTTTGCTTCAAGCCTCGAGGGAAAGTTCCAGTTGAGAAGGATAGGTCTATGAGTTTGGCCAGGAACGGGCTGAGTTCTACGCGCAGTGATTTTATCCAGAAAGCTGGGCAGGGGTCATTTGGAGCTGTGGTGATGTTGTTGGCTGTGATGATGTCCTACATGCTTTTCTCGGATGGGGCAGAGAAGGTGGTCTGTGGTGTTGGATGGTGTCCCCGTGCGCAGGAGCGGGGTTCGTGGTCTTGTTGGTCTGGCTTGTTTTGGACTGTAGGTAGTCTGCGAATTCCTGTGGGTTTGGCAGGCTTGGTTGAGTGGGGGAAGGTTCTTTTGTTAGGATCTTGACTAGGTTGAATAGATCATGCGGCTTGTTTAGAGAGCGCTGCAGGATTTCTGCATGGTATTGCTTCATTTTTGCCGTGACTGCTGCGCGGTGTCTTTTTAGATGAGATGTGTATGTTTCCTGGTCGTCAGTGGAGCGTGATCGACACCAGTGTCTTTCAAGCTTCCTTAGGTGGAGGAGAGATGTCCGTAGCTCAGGGGAATACAATGGAGTGGTCTTTCTTCTCCCCCGTGGCTTATTTGTGGTTGGTAGGTGAGCAATGGAGCCCAGGCTATTGTTCCAAGTGGAGATCATTTCGTCGAAGCTGGGTGCTAGCGGGTTGAGGAGTGGGCTGGGCTTTGTTTAGGATTTCCTCTTTGTTGAAGGGCCAGAATCGTCCTGCTGGAGCTGTGGAAGCCTCAGCTGAGGTCCAGACACTTTTGTGATCAGGGTGCATTGGCATTTGCAATCTTATCAAGCTGTGATTGGACCATGGTACTAGGGTGATGGATAGTCCGAGGTCATGGTTGGGGTCTATAGCTGACCATGGGACAAAGACCAGGTCCGGCTTGTTTCCTTTCACGTGAGTTGGAGCGTTGATTATTTGTTTGTAACCCAGCTCCTTAAGCGCCTCTAGGAAGGCTTTGGATTGGGCATCTTGTAGGGCAGATAGGCTGAAATCACCCAGTAGCCAGTTCGGTGTACGAGGGTTCTTGGGGTTGCAGGCGAGGTCAATTATCGTTGATAAGTCCTCGAAGGAGGGGGACGGGGCTCTGTAGATTAAGTTTATGGAACTGTGCTTGTTGGCTATGGTGATTGAGTCGAGGTGCATTGTGCTGGTGGCAGAGATCAGCTGGAATTGTAGCTCCGTTTTGGTCAGGATGAGTGCTCCTCCACCTCTATGGTCCGTTCTGTGGCAGGTGTGGATAGAGAAGCTGGGCGGAATGAGCTGGTGAAGGAGGACCATGTCTGAGTTGGACAACCATATCTCCGTGACTAATAGGATGTCCAGGTTATGGGTGGATAGATTGGACACGGCTGGCCATTTCTTGCGGACTGAGCGAGCACTTATGAGGGCACATTTCAGGTTGCAATGGTGTGAGTGCTTCTCTAGCTGAGATTTTTTGGCGTGCTGAAGTGAGACGTAAAGTAGATGGGGGCATGGCGTGCGCTTAGCTTCAGCCGCTGGTTAGCAAGGAGTACCCGACCATCTCCTCCTTGAGCCCTGTAGGACTGGTATGGGATTGTAATCGATAGTGAGGGAGAGGGCACTGTGGAGTAGGCCTATGAGAATATAGCAGCTGGCTAAGGCTAGGGGGAGAGGCGCCATTTTGGGTGTGTACTTCGTGGCTCCTAGCAGTACAAATGTAACTGTCAGGGCTAAGTCGGTCAACTTCTGGTGCAGTTCAGTATATCAGACAATATAATCAGACAGTATATCAGGCAGGGCAGGATATCTCTAGCCTTCTCTCAATAAACTCGGCGTCTTACAAGGCACAGTTCGTTAAAAATTCTAGCAGTTGTTCTAGCGGTCACTTCGCGGGTCACAGAAGCTAGGGCTATACGAGCATTTTAGTGTTCGGGACGGGTTCTTTACTGTTTTACAGTTGAAGGTAAAGTCCTGTGTGAGGTAATGCTTGCTGCTTACTGTGGCTGTGTCCTTGTTGTGGTTGCTCCTTGATTGCTGTGGTGTCCAGGCAGGTGGGCTCACTGGCGAGGGATCGCCTCGAGGTTTTGCCTCCATCTAGCGAGGCTCTCAGGCGCACTCGTTAGCACTTCCTTATAAGGCGCTGGGGAAGCCCCAATTGGGCTGGATGAGGCTGGAGGACTTCGCCACGTGGTACTCAACCCCGGTCGGGGAGCTCCTGCTCTGCCGATGGCTGGAGGTGTTTTGGCATTATAATTGATATATATTTCCCTTTCTGGGTTTAGTTAATGAGGGTATGAATAGAGTTAAAATTCTCAGTAGATTGGCATAATTTTCATTTGTTTGTTTCACTTGTTTGCCTTTCTGTATTTTATATATGGATATTGGTAAGGATTCTTCCTCCCCTAGACAGGAAGTCGTTTGTAAAGTTTCTTTATTATATATTAAATATTGAAAAAAAAATGAACATTGATGCCCTTAAGAGCATCAAAGTTCAAGCAAAGGGACAACCACTTTTGGCACCACAAGGCAAATAGCATACTGTCCCTTGCCCTTTTTGGTAGGCAGCAATGGAACTACAGCACAGAGGCTAAGGAATCTCTGCAGGGAAGTCTGAAAGGTGGGCCCTCCTGGTGCAGACCCATATGGAGAAATCAGGAAGGCATCTGGAAAAGGTTCCTTGCATTCTAGCACATAGCACACCCAATTGATGTCAGGCTCCCATTGGTCTGGGGTCACACAAGCCCATCCTGTCCTTGCGCCTGACGGGAGATCCTAGATTGTGTCATGTTTCCCAAGAAGGAAAAGTCATTTAGGTCGATCCTCCAGACAACAGTGTGGTCTGGATGCTCTCAGCAACTTGACCAAACTTCTCCAAGTCCTGTCACAGCGTCCAAGGCCAGAGAATTGCCGCTTCAAAAAATTCAATATCCTTGGCAGCCAGGAAAACCACTGCCGATTCTAGAAGCATCAAAGCATCATCCTATGAACCAAATGGATATAATGGAGTAGGACATGAGCTATAAACCTTCTGCAAAACTACTGTCTGAAGAATAAGGAAGGTGGCCAAAAACTGGCTCTTAGGAAGCTTCAACCTTGCAATTCACTTGGTCCTTGAGGGCTGCACCACCCTTCCCCAGAAAGGTGGTGTGTGTAAAGACTATCACCTGTATATCCATCTGGGCAACTGCAACCAGGCAGCATGACCTTCCTAAGGAGAGCGCAAAGCCGATTCACGACTCTCCTCTCCTTTCAGCAGAGCGGAAGGTAGAAAAGGCGATGGCAGAAGCCAGAGTGCATAGGGAGAGGAATGGCTAGCAGAAAGGAGATGACAGTGCATCTGTATAAGTCTTTGGTGAGACCTCAATTGAAGTATTGTGTGCAATTCTGGAGACCACACCTTCAAAAGGATATAGAGAGGATGGGGTCTGTGCAGAGAGTGGATACCAAAATGGTCAGTGTACTTATTCATAAGGCATATGAAGATAGACTTAAAGATCTCAATATGGAGGAAAGGCGGGAGAGAGCAGATGCGATAGAGATGTTTAAATACTTGCATTGCAAAAATGCACAGGAGGAGAGCCTCTTTCAACTGAAAGAAAGCTCTGCAACAAGGGGGCAAAGGGTGAAGGTGAAAGGGAAAGACTTAGGAGTAATATGTGGGAATATTTCTTTACAGAAAAAAGTAGTAAATGTATGGAACAGTCTCTCGGTAGATGTAGTAGAGACTAGGACAGTATCTGAATTCAAGAAAGCATAGGACCAACACAGAAGATCTCTAAAGGAAGAAAAGGGACTTATAGTAGTTTGTATGGAAGGGCAGACTAAAGAGGCCATATGGTCTTTTCTGCCATTATGTTTCTATGTTTCTAGTATGTGCATATTATGTTCAAGACCACTGGGAAAGGAAAAAGCAACCTAGAGGGATTTCTGATCCCCCTGCACGAGTGGGTACACTGGTCATCTGGCACCAACAGTGTGTCTTCATTCATAAAATCACTGGCTAACCTCCCGTTATGCAAGGCAGGATTTCTTGGCACAGGAAAGCTGAGCAGAGCACACCAAAACCATTCCCTTTCAGGAGCACTTCTGCAGGGAAGCCCTTACAGGAGCACACCCTCCTGCAACAAGATACTTTCCTCTGAGCCAAAGGAGAAGGGAAAAGAAAAAAAAAATGCCCCCCCCCCCCCCCGAGGCTGATGGGTCTGAATCGTCCAACCAGAAAGAACCATGCCTGCGGAAGGAGAAGAATTCTGGAAAAGACAGGCAAAAGGGTGTTAAATGACCAGCTGCCTTGGTTGTCCCCATAATGGGGGCAGGCCAGTCCCAGGGAAGGTGCTGTTGGACCAAGCTCCAAAGAATGGGCAGAGGACTCCCAAGCTAAAAAGTCAGAAGGCCATGTTTATCAACTGTAAAAATACCTTAAAAAAAGCAAGCAGAAACCTCCTTGATAAGCTGCAAAGGGAGGGTTAGAAAGGCAACATCTCCTTCCAGAAGACAAGTGCCTATGTCACGCAGAGTGGCATCCTGAAGTAGATCCTTCCATCCAATCAAGATGCACTGAGATAAGCCATGCTAAAAAGCACACACATTGGAAACGTGGAGCTACCACATATTGTGGAGATAACGCTCCAAAGCATACTTTCATGGCACACAGCAATGGAGCACGACAAGCACAGATACTACTCGCACAGCAAGGACACAGATTAGAGCACAGCCAAACACCAATAACACGAACACACAGTGTCAGCATGAGGCAGGAAGCCACAGGAAAAGACCATAAATACCAATGGTTCTAATCTTTTGTCTGACAACCACCCCACTAAATGGCAGAAGTCGAGAGCCTCCACAAACAATACTGAAAAGAAATTTGGCATGGAAAAAGGAACTCAAATGTGATTCTCACCCCCAGGGAAACCAAGCAGCAATGGTGCTGGGCTCAATGCTACTCCCCTGTTGCCAAGACCTGCAGCCACATACCTCTAAATCCTCATGCCATTTTCAGGGGAGAGTCAGGGGATGAGGACGGCAAATGGGGCACCGAGGCTGTGCATCTGATGATTCCTCTGGGGTCCTGATCCAACAATTCTGGCTATTCAACAAGCCCTTAACAGGATAAGGATGGGGAACTAAACCAACACTCCTCCTTCTCCTCAGCAGGCCCAGGAGGACACTGGTTTTTATGGATGAGTCAAGGGGTTCCTCCATGTCAAACTCAAGTGAGGAAGTCACCCCTAAGAGCGGTTACTTATGAGCTAAATCAATCAATCAATCTTCCTTTCTCAAAATTTTCAAAGAGCTGCTCTGATGTATCCACACTGCTCGAGCCAGAATGAGGTTGTATTCCCTCAAGTTGCTTCCGATAAAGTGCCAGGATGGGGGGGGTCATCAGAAGACTCTGGATTTTTCTGTTTCTGTCTCTGCCTCTGCTGGTGGGGGGAGGGCACACCCATTTATCTGGACTGGCCTAGCAGGATAATATGGAAATAACTTTTTTTTTTAAGTTTGGGCAACATTTTGGATAGGCTTTAGGGTTTAAAAAACAACAAAAAAAAAAACAGCAGGATCATCATACATTTTCTGTGACACACATGCCCGAAGTCACCACTTTGGCACAGATGTGCATCAAAATGGGTCTCTGCCTCGTTTTTTCACTCAGTCTTACTGGTAACAACAATTACATTGTTTGTGACACCATCACAGGTACTAAAAACATAGCAACATAGTAAATGACGGCAGATAAAGACCAGCATGGTCCATCTAGTCTGTCCAGCATGATGGCAAGAGTAGGTGCACCTGCCGCTCTGTGCAGGCCACCCCTCCCCACATCCCTGCTCAGGGGTGAACCCACCACTCCATGCAGGACACCCCTATTTGTTGAGAAATTAGATGGTTCAGTTTATTTTGATTTTATCCTTTCGCTGTAAAGGGATCCACTGTGTCTGTCCCATGCCATTTTGAATTCTGTCACCGTGTTTGCCCCCACCACTTCCATCGGGAGGGCATTCCAAGCATCCACCACCCTTTCTGTGAAAAAGTATTTCCTGACATTGCCTTTCAATTTACCACCTTGCAGCTTCCTGTTATGCCCTCTGGTTTTACAGCTTCCCCGTCTTTGGAAGAGGTTTGTTTGTTCATTATTTCCCTTTAAGTATTTAAAGATCTGAATCATATCTCCCCTGTCCCTCCTCTCCTCCAAAGTGTACATGTTTAGGTCTTCAAGTCTTCTCATAAGGCTTCCGACGCAGGCTCCAAATCATTTTGGTCACCTTCCTCTGAACAGTTTCCAGTCTTTTTTACATCCTTTGCAAGATACGGTCTCCAAAATTGAACACAGTATTCCAAGTGAGGCCTCACCAGTGACTTGCACAGTGGCATAAGTACTTCTTCCTTTCTGCTGGTTATTCCTCTTTGTATGCAGCCCAACATCCGCCTGGCTTTTGCCACCGCCTTGTCGCACTGTTTTGCCACCTTGAGATCTTCAGAAATAAATCACACCAAGGTCTTTCTCCTGATCCGTGCACACCAACCTCTTGCCCCCTATCGCGTACAATTCCCTTGGATTTCTGCTACCCAAGTGCATGACTCTACACTTCTTTGCATTAAATCTTAATTGTCAAGCATTAGACCATTCCAGCTTTTGTAGATCTTTCCTCATGTTAACCACTCCCTCGGGGGAGTCCACTCTTTTGCGAATTTTTGTGTCATCTGCAAAAAGACAGACTTTTACATTCAGTCCTTCAAGCAATATCACTCACAAATACATTGAACAGTGCCGGGCCCAGGACTGACCCCTGGGGCATCCCGCTAATCACCTTCCCTTCATCCGAGTGAGCTCCATTTACCATCACCCTCTGTCGTCTGTCAGTCAACCAATTTCTGATCCAATTTACCATCTTAGGATCCATCCCCAAGCTACCGAGTTTATTGATAAGCCTCCTATGAGGAACAGTATTGAAGGCTTTTCTGAAATCCAGGTAGCTGACATCCATCGCATGCCCCTGATCTAGCTCCCTGGTCACCCAGTCAAAGAACTCAATCAGATTTCTTTGGCAAGATCGTCCTTCGGTAAAACCATGTTGCCTCGGGTCTTGCAACCTGTTGGTTTTGAGAAAGTTCACTATTCACTCTTTCAGGAGCGCCTCCATGACTTTTCCCACCACCGAGGTAAGGCTCACAGGCCTGTAGTTTGATACTTCTTCCCGGTCACCACTTTTGTGTAGAGGTACGACATTAGCCATTCTCCAATCCTGAGGAACCTCTCCTGTTTCCAAGGATCTGTTGAAAACATCCTTTAAACAGCCCTGCAAGAACCTCTCTGAGCTCTTTCAGTATCCTGGGATGTATCCCATCCGGACCCATAGCCTTGTCCACTTTCAGTTTTGCAAGTTGTTCTAACACCTCATCTTCTGTGAATGTTGTGGTAACTTCTTTCCCATTTTTATATTTGGGAGTCACAGGTGGTCCTTCTCCAGGACTTTCTTTAGTATAAACAGAGCAGAAGTATTTGTTTAGCAATTTAGCTTTTTCCATGTCACTTTCCATGAGTCCGTTCGCAGCACTTCTGAGTCCTGCAATTCCACCTCTGATCTTCTTCCTTTCCCGAATATACCTGAAGAAGGTTATGTCACCATACTTCACATCTTTAGCCATATTTTCCTCTGCCTTTGATTTTGCTATCCTTATTTCTCTCTTTGTCTCTGAGTTTGAT
The DNA here is from genome assembly GCA_033557465.1 of Ichthyophis bannanicus. Lineage (NCBI taxonomy): Eukaryota > Metazoa > Chordata > Amphibia > Gymnophiona > Ichthyophiidae > Ichthyophis > Ichthyophis bannanicus. The sequence continues at coordinate 1,360,914,587 of CM066032.1, read as the reverse complement.
CCTGTATTCATTTCGGTGTTCCTCTGTTTGCCAGATTTTGAATTTTGTGAAAGCTGTGCTTTTTGCCTTTATTTGAGCAGCCACTTCTTTGGTAAACCAAATAGGTTCTTCTCCTCTTGTTTTTGTTTACTTTTGTTACATATTTATCTGTTGCACCTTTTATTGCCACCTTTAGTTTAGCCAATTGCAATTCCACTTCTCTTATCTCCTTCCACCCTGTCAGCTCCTCCTTTAGGTACTCAGCCATTTTATTGTTGAAGTCTGTGTTTTTGAAGTTTAGGACTTTGAGCTTACTATGTTTGGCCTGTACCATGGCTTTTATCTCAAACCACACAGTGTGATGATCGCTGCTGCTCACAGGGGCACTCACGCAGACATTCAACACGCTATCGCCGTTGGTGAGCACTAAATCCAGTGTTGAGGTTTCCCTGTTTGGTTCCATCACCATTTGTCTAAGTAACGCATCTTGGAGAGCATCCACAATTTTTTTTGCTTCTTTCCAGATTTGCAGAAGGAGTAATCCAATCCACATCTGGTAGATTAAAGTCACCCAATATGATCGCTTCCCCCTTTGTTGCTATCTTGGCAATATCTATAATCAATTTGTTATCTATTTCTTCAATTTGAGTCGGAGGTCTGTAGACTACAGCAGTATGGATGACAGTGCCATCTCCTCTTTCCAACACAATCCAGAGCGCTTCTTCTTTTCCCCATGCCCCCTGCATTTCAGTAGCTTTAATATTGCTTTTGACATACAAGGCTACTCCTCCTCCTCTTCCGTTTTCTCTGTCTCTTCTGAATAGATTATAGCCAGCTATGGCTATATCCCAATCATGCGATTCGATTCGTTTAGCCATGTTTCTGTAATGGCCACAATGTCCAAATCCATTTCCACCATTAGGGCTTCTAGGTCTGGACCTTTGTTTGCTAAGCATCGGGCATTTGTGCTCATTGCTTTCCAGCATTTAACTGGCTTGCGTGTATTTAGCATTGATTTTGTTCTGCCTACATCTTCCCACTTGTTTTTGATATGTGGTTTAAATGTGTGGCTGTTTCTGATTTTAATCTGCTTTTGCAGGGGGGTGACGTCCAGAGCTTGATCTTCCACATCCGTCACCCCCTTGTTCTTGTTTAAATACATATCCACATATTGCTTGTATTTTTCAATTAGGATTCTTTTCCCTGCGACAGAGAGATGTAGTCCATCAGCACAGTATAGTCTCTTGTTGTTCCATTTGTTACCCAAGTCGCCAATAAATCTGAATCCTTCTTGTTTGCACCAGATCTGGAGCCATGTATTAAAGCTGTTGATGCGATGCAGCCTTTTTGCCCCCTTACCAAGCACATGTAGAACTGTAGGGAAATCTGACTTAAAGTCTGCCTTGGGTCTGCTTATATATGTATATATTGGCTTTATATGACTGAACTCTTGCCTGGTGAAACTACACAGGAGGATGGATGGCACAGAAGACAAGAAGACAGACAAGAAGACAATAGCTATATGAGAGTATATGCTTGCCATAAGAATATGGATGCGGCCTGTTATGGAGAATTCTGGGTAACCATATTCTGGATAGGAGTGTGCAGAATATTGGGCCTAACAAGAAAGTACAGGTCAAGCAAAGAATTCAAACTGATGAGCACAGCATAATCTCTGCCTGATTTCAAATAGTGCCAAGAAGAAGGAAAAATACAGGAAGGGTCAAAGGTCACAGACCATGCATAGATAATTAGACCTAAAAGCATTTCCAGATGTATAGAGGTCATAGGCCATGTATAAATAAGCAGGTCTAAGTGCAGGTACAAATGTACAAATGTAAATAGATTCTCCCCTGGGAAAAGTGACACCTAAGTAGTGATAATGGATTCACTGAGGCTAATGTAGAGCAAACATTTGAGATGTATATAAGGTGGTTATTTTGGAGGAAGGGTGGGCAGTATTTTCTTCCCTTTCACAGAGAAGGAAGTACTGTCTGCCATTTCTATAGACGGGCTTTTGCTGTTCTGTATGACACTGCTATTTTGTTATGCTGAAATAAAAGTTCTTATAGCAACTGCCGTCTAAGTAATTCTTTGATTGGTGATATTTGGGCAACCGTTGTGGGAACCAGAAGCTACAATAATTGGTGCCGAACACCCTCTAAATTTTTTTCCCTTCCAAATTGCCCAAGGACTCCTCTGACTGCAGTTTTACTTGTCAGAGGGACTACCTCCTGTTTTTCACAGTAAAATAAAAAAACAGGGGATGAGAATACCTTAAGAGGATTCCTTCTGCTGGTACAGAAGATGAGAATACCGCTCTGAGTGACGTCGAGAGAGATTTTGATACCCTAGGACGACTCCAGTGGGTGAGTTTTGTTTTTCCTGTCTACAAACAAAGACGGAAGATTTACCCAGGTTCAATTGGTGGGTGAGTACCAAATTTACACATATGCATATGTATTTTATGTGTTTCATGTTTTGTTATGTAGCAAATTGTTAGATTGTCTTTGCATTTAATTGTAATGGTAGGGAAAGAAAGTTTGAAAGTTTTGCCCAGACATTAGGTCTCTGTCTTTCCAGGATTGATTGATGTACGCTTGAGACTGTACATATCATTGATATGAAGCGAATGTGTGTCTTTATCCACGTTTTCATACCTCCGCGAGGAGATTGGCTGGATTTAGATGAAGCATAAGCATTGTAAGTGTGTATAAATCCTGGATTTTTTAATTTCGCTCCTCTGTTAATTACGAGGTTTGGATTGCTACCTAAAAGCGAAATTGCGCACGCCTCTGTATATAAGGAGGTTCAATTTGCTATTGGTAAAAGGCGACGTTAATTGCCCCTGTCCCTGAACAGTGAAAACACCAGGTCTACATAGCCTATAGAGAAGGGACAGCTAGGGAAATGTTTAAAAGAAAATCTAAACAGGAAGAAAATACTGAGAAAGGAACTGAGCCCGGTCCTAATCCCATAGATAGCCTTGTTAAACAGAACCCCCTATTGGAGGCTTCAATAAAAAATTGTTCTAAACAATGGGAAAAATGGACGAAAAAAACACCCTCTCTTGCCTGGCCAGCAGGGGGGTCGTTTGATCCGCTCATTTTGACCAAAATTAGGGATCATATTTTATTTAACAAATGTGGCAAAGCCCAATTGGAACATTTGCGACATATTTCCCTGTGGATGCAAGCTGGTCCAGAGCTTTCGCCATCTGCCCCTGTGCCCCCACCTTCTTATTGGGCAGCCGAAAGTAAAGCTATGGCAGCCATAGGCTATTCCGACCCTGTTTTCCAGCCCAAGTCAGAACCGACTTCTCACCCAGCAGCCTCTATACCCCCAGAACAGGTCCTGCATAAACTCTTGGACACTGAGGGAGCTTGGGCAAAGATTGAGGGTCATGTTAACTTAAAAGCCACCCCTGCCCCAGATCCCAGTGCATATGCTGAGGCACAGGCAAGATTAGAAGAGTTGAAACAGCAATTAACAGCAGAACATGAAGATTTAGAAAGTCAGGCTCAAGCTTTAAAGCAATCTGAGGGAAAAATTACTGAGAATCTTAGAAGATGGGAGTTAGACCTGACAGATAGGGAAAAACGTCTTAAGACGCTTATAGAAGAGGAAGAAGAGGAGAAGGTAGAGGAGGAAGTAGATGACGAAAAGACAAAAAGTGCACTTACAGTGATTTGTGGAGTTGTAAAAGGTGGTAAAGCTCTTCGAGCTCCACAACCCTGTATCCTTACTTTTATTACAGAGCAGGAGGATGGCATGGTTATTATGTTTACCGATGGTCCTCCAACATGTACGGTTGGACAAGAGCCAACCAGCCTCAGATGTTACAGTGGCCCCCTAATGGATCACTAGAAACTGTACACCTTAACACCGCCCGACTCTGCATTCGCGGAGGAGCGGGAGACCCTAACTGGGATTCTGCCTATATGGAGGCAGGTCTGAGGGTTTGGGAAAAGTATGAGAATCAGGACGCTAATAAACAGCTTCTGTTTCCAGTAATCTATACAAATGAAGGCAAATCTAAATATATCCCATGGAGTTTTACTGATATGACTAATATAGCCAGTAGTCTCCCTCCACTTAGTAGAGGGGGAGAGACATGGATTCAAAAATTTGAAAGAATTACGGCTGGATATCATTTGGCTTTGGGAGATATCAAAGCTTTATTGGCCAAAATTCTGGGAAATAGTGCGACAAATCAAGTGTTCGCCAATGCCGATTTAGGCCAGGTGAAGGTCACAGTTAACACTTATGATGGTTCTTCCTTCAACGAGTTTCGTCCTCGTATTTGGGACTCCCTCAGGGAGATGTACCCTACTCAGCGCAGTTTGGCTCCTCTCACTACTATGAGATTCCAAATAGGTGAGGATATCAGTGCATACCTTGTACGATTTCAAGATTTATGGGAAGCACAAATGGGGGTACCATACGATGATGTTTGTATGAGACCTGTATTTTTCCAGACTTTGTGTAATACATTACCCCCATCCGTAACTGCAAAATTAAAGTCTATAGTAGCCTTGGAGTCTGAGCCATGGCCTAAACAACAGGCCCATATTTTGCATTATATTCGATCTTTAGAGGAGGACACTTTGAAACCTGAGAAGGATTTGAAACAGGCCCAAGCACGCTTGTTACACCTTCAACTTAAAGGGTTACAAGAAATTAAAGATCCCCAATCCACCACCAAATTACATCTTGATAAATCTAATAATGAACTTATTAGACAACTAAAACAAAAAATTAGGGAACAGCAGGAGAAAATTGATGACATGGAATATTTGGATCCTTATGAGGATGATGTTCCAGACCCCTGTGATGAGGTATGGGATAGAGATAAGGAGCGCATTTACTATAACGGAGCCCAACGACCCCGTTATCCTCAGCCACAGCGTCGAGGTCCCTCTTACCAACAAAATAACCGCACTCCTGCCCCACAGTGTTGGAACTGTGGTGGTTACGGTCATTTTCAGCGCTCATGCCGTGCTCAGCGCAGAAATGAGAACTTTGATAGGAGGCGTTTTCCCTTGTGGACACCTCCCCGGAATTCTGGACCCCCACCCCAACAATGACTGGGAATCTATATCTTACAGGCGAGGCTCACATATCAGGAACCTCTGATCACAGTATATCTTAATGATGAGCCCACAGAAATGTTACTTGATACAGGAGCCACGTCCTCTGTATTAACTGCTTTACCACAGAGATGCCAGCTTAGTAGAAAGAAAATGACTACCACTGGTTTTGATGGTAGACCCCTTACATCTTACCTAACTACACCCATTTGTTTAAGAATAGGAGATCAGCAGATTTCTCATTCTTTTCTGTTTGCCCCATATTGCCCAGTAAATTTGATGGGTAGGGACTTACTGGTGAAATTACAGGTTGAATTCACCTATGGTCCGCAGGGAGAAAAAGGCCCTGAGCGGTCACTGCTACTCAGCCCTTATGGCCGAGTTAAATCACATCTGCCTGTAACCATTCGTATTAAGCCTGGCTGTAAACCACCAAAGATTCCGCAGTATCCCCTCCAACCGGAGGCCCTGCAGGGATCTCGCCAGGAGATTCAGGAGCTGTTACAGCATGGAATTATTGAACTCAGTAATTCCCCATATAACACCCCACTATTCCCTGTGAAAAAGCCTAATGGGAAGTGGAGAATAGTTCATGACTTACGTGCACTTAACAGTGTTATTGAACCACAGTTTCCAGTAGTCTCAAACCCTGCCACATTGCTGACAACGACTACTCTGTACAAATATCATACTGTTCTGGACCTTTCCCATGCCTTTTTTGGGATAGAAGTTGAATCCACATCCCGGCAGTTTCTGGCATTTATTTTTGAGGGTCAGCATTATCAGTGGACCAGGTTACCCCAAGGATATGTGGAAAGTCCTTCTATATTCTCTCAAGCACTAGTTGCTGATTTGCAATCATTCAGGGCAGAGCTGCCCAGCAATGTGTCTTTGTTACAGTATGTAGATGACTTACTGCTTTCCACAGCTGAGGCTGCAACAAATCTGGCCCTCACAGATAAACTTGTTTGTTATCTTTTGGAAAGTGGATACCAGATTAACATGGCCAAGGCACAGATCTGCCAAACTGAAGTCACTTTTCTGGGTTTCCTAGTAGGAGATGGAATGCTGTCTCTGACAGAGAAAACTAAACAACACTGCTTGCAATTACAGATGCCTACCACTGTAAAGCAATTGCGATCTCTGCTCGGCATGATAAATTTCTGCCGGAATTGGATCCCGGGTCATAGTCAGCGCACACATCCCTTTCGCAAATATTTAAAAGGGGGGGCTAAGGGGTCGACTGTTATCAGCCTGTCAGCTCCTGACCAGATTTTGCTTCAATCTCTTCTGACTGATGTATCACACACACCAAGTCTCTGTCTTCCTGACTATTCAAAGGAGATGTTTCTCATTAGCTTTCACGGACATCACACGTGGGCAGCTGTGATTTATCAGGATGATGGTAAAATTGTGTCCTACTTGTCAGGATCTTTTTCTGTTACAGAAATAGTTCTGCCTGATGTTGAGAGAGGGTTAGTAGCCACCAGTGAGGCAGTCAGAAAGACCTATAACACCTTTCATCCCTTGCGACTCACTGTGTATTGCTCCGGTGATGTAGAGGCATTGTTATGCAGTAATACTCTCCACTTTACCCCACATCGGGTGCATCAGCTTTGTGCTACTCTGCTACGGAGTCACATTCTCATTAAGCCATTCCCTGCAAGTCACCCTTTTGGCTACCTACAAAATTTAGTTTCTGTCATTAGTGGAGAGGAAGAAGATAAGATCCCCATTTTTTCTTTTGCAGATAATATTCTGTCTCTTCACGAAATGCCTGTCAATTCTAAAGTCTGGTTCACTGACGGTTCTGAGACGTCACTATGTTCTGGTTTCAGTGCAGTACAAATATCTCCTTCTGGAGACATTCTAGATGTATTGCAATATCAGTTGCCGAGTGTTTATAGTGCTCAAGGTGCAGAACTCTGTGCAATTTTGGCAGTCTTACTGCATCAGGAGAGACAGAACATTATTATATTCACTGACTCCCAATATGCAGCACAAGTACTGACAGCACTTCACCAGAAATGGTCACAAAGAGGTTTTATCACTTCCTCAGCCAGCTCAATTTCACATCTTGACGAGATACATCAAATTTATGAGTGTTTAGAGAAACGCAGAATCAACAATCTGTTTCTGTGCTGTGAATGGGTTCCTGGACATACACAGGGAGACTCTTTCCGCCAGATGGGCAATGCCCTGGCAGATCAGTTAGCCAAAGAAGTAACTAGTAATGCTTCCCTGACCTTGCCTGTTACCAGATCACAGATCTATTTAGTACCTGACCTTGCTGATTATCAGAAAGATGCTGTTTCTCATGAGATAGGAAATTGGGAGAGACTAGGTTGTTCCCAAATTAAGAAAATGTGGGTACATCCATCAGGAAAACTCTGTATCTGTTATGTAGCACTGAAACGCCTCACAGAACTCATTCATGATATCTATCATTCTAGTGCTGCAAATGTTTACAGCATGCTTGAGGACATTTTTTGGTGTCCGCACATGAAAAATCGCATTCAGGAACTAGTAGCTAAATGTCCTGTGTGTATCCTGAATTCTCAGCCAGGAGGAAAACCCATAGCCAAAGGTCATCTCCCGATTCTAAGTGGTCCTTTTGAATCCTGGTATGTAGATTTTACTGACATGATCCACAGATATGCTCAGAAGCGGTATCTTTTAGTGTGGGTTTGCCCTTGGTCTAAATGGATTGAGGCCTTCCCCTGCAATAGAGAGACTGCTGAAGAAGTAGTAGAGGTTTTGTTAACACAAATAATTCCCCGATTTGGCATTCCTAAAGTCATATATTCTGACAATGGCTCTCACTTTCGTAATGCTCTTGTAACTGCACTCACCCAGCATCTTCCTGTTCAGTGGAAGTATGTTTCTGTGTATAAACCTACTTCCAATGGTCTTGTTGAACGATGTAATGGCATTTTGAAAACTCAACTCAGAAAAATTTGTGCTTCTGGTCATATGACCTGGCTACAAGCATTGCCAATGTGCTTATTTCAGCTGCGTAATAGCCCGATCAAGCGATTACATCTGACACCTCATGAAATGGCCACTGGCCGGCGTATGCGCACAACTAATTTATCACAGTCCCAGGTTCCGATTCATGATAGTTTCTCTGCTTACCTTGCAGGACTCCGGATTGCGCTTCAAGAAATTGCTGACCGTGTAGCAGCCACACAGTCTGTGTCCAGTCCATCCTTATTACCTTGTTTCCCTGTAGGGTCCACTGTCTATAAACGAAATTGTGTTCGTGCATCCTGGGACTGCCCAACCTTTTCAGGACCCCACGTTGTCACTGCTGCTTCCCCTTTTGCTGCCAGACTGAATGATACTGATACTTGGGTGCATGTCAGCCATCTAAAAGCGTCTCCAGCTGTCCCATCTGATTAATCAGTTTTATTTTCCTACACAACTCAGTGTTCTCACAACAGTGCTATGTTATTAGTACCAAAGATGATCGCTGTCAAGCCTACTCCATGGGCGTCCTTGTGCTTTTTTCTGGGAATCTCTGTCATAATCGTCCTCCTTATTGAGTGTTTACATCCAGATGGACAGCTAGCTTTGTTTCTTCATGGATGGAACCAGACTAACCAGACGATATCTCGAGCACCCCGAGCTTTACCTGAAGGCTCTCTGAACTTGTGGAAGCAATCAGTATTACACATTGTTTCCCTGATGAACATTACAGACTGCATTATTTGTACCCCTTTACCAAAGGGTGTATCATATGCTCCAGTACATGTTTCAAAGGTTCCCTTAAATGAGTATGCAGGACAGCTTGTTTGTGTAGATAATAATAACTTTTCTGCCAGTTGTTATGAGACTTTTAATTGTTCCCAGACGTGGCATGCAATGAATATGATACATGACCCTTTGCGTGTATATGCTGACCCGAATATGATATTTGATCTATGTTTAATAACAAATGTATCCATTGCTTTTTCAGACAGGTGTAACCTGTCGTATAATGTTATTAATGGATCCTTTCATTTTGCTAGTAATTCTGTCATGATAAAGTGGTATAATCAATCCAGTAATATGGACCCCTCCAATATGAAATATGATTGGAGAAATATTACAAGAAACCCGGTAGTGTTTAATGGAGCTGACTTCCGCTGGTATGTGGGAGTTGGTCCCATTTATCACGATGATTCAGCTGTGCTGACAACGGGTTCTCAGAATGAATCTCCATATACTTCTTGCTATCTCCCAATGTCCAGTTTCAGGAGGGATCTTACCTCAGCTACCACGGGAAAATCTTTTGTTAAGTGGTTTGATGGGCATCATATGAGTCGCATATGGACACCTGCTACAAACCTCTTTGCTGTAATGGGTCATTATTGGTTGTGTGGGGAAACTCTGTATCAAGTAATTAACCTCTCCCTATTACCCTGCGCTTTGGTTAAAGTTTCTTCTTTTTCTGTCTTGATACCTCTTAATGTTACCCATCATTCTGCTTCTCGCTCCACCCTGCATAGATTAAAACGTAGCTCCTCAGCTTATGCTAGCCCCTGGGATTCCTCTATAGCCGAGGATGATGCCATTCAGGCCTCATTTGAGTATATCAATTCCACTTATCCCATGACTAAAACTCGTTTGGATGCCCTTAGCGCAACGGCCTGGATTCCCTTTGCCACCCCCGCCCTTACTGCTGAGCTTGGTATGGCTGTACGCCGTTTGCAATGTTTGTTGCATATTCAAATGAAAGCTGTTACTGAATCCATATCACGCCTAGCCGAGTCCCTTGAACAAAATACACAAATGACTCTGCAGAATAGGCAAGCTTTGGATTTGCTTTTGGCCGCTGAAGGCGGAACATGCACTTTCATTAATGCTACGAACTGTTGTACTGTAATCGCTAACCACACGGTGTTTGTGTTAGATGCCATGAATAAGATAAAGCATCTCTCTGATTTGCATATTGATGATTTTAAAGGGGGACTTCAACTTAATAATATTTGGGGTAGTATTGCTTCATGGTTTGCTAGTTTAGGTGTAGGACTTAAAGCCTTCTTTATTACGCTTTTAAGTATAGCTTGTTTTGCAATCATTGCTTGTTGTACCTTATCCATTTTACTTGCCTGTTGTAAACGAATGATATCGCAAAGCACTAAAACCATGTATATTGTGTCAAGGGAACAGTACCAACGATTGCCTTTGAATGATCCATCTTTGTCTCAAATGGTTGTTATTCACGCCCCTTAGTGGGATTATTTTAATTATCCCCCCAACAAAAAAAAAAAAAAAGAAAAAAAGTGGCGAATGTAGGGAAATCTGACTTAAAGTCTGCCTTGGGTCTGCTTATATATGTATATATTGGCTTTATATGACTGAACTCTTGCCTGGTGAAACTACACAGGAGGATGGATGGCACAGAAGACAAGAAGACAGACAAGAAGACAATAGCTATATGAGAGTATATGCTTGCCATAAGAATATGGATGCGGCCTGTTATGGAGAATTCTGGGTAACCATATTCTGGATAGGAGTGTGCAGAATATTGGGCCTAACAAGAAAGTACAGGTCAAGCAAAGAATTCAAACTGATGAGCACAGCATAATCTCTGCCTGATTTCAAATAGTGCCAAGAAGAAGGAAAAATACAGGAAGGGTCAAAGGTCACAGACCATGCATAGATAATTAGACCTAAAAGCATTTCCAGATGTATAGAGGTCATAGGCCATGTATAAATAAGCAGGTCTAAGTGCAGGTACAAATGTACAAATGTAAATAGATTCTCCCCTGGGAAAAGTGACACCTAAGTAGTGATAATGGATTCACTGAGGCTAATGTAGAGCAAACATTTGAGATGTATATAAGGTGGTTATTTTGGAGGAAGGGTGGGCAGTATTTTCTTCCCTTTCACAGAGAAGGAAGTACTGTCTGCCATTTCTATAGACGGGCTTTTGCTGTTCTGTATGACACTGCTATTTTGTTATGCTGAAATAAAAGTTCTTATAGCAACTGCCGTCTAAGTAATTCTTTGATTGGTGATATTTGGGCAACCGTTGTGGGAACCAGAAGCTACAATAATCTCTGAGAATGCAACAGTGTTAACAATGGGCTTGAGTTTCTCTCCCAGAGATTGGAAGTTCTTTTAGACTGTAGAGACACTGTTTCTAGCCAGGTCATTTGTGCCCAAGTGGATAACCACATCAAGTTTGGAGTGTTCACTTTCTGCGCTAAGTACTTCAACAACATGGTTTGTATTTCTGCTGGCTGAAGAGCCTGGGAGGCACTTGACTATCTTCTCTCCTTTGAATTGTGTTCCCAAGTTGATGCCACTGATGATGGAATCACCAAGTAGTAGTAGTTTGCTGTTTGGTGAGGTTTTCTTCATATTTGGTCCTTTAGCAGGAGATTGGGCATACATACATACATTTCCTTTGCTCCTGCCCTACATCTAATACGATAATCTTAGTAAACAAGTCAGGTAACCATTCAAGGCCAAATTTAAAGGGATTAATTCTGCCGACCAGGATATTCAGCGGCACTAACTGCGTTAGTGTCACTGAATATTTGTGTGTGTTGTCGCTAGGCAGTCCTGAAGCTAAGCAGCTAGCATTGGGGTGTTCCAGGGGCAGAATGGGATAGCACCTAGGAATAACTCAGGCAGCAACAATATTCAGCTGTTGCCCGGTTATTCTTTGGCAGAGAACGTTAAGCACAGTAAAGGCTGTCCTATCTTTTGCCACCAAAGCTAACCAGGCAGCAGTTGAGTATCATCACTGTCTGGTTAGTTTCAGTGCTATCTGACCGACCTGAATATTCAATGCCAGTGGCCAGATACAGCCCTAGCATTGAATATTTGGGTTTTAGGTTCAGTGGTGTTGGCTAGCCACTGCCACTGAATACCGGACCCCAATTAAATGTTTACAAGAATAAAGTAAGGCAGTTTGAATCAGACATCATGCCTTGATTTCATAATAAACCACCACCCTAGAGGTGAGTAGTAGCAGATCAGGCAAATAAGAAAGCTAGAGGCAAATGTTAATACTCCCACTGCCTTATGCTCACCCATGTTACTCCCAAATCTCAACAAAAACATAAATCCTGGCTACACCACTGTTGTACCCTACAAAGTCAGAGCAGCCCAACCTCATAGAAACCGGGCTACCAGTGCTGATTTTTTAAAACTTTTTTAGACATATTTCACCATTGCTATTTTGTGCACGACTGCTCTTGCTATGCAAGCTTCACCCCCTTGGTACTCTGAGATGTCATCTCCAATACTTAAGCTCAAAGCACAGGAGAGACTAGCTCATTGTTCACGGTCTTTATTAACACCTTTTTTTTCCCTTTTAACTCACAGAAACTCTACATCGCTTGCGCATTATAATCCAAGCTCTTTCGAAACAGTAGAGTCCCATCAGACTCCGGTATCGCCAGTACAGTCTGCATTCTCCAGTCCAGGGACTGGCTAGAACTCCCGCTACCCTGTTCCCCGGTATCATTCGGTCCCTCGAGGTGCCAAGAGGGAAAGCTGGGCCCAACTCAAAGATCAATCGACTCAGCCACTCACCTGGCCTGACACTCTTCGCTTAACAGACAAAAGCAGTTTCTCCAGCCACTGAAACCAGAACTACAAAAAAATTCTACATGTTCACCCTTGCCCACCAAACCACCAACTCCAACACCTACCTCCCTCCAGCCATCAGCCGCCGAACCCCGGCACTGCCTCGCCACTAACCCCTCCCACTTCGCGCTCCCATTGGAGCGTTTTCTACGGCAAGCTGAATGTGCTTTGCCAAGGACGAAGAGAGGCGCCCACCGCTCACTCATTGGGTCACGCAGCCGCCAGTCAAATTTAAATAAAAATCGAGGGGACACTTCCGGCTTCAGGGGACGCTAGTGCGTTGTAGTTGTAGTACGTAATGGTGTATTATTTTCGTAATTTACAGACTTCGAAAGCATTGCCGTTCGATGTACACGCATATGGAACGAATAGCAGGTTTAGGGATTTGGTCCCCCACAACCCCTTCTCTGGTCAAGCTCTTTGGATGATTCTTGTCACTTTCATTCTGTGCGGCAGGATGGACAGTTTCTTCTAGGTGAAGCATGGCTGGAAATAATTTCGCTTTACATTCTGGAGAAAGAGCGACCCGCCGCCATCATCCAGTTTCTGTTATACAGTTGGCTCACATTCGCTTACGAATTTTGCTGTTTCTAGGTGTTCGGAAACATAACAAATTGCTCGTTATTATTTCATGATGTCCTCACAGTTAACTCATTCTTAAGCCATTATTCGTGACTTTGCATACGTCATTGCAGGTGGGTGCCGATTAAGGTTGCCAACTGGCTCCAGATGCGCCCGGCAGGCTTGATCCAGTCCTGGGTTTACCCCATTGCATGCCGGGACATGTAGTCTTGCTTTTCTTATGGAGTGCAATAGAAAAATCAGAACTACATGTCCCTGCATGCAGTGAGGTAAACCTAGGACTGGATCAAGCGTGTCGGGCGCATCTGGAGCCAGTTGGCAACTCTAGTGCCGATCAGAGCTGACATAAATGAGGTCAAATGTGATTGCACTCAGGTTGCAGGAGAACACTTCTGAAACAACATAGGCAGGCGATACTTGCATCTGCTCTTTCCCCTAAGGAACCCATCTGCCCTGATCCCTTATGCACAATGATGACCTCCTCTGGAAGGGAGCTCCCAAACGAATTCAGCGGTCACTTGCCCTGGACTTGGCCTTCCAATCTCTCAAGAAAGTCGTATGCTCTGAACCTATCCTGATTAGTCCTGACGCCTCAAGAGGTGGGCCTAGGAGCCCTTCTGGCCCCTTCCCACCACACGCCACACTACCACAGGCATGCTTACTAAAGGTTAACGTGTTAATGAAATTAATGCATGTTTCCTTATCGTCCCTCCAGTCTAGTCCCGAACCTCTGGGTTTAGCACCTCCAGCAGCTTTGGAGATTGAGAAACGTCATTGCTCTGATGACACTGTCATAAATACTCCTGGGACCGCCTCCTCTGTCCAGTTATCTCAGTCTCCAAGCAGCTGGAGGGTGGAGGCTCACTGGAGAAACATTTAAGGAGAGTAGTTAGGTGTTAGTGATATTTTTTGTCCTAAGTTCAGCTTGATTGTGAAGGAGTTTAAAAAAATAAATGAAAATGTTTTGCACTGAGCCCCCCCCCCCCATTCGCTGTTTGAGCGACAGGGGAGAAGACACTCTAAAATGGGGGGAGGGGGGGCTGTGCTCTGGTTCCTGAACCCACTTCTTGGGTGAGGAATCGGCAGCGGGAGCGGAGGAAAGCACTTTACTGATCAGTGCCTGGATGTGTGGCAGGGCCGAGGGTCGCCGCAGCACTGTCTCCTCCGTGCCAGATTCTCGCCTGTCGCGGAAGCCGCATTACAGGCTGAGCGCGGGGAGAATCGGCAGAGACACCCGAAGCCAGTGGTAAGTACAGTAACCCCGTTTTTAAACGAGCATTTGTCAATCGGGGGGGGGGGTGCGAGCGTGGTGTTCAGTCAACTGCAGGCAGTGGCCGCGTGGGAGAAACGCGGGAAAGCCGCTGGGGGCGTTGGGGCCTGTACAGGCCTCAATTTCGTCGTCGCTGCTCGTGCTCCTAGATTCTTTTTGACTCGAGGCCATGTTAAACGTTTAGTTTTAAAAAAAGAGGTTTTCTTTTGCCTCTGCTCTGCACTGGTGGGCCTGGGTTTCTGCCAGTTCAGATTGTGTATTTTGGACTCCCATGTTTTGTATAGGGGCATGTGTGTGTGTGTATTCTCTGTATCAATTCTTGTGCTACCGGGAAGTGAAGCGGGGGGAGGAATGCCTTCTAAGCCGCAGTGTTTAGTGTGCGGTTCTAGGAGGGGAGCGGTGTCAGACACAGGGGTCTGTAGGGGCTGTGTCCAAGAGGCGGCCTCTATGGAGCAGACTCTGGAAATTGGGGTGGATAGTCAGAAAGCGACGTCTGTGGTTCTGCCAGAGCCTATGGTTCTGCCAGAGCCTGTGTCCCCTTCCATACCGCTACTACAGCCAGTGGCTGGTCCTTCCTCGGTTCCAGATCTCCAGCCTTCTCAACTGCCATTGTCGGGGGGACTGGCGGTGATCTTTTCTCCTGAGTTTGTGGCTCTTCTTCAGCAGACTTTCAGTGGGAATAAGAAAGGGTCAGAAGCTACCCCTACAGAGTTGGAGCCGGGTGTTAAACGCCCGGGGACCCCGCTAGGTTCGGGGCTTCATGAGGTTCCCTTAAAGAAGTCTAGGAAAGAGAAGAATAAGCAGGAGCAGTAAGTGGCTTCGGAAACTCCAATCTCGGAGGATGGGGATCCTGACTTAGAGATTGAGGAAGAGCTGGAAGAAGGAGAGTTACCGGAACACGAGGACCATGCTAGAGTGATCAGAGTGTTCAGACGTGAAGAGTTGTCTGCTCTCATAGTGGAAACACTCAGAGCTCTTAATATGCCCTCTGCAGGTCCTGCGGAGGATACGACCTTGGAGGATCCCTTGTTGCAGGCGGTGCATAAGGCGCAGACAGCTTTCCCTATACACAGCGTGGTGCGAGAAATGATTCAGGAAGAATGGGACATGCCTGAAGTAGGTCTTAAGAGGTCCAGGATAATGTCTCGCCTTTACCCATTAATGGACCAGGATCGTGAGTTGTTTAAGTCACCTAAGGTGGACACAGTGGTCTCAGCGGTGATCAAAAGACCACCATTCCCGTGGAAGGTAGTGCCGCTCTCAAAGATGCTCAGGACAGAAAGTTAGATACCTTGTTAAAGCAGGTTTTCAACGTCAGTGCACTATCCATTCAAGCGTCTATTGTGGTGCATGGGTGGCGAGAGCCTGTCTACGCTGGTCTCAGAGAATTCAGGGGGAACAGCTAGAGGAGCAAGAGGGGGAAGCGTCCAGGCTAGAATCTGGGATGGCTTTTTTTTTTTTTTTTACATTCTCTTATATACCGCGCTATTCTGCATCAGTGCGATTTACATTGAACAAACTGAAATTACATTGAACAGGGCATTATAACTTGGAGATAACTATTTACAGGGAACATGGGCTATGGAGGGTTAAGTGGCTTACCCAAGACCTAGCGGACATCCATTATGACCTTATTAGGGGTCTCACTAGAAAGTATTCGGTCTGCTTTCAGAGGGTAGTTACAAAACAACTGTATTATAAAAGGTATCCCTCTAGTAAAATTAATCAAAGCTGATGTATCATAATCCACTAGATACAATCAAAAACTCCTTATTCTTATGCCAATTCGTTTGTCTTATTATAAACCACTGGTCTCAGACTATAGCGTGCACTGCTCAGGAACATGTCTCAAGAGCTACGTGCTACAGTGACATCAATGACCAGGTTATCATGTTTTAAAGTATGGCTTGAAAAGATGTCATGTACCAAATTTTAGGATTCTTAAAAAATCAGACTTATCTTAAATATTGATCCAGTTTCAGTTTTTGCCACTATTGCAATTACCCCAACGCCACCTCTTCGGTATCCGATGTACGTTTCGTTGCTTCTTCAGGGGGCTTGCATAAAATTGGCTCTGAACTGGGATATTTCTGAATCAGGCTTGTGCGGATAGCTTTGTGCTTGATACGGCTGCCTAGCCCTCTCAAAAGACGCCGCGCATGCGCATTAGGGGTCTGGCTAAGAGTATGGTGTCAGTGATAGCAGCGAGGCACTATCTTTAGGCAGATAGTTCCTCCAAGACACGGCTGGGTAAGCTGCCTTTTCGAGGTAAGCTACTTTTTGGGGAGGACTTGGATAAGCTGGTGAAAGATTTGGGGGAGTCCAAGGGCGGTAGACTCCCGGAGGACAAGCAAAAGCCAGCGAACAAAGGTCAACAAAGGGATTTTCGCAGGTTCTGCCCAGCCCGGTTTGAACAGTTTCAAAGAGGATGCTTTGCCTACCGCAATCAGGGGTTTCGAGACTTTAGAGGAGCAAACAGAGGATTTGCTACTTCCTCTTCCTCGAACCTTAGAAAACCACAATGAAGCCAGGCGGACCCAGTAAGGGCTCGTTCCCGTAGGGGGTTGGCTACGGGAATTTTATTTGACTTGGGTCCAAATTACTTCCGATCAATGGGTGTTGGAGGTCATTCGAGAAGGCTATGCTCTGGAATTTCAATGCCTGGTGGTAGATGCTTACGTTAATCACTATGTAAAGCGCCCCTCAAGGTCCAGGCGGTACAAGAGACGTTAGAGAGACTGCTGAACCTCAGTGCAGTGGTGCCGGTACCACCAGACCAGTGCGGTTACAGTCGATACTCAATATACTTCGTGGTGCCAAAGAAAGAAGGATCTTTTCGCCCAATTTTGGAACTCAAAGGAGTAAATCGCTGTCTAAGAGTGTCTCATTTTCATATGGAAACTCTGAGGTTGGTTATAGTGACAGTAAGAGTGGGAGAATTCCTTACATCCCTGGATTTGTTGGAAGCATATCTTCACATTCTGATTCGGCAGGAACATCAGAGGTTCCTCAGATTTGCGGTTCCAATGGGGCATTTTCAATTCCAAGCGTTGCCGTTTGAGTTTGCAAAGTCATGGTAGTCGTGGCAGCTGCGTTGAGAAAAGAGGGAATTCTCATGCACCCTTATCTAGACGATTGGTTAATTCAAGCGAAATCCAGGAGAGAGAGAGAGTCAGCGACGACCAGGGTGGTAGAGTTTCTGCAGAGCCTAGGTTGGGTGGTCAATATGGCAAAGAGCAGATTGGAGCCTACACAGAACCTGCAGTATCTGGGAGCTCGTTTCGATACGAAGTTAGGAAAGGTTTTTCTGCCGCATATGCGAGCGTAAGGTTTGAGGAAGCTGGTCCGCACCTTTCTGAGCAGAAGGATTCCCACGGCGTGACATTATCTTCAGTTGCTAGGCACGATGGCAGCAATGCTCAAGTTGGTGCCATGGGCACGGTCGCATATGAGACCATTGCAGAGGGCCTTGCTTCGAAGATGGTCACACCAGGACAGTCTCTTGTCTCGGAGACTACCGTGGCTGTTGGAGACAAGGCAGGCACTTCAGTAGTGGCTAAGCCAGGGATCCTGGAGAAGGGGATGCCTCTGGAAGCTCACACCTGGATACCCCTCACGACAGACGCCAGTCTCTTGGGTTGGGGGGCACACATGGAAGGAAATTTCGCCCAGGGACAGTGGACCGAAGTAGAGAAGACTTGGGCCATCAACAGATTTGGAGTTGAGAGTAGTCACTCGGGCGCTGAGGGCCTTTTAGGGCTCCCTAAGGAGAAAAGCGGTGTGTGTGTTCTCCGACAATGCTACCGCGGTGGCCTACATCAATCGGCATGGCAGCACCAGCAGTGCGTCGATGGAGTCCGAGGCTGAACAGCTATTTGTGTGGACAGAAGTACATTTGGTAGCGTTTGTAAGATTTAGTCAGCTTTACTCTCCTGTAGGTCCTGGGTTCATTTCACTTCACAGAGGCAGTAGGGTTTGTAATAAAACAACCAAACAGGTGTGGCTTGGAGAAAGGTTTTTATGTAGAAATAGGCTTATTACATAGGTATTGAACAGAGGTATATAGTGATTGTTACAGAGCTGTTTCAGTGTGCATCAATGAATCTGTGTGTGCATGTGTGAAGTGTGAGAGAGAGAGAGGCCAGAACATGTGGGTCAGAGCCTCATGGCCAGGTGTAGTGGAAGAGAGAGAGAGAGCGGGGGAGGGGTGAAGGGAATTGATTATCAGAGCCTCCTGTCCTTCATGTCCGATGAATGGTGGAAGAGAGAGAGGTAAGAACATGTGGGTCAGAGCCTCATGGCAAGGTGTAGTGGAAGAGAGAGAGAGAGAGAGCGGTGGAGGGGTGAAGGGAATTGATTATCAGAGCCTCCTGTCATTCATGTCCGATGAATGGTGGAAGAGAGAGAGGTAAGAACATGTGGGTCAGAGCCTCATGGCAAGGTGTAGTGGAAGAGAGAGAGAGAGCGGGGGAGGGGTGAAGGGAATTGATTACACAGGTACACTAAAAAAAAATTTTTAAACTGCCTCTAATGTTTCGATTGATTTTTACGTTTTTTGGTGCGCTGAATCCAAATCTGGTAACCAATTTGCTCCATCACGTACAGATTTTTTGCTACATTGGGTTAGCAGTTTGAGGTGAACGTTTCAGATTGAGTGCGATCGAGATAAAAGTTTCTTGGATGAATTCTTTATACTAATTGTTTAGTAGTTATTCAAATAAGAATAAAGAAAATTGTAACAAGGCAGCACATAAGAATAGAGTAATGTCAACAAAACACACTGTGATGGTAGCAAAATTGTCTGCACTTAAAACAGCCACATACATGTGCACAAACATTGAGCATATAAGAGCGAGGTTAGACACAAAGCAAAGCAAAGAAATGTGCAAAAAATGTTGTACAGGTATGTATGTAAGAATAGAAAACGCAAAACGCACCATTGCAATACATGAAGACAAACACCCGATGGTGTGAAAATAAAATTCTAATAAATGAGATCCGACACTGTGGTAATAACTAGCAAATTTTTATTTCAAAGTTTAGTAAAAACACGATATTTGTCAACACAGTTTAGATTTTAAAGTCATTCTTGGGTCAATCAATCTCCTGGTGGGCCCGTTTCTTCTTCCCCCGAATGCTTCTCTTGGTGCGCTGCTTGGCGTATTTTTCATCTGGGGTTTCCCGCAGCAGCAACCAGCAGAAATCAGCCATCATAGTGGTGTTCCATCTTCCTTGGTACCTTCTCTCTGCGTCCTTGATGTCCTGGTGAAACCTTTCACCTTGTTCTTCACTGTACGCCCCCAAGTTTTCGGGAAAGTAGTTCACATGGGAGAGCAAGAAATGGACTTTCAGGCTCATGTTACAGCCTTGTTCTTTGAAGGCATTGAGCATCCTGGCAACAATATCCTTATAGTTCTCATCCCGCCTGTTCCCCAAGAATTTGAGAACAACATCCTTGAAGGAATCCCAGGCTTCTTTTTCCTTCTCAGACATCGTTTCAGCGAATGCTTCATCTGAAATGAGTTTCCTTATATCAGGGCCAACAAACACTCCTTCCTTTAGCTTTGCTTCAGAAAGTCAGGGGAACTTTGAGCAAAGGTACCGAAAGCACTCACCATCTTTTGGAAGGGACTTGATGAATTGCTTAATGAGACCCAACTTAATGTGGAGAGGTGGTAATAGAATTTTATCACGAGGTACCAAGCTCTCATGAAGAACATTTTTCTCACCGGGTCTCAAATACTCCCGAATTGGCCAATCTTTTTTCCCCCAGTGTAGGTCGCGGGCCCGGCTATCCCACAAGCAAAGGAAGCAGGGATATTTGGTGAAACCGGATTGCTGCCCTAATAGCATGGATAGAATTTTAAAGTCTCCACAAATCATCCACTTATGCTCATCATAACGAATCTTCTGAAGAATCAGGGCCAAATTCTCGTATTTTTCTTGGAGAATAACAGAGTGAGCAATAGGAACTGAAGCAAATGTGTTGCCATTATGAAGAAGAACACCTTTTATGCTGTCTTTTGACGAATCAATGAACAGCCGCCATTCAGCAGGATCATACTTGAGTTTAAACTTTTCCATCACTCCGTATATATCGTTGCAAAATACCAAATCTTCCTCTTTGCTGAAATGCTTCAAAAATTGTGTCTCGCGGTTGCGGTACCAATAAAAAGTTGTTCCTGGTGACAATAGATTTTTCTGTTTAAGCCGAGAACCTAGCAGTTGGGCAGCATCTTTTGGGAGTCCTAAATCCCGGACTAAATCATTCAATTCAGCTTGAGAGAAAAGTTCAGGTTTCGGATCTGGTTCAGTTTCAAACTCGGAAGTACTGGACTCATCGGGAAAAGCCATCTGATGAGTCTCATCATGATCAGAACCGTCCACACAAATATGATCCAAAGATTTTGGTGGTTCAGGCACAGGTACTTCGTTGCTGTGAGGCATAGGCCTAATTGCTGAGGGAAGGTTGGGGTAACTTATTACGTTCTTATTTTTTAAGTTGTATCCCTTCACAATGCAAGAGCAAAAATAGCAGTCACTGCTGTGGTCTCTTTGTTCACGCAACATCATAGGTATTCCGAAACGAAATGCTTGTTTTTTACCTTTTATCCATAAGCGTAGATCTTCCTCACATGTCTTGCACACTTTGTGAGGAGCCCACGGTTTGTCTTGATCGCCTAACTTCAAACCGAAATAGGCGAAATATACTTTTTTAATAAATGCAGAAATGTTCCTCTGCCGCTTTTTCACGGTATATTCCCCACAAATAAAACAAAAACTGTCCGGAGAGTTGACGCAACCTCTGGCTCTGTGAGCCATCACAAATACACAGCACTGCAAACTACAACTGTAGTAAACCACTTCGGAATAAAGCTGGATTATAATTACCTTTGGAGACTGAAATCAGCAGAGTCCAAAGCTGCATGAAATGTATGCTGACATCTCCCACACCTTTTTTATTTTTATTTATTATTTGTGCCTGGAAATGGTGGAAGCAAGCCTGTGGTACCTGTCCCAGCTGCCATTACATGATAGTAGGCAGCTTGTCTAATACCTCCTGTATTAAATACCTTGCTATGTCCAGCAAGTCCCCTGTCCTGCACAGTACTGTCTCTAGTGTTCTAGAGATAAACAAGTCTCCTTATGAGTCCAAACCTCGTGTCTTAGGTAGAGCAGCCACTACTGGGGGGGGGAGGGGGGGGAACCCAATATGCTACCTCCGTGCCCGTCTTAGAGAGAGTGAACAGTGCATAAGGTCTGCAGGAATTTTTGAGGAGGCTAAAGCCAAGAGGTACCAGGATGCTATGAGTGAGGATAGGAAGCAATACTAGACTGCAGCTGACTCTGGTATTCAGTGTAATAGGAAATGCCAAATTAGCCAAATTAGCAGGCCAAATTAGCCTGGATGTAGGGGTGGATGCTGGAGAAGTTCAGTGTAACTACCTTAAAATGTTTTGTTTCTGTATGACATGTGCTGCAAGGATATGTACATTTGTTTCATTTTACAACACAGGAAAATTATGATAATGCATAGAAATATTTGTATAGCAGTTAAAATAATAATAGGGTGAATGAAAACATTAAAGACCTGATCAGCAGTAGGTGAGTAACCAAATAACAATTCCCACACAGACACATGAGCATCTTGTAGCAAGTGTCCAACAATTTGTTGAATGTGTCCATTCTCATAAGCGATGGTGTGATTCACTTCAGTGGATGTTTTAAGGTGATCAGTATAGGCATGGAGTTCTGTAAAGTTGAGCAGTTTATGTAGTGTCTCTTCTCCCATGCCAAGTGGTAAGGGATGCACAGCATATGAGATAAAGTCTGGAATGTCCATAGAGTCATTGGTAACCAGCGGTGTGGAATAAGTTGTCCCATTAATGGTGAGGGAGACCAGTGGTGTATAACTGCACCAGGTATTGTTTGGTAAATAGTTTGAACTGTACAACAAAGTGTTCTTGGGAAGGCGAATGTCATGCATTCTGGGAGCAATCAAAAAAGAAACATTCTGGGGAAAGAACAGATGAAAACAAAAGTGTCCAGCTCCAAGGTAATACAAACTGTGTGAGGTAGTCAGGGAATATGAGAGCTTAACAGTCAGGGAGCAAGAGGAGGAATTGTTCCAGCAGGAGGTGTCAGCCTCTTTAAACTGGTGAGGTTGACACTTGAACTGAAATGTAGTCTGCTGACACAAACTGGGGTACATCGGCTTGAATGAAGTCCAGGTGTCGTCCAGTGGCTGCACCCATGTGAGATGGTCCACAGGATACATAAGCATATTATCAAACTGCACCCCAATATTAACAATAGGATAAATAACTGTGTGTTGTCCTGACCATGGGATCAAAGTACAGATAGAGCAGCCTTGTGGTGAACAAATGGGAACACTAACTGTCCACCAATCAAGGTGAGCTATAGCAAATTCAGGTATTTTGGTACTAGCCATATGGATGAGAGATGGTGGCCAGTGTCCTAACTTAGCAGTGATCAGAATTTCCTTTAGTATAGTAATAAGCTCGATCTGTACTTGATCACAGGCAAGAGCCCAGGAAATATTCTTTCCCAATCTATATTCTGCATGCGCTAAAGTAACAATTTTTTGTTCTATAATAGGAGATATAAGAGCAAAGGTATCTACAACTACATTGGACAGTTTAGAGGAAGCTTCATTAATAATATGTTGTGAGGTAAAACCATCAGCAGCATGCTGAGCAGTGGATCCCATTTTATTACGGAGCACCTCTATATCAATTATATTAAGGGCACCCAGTGCAGTCCCTGTGCCACCTAAAATTGTATCAATTAATTCACGCTTGTGTCGAAATTGCTTGGCTCGGGGTGTTACTGACTGCATATCAAACCAAGTATTGAGCATTTGTATGTGGTTGGCAACAAACTGAGAGCAATTTGGATATTTGTGAGTAACTAGAAACAATTTGGGAAATAGATGCCAAGTGTCATGCCCTCATAGCCCAATCGGTGGGAACCGGTATTGCTGGGCTCCCTGAGGGTAGTAGTTGTGCCTTCCTTCAGACAAATCACAGAACAAGTTTAATTCTACGTTTAGGGTTTTATTCCCCGTCCCTTGAGGTTTCTTTTCCTTTTTGGCAACACAAAATAAGAGCCAACTTTGGCATATAACAAAAGACAAATGGTTAACAAAAATAGCTTACTTCAGCTTCAAACATCAAACAAAAGAAAAGAATAAACAGCCTTACTATCCTATATAGGCTTTTCCTTTTGTTTGCAGATAGCACAGCTTACGTCTGCTGTTTGTAAGAGAGTGAGAGCAATTAGCACATAAGTTACAGCACTGGTACTTTGGTTATAATCAAGTAATTTATCTCAGAGAAAACGCCTGGTCACTCACAGTTAAAGAACAGTCCATTGGTTCAGGAACTATAGACACCTGTGAACTCTCACATTCCATCAATTCTTGTTCACCTGTATTTATGCTCTTAATATCAGCTGTTGGATAAAGGGTACGACTGGCTTGCTTCGTCACACAGGAAGTTTCTTTCTCTCTCTGAGCTAATGCCTCTCTGGGTAAAACCGTATGGCTTTGAGTTGAGCTTGTCAGGGCTCTGCCCCTGCTGGTAACCCAGTAGATAACTCAAATCCTTGTTTGGTTTGTTAGTAGAGTAATTACGGTAGGCTCTGTGCCTGCTCAGGTCTAGCTCAGCTGACCTAGATTGCAAAGCTTTAGACGGAACTTTACTAGAAGCTGGGAGCTCACAATCACTGGGGAAATCTTCAGCTTTTCCTGGTAAGGAAATCTCTCTTCTCCTAGGGTTTCTGTAATCAGGGGAAAAGTTATTCTCAGCCTCTATATAGCTTGTCTTTGTGTGGCTATTTCTATGACTCCAGGGTTTTTCCCTCTCAGATAGCAAATAGCCTCTACTTTTATTTCTTGCACTGGTACCTGCTATGGCAGTCTTCCCACATTTCTCTTGCCTTCCAGGCACATACACGCTATCCGGCTGCTGACTTCCAAACGTTTCAGTCAGGTCTCTGGCTTCCCTCAGACCTTTATGCTGGCTCCCTTGTTGCTCCGATAACACATTCTCACTCTCTTTCTCTCTTTCATACCAACTCCATGCTCTCCGCGGCTTCAGCTGTGTTCGCCACGGTCTCTCTGGTTGTGACCCTTGTTGCCTCAACTCCTCTCTCTTTCTAACTGTTTGGAAGCATATTTTATCCTCGTGTCTCCTGGCTCCACCTCCACCCAGCTGATCCCTATTAGGCAAAGCAAATCCCCTTTCTTTGCTACCTGGGTGTGTCTTCATTGGCCTTGTGCACGTGTGCCTGGGTTGTCTATAGCAACCTTCTGACATTACTTTGTTTACCCTGTCATTTTTCCTCTGATCATTCGTGCTGATCTCCATTTTCTCGGGCTGCCCTAGGTCTACCTTGTGACACATTCCCCCCCTTAAAATATTACTTGCTACCGCAATTTCTGGCGGACAGCATGTAATCCGGGAGAGCGCATCCGCATTCCCATGCATTTTTCCCGCTCGATGTTGAACCACAAAATTAAAAGCTTGGAGTGCTAAATGCCAGCGGGTCAATCGGGCATTGTTATTTCTCATCAAATGAAGCCATTTTAATGGAGCGTGATCGGTTACTAATAAAAACTTTCTTCCCGTAAGGTAAAAGCGTAGAGCCTCAACGGCCCATTTTATAGCCAAACACTCGCGCTCTATCGTGGCATAATTTTTTTCTGCCGGCGAGAGTTTTCTACTTAGGTAAGCTACTGGATGTTCACTCCCCTCGAATACTTGGGACATCACCGCCCCTAACCCCGTGTCCGATGCATCCGTTTGTACGATGAACGGTAGGTTGAAACCTATACCCCGTAATACGGGGGCACTGCACAACTTCTCTTTAAGAGTTTCAAAAGCTATTTCTGCTTCAGGGGTCCAACGGACCTGGTTTGGCGCGTTCTTCCTCAGCATTTCCGTGAGGAGAAGGCTTTACTCTGCAAAACGGGGTACAAAGCGACGATAATATCCCAGTAAACCTAAGAAACTTCGCACTTGTTTTTTTGTTACGGGCCTGGGGAATTCCCGAACACTTTCCACTTTGCTAGCTAGTGGTTTTACCAGGCCTCTTCCTATTATGTGACCCAGATATTTTGCTTCCCTTGTAGCAAACAAACACTTCTCTGGGTTTAGCGTAAGGCCTGCCCTTCTCAACGCTCTAAGGACTGCTTCCACCCTCGTGAGGTGTTGTGACCAGGTTGTGCTGTATATCACTATGTCATCCATGTACGCGAGAGCGTATTCATGGTGGGGTCTCAGAACCTGGTCCACGAGACGTTGGCATGTAGCCGCGGCCCCGTGTAGTCCAAACGGCATCCGCCTAAATTGGTATAGCCCAATTGGCGTGGAGAAAGCCGTTTTGGTTAGAGGAACCTGCCAGTAACCTTTACTGAGATCTAACGTGGTTAGATACTTCGCCTGTCCTAAACGGTGTAGCAGGTCGTCTATGCGCGGCATAGGATAGGCATCGAACTGCGATATGTCATTAATCTGGCGAAAATCTATGCAGAATCTTAGGGTTCCATTTGGTTTTGGGACCAACACTATGGGGCTGGACCATGGGCTCCGAGACTCCTCTATGATACCCATGGCCAGCATTTCTTTAACTTGGGTGACAACTTCTTGTTTTCTCGTCTCGGGCATTCCATATGGGCGTTGTTGTATGACTCGTCCGGGTGTTGTAATTATCTCATGTGCCACGAGATGAGTTTCCCCGGGTACAGTGGTTAGGACATCCGAAAATTTCCTTAATAGGTGCATTAGTTCTTCTTGTTGCTGAGGGTTCAACTCAGAGCCTACCTTAGGGGAAGTTTGTTTTTCCCAATCCCCCACCTGGGGCCCTAGATCCTCCTCGGTCCTTTCCTCCCCAAGGGCTGTTAAACTTTTCACCTCTCTCGTCCCTGTAGAACCAAATCCGCTCTCTCCCCTCTCAGTGGATGGTAGTGACGATACTTCCTCCACCGCCGGGAACCCTACCCGTTCACAGATTAACTGTGCAATCCTGTCTCCCGTTTGTACTTTGAAGTTTTTATCCCCAAAATTAAACAATAAGACTTTCACGGGACCTCGATAATCGGGGTCAATAACCCCTGCGCCAATATCTATGGAATATTTCGCTGCTAGACCTGACCGCGGCGCTATTCGCCCATAGCATCCCTCCGGGACTTTAATTCGGATGCCCGTATCTATCAGCGCTTTTCCTCCTTTTTCTACAATAACATTCTCCACACTAAAGAGGTCATACCCCGCAGCCATTACCGAAGCCCTTTTCGGACCTTTCGCTTGGGGCGTATCCTTGCAAAACTGCAGGGTAAATTTTTGTTTCCCCGTTAATGGTAGTTCCTGAGGCGGAGATCCGCTTTTTGGTGGTTTCCCGAATAAGGGACTGGGAATAGCAGCCGCTATGGCTTCTATCTTTACTTCCTCTGCTAGCACTGGGGGTTGTGTAGGAGGCGGGACCAATATCTCTTGGAGTCCTTTCTCCATCTCTTGACAGAAAGGGATCCAGTCACGTCCCAAAACAACTGCATACGGAAGTTTTGGAACCACTGCTATTAATATTTTACGGAGGGATCCTAAACCTTGTATGGCTACTTCGTGTAATGGGTAGTGAGAAGCCTCCCCATGCACGCATCTTATGCGAACTTGGCCTTCTACTGGATTCGAGGGGGACGACCGACACTTTTCTATGGTTTCCCATAAGTCCTGAGAGACCATACTCTGATCGGCCCCCGAATCCAGTAGAGCTAAGGCTTGTATCCCCTCTATCTGTATTACTTGTACAAACCCATCTGGTACTATTTCCTCTGACCCTGTTATGAGGGCAGTCTTAACCCTGCATTCCTTCATAATGTGACCGGGTCTGCCACATTTATAGCACCTCCTGGTGTTCCTACCTATCTCATTCTTACCAGGGTCATACTCATACATTTTAACTCTTGCATACTTTTTGCATTCATCTATCCCAGTCACACCTGTGCTTTTTAAGAGGCCTACATTAGAGGTACTCGCATGCAGGGCCGGATTTACGTATACGCCATGTACGCCATGGCGTAGGGCCCACAACCGGCAGGGGCCCACAAAAAATAGAACCAGGTTTTTTTTTTTTCAATTCGATTAAAAAAAAAACCTGGTGGCTGCCGCCGCGGGGCCCCCTCTGCTGCCACGGGGGCCCCGTCTACAAGATGGTATGGTCTGGTCCGGTCGGGTCGGGTCTCGTCTCCCTCCCTCCCTCCCGGCTGCGAGAGACGCGAAGATAGAGCGTCTCCTCGCGTCTGTGTTAAGCCCGCAGGGGCTGATGGGATTTCCCATCAGCCCCTGCGGGCTTAACACAGACGCGAGGAGACGCTCTCCCTTCGCGTCTCTCGCAGCCTGCAGCGAGGGAGGGAGAGAGACCCGACCCGACCCGACCGACCGGACCGGACCCGCCCCGACCAGCTTGTCGACGGGGCCCCCGCGGCAGCCGAGGGGGCCCCGCGGCGGCAGCCACCAGTATTTTTTATTAAATAAAAATTTACTTTAGGCCGGGGGGGGTGGTAGGAGTCCTATCCCCCCCGGCCTAAAGTAAAATTTAATTTAAAAAAAAAAGCTGGTGGCTGCCGCCGCGGGGCCCCCTCTGCTGCCGCGGGGGCCCCGTCTACAAGCTGGTCGGGTCGGGTCGGGTCCGGTCGGGTCTCTCTCCCTCCCTCCCTCGCTGCAGGCTGCGAGAGACGCGAAGATGCGTCTCTCGCAGCCTGCAGCCTGCAGCGAGGGAGGGAGAGAGACCCGACCGGACCCGACCAGCTTGTAGACGGGGCCCCCGCGGCAGCAGAGGGGGCCCCGCGGCGGCAGCCACCAGGTTTTTTTTTTAAATTAAATTTTACTTTAGGCCGGGGGGGTAGGACTGGTAATGGGCTATGGGGGGGGGGTAGGACTGGTAATGGGCTGTGGGGGGGGGTAGGACTGGTAATGGGCTATGGGGGGGGGGGTAGGACAGGGAATGGGAAATGTGGGGGGGGGGTAGGACGGGTCATGGGCTATGGGGGGGGTAGGACTGGTAATGGGCTATGGGGGGGTAGGACTGGTAATGGACTATGGGGGGGTAGGACTGGTAATGGGCTATTGGGGGGGCTGGGGCTGGAAATGGACTGGGGGGGTAGGGCTGGTAATGGGCTATTGGGGGGCTGGGGCTGGAAATGGGCTGGGCTGGGGGGGGTTAAGGCTAGAGGTGGGCTGATGGGGTTAGGACTGGTAATGGACTGTGGGCTGTTGGGGGGGGGCTTAGAACTGGCAATGGGCTTTGGGGGGGGTTAAGACTGGTAATGGGCTGTGGGCTGATGGGGGCTGTCTGGTAATGGGCTATGGGGGGGGGCTAGGACTGGAAATGGGCTGTGGGGTTAAGACTGGAGGTGGGCTGATGGGGTTAGGACTGGTAATGGGCTGTTGGGGGGGGATTAGAACTGGTAATGGGCTTTGGGGGGGTTAAGACTGGTAATGGGCTGTGGGCTGATGGGGGTTGTCTGGTAATGGGCTATAGGGGGCTAGGACTGGAAATGGGCTGGGGGGTTAAAACTGGAGGTGGGATGATGGGGTTAGGACTGGTAATGGGCTGTGGGCTGATGGGGGGGGGGGTAGGACTGGCAATGGGCTATGGGGGGCTGACTGGAAATGGGTTGATGGGGTTAGGACTGGAAGTGGGCTGATGGGGGGTTAGGACTGGTAATGGGTTATAGGGGGGGCTTAAACTGAAAATGGGGTGATGGGTTAAGGACTGAAAATGGGGTGATGGGTTAAGGACTGTAAGTGGGGTGATGGGGGGGCTAGGACTGGAAATGGGCTGATGGATGGCTAGGGCTGGAAATGGGCTGATGCAGGGACTAGAAGGGAATGGATGCTGGGTGAGGCTGGAACTAGAAGGGAGCTGATGTTGGGGGAGGATTAGAATGGGATGGGGCTGGAAGAGTAAAATGGAGAAGGGAAAAATATTTTGTGGGAGGGATAAAAAATCTACAATTGGCCGGGTATTGGGAGAGTAAGTGGGGATTGAGGATGGAGGGGTAATATTTGAGTGGATGAAATAGGAATGAGGAAAGAGCAAAAGGAGAAAGATTAGTATGTTAAAGCAGATGTAGAGAGAGAATGGAAAAAAATCTAGAAGAGAGAAGAAAGGACAAATGGACAGCAGACGATGGAGAGTTAGCAGAAGACACGAAGAAACCAGAAGAAAGTGGCTGGAGCAATTGCAGCTGAAAAAAATGCACAAAAGGTAGAAAAATATCTCTTTATTTTGAATTTATTAATTGGAATATGTCAGCTCTGGTAAATGTGCATCATTAACATCTGTGCTTTGTTTAGTACAAGAGCAAATTAATGTATTGTTTTATTTCTACAGTGTTGTACATTCCAAGTTTGGCTTTTGGGATTCCCAGTTTAATTATTGTCTTCCTATTTCTAAATTGTGATTACTTGTTTGGTGATGGTCTATGTTCTGCATGTGTAACTGAGCTGAGGTGTTCTGTTTATATAATTCCTATTTGACATTGCCACTTGTTCTCTTTCCCCAGTAGGTCATGTATTGTTGTTCTCTGAAATGTATTGGTTTAATATTTGCAGTGTTGCCTTTTGATTGGTAGAGTATGGTGCTTTGTGAGTCCTGGTAGTGCTGTTAGGATACGGCGGGTTTACTATGGGCAGTGTTTGTAGTAGTTCCTAATGTGTCTGGCAGTTGGCACTGGATTATAGTAATGTAGAAATCTTTTAGTCTTTCTTTATCCATACACTCATTAAGAGGCACGTTTACTAAAAGTTAGTATATGGTAACATTATGCAAATATTTATGCAAATGAGGCCCCTTATGCAAATGAGGTCCGCACCCCCCTTGGGCCGCCCCTGCTGGGGGCCCACAATTTTTGTTGGTGTAGGGCCTCACTCAAGGTAAATCCGGCCCTGCTCAGCAGCCTTTAACTTGTTGATCATTCCCTTCTTCTTTCCCGTTTGTGTGGCTGGTCTTGGTGGCACTGTCTACCAGTGGTTTCACTCCTCTCTTTTTGCCCGATCTTGTACTGTCCTTTCTCGCTCTACCTCATCTGTTTCTTCTGACCCCTTTCCTCTGCACTGTGGCGTTCCCCAAGGCTCAGTACTGTCTCCTCTCCTATTTAATATCTTCTTGGCACCTCTTGCTCTTTTATTTTAATTTATTTATTTATTTAATTGGATTTCTATACGCCTTATCATATAATTAAAGCGGTTAAACAAACAAAAATACAAAAAAGTGAAGGTGAAAATAATCAATGATAATATGTACATAGTTTGATGAGAATAGGATATAGTGTCTTGGAATCAGTTGTGCTATCTACATTGTGAGCTATATTATAATGTGAGCTATTATACAACAGATATAATTGGTCTTTCTAATAACCGTAGTATTCAGTAAACAGAACAGTTTTCAGTTGCTTCCTAAAGTCATTGAGGTCTTGATTTGCTCTTAAATCACTTGGTAGAGAGTTCCAGATGGTAGGCGCCGCAAAAGAAAATGCCCTCTCTGAGGTGTCCTTATGAGATTTTCTAACATCATTTGAGGTGCTGAATCGGTTGGAAGACCCTCTTCTTCTTGGTCTATTGCTTATATCTGACTGAATGAGAGAAGTCAGGCTTTCTGCAGAACAGTGTTGCTTGATCTTAAAAACATATATTATTGTTTTATATTTGATACGAGACGCTATGGGTAGCCAATGAAGTTCTTTCATAATGGGAGTAATATGCTCTTGACTTGATAATCCAAAAATAATCCGTGCAGCGGTGTTTTGCGCGAGTTGTAAAGGCTTGATTGACTGTTTAGTTAAACCCAGGTATATAGGATTACAGAAGTCAAGTAATGGGGTGATTAACGCTTGACAAACATTTCGGAAGTGAACGGTCTCGAGAAGGGGCCTTAGTCTTCTGATAATCTTCATTCTGTAATAAGCATTTCTGATTGTTTTACTTATGTGCGATTTTAGACTCAATTCATTGTCCAGTGTCACACCAAGATACTTTACTTCTGATCTAATAGGAATAATTGAACTTTCTATCCTGATTTCAGGTGGATGTGCAAAAGCATGGTTACGAGTTACGAATAAAGCTTCTGTTTTGCTAAAATTGATTTCCATGTTATTGGCTTTACACCATTTAGACATTTCTGAGAGACATTCTGTAATTCTTGAATAGTCTGGGTTATCAATAGAGACTGTTGTGAATATCATAATGTCGTCAGCATAAATTGTATATTTAATGCCATATTTCGTCGGAATGTTGCATATTGGCTGTATGTAAATATTAAACAGAAGAGATGAAAGTGCTGAACCTTGTGGTACTCCTTGTATAACTCTTATGCGTTGAGATGTTTTTTGCCCTATCTTTACTTGTAAATGTCTCTCTGTTAGATAGGAATGGAACCATTTTAATGTGGTTCCATATAGACCAATCTCCTCTAGTCTATCTAGTAACCTTTTGTGATCTACAGAGTTGAATGCAGCAGAAATATCTATAAAAATCATTATGATACCCTTCCTGATGTCATCTATGATACGGAGTATGCTGTCAAAAAGGTAAATCATTAGAGCAATTTGGGATATCTGACTTCTACTATGCTGATGACTTTATTCTTCTGCACCACACTTCCCCCCTCCACCCAGATCCCCCCCCCCCTTAATTCTTGTCTTCTCTCTGTTGCTGAATGGCTAACCACTAACTGTTTGCACTTAAACTTATCTAAGAAACTTGTCATTTGGTTTACTCATGGTAGTCCTTCTCCTCAGGTAGCCCCATCCTTTTCTGGCTCACCCATCTCCTTGGTGTCTTGCTTTTGCTACCTCAGTGTTTTCCTTGACTCTGATCTTTCTTTTCAGGATCACATCTCCCATATCACCCGATCCTCAAATTACTGCACTGACAAATGGACACACATAAATCCAAAACTATTCATCTCCCTGTCAAATAAAGCCCCCCCCCCCATGCCTTCTGCCAATGGAGTCATTTTAGAAGGCCTATTTGTGAATTTGTTGTCTGAAAACAGGCATTCAGATGTCTAAATCACAGAGACATCCCCAGAACCATTTTAGAAAGCTGGGCAATGCAGTGGAGATGCACACTGCTGTGTTATTTCAGAATGAAAGGAGCAGATCTGGCCCTAGCTGTTGATGCATCCAAGCCTATAGTTGCACCAGACCATGAATAAGGTGATAAAAAGGGTTTGTTTCATAGCTGCAGCACGTGCAGGGAGAAGAACTAAATGTGCTTTCACTACCTTAGAAAACGCCACAGGGCCAAAAAACCTTGCATGTAAATTAACAGTCTAATCATTTTACTGCCCCACTGCCACACATCTAATGAACTGAAATGACCAGCTAGGATGTGCATTTACCATAACAAGGATGACTACCTTATGAAATACCCTGGCCATTCCGTCCAAGTACCCGCTTCTGCAGCCATGCATTTCGGGGACATCCACATTTCAGAAATGGCATGCAACTGTGCACATACTCAGCCTTGCTATCTGTAAGGGCCTGTCACAGAACCATTTGTGTGGATGTGCGCATCTTTTGAGGTGGTGACAGAGCGATTTCAGAAAACACTAACATATGTTGCCTGTCATCGCCACTCCTCCCCTGGAAATTTGAAGGTGGTGACATGAATGTCCCAACTTATTTTAAGACGTCACTTCTAAGACGCCACTTCACATGTCTTTATAAAATAGTGGGGGCAAAGCAGCAGAAATCACACCTAGATTGAAGCTATAGACATTTAAGCCTGCAGCAAAAGGACACTTATACGTGTGTATTTTATAAACAACACACATAAATCACTGCTCTAACTCTGTCCCATTCAAACTCCACCCCAGAATATGCCTACATGTAGGCCATGTAAAAGCACACACCTTCCTCCATACATCATACATTTATGCACATAATCCCTGGGACAATTTTATAAAAGCTCTTATACGTACATAAAAAGGCCTCAACGCTCAAAACATCCTTTACCCCCAACCAACTCTTTTCTGAGATGGAGTAATATGATCAATCACTCACCAGCACATATCCACTGCAGAGTGATTTTTCTCAATAAAATGTTGTACTTGAGGAACTGATTCTGTTTTAGTGTTAGTATGAGAGCAATGTTCATTTAAACATAGTCTAATTTTTCTTCTCGTCTGTCTAATATAAAGCATATGACAAGGACAGATGATCACATAGTTTATATAGTCTGTTTCACATGATGTAGAGACCTTAAGTCATAGTTTTTTCTCCCTTTGGGGCATATCCAATCAATGCCTTCAATGGTGGAATCACACCAGGCACAGTGCCCACAAGTTTGATCACCTCTAACCCCTCTCTCTTTCTGTATAGTAGCATCTTTACGGCAAATCAAGTCTCTAATACTATTTCCCTTCTTACATGATATCATAGGGGTATCAGTAAATAACCTTATGTAGCTGCAATATATTCCAATGTTGGTAATATATGCTATTCTCTGGGATGCAACAGTATATGGAAGCACACATTTAAGAAGAGAAAATTCCTCTTTCTGTCTATATTCTAGAAACCATTCATGATGAACATATTTGGCTCTACAATAAGGATAGATATTTACGTCCTTGAATAGCCCTCTGGAGCAGGGCCGGATTTACCTATACGCCAACTACGCCGTGGCGTAGGGCCCACAGCTGACAAGGGCCCACAAAAATTGAAAAAATTGTTAGCCACCTTAAAATTAAATTTAAAAAAAATGCTGGCTGCTGCCGCGGCAGCATAGACTGCCCCGCGGGGCCCCCTCTGCTGCCGCGGCAGCATGGACTGTCCCGCGGGGCCCCTCTGCCCGGCTGAATCCGTCCGTCCGTCCCTCCCTCCCTCCGTGCCGGCTTTGAGAGTCGCGAAGGGAGAGTGTCTCCCTCGCGTCTCTGTTAAGCCCGCAGTGGCTGATGGGAAATTTCCCATCAGCCCCTGCGGGCTTAACAGAGACGCGAGGGAGACACTCTCCCTTCTCGCCTCTCAAAGCCTGCACGGAGGGGCTCAGCCGTCGCGGAGGGAGGGAGGGAGGGATTCAGCCAGGCAGAGGGGGCCACGCTGGTCATTCCATGCTGCCGCGGCGGCAGCGGTAGCAGCCAGCGTTTTATTTTTTTTATTAAATTTTACTTTAGGCCGTTGGGGGGGGGGGTAGGACTGGTAATGGGCTATTGGGGGGGCAGGGACTGGAAATGGGCTGGGGGGGTTGATACTGGAAGTGGGCTGATGGGGTTAGGACTGGTAATGGGCTGTGGGCTGTTGGGGGGGGGTTTAGAACTGGTAATGGGCTATGGGGGGGGTTAAGACTGGTAATGGGCTGTGGGCTGATGGGGGCTGTCTGGTAATGGGCTATGGGGGAGCTAGGACTGGAAATGGGCTGGGGGGGTTAAGACTGGAGGTGGGCTGATGGGGTTAGGACTGGTAATGGGCTGTGGGCTGTTGGGGGGGGGGGGTTGAACTGGTAATGGGCTATGGGGGGTTAAGACGGGTAATGGGCTGTGGGCTGATGGGGTGGGGTTAGAACTGGTAATGGGCTATGGGGGGCTGACTGGAAATGGGTTGATGGGGTTAGGACTGGAAGTGGGCTGTGGGCTGATGGGGGGGGTAGGACTGGCAATGGGCTATGGGGGGCTGACTGGAAATGGGTTGATGGGGTTAGGACTTGAGGTGGGCTGATGGGGTTAGGACTGCTAATGGGCTGTGGGCTGATGGGGGGGGTTTAGGACTGGCAATGGGCTATGGGGGGCTGACTGGAAATGGGTTGATGGGGTAGGACTGGAAGTGGGCTGATGGGGGTTAGGACTGGTAATGGGTTATAGGGGGGGCTTAAACTGAAAATGGGGTGATGGGGGGTTAGGACTGTAAGTGGGTTGATGGGGGGGCTAGTACTGGTATTGGGTTGGGGGGTTGCTAGGACTGGACATGGGCTGATGGGTGGCTAGGACTGGAAATGGGCTGATGCAGGGACTAGAAGGGAATGGATGCTGGGTGAGGCTGGAACTAGAAGGGAGCTGATGTTGGGGGAGGATTAGAATGGGATGGGGCTGGAAGAGTAAAATGGAGAAGGGAAAAATATTTTGTGTGGGAGGGATAAAAAATCTACAATTGGCCCCGTATTGGGAGAGTAAGTGAGGATGGAGGGGTATAATTTGAGTGGATGAAATAGGAATGAGGAAAGAGCAAAAGGAGAAAGATTAGTATGTTAAAGCAGATGTAGAGAGAGAATGGAAAAAAAACTAGAAGAGAGAAGAAAGGACAAATGGACAGCAGACGATGGAGAGTTAGCAGAAGACACGAAGAAACCAGAAGAAAGTGGCTGGAGCAATTGCAGCTGAAAAAAATGCGCAAAAGGTAGAAAAAATATCTCTTTATTTTGAATTTATTAATTGGAATATGTCAGCTCTGGTAAATGTGCATCATTAACGTCTGTGCTTTGTTTAGTACAAGAGCAAATTAATGTATAGTTTTATTTCTACAGTGTTGTACATTCCAAGTTTGGCTTTTGGGATTCCCAGTTTAATTATTGTCTTCCTGTTTCTAAATTGTGATTACTTGTTTAGTGATGGTCTATGTTCTGCATGTGAAACTGAGCTGAGGTGTTCTGTTTATATAATTCCTATTTGACATTGCCACTTGTTCTCTTTCCCCAGTAGGTCATGTATTGTTGTTCTCTGAAATGTATTGGTTTAATATTTGCAGTGTTGCCTTTTGATTGGTAGAGTATGGTGCTTTGTGAGTCCTGGTAGTGCTGTTAGGATACGGCGGGTTTGCTATGGGTTCTAAATGGGCAGTGTTTGTAGTAGTTCCTAATGTGTCTGGCAGTTGGCACTGGATTATAGTAATGTAGAAATCTTTTAGTCTTTCTTTATCCATACACTCATTAAGAGGCACGTTTACTAAAAGTTAGTATATGGTAACATTATGCAAATATTCATGCAAATGAGGCCCCGCACCCCCCTTGGGCCGCCCCTG
Organism: Ichthyophis bannanicus; assembly: GCA_033557465.1. Taxonomy (NCBI): domain Eukaryota; kingdom Metazoa; phylum Chordata; class Amphibia; order Gymnophiona; family Ichthyophiidae; genus Ichthyophis; species Ichthyophis bannanicus. Next base: position 1,360,878,043 of record CM066032.1, on the reverse strand, counting down.
CTGGGGGCCCACAATTTTTGTTGGCGTAGGGCCTCACTCAAGGTAAATCCGGCCCTGCTCGCATGTTTGGCTTCTTTAAATACTTCAGCCATTTTAGCTGCTTCCTCTGTATTAGAACAATTTTGCAATGTTAGGAATGTTTTCATGTCAGATGGTATTGCTAACAAAAACTGTTCTAGAACAATTTCATCTAAAATAGACTCAAGTGTTCTGCCTTCAGGGTCTACCCATTTATATGCTAGGCTTTTAAGCCTTTGGCATAAGGCCTTGGGAGTCTCATTCTCCAACATCAGTGCCTCTCTAAATAACCTTTTGTAATGTCTTGGGGTAAGCCCAAGGCGATCTTTCACTGCCTTCTTAATCTCACTATAATTATGTGCTAGGCTAGCTGGCATGGCCTTAAAGGCAGATAAAGCCTCGCCACTCAAAGTCATGGCGAATCGCATCGCCCATTGCTCGGGAGGCCATTTCAAATTACCAGCTATGCGTTCAAACGCCTCTATAAAGTCATCGGGATTGTCCTCCTGCCTTAAATGTCTTAAAGCAAGACCCGTGTTCATCTCTACTTGCGGTACTGCTGCTCCTTCTCCTTGAGACTTTTTCAGTAGCGCAGTCATTGCCTCCAGTAACGGTCGTTGCTGTTCTTGCATAGCCGACATGTATTGCTCTTGTAGGTGTTGTAGCATTCTTGCTTGCTTCTCTTGCTGCTCATTCATCCAGGCTAACATATCCTGGGGATCCATCTTCCTTTTCCTCTCTCTGCACCTGAAACAGATAAGAAGAGAAAGACCCACCAAGTGCGGTACAAAAAGAAGGTTTTTCTATCCCTGTTATAGCACCCTCTTTCCTCACAGGTATCCTGTACCCGTCCACCCAGGCTGCTAATACCTTAGTTTCCTGGCAGACTTCAGCATGTGAGAAAAGGTCTTTTTCCAGCCACTGGCCGCTCTGCCAGCCAAATCTTCTTCAGACTGTGCCTTGGATCCAAACTTTTCTTCCTTTTCAGCAATGTCCCTTTTTCTTTTTACTTTTTCAAGCAAATCAGTGTTATTCCACCGGAAAAATTATCCTCATTCCTACGCCATTTATGTCATGCCCTCATAGCCCAATCGGTGGGAACCGGTATTGCTGGGCTCCCTGAGGGTAATAGTTGTGCCTTCCTTCAGACAAATCACAGAACAAGTTTAATTCTACGTTTAGGGTTTTATTCCCCGTCCCTTGAGGTTTCTTTTCCTTTTTGGCAACACAAAATAAGAGCCAACTTTGGCATATAACAAAAGACAAATGGTTAACAAAAATAGCTTACTTCAGCTTCAAACATCAAACAAAAGAAAAGAATAAACAGCCTTACTATCCTATATAGGCTTTTCCTTTTGTTTGCAGATAGCACAGCTTACGTCTGCTGTTTGTAAGAGAGTGAGAGCAATTAGCACATAAGTTACAGCACTGGTACTTTGGTTATAATCAAGTAATTTATCTCAGAGAAAACTCCTGGTCACTCACAGTTAAAGAACAGTCCATTGGTTCAGGAACTATAGACACCTCTGAACTCTCACATTCCATCAATTCTTGTTCACCTGTATTTATGCTCTTAATATCAGCTGTTGGATAAAGGTACGTCTGGCTTGCTTCGTCACACAGGAAGTTTCTTTCTCTCTCTGAGCTAATGCCTCTCTGGGTAAAACCGTATGGCTTTGAGTTGAGCTTGTCAGGGCTCTGCCCCTGCTGGTAACCCAGTAGATAACTCAAATCCTTGTTTGGTTTGTTAGTAGAGTAATTACGGTAGGCTCTGTGTCTGCTCAGGTCTAGCTCAGCTGACCTAGATTGCAAAGCTTTAGATGGAACTTTACTAGAAGCTGGGAGCTCACAATCACTGGGGAAATCTTCAGCTTTTCCTGGTAAGGAAATCTCTCTTCTCCTAGGGTTTCTGTAATCAGGGGAAAAGTTATTCTCAGCCTCTATATAGCTTGTCTTTGTGTGGCTATTTCTATGACTCCAGGGTTTTTCCCTCTCAGATAGCAAATAGCCTCTACTTTTATTTCTTGCACTGGTACCTGCTATGGCAGTCTTCCCACGTTTCTCTTGCCTTCCAGGCACATACACGCTATCCGGCTGCTGACTTCCAAACGTTTCAGTCAGGTCTCTGGCTTCCCTCAGATCTTTATGCTGGCTCCCTTGTTGCTCCGATAACACATTCTCACTCTCTTTCTCTCTTTCATACCAACTCCATGCTCTCCGCGGCTTCAGCTGTGTTCGCCACGGTCTCTCTGGTTGTGACCCTTGTTGCCTCAACTCCTCTCTCTTTCTAACTGTTTGGGAGCATATTTTATCCTCGTGTCTCCTGGCTCCACCTCCACCCAGCTGATCCCTATTAGGCAAAGCAAATCCCCTTTCTTTGCTACCTGGGTGTGTCTTCATTGGCCTTGTGCACGTGTGCCTGGGTTGTCTATAGCAACCTTCTGACATTACTTTGTTTACCCTGTCATTTTTCCTCTGATCATTCGTGCTGATCTCCATTTTCTCGGGCTGCCCTAGGTCTACCTTGTGACACAAGTAAGAAAATGGTATTCCACATCATATAAAACATCGTGTGGTGCATCATATTTAATCTGAAAGGGATGTCCTTCCTGAAATGGGTGGATATCAGAAAGGTAGAGTACAGGAGGAGTAGAAGTGGTGGGAGGGGTGGAATGAGGGGTGGTAGGTAAACAAGATCCATCCAAAAGGAACGAAGTCTCACTGATGTGCTGTTGATCACTCACAACTCATGTATAAGTTATTTTCCAGGTACCTCTGTCCTGACAGGAAATATTGTACAAAATCAAAGCAGGAGGACCTAGAAAGTAACGTTCTGGGCGTGCCCTCAATTCTTGTGTCCTTTCTAGAGAAGTGGAAACTGGTGGCTCCCACTGTACTTGAGTGATGTTTAGTGAATAGAACACTGGCTTGTCCTGTACCGAACAGAAACTCAGGATGACCAGATCCTTTCCTTCCGGGAAAGGTGGGGGTATTTCTTGGTAGCGATACACTCCACCTGTGGAGTTAGCCCAGCCAATCGTGCATATTCGGATGATAGTTCCTGTAATGAGATAGTTCCTGTAAGAGAGCAGATACAAGAACAACAGGAAACCAAGACATAATAAAAGCAAACTTGTTTCACTCTACTAAGGAGTAAACTAATGCTCCCCACTTATACTATGTAACAACAAAACAAAAAAAAAATAATAATTTCTACTACTTATTTACATAACTATTAAACACAAGTACAGCAGGAGTAACTAGTTACCATCCTCAAGCGACTTTTGTTCAGAAAGCAGCTGTCCGTGCTGTCTTCAGGTGGTATCTGAAAACAAAGACTGATAAAACACGTATTACCCATATGGTTTTAACTGGGTGATGTGTTTCCAGTACTGCTGGTTGTCAGGCATTAGGATCTGGTATAGGCTTGGGCCTAAGGTATCAGTAACTAAGTACTGTCCCTCCCACTGTGCAGTTCCAAAGGGGAGGTTTGGTCTAGGTCTCATCTCTGCAAGACACTAGTGACAGGGCTTCCTTCATGTATTCATGAAATATTGATGGGGAATCCTTATATCCCTGTGGAAGCACAGTCCATGCATATTGTTTATTCAGCCACTGAAAGGCTGTTTTGTACTGGCACTCAAGGGCCAGAGGCAGACTCCAAAACCCATTGGATATGTCTAAAACAGAGAAAAATTTACATTTGGGATTCAGTTTAGAGATCATTTCAGGGTAAGAGGCTACCACGGGCACTACAGATTTTGAAACTTGATTCAGGGCACGGAAGTCCATAATGAGCCTGAAGGAACCCCCCGGTATAACTATCGGCCAGGCTGGTGAATTACATGTGGAAGAAATAGGTCTAATCAGACCCCTCTCCTCCAGTATCTTCACAATTTTAGTCACTGGTTCTATAGCCTGATGAGGTACTGGGTATTGCTTCTGTGGTGGAGGATCCTCACCTTCCAACAGTATTTCTGTGTGCATTTTCCCACAATCTAACTTGTCTTGAGCCCAGACTGGAATATCAGCCACCTCTGAAGGAATTACACACAGATCATACTGCTGAGCTGCCTTGGTGCACTGAGTTGCTAACTGCATGGGAATGACTTCATGCACTAAAGTTTTAGAAGCACTTGAAGTTCCTGAATACTGCCACAATTTAAGATTAGCCTATCCACCACCAAATTTAACTGGTTGAGAACATCAATTCCAATTATTTCTTTTGGTGTGTTCACTATAGTGGAGGCAGTGGTTTCCAACATTTCCTTATTTTGTTCACTGTGCACAGGGATACCCCATTTAACTGGGATAGCCACACATTTGGAAGCTGTGTCATTAATTCCTTGAATTTCATAAATTTCCATATTTTTCTGATCTGCAGTGGGAGAAGCTCTGTTAGTAAAACTAATTCCAGCCCCTGTGTCAATCAAAGCTAATTTATCCTGACCCCCTATTCTGCTGATAACATTGGGGCGTGCACAAGAGTCCAGTATCAAGGGTGTTACAAGCCTTAAATTGTGTCCTGGGCCTGTATCCATTTCATCATCCAGAGGCTTTGGAATTGAGTCCTCTGCTGAGATAAAGGAGGCAGGCTGGGCTATGAAGGCTTGAGACGTTTTGATATCTGAACCCAGAAGGTCAGGACACCCCTATGCACTAGCCTTGTGTTTGTCCTGAGCTGCTTGTAAATCCTGTTTTAATTTATCTATTTCTATCTGCAGGATATGTTTGTCTTGTTCCCATTTAGTTTTCTCCTTTTCTAGCCCATCTCTCTGTGCTTTGCGCTCCTGAAAAGGAATGTAACCTGAGGAGTTTCTAAAAGTACCTCTGCCATGTGCTCTCCAAGGTGTGTGTCCTCTGTCTGTGTTTCTTGTGTACTGAGAGGATTCCTTGGCTTGCCACTTCCGTGCTTCTGATACTGTAATGACCTGCGAGGGCTGGGTCTTCCAAACAGACCCAATTCTGAGCATTAAAGTATCAAAAGGGGTTGCTTCAGGGTCTTCAGAAAATAACAGAAGGTGTTTTGTAATCTCAGGGGATAGCAATTCTAATAAAAATTCCTTATGCATGCTCTCCCCATAATCTGCCTTGGGCCAGGACTCCTGCTCATTAAGAACTGCTTTTAAAATCCAGGCTCTATATGCAAACTCTTCCAGTGTATCATTTGGTAGAGGTGAAATAATTTTAAATACTTGCATTGGGGAACAGTGAAATAGTTTCTCAGTACCCCTTTTAACCAACTGGTATGGGTGAGTGAGAGAGCCAACTCTATAATAGTTTGGCCCCAGAGCCAAATGCATAAGTCTATCAAAGTCTGATTGTTTTCTTCTGTATTTCCCTAGACCCCAGTGAATCAGAATATCAATCACCCATTTACACCACTGATTTACATTAAGAGGCATAGTGCCAATTTTCTCAACTATTTTTTTCTATATCTCTATCTTTTAAATTTTCCTGCAACATTACTTTAACTGGTGCTTTGAGTTCAATACTGGGTGCCATGTCTAAGTCATCTGAATTATCCTTCTGACAGAGATCCTGATTATTGCTGGGTTCTGGCTGAGATAAACTATCATGAATTTCTTCATGTGATTCATCTGTATTCTTCCCATTCCTAAGTCCAACTATGCATACTTTAGTATTCTTTTGTTTGTCAGTAGCTTATATGCATTGCTCATAAGGTGTGTCATAGGCATAATGGGTGTGTCATAGGCACTAACCCAAGTTAGTCTACTCCCAACACTGTACTTATGATCACAAATAACTATTATAATCTCTTGCTAACCATGTAAAGCTACTTTTTGGTTCTTTGTAACATAGTTTTATGTTTCCTTTTATGTTAATAACCCACACATTGTTTTCCATGTAACCTAGTTCTTATGTAATCTAGTTTTATGTTCACCTAATGTTTAATGTAATGCAATATTGCACTGTTTTGCTATATTGTTGTTTTAAAGTTCCTTGTAAACCGCCCCTGATCTCTGGAAGGGGCGGTATAGAAAAGCACACAAATAAATAAATAAATGAGGGAGGAGTGGGTGTTGGCTTTTGTCTTCCAGAGGCCAATTGATCCTTAACGTGCCTCAATTCAAGTTTAAGTGCTTCTAATTGCTCACTAACAGTTATAAAAGAATTTGTGGCTTGTATCACTTGAGTTCTTTGTATAGAGATGCAAATTTGTGCCTCCTTAAGGTCTTTGGTCAATTGGGTACACTGAGAAGTCAGTTCAGTATTGTTCTTTTTCATGCTAATGAGCCCCCTGCACATGCCTTGGATAAAAAGGCATTTTCTTTTATTTGTTTTCTTTTTGAATTTTTGATCATGATATAACATTTGTCTTTGAATATTATACCATGATGACTCAGGGAATTCACCTTCAAAGGGACCCCCTTTCCTCTTACAGTATGAAATTACCATTTCTTTAAGTTCTTTAAAATCAAAGGCTTCCATATTTGATACTGCAGAAAGGCTGTAGTTGGACTATCTCAAATGTGTAACCTTAGAAGGAGGAATGCTCACTTTTATGAAGAAGTGAGACTTAGAATTATAGTTGGAATGGTATAAATTTTATGGGTGTTCAGTAAAGAGTACTGGCATAAAGACCACGCCTTAAAATTATACCTGAATAAAAAGTGCTTATCACCTTTTTAACAGGGTGGAAGTTTAGGGTGAAGTTATAGTAAGAAGGGTGTTAGGAGATTAGCAGAATTGTTGTATCAATTGCAGCCAGCTTTAAGCCTGCTCTCACTAAGATAGTTACTGACAGGAGACAGAGAAATAAAAGTTAAAAGGGACAGGAGGTAATAGCTTTATCAGGAAAGATGTATATTGTGTTCAATGAGGGACTGTTTACCTGTGTACCACTTCCAAACTAAATCTGGACTATCTCTCTGTCTTTTCTTAGCAGCTCAAATACTATAGCAAGCCTATACATCAAAATAAGACAATTGCAAGCCACTCTGTGTGATGTCTTTAAAATTCTAGATGCTTACAGAGCCTTTTGACAATAAAAATCTCACCTTTTCTAACCCACAAAACAAATTTATCACTGGAACTGTTCACTAAATAGTGTCTAAGTGTCATCCAGTCTGTCAATTGTAAATGGTCACAAGGACTTTTGATTCTGTCTGAAATCTACTTAATGTATTATACAAAATTATTACTTACCCAACTGGTGGTATGCTGTGAAATCCGAGAGATGAGCCCCCATAAAGATGTAAGATTTAGTCACCTTTACTCTCCTGTAGGTCCTGGGTTCATTTCACTTCACAGAGGCAGTAGGGTTTGTAATAAAACAACCAAACAGGTGTGGCTTGGAGAAAGATTTTTATGTAGAAATAGGCTTATTACATAGGTATTGAACAGAGGTATATAGTGATTGTTACAGAGCTGTTTCAGTGTGCATCAATGAATCTGTGTGTGCATGTGCATGTGTGAAGTGTGAGAGAGAGAGAGGCCAGAACATGTGGGTGGAAGAGAGAGAGAGAGCGGGGGAGGGGTGAAGGGAATTGATTATCAGAGCCTCCTGTCCTTCATGTCCGATGAATGGTGGAAGAGAGAGAGGTAAGAACATGTGGGTCAGAGCCTCATGGCAAGGTGTAGTGGAAGAGAGAGAGAGCGGGGGAGGGGTGAAGAGAATTGTTTATCAGAGCCTCCTGTCCTTCATGTCCGATGAATGGTGGAAGAGAGAGAGGTAAGAACATGTGGGTCAGAGCCTCATGGCAAGGTGTAGTGGAAGAGAGAGAGAGAGCGGGGGAGGGGTGAAGGGAATTGATTATGTTTATGTTTATGTTTATTTAAATTTGATATACCGCTCAGGCCAAAAAGGCATTAGAGCGGTTTACAATATTATATCATTCAAGGAAATAAGAAAAGAACGCCATTTATTTGATAGGACAGAATAGGGGACAGAGACAGTCAAACAGATAAGAGAGAGAAGAACACAGAACAGCAAGTTACCATGATCTATAGACATGACAACCCAGACCATGCCATCAGTAAAACTCCAGAAACAGACGCCACGGACCAACGCCTAAGGGCAACAGTCATGTGCTGACAAGGCCTTGGCCAGCATGTTCCCAGCAATATCTGCACAGAAACATACTCGAATGTGCAGCAGTATTAGCATTCACAGTTAATGCGGTTGCGCTTAAAGCTACCCCTTGAGGTGGCACTAAGTGCACCCGCGATAATTACAACATTATCAGAGCCTCCTGTCCTTCATGTCCGATGAATGGTGGAAGAGAGAAAGGAAGTGTTTCTGTCCTTTATAGTGAATTGAATCCTCTCCAGCACTTCCCCTTGAGGTCTGCTAGCCACTCCCTTTAAGGTCTGCCATTCTTGAATTAGCAAGGAGGGGCTTCAGACAGGCCTTGGAGACTGAAATCAACAGGGGGTCAGAGTTAATCTCATCTTGTAAACTGTCCTATTACCTTTGGAGACTGAAATCAGCAGAGTGCAAAGCTGCATGAAATGTATGCTGACATCGTTGTCTGCGGCACATGTGGCAGGAGTGAACAATGTGACTGCTGATTTTCTGAGTCGGGTCAGAGTGGACCCAGCGGAGTGGGTTCTCCATCCGGAAGTGTTCAAAATGGTGGTACATCGTTGGGGAAAGCCAGTGATGAATCTATTGGTGACCTTCGAGTCGGCAAAGGCCAGCCGATTCTTCAGCAGACAATGAGAAAGAATGTCGGAGGGTCTCGACGTGCTCATTCAGAAGTGGCCGGAACGACGTCTTCTATACATGTTTTCTCCTTGGGTTCTAATAGATCGGGTGCTACAAAGAATAGACGTTCACAAAGGAAAAATAATTCTGATAGCGCCGGATTGGCCAAGAAGGCCCTGGTATGCCGATCTGGTAAGACTCTTGGTGGACCGTCCCTGGCGCCTACCAAGTCAGAAAGATCTGTTGTTCCAGGGTCCCATCCTTATGCCCAGGTGGATTGATTCTCGCTTACGGCTTGGCTATTGAAAGGGCAAGGCTGAGAGCTAGAGGATACTCCGTGGCGGTTGTTTCCACCATGTTGAAGGCTAGACGGAAGTCTGCTTCATTGGCGTATGTTCGCATCTGGCGTGTGTTTGAGTCGTGGTGTGTGGACAGGTCGGTTGAAGCGTTGAGGGCTTTGCTCCCTCACGTGTTGTCTTTCTTGCAAGACGGTTTCAACAAAGGATTGATGGCGGCTTCCTTGCGGATGCAGGTGGCGGCGCTGTCATGCTATAGAGGAAACGTAAGAAGCGAGTCGCTGGGGATGCATCCAGATATTAAGCATTTTTTGAAGGCAGTCTCGCTGTTCCGCCACCGTGGGATCTCACATTGGTGCTGTATGCCTTAGTGTGTGAGTCTTTTGAGCCTTTGTCTAGGTCTTCAGTGAAGGATCTTACTCTCAAGGTAGTATTTCTAGTAGCAGTGTGTTCAGCTCGTGGAATTTCGGAGCTGCAGGCTTTATCTTGTCAAAAGCTCTTGTCATTTTATGATAAGAAGGTGGTGTTGAGACCAGCCCCGTCTTTTTTGCCGAAGGTAGTGTTGGCTTTCCATGTGAATCAAGTGGTCTCTCTCCCAGTCTTTGACGCTCAGGCTGGAAAGACAGACGCAAGTACGTTGCAATTTCTGGACGTTCGTCGAGCGTTAAAGAAGTATCTTCGGAGGATGGCAAGTTTCCGAAAGTCGGATAGACTGTTTGTCCTGTTTGGAGGAGCTAGAAGAGGGGAAGCAGCCAGTAAAGCTTCAATTGCAAGGTGGCTTAAAGAGACTATAGCGTCAGCTTACCTTCTAAAAGGTAGGTCGGTGCCAGAAGGCATTAGAGCGCATTCGACTAGGGCACAAGCAGCCTCCTGGGCGCAGTGTCAGCTAGTGGCGCCGGTTGACATTTGTAAGGCGGCTACTTGCTTCAACAAACGTATTGAACGATGACCATTACCGTCTAGATGTTCAGGCGGAAAGGGATACGATGTTTGGCTCAGTGGTGCTTCAGGCTGGGCTAGCAGGTCCCTCCCGTTGAATTTTCACTGCTCTGTTACATCCCCAGAGGTTCAGGACTAGACTAGAGGGACGATAAGGAAGGTGAAATTAGACTTACCTACTAATTGTTTTTCCTTGAGGAACTCCAGTCTAGTCCCGCATCCCTCCCTCGTTTATTCGGTTACTGTGGCCTGAAGCATGAAGTGATGTCGCGAGGTAAGATGATGAATCTACTGTAAAGATTCGGGCCGTAATGGGTAAGAATTTTGGGGGAGTGGGGATTCAACTGGGGTCATTATCCCCCAGGGGAGCGTGGAAAGGCAGACCTCAGTAGCACAGTATGATATCAGTACCTTCATTTCTAGAAGATGGGAGAGCAGGGACAGTCCTTGTCCATTGCTTAGTTAAAATGTAGTTAAACTTTAGTTATATTTAGTTAAGTTTAGTCTGATTAACATTTTGTTACTGTATGGCTACTTAATTTTTGCTCCGGTGAGTCTGCTTTGTCAATAGATTACTGGAAAGAGGAGGCGGTCCCAGGAGTATTTATGCCAGTGTCATCAGAGCAATGATGTTTCTCAGTCTCCAAAGCTGCTGGAGGAGGTGCTAAACCCAGAAGTTCGGGACTAGACTGGAGTTCCTCAAGGAACAGCAAGCAGGTAAGTCTAATTTCACCTAAGTGCCACTACACCGATATATATAAAAGAGTTGTGGCGCTTAACACATTAACACCTTTAGTAAACATGCCCTTAAGCTTTGTTAGTTTTTTTCTAACAAAGCATGCAGAATTTTGCTTAATTCAGATTTTTTTCACACAGAATTTTGAATTTTGCGTGCAGAATTCCAGCAGGAATTATTGTCCTAGAACTGCTGTTTTAAGAAAATAATTTAAAAAGGGGGTGCCTAATTAAAGCACTGTTTCAGACATCTATGTTAGGCCTATTTTATGAAGATAAGTAGGCGCCTACTTGTCTTTATAAAGTGCTAGGGTGAGTAGCATAATGTGCATCTACATTGCAAGCATGGACATTTACACCAGCCCTTGAACTGGTATAAATGTCTGTGCCTGTTTTTCAAGTACATGCATAATTTATAATATTTTATAACCTATAGATGTATTTGTGTGATATGCCCACTCTCTAGCCAACTCCACCTACAGCAAATTCCTTTTCGTCCCTCTAATTCAGTCCCGGAACCTTTGAGTTAAGTATCTCCTCCAGCAGCTTTGGAGACTGAAACACGTCATCGCTTTGATGACACTGGCATAAGTAGGCAAGGACCGCCTCTCTACTCCAGTAGTCTCAGTCTCCAAGCAGCTGGAGAAGGTGGTGAACCTGGAGTTCTGGCCTCACTAAGTGACAAACAAGCAGAGGCATTTTTAAATTTTGAATTTTAACTTTATTTTGTCTTTTTGATTTAAGCTAGGCTTTTGGTAGTAAGGGTGAAGGAGAGAACAAGGTGCTTCAGAAGGCAGGTTGTTATTTCCTCCCCCCACCCCCTCTCCGCCATGGAAAAAGCGAGCTAAGGGGTGAGATCCGGTGAGAAGAGCCTCCCTGCTCCCGATCCCGCGTTAACGGGTGAGGAGCAGGTGGCAGGCACAGCCGGCGACGTTTTGGTGAGGGGGCTGAGCGCTGCATTCTGAGGCACGGCGTGTCTCTCCGCTCTGGAGCCAAAGCCACTGTCTCGGCTGAGCTCTGGAGGTGGATTGAGGCTCACCGGAGCTGCGTGAGGCCATGGTAAGTCCCCGGTTCGCCCGATTGTGATCGGGGTGGTGCATGGGGAAGCCCGAGAGCTGGGAGCACGCGGTTTTGCAGTGTTGGGGCAGCAGGCTGGACCACGTGGTGTTCGCGAAGGGAGTCATTTTCTTGATTTTGGGTTTGCTTCACGGCAGGCTCTAAAGGGCCGGTGGGGAAGCGCTGGTTTTTGGGTCTCCCATGGAGTCTTGGCCCCGTTTTCAGAGGGGCCTGAGGTGATCAGCCGATTTTGGTAAAAAAAAAACAACAACAAGAGATTAGAGGGCCTGGGCCTCTGGATTAGCATGCCGGCTAAGCCTCAGTGCTTAGTTTGTGGCACAAGGCGAGGATCGGTTTTAGACACAGGAGTGTGCAGGGGCTGCACCCAGGAGGCGACTTTGATGGAAAAGGCGCTGGAAGTGGGGGCAGGAGGGCAGGCGATGGTTCCTCAGAGTCAGGAGGAGGATCTGTCCTCATCTCCTGTCCCCTCGGAGCCAGTGGCGGGGGCCGTCTCCTCCGCTGGAACAGGGTCAAGCAGTAGGACCCTCCATGGTCCCTCCAGATTTCTTTTTGTTGTTACATCAGGCTTTCTCTTTGCTGCAGCCCGGAATGGCACCTCTTCTGGCCGGCGTATGTGGAGAAAAGCGCTGGGGAAGCCCGCTATAGCCGGATGATGCCGGTACCCCTGTCAAGAGGGGTAAGGTAGCGGGGGTAGATATGCCAGTTTCGGCACCCTTGGAGGATATGGAGAGCGGAGACGGAGAACTAGAAGACGATTCGGTAGAGGAAGGTGAGCTGCCTGATTCGGAACAGCAAGCTAGAGTAGTCAGGGTGTTTAGGCGAGAAGAGTTGCCAGCTCATATTACAGAAACCCTCAAGGCTCTAAACATGCCGTCTACGGTTCCGGCAGTGGATGTGGTTGCGCAATTGGGCAGCAGACAGTTCTTCAAAGGCACGGCTCAGCAAGCTTCCGTTTCGAGGGAAGCTTTTTTTCGGAGAGGATTTGGACAAGTTGGTCAAGGACCTGGGTGAGTCTAAAGGGGGTCATTTGCCTGAGGATAAACTGAAACTCTAACCTATGGAATAATGCTGTGAAACACAGTGTCAGGCCTTGAGGTCTCAGTTTAAAACATCGCAGCAATCCTTTGGATTTTTTGAAAAAGTTCTTAATAAAACTTCAGCTGCTGTTTACATCAATGACCTTTAATCAATGCCTTCTTCTCCGTTTCACAACAGAAAAAACTATTCTCTCCTTTTTCTTTTCTTTTTTTAATTTTTCTTTAAAACTTTGATAAGCAATGTTGCTCTCATTGATTGGTTCCTGTGTACATAGGAGGCTATGATCAAAGAACTTTTTCGGTCTGTGAATTGTGAACAAAGTGAGTTAGTAACCTCCCTTTAGGGGGAGGAGTCAAGAGGAGCCCTTTAAAATCCAGGTAGCTCACCGAAGCCGCATGCGCGGCGTTTTTGGATAACCGACGGAGAGACGAGAGCAAAGTGTCCTCTGTGCTGATTCTAGAGCAAAGACAGATTCTACAGGTAAAGATCAGTTTCTCTGCTTTTTATCATACCTTTGACATTCAAGTGGAATATGATATAGTTTATTATGGTTTGCAATGTCTTATAGGTCAGTTTGGGAGAAACACATTCCCCTGAAGAACTTGTCATAACGAAACGCTTGGGCGCCTTAGATTAACGGCGTTGGGATTCATGTGAAGCTGTATGATACTTCCAGCATTGCTGCATTAAGAAATCATCAATAGAACTGTGCCGCGTCGAAAAGAAAAGAAACGTCGGGGATAGCGCTTAAGAAAAGAAGTATGATGAGAAATCTAAAAGATAAGTGCTGATCACGTTTAGTCCCCAATGGACAGTAATGGATAGTAACACCTTGGGAAGTACTACCAACGCGATTCTACATATTTATTTTGTGTTCTTTGTCACCACTCACCCTCCCAGAGGCATTTAGCATGGGCAAGGCAAGTGGGTAGTTGTGTTTCTTAGACTGTGAACTTTAAATGGAGGTTTGGAAAGGCCTCCTGGGTAATGTAGTCCTACAGTAGTAAGAATGAGTCCAAGTTGTGCACGAGTGGTTCAGGTTAAATTAGGATTTATTGCCCCTCCCGGGGTTGGATGTTGATGACCATGAACAAAGAATATATTTACAAAGAAACCATACTCCTGATGTGAACAAAAATAGGCAACTTAAATAATGCTTATCTTCAGCTGTTACGGAATCAAAAAGATTAAAACAATTTCCCTCCAAAATACTTCTTTTGGCTGTTTTTCTTCCTTCAGCAAAATCCAGTATTATTAACAAAGGGACTGCACATTGTCTGCCACCATATAAGAGCAGTCCATAAACTTCGGACTCAGGGGGTTGATAAGGGTCCCACTGCATAAGATCACCTTCTTCCTTAAGGTCTCTTAGAGAGGGTTCTTCTGCCTGCCACGCAAACCTCTCCGTTCCAATTACAGGGTTCCCTTCCCCCCAACCTGCTCTGTGAGTCTGGGTGTTTGGCTTCCTGTGCACACAGCCCTCTGTAATTAAAAGGATACACGTTTCCCTCTTCTGTTTGGCTACAGGGAATTCTGTGTCTACCTTTAGAATTGCTTTCTCCCAGGAATCTCCCTTGGCTACAAAAAGGTTGGTAAAACTTTTCTCTCCCCTTTGATAAAAGCTTGGTATCAGGGAAATAAGCTTTACCTGCAGGCTGTCTGTTGTGAGCACAGCGTGGTTGTCTTTTCTGGTTCCCAGAATAAACGTCTCTGCTTTTTGGATAGTAAAAATCCCCAGTGCTTTTTGTAGTTGAGCACTGCTCCCTGGGAACTGGACTTGAATATCTTCCCCAGCTCTCTTCCTCTGAGAAGTTCCTCCGAGTGGAATTGGGATTTCTTTCCCTTTTCCCTTCTCTCAGCCACAGACCTTGGCTGCCCTCGGAGTATCTATCTTTCTCTGGTTTTCTCCTTCTTTCAGCTTTCTCCACGCTTGCTGTGCTACCTTTTCCTTCTGTCTCCGTGTCTGAGACTATGTCCGTCTCTTTCTCCTTCCCCTTCTCTGTCCTATCTTTAACTAAAGGCTTTTTATCTAAGTTTCTTTCTCCGTTGTGCTGAGCCACACCTCCCACCAGGTGTTCCCACTTCCCTGATGAGGCAGGAGCTAGCTCAGGGGATGGGCGTTCCCTAACACTCTGTGACGTTCTTTGTTTAGGGTTTCCATGCCAACCCTCCATGCTTGTTTCAGCACTGAAAGTTCTGGTTTCACTTTGCAGTGAATCCTCTGCCTCCCTTGGTTCTGAACCTTGCACTTCACGACATCTTGCAACTTTGAATAGCATGAGAAGTGACTAAATAGTAGAATCCAGTACAACTGATCGTTCCAGCTTGTAGAGATACAAGATCATGAGAGCAACATTGCTTATCAAAGTTTTAAAGAAAAATTAAAAAAAGAAAAGAAAAAGGAGAGAATAGTTTTTTCTGTTGTGAAACGGAGAAGAAGGCATTGATTAAAGGTCATTGATGTAAACAGCAGCTGAAGTTTTATTAAGAACTTTTTCAAAAAATCCAAAGGATTGCTGCGATGTTTTAAACTGAGACCTCAAGGCCTGACACTGTGTTTCACAGCATTATTCCATAGGTTAGAGTTTGAGTTTAGGTTCGTCCTACTATATGTTTTGGAATTGAAAGCTCAATAGAGAAAGCCCACATTTAGTAGTGAGGATAAACTGAAGCAGGACCGACCTGGTCCGGCTCCCAAAGGGTCACAGAGAGAATTTTGTAGGTTTCGTTCGTTCTGTTTTGGGCAGTTTCAGCGGGGCAGGTTTACAGCACGAAACAGGGGTTTCAAGGTTTTCTGGGGGCAGGTAGAGGTTTTGCGCCCATCCCGGCCTCGAACCTTAAGAAGCCACAATGAGATGAGGAGGGCTCAGGTGGGGTGCGATCCTGTAGAAGGGCGACTGCGGGACTTTTACCCTGCCTGGGTCCAGCTAACGTCAGACCAGTGGGTGTTGGAGGTCATTCGAGAGGGCTACGCTCTGGAGCTCCAGCGCCCAGTGGTAGACTCATTTGTCCAGTCTCCTTGCAGGGCACGGCTCAAGTGCTTGGCGGTTCAGCAGACGCTTCAAAGGCTGCTGCAACTCCAGGCAGTGGTGCCCGTCCCGTTGGAGCAGTACGGGTGCGGTCGGTACTCCGTCCATTTCATAGCGCCAAAGAAAGACGGTGCGTTCTTGCCAATTCTAGATTTTAAAAAAGGGTGAATCGGTATCTCCGGGTGTCTCATTTCCATATGGAGACGCTGCGTTCCGTGATTGTGGCGATGAGGAAGGGGGAGATCCTTATATCATTGGATCTCACGGAAGCCTATTTGCATATTCCCATACGGCAGGAGCATCAACAGTTTCTTTGGTTTGCGGTGCCCATGGGGCATTTTCAATTCTGGGCCTTGCCGTTTGGCCTGGCGACGGCGCCAAGGACTTTCACCAAGATCATGGTGGTGGTGGCGGTGGCTCTCTGCAAAGAAGGAGTGCTGGTACACGTATTTGGACGATTGGTTGATTCAAGCGAAGTCGAAAGCCGAGAGCGAAGAGGCCATAGCCCAGGTTGTGTAGCTATTACAGATTCTGGGTTGGGTGGTCAACTTCTCCAAGAGCAAGCTGGTTCCATTGCAGTCCCTGGAATATCTGGGGGCGCGGTTCGATACAGCACAGGGAAAAGTCTTTCTTCCAGTTCTGCGGGCGCACGGCTTGAGGGCGCTCGTACGGGGATTCTTGTCCCGAAGGGCTCCCACAGCTTGGCAGTATCTGCAATTGCTTGGAACTATGACGGCCACGATCGAAGTGGTGCCGTGGGCCAGGGCTCACATGAGACCGTTGCAAAGGGCTCTACTTCGGCATTGGTCACACCAGTCAGATTCACTGTCTCAGCGGCTGATCTGCCCTCCAGAGGTGAGTCAGGAGCTTCTCTGGTGGGTACAGCCGGAGAACCTGGAGAAGGGAATGCCCCTGGAAGCCTCGGCCTGGAGGCTATTGATGATGGATGCAAGTCTAATGGGCTGGGGAGCGCATGGCGAAGGAAGGTTCGCTCAGGGGCAGTGGTCGACGCTAGAGAAAGCGTGGTCCATCAACAGGTTGGAAATGAGGGCAGTGTATTTGGCCCCTCTTAGAGTTCCAGTCATGGCTGAGGCAGTCAGCACTTCGAGTGCTTTCCGACAATGCGACCACAGTAGCCTACATCAATCAGCAGGACGGCACGGGAAGTGCGGCGTTGGAGGCAGAGGCGAGTCAACTGTTGGACTGGGCCGAGCTAAATCTGATGGCCCTGTCGGCTCAACATGTAGCAGGAGTGGACAATGTCGAGGCGGATTATTTGAGTCATCGCAAGGTGGATCCAGGAGAACGGGTGCTTCACCCGGAATGTGTTTGCCCTAATCGCAAGACGCCAATTATGGATCTGATGGCGATGTTTGAATCGGCAAAGGCAGCTCAATTTTACAGCAGAAGGCGAGAAAGGATGTTGGAGGGTCTCAATGCGTTGGTGCAGAGGTGGCTAGTCGAGGGTCTCGTCTACGTCTTTCCACCATGGACGCTCATCGGGCGTGTGGTGCAGCGCATAGAACGGTACCGGGGTCTAGTGGTTCTGGTAGCGTCGGACTGGCCAAGAAGACCTTGGTATGCAGATATGGTTTGTCTGCTGGTAGACAGTCCGTGGCGGCTCCCGCCGCGGGAGGACCTGTTGGTTCAGGGACTGCTGCGCATGCCACAGGTGAGTCGGTTCTTGCTTACGGCTTGGCTCTTGAAAGGACAAGGATGACAACCAAGGGTTATCCAGTGGCAGTCATTTCTACGTTGCTGAAGGTGAGAAGGAGATCTACATCATTAGCGTATGTGTGGGTCTGGCGCATTTTTGAGGCATGGTGTGCGGACAGGCTGGTGCGGCCCTCAATGGCGTCCCATTTCGCAGATTCTTTCGTTTTTGCAGGATGGCTTCGAGAAGGGTCTGGCGGCCAGCTCGTTGAGAGTTCAGCTAGCGACGCTGTCTTGTTACCGAGGTAAGATTCAAGGACAGGTGTTGGGGGCGCACGCGGATATTAAAAGATTTTTACGGGCCGTGTTGCTCATGCGGCCTCCATGCAGGTGCTCGGTTCCCGCGTGGGATCTGAATTTAGTGTTAGACGCGTTGATTAGAGAACCTTTTGAGCCGTTAGGTAAGGTGTCATTGAAGGATTTGACGTTGAAGACAATTTTTCTAGTGGCCATTTGCTCAGCTCGCAGGATTTCAGAGTTGCAGGTTTTGTCGTGTAAGGAGCCGTTTCTTTCGTTCTCAGATCAGAAGGTTGTGTTGCGTCCAGTTCCTGCCTTGCCTGAGGTGGTTTCAGTTTTTCGCATCAACCAGGTAGTCTCGTTGCCAGTATTCTCTGGAGAGGAGAAGGAGTCGACGGGAGGAAGATTGCGACTTCTGGATGTTTGTCGGACATTCAAACGGTACCTCCGCGGTACAGCCTCCTTCCGTAAGTCAGACAGGTTATTTGTGGTGTTTGGAGGTCCGCGGAAGGAGGAGGCTGCGGCTAAATCTTCCATTTCCAGATGGTTAAAGGAAACCATTGCAGCGGCATATATTTTGAAAGGTAAGGAGGTACCGGAAGGTCTCAGAGCTCATTCAACTAGAGCACAAGCAGCCTCTTGGGCGGAATACAGTTTGGTGCCGGCTGAGGATATTTGTAGGGCGGCGACCTGGTCGTCCTTGAGTTCCTTTTTCAAGCATTATCGACTAGATGTGCAGGCAGCAAGGAATGTGAGTTTTGGATCAGCAGTACTTCAGGCTGGTCTAGCAGGGCCCTCCCGTTGATATTTACTGCTCTGTTACATCCTCAGAGGTTCCGGGACTGGACTAGAGGGATGAAAAGGAAGGTGAAATTACACTTACCTGCTAATTGTTGTTCCTTGAGGAACTCTAGTCCAATCCCGGGTCCCGCCTGGGGTTTACAGGTTGCTTGACAGCCTGAAGTCTTTAGGGCTCAGAGAGGTAATTAAGAAGTCATCTTCAGGATTACGACGTCCCTTGGCTCACAAGGGGGGGTCTCAAGGGGTTTTCTATTCTCTAAAGGGGAGATGGGAACCTTCCTATGCAGTAATTGTTTTTTCTTCTAAAGTTCCTTGTCCAGGGGAACTTAGCTCAGGTTTAAAAAAAAAAAAGATTATGTTATCTTAAGGTTGAGGTTAGATGGTTATGTTTAAAAAAAAAAAAATAAAATAAAAAAGTACAAGTAGGGCTGATTTGATTGCAATTTAACTACTTATTTGTTGCTCTGCTGAGTCTGCTTTGTCAGTAGGTACTGGAGTGGAAAGGCGGTCCTTGCCTACTGTAACACTCATCCTGGGCCCAAGGGCTTACAGGCAGGAGTGGCCTTTAGAATGTCCTTTTGGAATAAAGCTTGTTAGATGTCCCTAGGAACTCTGGGAGCTGTAGTTTGCTTATCTCCTTTAAGGACTGAGTTGTAGTTATGACTCGAGTAGGTAAGGCTGCAAGAATATTTATTTGTGGGGATTTTCTCCAGCGCATCAAAGTTCAATACAACAAACACAAAAGATGCAACTCCAACATAAAGGTTGTAACATAAACTCAGGAAATGCAACAGAAAACAGTTCAGCAGTATTTGGCTGTTTCACAGTTCCTTTGCCTTTCACTAGGCACTGCCTCTTGTGGTCATTCAAAGAATATACAGGAACTGAAACAGTTGCTTTTCTATACAGCCCGGCTTCACACTTTCAGCCGGTGATTAAGCTTATTAAACCACTTTCAAAGCTTTTCAAGGTGGCAGCAGGTATGGCAAATTACTCTGTATTCCTTCATATAGCTTTTCAATGCTCTGTACCACTGCTCTTTTCTACAAGACAAGTTGAACAGTCCATAGCACAAAGTTCCTGCTCTATTGCAGGCAAACACTCATCAACCTGCATACATTCTTCAGAGCCAGCATTAAAAGTATCTTTGTCAGGTTTGTTATCCTTCCCTGACCTCGCTTCCAAAAACTCCCGGAATTGGCTTAAAAGCAATTCAGCTTGTTTATGCACATTTTCCCTGGGATAAACGTTTTCCTTTTCTGATAAAAGCCTGCATAAGGTTCCTGCCCTAGAGGGTTCCGCTGTCCTGCTTTTATCAAGAGGATAGCTTCTAGCAAGGGTAAATCCCTTCCCCCACTTGCTCTCAGCTAGCTGTGCTCTGTTAGTCTTTTGAATGTTAGCCTGGGTAAAAGGCTTCTCAAGCAAAGAGTTAAAAGTGGAAATATCAGCTTTACCTTTGCCAGGGACTCTTAGACAAGCGCTGGTACCTTTTCTCCTGGTATCTCCCAGGGTTTTGAACTCGGCTTTCTTGTAGCTATTTCCACTAGCCTTCAGGTAATTGCTCGGCTGATAGTTTTCCTCTTGGCCTTCTCGGTTGCAATTATAGCCTTGGCTGCTATAGGTCCAACTACCTTTTCTCCACGTATTTTCTCTGCAAGCTTTCTTGTTCCCAGGCTCTACCTTGCAGTAACATTTCTTCCCTGGACGTTCACTGCTCCCAGGTTCTGCCCTGCTCCAAGGTTCTGGCTTGCTTATCCTTCTGGCAGTTCCTCCCGAACTCCTTCCTGGACTGCTTCCCGTCTCAGTCCTCACTGTGCTCTCTGTTCTTCCGGTCCTCTGCATTGCTTGAGGATTTAAAAAGGGTTCACTTCCCTGCACTCCCTGACCTTCCCCTGGGCGTGACCAATCAGAGAACCCACCTGTCTCCTCCCCTGAGCTGAGGTGTGGCCTGAGCTCAGCAGAGAGCTGTGTTTTTTTCAACTCTGGGTTGAAAATCCTGTCTGTCAGTGCAGTGCTATTTACTCCATCAGGATTTTCCCCTATTTTCATCTCTTCTTGAGGGCATTCCTCACTACACTACTTATGCCAGTGTCATCAAAGCAATGACTTGTTTCAGTCTCCAAAGCTGCTGGGGGAGGTACTTAACTCAGAGGTTCCTGGACTGGATTAGAGTTCCTCAAGGAACAACAATTAGCAGGTAAGTTTCTACAAAGACAGGGTTCCTCACTATCGGCATTAATGTTTAACATATACATGCAGCCCATCTGTGCTCTGATCCAATCATTCAACCTTGCCTGTCTAGCGTACGCAGACAATATTCTTCTATACATGCCATTTGCAACTGACCAGCCAGATTTCTCCCCACTGACAAGCTGTTTCGACGCAGTTGCGGACTGGCTCCATACGCAAAACCTCCGAATCAACCATAACAAGACAGACATCCTCTTCATTACGAGGAACCAAGACTTCATTCCCCCACCCTCACTAAAAGTGAAGAATGCAGAGTTGATGACCAAACCCACAATCCGCTACCTAGGTATCATCCTGGACCTACGGCTGGACATGAAAACCCACATAAAAAACACAGTAAAAACAATATACAATAAAATACAGACACTACGGCACCTACGACCACTACTTGATCCCACCGACTTTCGAACAGTCTACCAAGCCCTAGTAATTCCACACTTTGATTACGCTAACTCAATCCTATACGGACTCCCGCAAGAAACACTAAACCCGCTCCAGCTTGTAGTGAACACAGCTGCAAGAGTTCTATACGGAGTATGAAGGATGGACCACATCACACCAATTCTAAAGAAACTCCACTGGTTACCTATCCAGGCCAGACTTCATTACAAGATCTTAGTTATGACCTTCAAAGCCTTAAACAACCAGCCCACCACATCCATCAGCAAGCTGATCCACATTACACCTCCTAACAGAACCAGAAGATCCACAGCGGCGAACACCCTGATAATCCCAAAATAAACAACAAAATGCACAAAGGCAACATCCAACAGGTCCTTCATGATCTATGCCCCTAGAGTTTGGAATGCCCTCCCCACGGACATGCGAGTTATCACTAATCTGACTCAATTCAGGAAGGCACTGAAGCATCATCTGTTCATAAGACACTACCCAGAAACCAGCTGTAGAAACCAGGCAGCAAGCACTCCCACCAGGCACCTAGAGCCCCCCAATACCACACCCAGCATGAAAAGGGGCAGTCGGCCCAGCCTGTCCAGTCCTGAATAGACTATAGCTGGAAAGTATAGTCACTAATGTAAATAATTTGTAGAAAGTTACCCCAGTTATGTCCAAGTTTTAGTTCCTGTTCACTGTAAATACAATGCAGTCCTACTGCATGGTATAAGGTTCTGTTAAATGTACACCGCACTGATATGATAGCGCGGTATAGAAGAGAAGTAAATAAATAAAAGAAAATAAAGTCTAATTTCACCTTAGATGCCTTGATGACAACGTGCATACTTTTACACTGGTCAGTATTTTATAAGAGGGCATTTTTGTGTGTATGTGGCCACATAGGTATTTGAATGAGTTCATAAATTACTGCCTAAATGAACATAAGAACATAAGATATGCCATACTGGGTCAGACCAAGGTCCATCAAGCCCAGTATCCTGTTTCCAACAGTGGCCAATCTAGGTCATACGTACCTAGCAGCTTCCCCAAAAGACACAGGTTCCACAATGCTTGTACTGGGTCAAGCATTGATATCCTGGGTCCCTTCTTAATAATGGTTTATGGACCTTTCCTCCAGTAACTTGTCCAAACCTTTTTTAAACCCAGCTACACTAACTGCCTATACTACATCCTCCGGTAACAAATTACACTTATTAAAAGAGGGCTGCTACACAGTACCCTGTCCTGTGCTGCTGAGGTAAGCTATATTCTGATTTGATTTAAATTATAGCTCTTTGCTGCTGCTAGGCTCTAACTTATTATGAAATGTAAACTACAAGCTCTCTACTGGGTATGAAATGTAACCAGAAAGTTCTCTTCTGTTTTTTAAATTTAAACTTAAACTGCTGCTACTAGGCCCTGACTGATTTAACAAAAATAGTGGGTTCACAGATTAATTAGCTTTAATACAAAGAAGTCCTTTCAGAAAATTCCCAGAAGTATATACTCACAATTGCAGATCTCTCTCCAGAAGTAACAGTCCCCTTTTCTAGTCCTTCAAGACTGAGGATCACAGAGCTCTGGTTGAGCTGTTTATGCCTGTGCTGCTGAGGTAAGCTGTGACCAACTTCCTGGATGATTAACAGTCCTTACCTGGATAGAAGGAGTCTTTCAAAATGGCCTTTTGACCTGCCACCTGGTGTTAACACCTATTGAAAATGTTTCACAGGTCTCTTGCCCCCTAGGTAGAAGGCCTCTTTGTAAAGGTCTCTAGAAGACTTTATTTGTTGCTCAAAGAGTACTGACCCTTTTTTGCCTTTTGTGCTAAGCTATATTCTGATTTGATTTAAATTATAGCTCTTTGCTGCTGCTAGGCTCTAACTTATTATGAAATTTAAACTACAAGCTCTCTGCTGGGTTCTAAATTTAACCAGAAAGTTCTCTTCTGTGTTTTAATTTAAACTTAAACTGCTGCTACTAGGCCCTGACTGATTTAACAAAAATAGTGGGTTCACAGATTAATTAGCTTTAATACAAAGAGGTCCTTTCAGAAAATTCCTAGAAGTATATACTCACAATTGCAGATCTCTCTCCAGAAGTAACAGTCCCCTTTTCTAGTCCTTCAAGACCAATGGATCCTTTAAATACTCTAGGCTAGGGCTTGACAAACCCCAGGTGCCAAGTCACCATGGCGACTGAAAAATTGGACCTGGCGCCTGGGGTTTAGAGCACATGTGGGGAGAAGAGCTAGAAAAGGCCACCAACCTGGCTGAAACTGGCATTGTCTGTCCACGAGGATCCTGTGGGCAGATAGCACCGGTCTCAGCTGCGATCATGGCCTTTTCTAGCACTTCTGTCCAATGGAGATGGAATCCTCACAGTGAGAAGTGCTGTAAAAGGCCGCAATCGAGGCTGAGACTGGCACTTCTGCCCACGGGGATCCCATCTACAGCAGGCAGATAACGCTGATCTCATTGCAGCATTTCTCTCTGTGGAGATTCCATTTCTCGAGGTCAGGAGTGCAGGAAAAGGCTGTGATTATAGTCAAAACCGGTGCTATCTGCTCATGGGCAAACAGCAGCGGTCTTGGCCTCAAGCAGCACCTCTGCCCATGGGAGATGGACTCCCCATTGAGAGAAGTGCTGCAGGGTTGCGGCTGAGACCCAGCGCTGTCTGCCCGCAGGAGATGGTATCCTGGCAGGCAGAAGTACTGCAACCGCCACCCCCCCCCCCCCCCCCCCCCCGAGTCTGCAAAAAAAAAAAAGTGCAGGGCTGAAGGAATTTTAAAGGGGCAGCAGGTTTTATTTAAGAAAGAATGGGGGGGGGGGGAATGGAGGCCAGCGGAATGAGTGCAAGAGAGGAGGGAGAAGGGGAGAGAGTTTGGGAAGAGATGGGGTGGGGAAGGACAGCAGAAGAAGGATTGGAGTGCTGGATAGGAAGAATGCAAGCGGTTGGAAAGTGAAGCACCACACACACACGCAGACCCCACCTCCACACCATACACACAGACAGGCACCCCGACCCCAACTGTGCACTACCCACACACACAGTTGGGGTCATTGGATGTGGTGGGAGATGGTGGAGGAGGAGTGGGGTCTGATTTATTAAGCTTTCTGCCATGAAAAATGGGAAGACAGTCGTAAAAAATCAGGCCAAAAAACTTAAAAAAGTAGCCGTGATATTATTTTGGATGGGCAGGATGTGTACTGTGACCTTTGTATCCATGGCCAGCCCTTAGATTTTTAGGCTGGCCCCTAGATTCCAATAAAATTTGTCAAGGCCTGCTCAAGGCAGAACACACTTGAAAGCAGTTAATCTATGATTATGGTGTATTAAAATCTGATTAAATGTACATTTTTCTTAATACTTATCAGAAAAATAAGTGAAGACATAATGCAAAAACCCCTTCATTTACCATTCCCATTCTAATCAATATAACTCATTTAATGTAAGCTAATTTTGAAGTATATTTGATAGGAAAAGGACACCTAAATCAGCATTATCTCCAGGAACAAGCAGGAATGAGTCTTCACATATGAGTACGTCGGTACCGACGGAGCCTGCGCGGGAACACTCCCCAGCTTCCAAAAAAGGAAAGCTTTTGGGAGCATCCCACAGCGCCTGTGCGCTGTCTTCCCGCCTTTCCTAACCGCCTCTCCCCAGTTCTTTTTTTCCGCAGAGCCAGCAGGTCGTGTTCCTGTCACCGCTGAAGAAGTTCTTTGTTTTATTTTATTTCTTTGGTTGCGCGTCTGCCTTCTCCGACGTCGGACCGGTACCGCCGGTCTTTCTTTCTTTTCTTAAAAAAAAAAGAACATATTTCCTGAGCGTCCCTCCAGTCTAGTCCCGGAATCTTTGGGTTGTCAAATTACTCCAGCAGCTTTGGAGACTGAGAAACGTCACTCCTGTGATGTCACCAGTATATAAGGACTGGAACCGCCTCCTCTCACCAGTTAATCAGTCTCCAAAGCAGCTGGAGGAGGTGTGAGCCCAAGGATTGCAGGGCTCACTAGAGGAACGATTAAGGCGAGCTTTACCTTTATTTGGGTTTAGGATCAAGGAGTCATTGAGGCTGGGGTGCTAATTTTCTTGGCTACCTGTGAGGGCTCCCGGGGTTCATTGCCCTGAGGTCCTCTGTTCTTCCTGCGGAAGTTGCCCCCCCCCCCCGGAACGGGCCGGGTAGACAAGGGACGGAAGAACCGCCAGCTGGTTACCGCTCCGATTAAGAGAGGGAGCAGGAACTGCAGCTGTGTGAGGCTCAACGCGTGCAGATGTCTTGCCTGCCAGCGTTTTGAGCCGGGAGCTACGACCGCACAGATTGCTGACACTGTCTCCTAGTACCGGCAAGCATTTGATCTGCCTAGCGGCTTGTGTGGAGTAGGAGAGCACGGGGCAGACGTCTGGAGACATTGCGCAGCGGCACTGAGGTAAGCCGGCGTATTTGCACGGGAACATCAGTTTTGTAGGCCCAGCCTAGACCGCGTGTGTGCAGCGCGGCAAAAATGCCGTTAGCTGGCCAGGGGCTTCTGTGGCTGTTTTTGCCTTGGGGGAGCCTCGTTTTCAGCGGCACTCTTTGGGGTTAGCTGGGGCAGCGTGTCTGCGGGCCCCTCCATATTAAAAAAAAAGAAAAAAAAGAAAATAAGGCTCCGTTTTGGATTTTGACGTTGAGATCCCCTCTGAGATTTCTTTAAGGGAGTGGGTCATGCCTTCCAGGCAGCTCTGTCTGTTATGTGGGGCCAAGCGGAGCTCGGTCTTGCAGGACGGGGTCTGCCGGGGCTGTAGTCAAGAGACCAAAAAGCTGTTGGCAGACACAGCAATGGAGGGTTTAGAGGCCTCGGAGGAGGGTCCCGAGCCCATCTCCGCTTCTATTTCCGGTTCAGAACCAGGACCCAGTACAGCTTCTGATCCAGCCCCCCCTCTTCTGCTGCTCCCGGTGTCGGGGGGTTTGGCGGCAATTTTCTCTCCTGATTTCATGGCTCTTCTGCAAAAGGCGTTGGGCGGTGCCCGGGGGGGGGCAGGCGGCAGGGCCCTCAGGGGCTGAGCTGGGGCGCAAGCGGCCAGTTTCGCCTGTGCAAGCGCTGGAGCTTGCGGTCAGTGCGAAGCGTTCTAGGGGGCTGGAACCCCTGGAGCAGTCGGTTTCGGAGGATGTCCAGTCCGATCAGGCAGACTTGAGGGCTCTGGAGGAAGAGGAGCTCGAGGAAGGCGAGATTAAGGAGCAGGAGGAGCAGGCTCGGGTGGTGCGAGTCTTCCGCAGGGAAGAGCTCCCGGCACTCATTCTGGAATCCCTTAAGGCCCTCAACATTCCGGTTGCCCCCTCTGCAGAGGATTCTGCCTTGGAGGATCCTCTGCTGCAGGCTGTATGAAAAACGCAGAGGGCGTTCCCGGTACATAGAGTGTTTAAAGAAATGATTCAGGAGGAATGGGATATGCCTGAGGCCGCCCTTAAGGGATCTAGGATTATGGAAAGGCTTTATCCGCTCTTGGATCACGACCGGGAGTTGTTTAAAGTGCCCAGAGTTGATGCTGCCGTGTCGTCGGTAGCCAAGAGAACTACGATCCCGGTCGAGGGTGCCGCGGCCCTCAAGGATGCCCAGGATCGGAGGTTGGAGACAGTTCTGAAGCAGGTATTTGAGGCCAATGCGCTAGCCTTGCAGGCGTCTATTTGCGGGGCCTGGGTGGCGAGGGCCTGCTTACGCTGGGCGCAGCGACTTCAGGGGGCCCCCTCGGGGGAGGAGTCCAAGGAGGCGGCCCGGTTGGAGTCTGGGGCGGCCTATCTAGCTGATCTTCAGTATGATCTTATCCGGGTCTAGCGAAGAGCATGGCTTCGGCAGTCGCGGGACGGAGATGTCTTTGGCTGCGCAACTGGGCAGCGGATGGTTCTTCGAAAGCACGCTTGAGTAAACTTCCCTTCCGCGGCAAGTTGCTGTTTGGTGAGGATTTGGAAAAGTTGGTGAAAGACTTAGGGGAGTCGAAGGGCGGTCGGTTGCCGGAAGATAAGGCAAAGCCGGGGCGCCCCAGTACCAGCCCTAGAAGTCAGCAGCGGGACGTTCGACGGTTCCGTTCCCCCGGGTTTCGTCAGAGTCAGCGAGGACGGTTTCCGGGAAGATCCCAGGCATTTTGGGGGGTATGAGGGGCGAACAGGGGTTTCGCAGCTGCTTCCTCGTCCTCCACCTTCCGAAAATCTCAATGATGCCAGGCGGGTCCGGGGGGATCTGGTTCCCGTAGGGGGTCGGCTGCGGGAATTTTATCCGGCCTGGACCCGACTCACGTCAGATCAGTGGGTGTTAGAAGTTATTTGGGAAGGTTATGCGTTGGAGTTGCAGCGACCAGTGACCGACTCGTTCGTTCTCTCCCCGTGCAGGGCCAGCGCAAGGCGCGAGGCGGTACAGTCAACGGTGCAGAGGCTTCTAGATCTCAAGGCCATTGTCCCGGTTCCTGCAGACCAGTTAGGTTGCGGTCGATACTCCATTTATTTCATAGTGCCAAAGAAGGAAGGGACCTGGCGGCCCATCCTGGACCTGAAGAGGGTGAACCGCTGTCTTCGAGTTTCTCACTTTCATATGGAGACCCTCCGGTACGTTATTGTGGCAGTGCGGAAAGGAGAGTTTCTGACGTCACTAGACCTGTCCGAGGCGTATCTGCATATTCCCATACGCGACGAGCATCAGCGATTTCTCCGCTTTGCGGTTCCCATGGGCCATTTTCAGTTTCAGGCTCTCCCCTTTGGTTTGGCAACCGCACCACGCACTTTCACGAAGGTGATGGTGGTGGTGGCGGCGACATTGCAAAAGGAGGGAGTGTTGGTTCATCCGTATCTGGACGATTGGTTGATCAGGGCAAAGTCCCGGGAGGAGAGTGTGTCAGCGACGGCCAGGGTGATCGAGCTTCTGCAGAGCCTCGGTTGGGTGGTGAACATGGCCAAAAGCCACGTGGAGCCGTTTCAGGTCCTGGAGTACCTGGGAGCGCACTTCAACACCAGCGTAGGGCGAGTCTTTCTGCCCCGGCAGCGGGTGCTGGTCCTCAGGCGGCTGGTGAGGCAGTTTCTCAGCAAGCAGTGTCCCATGGCTTGGGATTACTTGAGGGTGTTGGGAACGATGGCGGCGACCCTGGAATTGGTGCCGTGGGCACGCGCGCACATGCGACCACTGCAGAGAGCGTTGTTGAGGAGGTGGTCACACCAAAAAGATCCGCTGTCTCGGAAATTGGCTTGTCCGCCGCAGACGGGTCAGGCTCTGCAGTGGTGGTTACGGCCAGGGTGCTTAGAGAGAGGGATGTCCTTGGAAGCTCCGCCATGGATTTCCCTGATGACCGATGCAAGTCTGCTGGGCTGGGGGGCCCACTGTCAAGGTCGACTAGTGCAGGGTCAGTGGTCCGCGGTGGAAAGGACGTGGTCCATCAACAGGTTGGAGTTACGAGCGATAGCACGGGCCTTGCAGGAATTGGGGCCTTATCTACGGGAGAAGGCCGTTCGGGTGCACTCCGACAATGCGACGGCGGTAGCTTACGTGAATCGGCAAGGCGGTACCAGCAGTGTGGCGCTGGAGACCGAAGCAGAGAGCCTGTTCGAGTGGGCCGAGGAGAATCTGTTGGCCTTGTCGGCGGCTCATGTCGTAGGAGTGGACAATGTAGAGGCGGATTTCTTGAGTCGCGTGCAGGTAGACCCAGGGGAGTGGGTTCTGCATCCGGAGGTATTCGCTATGTTGGTGCAGCGCTGGGGAACGCCGGTGATGGATCTGATGGCAACCTTCCAGTCTGCGCAAGTCGGTCGGTTCTTCAGCAGAAGAAGAAAAAGGATGTCGGAAGGCCTGGATGCCCTGATTCAGGTTTGGCCGGAGGGACAGCTTCTGTATGTTTTTCCTCCGTGGGTGTTGATCGGTCGGGTCCTGCAGCACATAGAGCGTCATCGGGGCCAAGTGCTTCTAATCGCACCAGATTGGCCGCGGAGGCCGTGGTACGCCGACCTGGTCCAGCTCCTGGTGGAGGAGCCCTGGAGGCTTCCGGCTCGCAAGGATCTTCTCACGCAGGGGCTCCTGTGCATGCCACAGGTGGATCGATTCTCGCTTACGGCCTGGCCCTTGAGCGGGCTCGGTTGAGAGCGAAGGGGTTATTCGACGGCTGTGATTTCTACCTTGCTGAAGTCGAGACGTCGCTCTACTTCATTGGCTTATGTTAGAGTGTGGTGTATTTTCGAGGCCTGGTGTGCGGAGCGGGCATTTGTCCCCTTAAGGGCGTCCGTTCCGCAAGTGCTAGCGTTCTTACAGGACAGGTTTCAGAAGGGATTAGCGGCGGCTTCGTTGAGGGTGCAGTTGGCAGCGCTGTCCTGCTACAGGGGGAAGGTGCGGGGCAGTTCGCTGGGTAGTCACCCGGATGTGAAACGGTTCCTGAAGGCGGTGGCACTCCTGCGCCCGCCACGTAAGACGGTGGTCCCGGCGTGGGATCTGCCGTTGGTCTTAGAGGCGTTGGGATCAGCGCCGTTTGAGCCGTTAGCGGAAGCGTCTTTGAAGGATCTTACTCTTAACGTGGTATTTTTAGTAGCCATTGCCTCAGCGAGGAGAGTTTCGGAGCTGCAGGCGTTCTCGTGTCGGAAGCCGTTTTTGTCCTCCTCTGATTCTAAAGTGGTATTGCGGCCGGTGCCTTCATTCTTACCTAAGGTGGTCTCGGCTTTTCATGTGAACCAGGTAGTGGCTTTACCGGTTTTTGTTACCAAGAAGAAGGGCCGGGTAGCGGATCGCCTCCATCGCTTGGATGTGAGTCGGGCCTTAAGGCAGTATGTGGCTCGCACGGCTAGTTTCCGAAAGTCTGACCGCTTGTTTGTGTTGTTTGCCGGTTCGCGAAAAGGAGAGGCGGCTTCTAAGGGTTCGATTGCTCGATGGTTGAAGGAAGCGATTGCATCGGCATATTTGCTGAGAGGCCGCAGGGTGCCTGATGGACTGCGGGCTCATTCCACCAGGGAGCAAGCGGCGTCGTGGGTGGAATGGAGTTTGGTGCCGCCGGTGGAAATCTGTAAGGCAGCGACCTGGTCCTCGTTGCATTCTTTTGTGAAACATTACCGTCTTGATGTTCAGGCGGGCAGGGACACCTGTTTTGGAGCGGCGGTGCTTCATGCTGGCCTAGCGAGTCCCTCCCATTGAGTATCTGCACTGCTCTGGTACATACCCAAAGATTCCGGGACTAGACAGGAGGGACGCTCAGGAAGGTTAAATTAGACTTACCTGCTAATTGTAGTTCCTGTAGTCACTACAGTCTAGTCCCGTATCCTGCCCTGTCTCGCTGTGGGACTTTCGCCTGAAGCATATGGTGCGTTGCTGGTAAGTACCCCTTTCTTTCCATGGGGGTTTGGGGCATAGTTCACGGTGGGGCGGGTGCTGCCTGACAGGGGGCTCCTTCGTCACAGTGAAGAACAAGGGGGACCTCCAGGCATAGCCCCTGTAACGGGGGGCTTGTATATAGTTGGGGCTTAGGGTCCTATTAGAGTCCAGTTGGGCTAGTGTTTGTTTACTATATTTCTGCTTACTTGTTGCTCCGGTGAGTCTGCTTTGTCAATAGGTTAACTGGTGAGAGGAGGCGGTTCCAGTCCTTATATACTGGTGACATCACAGGAGTGAAGTTTCTCAGTCTCCAAAGCTGCTGGAGTAGGTTGACAACCCAAAGATTCCGGGACTAGACTGTAGTGACTACAGGAACTACAATTAGCAGGTAAGTCTAATTTAACCTTTTCCCTCACTTAGTGTGTTTTTCCTCTTTTGGGCCTTAGGCCTCACGAAAATTTTCCTCATGGAAAAACCAGCCTCCGGGTTTAAAAAATGCACTAAGTGCAGCGGTACTATTTCTGTTACCGACACCCATGAATGGTGTCTTAAATGTTTGTGTCCTGACCACTCCATTTTGGATTGTTCGTCCTGCTCCTTGATGTCCAAACGAGGTTTACAGAACCGAGCAGCCAAGCTCCATGTTCTGTTTCCCTCTGATGCAGCTTCAGTGGCATCGACGTCTTCCAGGGCTGCTTCTTCCTCCCATGGATCTCAGGTAACCAAACATAAAACCAGCCGGTCCTCGAAGGGTAGATCTCCTTCCAAGCATCGAGATGCCTCCGGGCTTGCCCTCGAGGATCCTGCACCGGCAAAACTACCCCGGCGGGAAGCTCCGGCTTCCAAAGCTCCACCTATGGGGTTACAGGTTGACATCGATGGCACGGCCTCGACCGATCACCTGTTAGAATGCTCTGGGGTACCGGCACAACCTTCCGGTACTGAATTCCAGGCATGGCGTCGATGGATCAGAATGTTCTATCCATGCAGCAGGCTATCACGGCCTTCATTCAAGCTGCGACGCCGCTGATACCACAACAAACTCCGTTGTCGGTATCGGCCCAGGTACCGGCACCAATGCTGGTACCGGTATCGACTGCATCGACATCGGCCATGGTGTCGTCTGCAGCGGTTCCCTGCCTAGGGATGCCCATCGGTACCGAACCGGTACCGATAACGCCCGATGTCGATACGGCTCGGTACGCGTATCGATCTTTGAAAGAGCACCCTGACAGTCGATACTTTGATTCCTCCGAAGATTCTGATGCATCGGAGGAGTCTGCTGAAGTATCCATAGACCTTCCTGAAGAGCCTTCTTCTCCAAAAAGAAGAATGTCTCCTCCAGAAGACTTGTCCTTTCAAGACTTCATAAGAGAAGTGGCTAAAGGGCTTTCTATTTCAGTAACCTCTGAATCAGAGCCTAGAGCTAAAAATTAGATATTTTAGGTTATTCTAAGGCTCCTAAGGAGGCAGTCACCTTGCCAATTCATGAGATTCTTTATGATCACATGATTGACTTATGGGAGACTCCTCTCACTATCTCTCCTCATTCTCGTAGGTTGGACACCATGTACCGTGTCCCTCCTTGTCCTGGTTTTCATAAAACACAGCTTCCTCACCATTCTATTGTGGTGGAGTCAGCTATGAAAAAGATAAAGAGTGCAAAAAGACACTCCTCTGCTCCTCCAGGAAGAGAATGCAGGACCTTGGATGCTTTTGGTAGGAAAATCTTCCAAGCCAGTATGCTCATTGCCAGAATCAACTCCTATAGTCTTTATATGGGAATGTTTCTGAAAGAAGTTGCAGATAAGCTGCACACTTTCCTCCCTTTTCTTCCAGAGGATAAAAGGGAAGAATTTCTTATTTGGCTTAAGCATACTCAAGATATCTCAAAGTTTTCCAACCGTGCAGCTTTTGACTCCTTTGAGGGTGCCAGCAGAGCTTCGGCCATTGCCATAGCTGCTCGCAGAATTGCTTGGCTCCAAGCTTCTGATCTAGAATCTTGGGTCCAGGATAGCTTGGGAAATCTTCCCTGTACAGGAGAGAACCTGTTTGGCAAAGATTGGCAAATAAAAGCCACTCAAATGGATACAGAAAATTCTGCTTTGGATAGACTTTCAAAGTCAACCTCCATTCCTGCCAAGAAAAAACCTTTCAAGAAGTATTTTTTCCTCAAGAAAGGCAGATTCCATCCTGCTTCTGGCCAGCAATCTTCTACAGGTCGTTTTGCTGCTAAGCGTCAGCAACCTAAGCAAGCCAGGCCTAAGCCTACAGGGGCTGCTGCAACTCAGCAGACCCAGCCTCCTCAGGGCTTTTGACTTCATGCTAGAGAACGTAGCCTTTCTGGCTCTAAAACAGCCAGAGCCTCTCACCATTCCAGGAAGGTTAGCTCATTTTGCTCCCAGATGGGGGCAAATTACAACAGAGCAGTGGACCCTCTCCATCATAAGGGAGGGGTACAAACTTCATTTCTCAAA
The DNA here is from genome assembly GCA_033557465.1 of Ichthyophis bannanicus. NCBI lineage: Eukaryota > Metazoa > Chordata > Amphibia > Gymnophiona > Ichthyophiidae > Ichthyophis > Ichthyophis bannanicus. Next base: position 1,360,845,061 of record CM066032.1, on the reverse strand, counting down.
CCTTCCTCCTCACACCATGGTGAGACATTTCAATTCTCCAACATCTCTCCTCGACCTTCTAGGTCAGGAGGTGGCTGCCCTTCTTGCCCAAGGGGCAATAGAAGAAGTGCCCCTTCTTCAACAAGGGTCAGGGTTTTACTCCCCCTACTTTCTGATCCCAAAGAAAACAGGGGGCTACAGACCCATATTAGATCTCAGAGAATTGAACAAATTTCTATGCAAGGAGAAATTCAAAATGCTTTCTCTGGGCACTCTCCTTCCATACCTTCAGAGTCAGGATTGGCTTTGTTCTCTAGATCTCAAGGATGCGTACACCCATGTTCTCATCCATCCATCTCACAGAAGGTTCCTCCGTTTCCTTTTCCAAGGGAAGCATTACCAATACAGGGTGCTTCCTTTCGGTCTGGCCTCTGCTCTAAGAGTGTTCACCAAATGCATGGCAGTAGTAGCTGCATTTCTACGCACTCTGGGGATATTTGTATTCCCATACCTGGACGATTGGCTCATCCGAGCTCCATCTCAGTCAGAGGCCCAGACTGCCCTGGACTGCACAAGGCGCATTCTGCACTATCTGGGACTTGTGGTAAATCTCCCAAAGTCCCAGCTCACCCCTACTCAGTCCCTAGAGTTCATAGGGGCCTGGCTAGATACTACCACTGCAAGGGCCTATCTTCCTCAGGCCCGTTGCCTAAGCCTAGTGCAGTTAGCCTCCCAGATTCAGTCAAAGAGCCATTTAACTGCCCGGGAGATGCTACAACTACTAGGCCACATGGCATCCACAGTGCATGTGGTCCCCTATGCTCGCCTTCACATGAGAGCGGCTCAATGGACTTTGTCCACCCAGTGGACTCAAGCTTCAGGGGGTTTGACAGACAAAATAGCAACCTCCAGGCGCCTCTTTTGGTCTCTACAGTGGTGGAAGTCCACCCAAAATCTGTTGCTGGGGTCCCCCTTCCAACAGTTGTTGCCCCAAGCAACCCTCACAACAGATGCCTCCCCAACAGGTTGGGGAGCTCATCTACAAGACCTCTCCACTCAGGGCACTTGGCCTCCACAGGAGACCTCTCTACATATCAACCACTTGGAGCTCCGAGCAGTTTTCCTAGCTCTCAAGGTCTTTCATACCCTGCTCAGCTACAAGACAGTCCTTATTCATACAGACAATCAGGTAGCCATGTTTTACATAAACAAGCAAGGAGGAACTGGCTCTCTGTCGCTTTGCAACGAAGCTTTAAGATTGTGGGCCTTCGCCAGAGAGCATCAAATCCATCTCCTGGCCGTATACCTTCCAGGAATCCAAAACTCTTGGGCAGACAGACTCAGTCGAGTTCTGCTTCCACACGAATGGTCCCTGCACATGGACCAGGTACTCAGAATCTTTCAAGAGTGGGGAACCCCGGACATAGACCTCTTTGCAAGTCCATGGAATGCCAAACTTCCCCGGTTCTGTTCCAGAATTCCATGTCAGGGTGTTCAGGCCAGGGATGCCTTCCTCCTTCACTGGGGTCAAGACTTCCTGTAGGCCTTTCCACCCATTCCCTTAATTCCCAAGACTCTATTCAAGCTCCAGAGGGATCAAGGATCTATGATCCTCATAGCTCCACGCTGGCCACGCCAAGTGTGGTACCCTCTACTTCTGCATCTCTCTCAAGCTCCCTCCCTAGACTTGGGAGCTGCTCCAGACCTCCTGTCCCAGGAGGAGGGAACCTTGTGGCACCCAAACCCCAAGTCCCTTCACCTCAGGGCTTGGTTGCTGAAGGCTTAGACCTTCAAGATTGGAATCTTTCTCAGCAGGTGAAGGATATCCTCCATGCTTCCAGAAAACCTTCTACTAGACGTTCCTATGCTTTTAAATGGAAAAGGTTTTCCATTTGGTGTGCTGAGAAGGGTCTTGACCCTCTAGCACTACCTTTGAATTCTCTATTGGAATATCTCCTGCATCTCTTCAATGCAGGCCTTAAGACAAATTCAGTAAGAGTCCATTTGAGTGCTATTGCAGCATCCCTTAAGCCTCTCAATGGACAGCCTATTTCCTCTCATCCTCTTATTGCAAGACTCATGAGAGGCCTAACTTTAACTAAACCTCCCATTAGGCCTCCTCCGGTGGCATGGGACTTAAATCTGGTTCTTGGTCAGCTTATGAAGCCATCTTTTGAACCCTTAGCCACCACCTCCTTGAAATTTCTTTCCTGGAAGGTTATTTTCCTCATTGCAGTCACATCAGCTCGCCGCATCAGTGAGCTACAGGCCTTGGTAGCTAATCCTCCTTATACAAGGTTTCATCATGATAAGGTAGTCCTCAGGACCAATCCACACTTTATGCCTAAAGTGGTCTCACCTTTTCATCTGAACCAAGAGGTGTATTTACCTGTCTTCTTTCCAGGTCCTCATGCATCAAGTGCAGAAAGGAATCTTCATACCCTGGATTGTAAAAGGGCCCTTGCCTTTTACTTACAAAGGACTCAGCAACATAGAAGGTCTTCCCAACTCTTTGTTGCTTTTGATCCTTCTCATTTAGGACTTCCAGTATCTAAAAGGACACTGTCCACTTGGATTGCTCAGTGTATTTCTTTCGCCTACCAGAGTAAGAACCTTTCTCTGGAGGGCTATGTCACAGCTCACAATGTGAGGGCCATGGCAACTTCTATGGCTCATCTAAATTCTGTGTCCATCGACCAGATCTGTTGAGCAGCCACATGGGCCTCGGTTCATACCTTCACAGCCCATTATTGTTTGGACAAGGACTCCCGCCGGGATGCCTTGTTTGGTCAGGCTGTCCTAAAACACCTGTTCCATACTTGAACAACTCCTACCCTCCTTCCCTGGATGGATGCCTGAGATCCATAGGAGGAGATAGAGCCCTTCTCAGGGTCTCACAACCTTGGGGATCTCCCAGGCATCTCTAGCTAGGGAGTCCCCATATGTGAAGACTCATTCCTGCTTGTTCCTGGAGATAGCACAGTTACTTACCTGTAACAGGTGATCTCTGGGAACAGCAGGAATAAGTCTTCACAACCCACCCACCTCCCCTAGGAGTTGTATCTCTCTATCTTTCCTTTCCTCTCTCTCTTTGTCTCAGCTTTAAAACTCGAACTGGGGAGAGGCGGTTAGGAAAGGCGGGAAGGCAGCGCGCAGGCGCTGTGGGATGCTCCCAAAAGCTTTCCTTTTTGGGAAGCTGGGGAGCATTCCCGCGCAGGCTCCGTCGGTACCGACGTACCCATATGTGAAGACTTATTCCTGCTGTTCCCAGAGATCACCTGTTACAGGTAAGTAACTGTGCTTTCTGCACTATTCCTGTCCTGAGAGAGAAAACCACTTGTGCTGAATCTACATTTAACACCCAGAGCAGATATTACCTTAGAAACAAATGTGTCCTTTATACATGCTGTAGCTATGAGAGAATTAATATAGGGGTTGATATTCAAAGTGGTTTGCAGGATCTGCAAACTCCATAAACCTTGGTGTGCAAAATATTCAGGGCCACTCATCGGACAGTGCTACCGAATATCCACACTGACTGCCTTGGCCCATACCAGTTAGTGTTGTGGCAGTCCTGGCACCTATCCAGTTAGTGAGGAGTTTCAGCCTGTAATTGACAAGGTAACTGCCTAAAGTTAGGACATGTCCTAACTTTAAGCAGTTTTTGTCAATCGGTAGTGGCTGTATATCTTCACCAGATAGGCTCCAGTGCTGAATAGCTTATTTTACTTTTGCCCATGGGAGTCAGGTGTTTTAGCAACACTGACAACTGTGGGCTGAATACTGGGCCCATACTTTGTACCATCTTCTGCTGGGCCCATACTTTGTACCAGGGATTCGCAATCTAGTCCTCAGGACACACCTAATCAGTCAGGTTTTTGGGATAACCACAATGAATATGCATGAGATAGATTCAGATTCAGGAGTGATATGCCGAAATATTTCTTACAGAAAGAGTTTGTGGATCCGTGGAATAGTCTCCCAGTGGAGGTGGTAGAGATGAGGACAGTATCTGAATTCAAAGAAGCATGGGACAAACACAGGATCTCTAAAGGAAAAAAGGGGACTATTGTAGTGGTTGATATGGAAGGACAGAGTAGAGAGGCCATGTGGTCTTTTTCTGTCGTCATATTTCTTTGTTTCTATAGATCTGTCTACAATGGAGGCAGTGCATACAAATCTCTCATGCATATTCATTGTGGTTATCCTGAAAACCTGACTGGCTATGTATGGATTGGGAACCCCTGTTCTACCCTAATCCCACATCTGCAAATGCCACTATCCACTATACAGTAGGTAAAAAGGTACAGTAGGTAAAAAGGTACAAGGTCGAGCGCCCTGAGCGGTCCTGCCATCTTTCCTGCTCGGGGATCTCCAGCCCAATCGGGGCTGTGGGAGAAGGAGGAGGAGCCAGCCACCAAATAAAGGAAACCGCCGTCAGGCGGTCCCGCGCCTGAGGGCCTCGCCAGAGGGCCCTTTGGTGTGGCTCTTAGGCAAGGACCAAACGCAGGCCAGTAAGCTGAATTAAGAAGACAGTCCAGATCATAGCATAATCAGTTAAGAGCTAAACAGGTACTTTACCTTGAACGTCTTCATAGGCATCAATATACGGCAGATCCTACCCAACGGGTCTCTGCTAATTATATATATGTCATGCCCGTCTCCGGACTAAAACGTTATGTCATATCACTATTTTATCACTGTTGTAATCACTAATGGTTGACAATTGTCTGCTTAGGTGAAATGTCAGTATTTATACCTTTGTTGTGCAATTACATTATTTGCCTATAGTGATACATGTGTTATGATCTATACCCATGCCATATGTTTATATCTACCTATGATGCTTAGCTTAGCTAATTATTTATAGTTCATTCCACCAGCCAAATCGATGCATTGACCAGCACGCTTAATCAGCATTATCTAAACAACTTATCCACCCACACGTATCTTTCAAACACGCCCAATCGAAGTGTACAAATGGCCTTCCACTTCATTGCCTTTGTCAGTTTTTACCTACTCACACACTGGCTTGGGAACTCCCTTGCCCTTTCCCCCTCATATAATCATATCCCCATCCTTAAGAATCATTGAAAAAGATGGTCTGGTCCCCCATACCATTATTCAGGAGGTGATGCTCACACGCGTCACTCTCACTTGATACACATCGCAATTCAACAATCTAAGACATCTAAACAAGAGGTATCTCCGCTTTCCCGAAGCCTAAAATGTGCCCTCATAAATGCATGTTCAATTCATAAGAAATGGCCAGTCATCCTAGACATAATCTCCCTACATGATCTGGATATACTCATGATCACTGAAACCTGGTTATCATATGAAGACAATGTCCTCCTCAACCAACTCCTTCCCCCCAACTTCTCTATACACACACGATATAGAGAAAACAAGAAAGGAGGAGGAGCGCTCATACTCACCAAGTCAGACCTTCTTTTCTACAACACCGACTCCTCTAGCACTAACAACTTGGATATAATTTCCATTGCAAACAGTGCTCTATCAACCTGCTATACAGAACCCCCTCAGCCTCCCCGGGCGACCTCCCTACCATTGTTGACCTAGCTGCCAACATCCACAATCCCAAGACACCTAACTGGATAATGGGAGATTTCAATCTCCCTTCCTTGCATCAAAATCATGCGTCCGCCCTCCTCGATGCCATTGAAGATCTAGGTTACAAGCAAATAATCAAGGAACCCACGCATATAAAGGGAAACATTCTCGACTTGGTGTTTGCTCCACAGTCTGTCTTTGAACAAAGCCGCGACCTTGTGATGTCTGTTACCTCTGTACCCTGGTCAACCACAAACTAATCAATCTCCAGATACCCACTAACAACAAGCAACCACAGGACAACAGAAGATTGAACAGCACCTCAAGAACATCAACAAGAATCTTTCGACCGTTCAACAGAGAACTCATCCTGTCTGAGACCCACCCACTCCTCAATGACACAACCCTCAACCTCGAAGATCTGATTTCCTCCTGGAACAGCAACCTTTACGCCATTGCACAACGACCGCACCCCAATAACACCTCAAGGAAAAGAAACTCTGCTCCATGGTTCTCCCCTGAGCTGCGGTCTTCTCTTGCACATCTACGAAGACTTGAGAGACGATGGCGCCAATCATTCTCCATTGAGGATCGGACAGCTTACAAACTCCACTTATCAATTCACTGAGAGGCAATCACGGCCAAAATAAAGCAATTTCACACTGACACTCTCAAAAGATCACTGAACAAACCATAGGACCTTTTCAATTTAGTCAAATCCCTTTCGAAGGAACCTTCTCCTGAGCAACATGATGAAATTCATCCACAAAAATTTGCCGACTACCTGCAGTCTAAACTCCTACAGACAGATAAGGTCTCAGAAGCCTCTGCACAAGAACCAACCTGCCTAATGTCTCTACCTATGTTCTCCACACCATCTGCAAAATACATTGAGGACACAATCATATCTCTCAATACCACCATGGCTCAAACTGATCCCTGCCTAGCATTTTGGATAAAGGAGCTACGCAGTGAGTTCAGTCCTTTCATTGCAAGACTTATGAACCTATCTTTCACAACTGGTTCCTTCCCCACAGCACTCAAACAAACATCCATTAGACCTCTCTTAAAAAACTCCAAACTAGACCCCCAAAGAGTTGACTAATACAGGCCCATAGCTAGTATTCCTCTCCTAGCTAAGATAATCGAGAAAGAGGTACAAAGACAAATCCAAGATCATATAGACTCTGCAGCCCCTCTAGACCAGTGCCAACATGGGTTCAGAGAGTCTCACAGAGTAGAAACCCTCCTTACCACCCTCTTCAATAATATAATCATAGGCATCGACAACATACGGCAAGGCTTTGTTCTTATCTTCTTAGACATCGCTGCAGCATTCGACTCAGTAAGTCATGAACTCCTCCTCGGGCGACTGAAAGAGAAGGGAGTTTGCAGCACTGCACTTGAATAGTGTAAATCTTATCTTGCCGGAAGATTGCAACATGTAAAATCCGGATCAGAAGAATCAAAACCCTTCCATCAAACGCAAGGTGTACCGCAAGGTTCCTCTCTATCATCACTCATGTTCAACATATACATGCAGCCCATCTGCAGTATCATCAGATCTTTCAATGTGAACTGTTTGATATATGCAGATGATATACTCTTATACATGCTGTTCTCTACGGATCAAATGGACCTTTCCCCCCTGATAGAATGTTTCAACGCAGTTTCAGAATGGCTCCAATCTCAAAACCTCCGTATTCAACACAAGAAAACTGAGGTACTCTTCATCACGAGAGACCCCAATTTTACTCCACCATCCCATGTAAGAGTTAAGGAAGCGGATCTGCAGACAAAAGACACAATAAGATACCTTGGGGTCACGTTGGACCAACGTCTTGATATGAAATCACACATAGGCAATATAGTAAAAGCAATATACTTCAAGATCTGTACTCTCAGGCATCTGCGTTCCTTATTAGATCCAGATGACTTCCGGACTTTATACCAAGCACTAATCTTACCCCACTTCGACTATGCCAACGCCATTTTACAAGGCCTCCCACAATCTACCTTGAACCCGCTACAGCTTGCCATGAATGCTGCAGCAAGGGTCCTCCATGGAGCCTCTAGTTGTGACCATGTGACGCCTATCCTGAAGCAGCTTCACTGGCTCCCCATACACGGAAGACTTGTTTTCAAGACCTTACTACTGACCTTCAAGGCCATGAATGGTCTCTCATCCTCCTCACTTACAGAGCTCATTCACACCGTGCCACCCAACAGATCCAGAAGACCAACAGCTTTAAACTCTCTAATAATTCTGAAGTCCTTGACAAAATGCAACCTGACAACGGCGAACAGGGCCTTCAAATTTTTTGCCCCAAGATACTGGAATGCTCTACCATCTGACGTTCGTGCTATCGTTGACTTAGCTCAGTTCAGGAAGGCACTCAAATATCACCTGTTCCTCAAGTACTACCCAGTCAGCATTGAAGCCTAGATAACCCCACCAAAGAAAATAACCACATGTTACTTCTAGAGCTTTATTATCATGCCTACTTGTAGATATTTTATGTAAATAGTTCACCCATGTTATCCAAGCTTGTACACCTGTTCTCTGTAAAACCGAACAGCCTGTTGTTCTGGTCCTTTTTAATGTAAACCGTGCTGATGTCGAATAGTGCGGTATATAAGAAATTGTAATAAATAAATAATAAGTAATGACTTTTGAAATAGCACTTTCTAAACATAGCCTGTTAAGGGAACCTGAATGCTGTGGGGTTCTTCACTGTTAGGATAGTAGATGCTAAAGTGAACTATAGATGCTTAATCATAATAGGAGAAAATATTACCTTTGATTATCGTTGTGAATTTTATTTTGCTTATTAATTTTGCCAATGAACAAATTTGACAGTCAAAGTTGATTCTAAATGGTCTGATTTGTTGACATTCACAGTTCAGTGCAACATGAATTCCATAAACGTACTGAGTTTCACAGTCCTTAGAATCTGTACTGTATAGTGAAAATTGTCCCACTGAGAACATAGACTGGGAAATGCCCAAGAATCTGGAGTTGCACTTGGTAGACCGAGACTGGATCTAGGGCTGACTAGGTAAGAGCTGTAGATAAACTGGAAGTATAAGCCATGAACTGGAATCAAAGCAGGATGCAAACAGAAACAGTTTCAGTAAATACTAGGACTGAAGATTAAAGTGAAAGAATGTAATAAAGAATTGAAGTGAAAGATTAATGTGAGGCTTGCTATGATTTCATCATAAAACAAGAAGTGAAAAATTTCAGCAGCAGGTGTGCCGAGTGGTGTATAGCTAAAGTGGAGTGATAGACATGCTCCATCTCCACAAGATAGGTGCCTTTCTCAAAACCTTTATTGGGATCTCCATGAGATAGAATCTAAGGGAATTACTATCTATGAAGGAGTGAAAGAAGCAGCAAGGATTTTGGCGTAATCGCTGGAAGAGTTTCTCCAGCTACTCCAGTTTTTCTAGGGGAAAGGTCACTGTCTTTCCACAAAAACAGGACAGACTAACCCAATGGGAGACACTATCACAGCAGCAGGAGTAGAAGCTGAAACAATCAGAACAAATTACTGATTGAAATTAGCAAAGAATACTATAGAAGATTTAAACTGATAATCCTTATTATCCTGTTAGACCAGCCCAGATGAGTGGGTTATGCTCCCCAGCCAGCAGGTTGAGACAGACTAGAACAACTTTTAGTGATATCATCACTAGTATATACTCTTGTGCAGTACTGAGAGAGGCTAGTATTGTCTGTCCACAATAGGTTGCAGGGTATGTGGACTAGTGCAGCAGTGATTGAGATTTTTGGCTCAACATTTGCTTTCAGCTTGGGTACGCCCATTGTCTCTCTGAGCCAACAATTGTCCTATATCCAGCACTGTTACCACAGGTTTCCAGTGCTGGTGGGCCAGAGAATGAGTAGGAGGACTCCAATGGACCCCTGGGGAGAGTTGGCAAGTCTAGGCCCATGCCTTTCCTCCCTCTCAGTGTCATATATCTGCATTTTATGCTCTTTTTCTAGTTTTTGTTTTTAATTCGTTCTAGTTTTTAATTTGGTCCTATTACTTTAATTGGTTCTTGTTTGTGCTACTTCAATAAAGCAGATTAAAATAAAAAAACAAAACAAAACAAATGCCTTGAGGCAGCTGGGGATGCCCTCCTCAGGTTTCTCCAGCTAGCTTGTGGAGTTTACCGATTCGAGGTTCATTTTTCACTTCCATTTCTTTTATTTATGTTTTTTTTTCTTTTAACAGCATTTGAGCGCTACAGTCCTGCCGGTGCACAGAGGTGTGCTGTTTGCAGTTCTCATCAAATGTGCTCCACGGCTGTCTCCTTTTGCCTTGAGTGTGATAGATAAGCCTTGGGGCACATTGTTTTGGCAATGTCAGCCAGGGTGGCCTGAAGGTAATGCAGGGCTATGTACAGAGACTCATTATAGGTCCTCATTTGCATAAATATGTACATATCCTAATTTAAAACCACTTCCACACACCCACAAAAAAACAAACCATTATAAACATCTGCATGCCAGCATGGTGGATTTATTTGATCAGTGCTATGAGCAGCTTATTGATGAGAGGGAGGGAAAATATAAAATGAGAAAAGCTAATCTTGGTGGCTGTGAATTCAAGATCATAATGCCCAAGCTGGACTGGACCATGCTAGAACTGGAAAAACACAGAAAACAGCAGTGAAGCTATCAGGCTACTAAACAAAGTTAAACTGATATGTTCCCTTAATTCTGAATTCGCAAAATATTTTAACTTTCAGACTGGCAACATCAAGAACATAAAACTGCAAATGTCAAAGACAATCCATATTCTACTACCCCCCAACCAACACCCTACAGTTGACTCCACACCACTAACCCATAAATTTATAGTTCCTTATCATCCCTCCAGTCTAGTCCTGAACCTCTGGGGTTGAGCACCTCCTCCCGCAGCTTTGGAGACTGAGCACGTCACTCTTTTGGTGACCCCCCGTATAAATAGGCCAGGATCCGCCTCCTTGCTCCAGTAAGCTCAGTCTCCAAAGCAGCTGGAGGAGTATTGACCCTAGGAGGTTCAGGACTCACTAGAGGAATGAATAAGGAGATTTAGGGGTTAATTAGTTTAATTAATTAGTTTAGTTAAAAAACCAAAAAGATCTACAGTTTATGATCTGCAGATTTTAAGGGCAGAGTTAGATTGCCCGGGAGAAATAGCAGGGGCTGCCTCCTCACTCCTCCCCCCACCCTACCTGCAGATCAGTGGTTACTGGCGGGTGCAGAGCAAAGGAGGAGGATTCCGGCTCCCAAACCCACCATGTGGGTGAGGAGCCGGCTAACGGAGAGTGCCGGGAGAGCTAGCAGTGTGCGGCAGCCGGGGATCGTGTCGGCAATTTGGACAGCGCCGCCTCAGACGGAGTCTCTCTCTCTCTCGCTCGCTTGTGCTCTTCCCGTCGCTGATGCCGCTGACAGGCTGAGCACGGTGGAATCGAGCAGGACAAGTGTTTTTGACATCTGAGGAGGTAAGCGCCACGCAGGCGGCAGAGAAGCAGGCAGTCCAAGTGTGCAGTAGAGCATGTGGTAGTTTCGGGGCCTGATAGGCCAGAGCCACGTGGAAAAGCGTGGGAGGCAATGAAGTAGCATCGTGCCTGTCACCGGGTAGAGATACTATCTGAGGATGACAGGGGCTAGTAGAGAGATTTCTTTGTAGGGTCTCCTGGTGGAGTTGTTTTAAAAAAAAAAAATTATTAAGTACAGAAGCGGAGGTGCTGGCTGACAGGTATGCCTTCCAAGCCTTTGTGTTTACTATGTGGGGCAAGGAAGGGGTTACTGTCGGAGGCCGGGGTGTGCAGGGGATGTAGGCAGGAAGCGGCCTATAGCCACGGAAGATGGAGTGGAGAGCCAAGAGGGGCATCCTCTTGTCCTTCTTGATCCGCTTTCTCCTTCGGAACCTCCCCTGGAGCATGTAGCAGGACCGTCCACGGCGCCAGAAATTCCCTCTTCCCCAGCCCTGATCCAGGGTAGCTTGGCAGCAATATTCTCCCAGCAATTCGTAACCCTGCTACAGCAAGCCCGGGGGGGTGGGGGGTGGGGGGTGCGTGTGCAGGCAGGGGCAGTAGAGAGGGAACTGGGGGAAAAACGCCTAGGATCTCAGCTAGACTTAGGGGTGGGCAGCGCCCCATCTAAGAAGCCGAGACTGCTGAATGACAGGGCAGAACAGACAGTAGATCTGGAGCAGTCAGAAAATTTGGAAGAGTTAGAGATAGAAGAGGAGTTGGAGGAAGGTGAGCTCACAGAGTAGGAGGACCAGGCAAAAGTGGTGAGAGTGTTCCGGCGAGAAGAGTTGCCGGCGCTTATCACGGAAACGCTGAGGGCGCTTAACATGCCGGTTTCGGGTCCGGAGGAGGATTCTACATTGGAGGACCCATTATTGCAGGCAGTTCACAGGTCCCAGAGAGTTTTCCCAGTGCATAGAATGTTTAGGGAAATGATTCAAGAGGAATGGGACATGCCAGAGTCTGGGATGAAGGGATCGAGAGTAATGGCTCGCCTTTATCCTTTGGTGGACCAGGATAAGGATCTTTTTAAGTCTCCTAAGGTGGATGCGGCGGTGGCAGCTGTCACCAAGAAGACGACCATACCCGGTAGAAGTTAGTGCAGCCCTTAAGGATGCCCAGGATAGGTAATTGGATACCTTGTTGAAGCAAGTGTTTGATGTCAATGCCCTTTCCATGCAGGCTTCTATTTGTGGGGCATGGGTGGCAAGGGCCTGTCTTTGATGGTGCCAGACAATGTTCCCTCTAATTTTCTGTAGACTGTGTGCGCATAAAATATCAGCTGTGCAGCTTTTGAAGGAAGGTTAAACTTTTGTGCGCCACATAAAGACACTCGGAGTTATATACTTTAAAATTTGACTACACGTCAGAATACAGTATGTACACCACATTGATTTTAATCAAATTAAATGAAAATAGACGATTACTAAATGAAGCGGAAAATTTCTAGTAATTACAATCACAACTTTTAAATTTTAAGACATCTGTGTTGTTTTCTATCAGAATCAGAACCGTAATTTTTGTGCGCTCTGTTGTAGAGTATGTGCACTTGCTCGGTGAGGTGTGTGCACGCGCACACGCGCACAGCTTAGAGGGAACAGTGGTGCCAGAGGATTAGTGGAATGCGACTAGAGGACACGGTCGAGGAGGCAGCCCGGTTGGAGACAGGGGCGGCTTATTTGGCGGATATCCAGCATGAATCTTATTCGAGGCCTGGCCAGAAGTATGGCGTCAGTGGTAGCGGTGCGGAGGTGTTTGTGGCTCCGTAACTGGGCTGCGGATGGTTCCTCTAAGGCAAGGCTGAGTAAGCTCCCCTTCAGGGGCAGGCTCCTGTTTGGAGAGGATTTGGATAAGTTAGTGAAGGATCTCAGTGAATCTAAGGGCGGAAGGTTACCCGAGGATAAGCAGAAGCCGGGACGTGCCCTGGGGACGATGAAAAATCAGCAGAGGGAGTTCTGGCATTTTCGCTCACCAAGGTTTGGTCAGTTTCAGCGGGGACGTTCGGCTTACAGGTCCCAGGGGTTTCGAGGGTTCAGAGGAGCAGGAAGAGGTTTCGGAGCTTCCTCGTCCTCAACCTTCAAGAAGCCTCAATGAAGTGAGGGGGATCCAGGTGGGATTGATACCCGTGGGGGGTCGGTTAAGGGGGTTCTATCCTGCCTGGATCCGGGTTACGTCAAACCAGTGGGTGTTGGAGGTCATTCGCAATGGTTATGCTCTAGAGTTGCAGTGCCCAGTGGTCAACGCCTTCGTTCTCTCTCCCTGCAGGGCCTGGTCGAAGCTGCTTGCGCTACAAGAGACGTTAGAAAGGCTTCTGGCTCTCTGGGTGGTGGTGCTGGTGCCGGAGGACCAGTGCAGTTGCGGTTGATACTCCATATACTTTGTGGTCCCAAAGAACGAGAGCGCCTTTTGGCCGATTCTAGATCTCAAAAGGGTGAATCGGTGCCTCAGGGTGTCACATTTTCGGATGGAGACCCTGAGATCGGTCATAGTAGCAGTAAGGCAGGGGGAGTTTCTCATGTGTTTAGATCTGACGGAAGCCTATCTGCACATTCCAATTCTCATGGAGCATCAACGGTTTCTGCGCTTCACAGTCCCTATGGGACATTTTCAGTTCCAGGCATTGCCGTTCAGGTTGGCAACAGCTCCGCGAACCTTCACCAAGGTGATGGTGGTGGTGGCGGCGGCGGCGGCATTGCGAAAAGAGGGAGTGTTGGTGCATCCTTACCTGGACGATTGGTTGATCCGAGCAAAGTCGAGAAGAGAAAGTGAGGAGGCTACCCGCTGAGTGGTACAATTTCTGCAGAGTCTAGGCTGGGTAGTCAATGCAGAAAAGTGCAGGCTGGAGACTTCACAGGAGTTGGAGTATTTGGGGGCCCGCTTCGACACGAGGGCAGGGAGAGTCTTTCTACCGCTCCTCAGAGTGCAGGGGCTAAGGGAGCTCGTCCACGCCTTCCTGAAAAGGGGGGCTCCCACGGCGTGGCATTATCTGTAACTGCTAGGAAAGATGGCGACGACGCTCGAGGTAGTACCATGGGCCAGAGCCCACATGAGGCCGTTACAGACGGCCTTACTCAGGAGATGGTCATATCAGTCCAATTGGTTGACTCAAAGGTTGCCCTGTCCGCAGGAGACAAGGGAAGCCCTTCAGTGGTGGCTCGAGCCTGGAAGCCTACAGAAAGGGATGCCCTTAGAATCGCCGAGCTGGATACCTCTGACGACAGATGCCAGTCTGTTCGGATGGGGGGCACACTTCAAAGGACAATTCGCGCAGGGCCAGTGGACAGAAACGGAAAAGGAGTGGTCCATCAACAGGTTGGAACTGAGAGCTGTGAAGTTAGCACTTTGGGCCTTTCAGCACAGGCTGCAAGGGAAAGCGATCAGGGTGCTGTCAGACAATGCCACAGCGGTGGCCTATATCAATTGCCAAGGGGGCACCAGCAGCAAAGCTCTGGAGGACGAGGCAGGAGAGCTCTTAGGCTGGGCCGAAGAACATCTGGAGGCGTTATCGGCAGCTCATGTAGCAGGGGTGGACAATGTGACAGCCGATTTCTTGCGTCACGTCAAAGTGGATCCAGGAGAGTGGTTTCTCCATCAAGAGGTATTCGACTTGCTGTTGCGTTGATGGAGAACACCAGTGATGGATCTCATGGCGACGTTCGAGTCAGTGAAGGCCACAAGGTTTTACAGCAGAAGGCGAGAAAAGGATGTCGGAAGGCTTAGACGCTCTGATGCAGGACTGGCCGGAGGAGCAGTTGCTGTACGTGTTTCTGCCCTGGGTGTTAATAGGGCGGGTGCTACAGCAGATAGAGCGGCACAAGGGTCAGGTCATCCTAATTGCTCCGGATTGGCCTTGAAGGCCATGGTATGCGGACCTGATGCGGCTCCTAGTGGGGCGGCCATGGCGGCTACCGGACAGAAGAGATCTGTTAGTGCAGGGGCCGTTGAATATGCCTCAAGTGGATCAATTCTCGCTTACGGCTTGGCTCTTGAAAGGGCGAGGCTGAAGGTGAAGGGTTACTCGCCTCAGGTCATTTCTACCCTATTGAGGTTCAGGCGTCGCTCTACCTCGGTGGTATGTGTTAGAGTATGGCATCTGTTTGTGTCGTGGTGTGAAGGTAAAACGGCCTTGAAGGTGTTGGTCCTGCAAGTTCTGTCTTTCTTGCAAGATGGTTTTGATAAGGACTTGGCAGCCGTTTCTCTACGAGTTCAGTTGGCAGTGCTGTCCTGTTTTCGGGGAAAAGTGCAAGGTATGAGCCTCGGGACTCATCCGGATGTGAAGCGATTTTTGCGAGCGGCATTGCTTTTGAGACCTCCATGCAGGACGGCGGTGCCTGCGTGGGATCTCAATTTGGTATTGGAGGCTCTGGTGCGGGAGCCGTTTGAGCCTTTGGGTACGTCAACGTTAAAGGATCTCACCCTCAAAGTGGTCTTTTTGGTGGCTATTTTTTCGGCTCGAAGGATTTTGGAATTGCAGGCTTTGTCATGTAGGGAGCCTTTCTTGTCCTTTCAGGGCAAGAAGGTAGTCTTGAGGACAGTTCCCTCCTTCTTGCCTAAGGTGATGTCGGCGTTTCACTTGAATCAGGTGGTGGTATTGCCAGTTTTCAGTCTCGATGGCAAAAAGGGGCACGGGGGTCGGCTACATCGGCTGGATGTAGGGCGTGTGTTGCAAAAGTATTTGCAGAGAACTGCTCCCTTCCGCAAGTCGGAAAGATTGCTTGTGTTGTTTGGGGGGGGCCGAGACAAGGAGAAGCGGCGTCAAAGTCTTCTATTGCAAGGTGGTTGAAAGAGACTATTGCGTCCGCTTATAAGTTGAGGCAGGACAGTTCCGATGGGGCTGAGAGCCCATTCAACAAGGACACAAGCGGCTTCTTGGGCGGAGTTCAGCCTAGTGCCGGCGGTGGAGATTTTTAAGGTGGCGACGTGGTCTTTGCTTCATTGCTTTGTGAAGCATTACCGGTTGGATGTTCAGGCGGAAAGGGATTCTTGTTTTGGATCAGCAGTGTTTCAGGCTGGTCTAGCAGGTCCCTCCCATTAATTTATTCACTGCTCTGTTACATCCCCAGAGGTTCAGGACTAGACTGGAGGGACGATAAGGAAGATTAAATTAGACTTACCTGCTAATTGTTGTTCCTTGAGGAACTCCAGTCTAGTCCTGTATCCCTCCCTGGTGTTGATCTTGGACTGTAGCCTGAAGCGGAAGACAATTGGGTAATTAAGCGGCGGACGCGGCTTGACAGGTTGCGGTTCATAAGGGGGGGGTAAGGAGTTAGTTTGTAGGGGATTAATGGCTACCTGGGGGTCCTCGGGAGAAGGTGAGGTTAGGCTCCAGCAGCACAAAAAGAAAATATATATTGCAGAATAGGTTTGTTTCAAGAGGTTCTGTTCAGAGGAGCTTCTGAAGTGGTAATTTGTACAGAGTTGGTTGCTGTTGTTCTTAACTACTTAGTTATTGCTTTCGTGAGTCTGCTTTGTCAATAGGTTACTGGAGCGAGGAGGTGGATCCTGGCCTATTTATACGGGGGGGGGGGGGGGGGATAACCAAAAGAGTGACGTGCTCAGTCTCCAAAGCTGCGGGAGGAGGTGCTTAATCCCAGAGGTTCAGGACTAGACTGGAGTTCCTCAAGGAACAACAATTAGCAGGTAAGTCTGATTTCATCTTTATTTACTTGATATACCGCCTATAGCGGGTAGCAGTTAGGCAAGTAACATTTAGGTACTGTTTGTATTTCCTTGTCCCCAAAGGGCTTACAAAGCAAATTTACCATAACAGCACTAGCTTCCAATACGCACACAACAAGGAGTGTACCCAGAAAAGGGCAGCACTGTAAATACTGCAGTGGAACCTAAAACATCCATATACCTACTAGGAAAACTGAACAAGCTAAATTCCTACATAGAAACTTCATACTACCAGAATACCTGGCCTCCGTCACAGAAACACAGATAGACACTAACCAAGTGAAAGAGTAGCCTAGTGGTTAGAGCAGTTGCCTAATATCCAGAAAATCCATAGTTTAATTCCCACTGGTGCTCCTTGTGACCATGGGCAAATCACTTTACTTCTGGTGATATATTGCCAAGAAAACCCAGAGACAGCTGGGTGAGCAATGACATGATGGCACTAAAAAAACAATGAAACAAGTACAGCATAAGTGACCACAAACTTAAAATAGATATATGTTGTTGTGAAGTGCCATCAATTAGGTGTCGGCTCATGGTGACCCTCTGGATAGTTGTCCTAGATTGTGTTGGATCTTCAGTCAGGCAGCTCATTGTTGACAGACTGGCACCCATAGCTGCTGTTATTGTATTGATCCCTCTCATTGCTGGTCTTCCTCTTTTGCGTTGACCTTCTACCTTACCAAGCATGATGTCTTTCTCTAATGATCTTTGTCTTCGCATAATGTGTCTAAAGTATGAAAGTCAAAGTCTTGTCATCTGAGCTTCTAAAGAAAGCTTAGGTTTGATCTCCTCTAGTACTGACTGGTTTGTTCTTCGGGCAGTCCATGGTATACACAGTATTCATTGCCAGCACCATAATTCAAAGGTATCAATTTTCTTCCTGTCCATCCTTTTCATTGTGCAACTTTTGCATCCATATGATGTTATTGAAAATATCATGGCTTGAACAAGTCAAATCTTTGTATGGAAAGAGACATCTCTGCTCTTGAGAATCTTGTTTAGGTCCTTCATAACCATTCTGCCAAGAGCAATGCGTTGTCTGATTTTTTGACTGCTTGCTGCTTCTTTATTGATATTTGATCCAAGTAGGTTAAAGTGGCCCACTATTTCAATTTCTTCTCCATCAACGATGAACTTATAGATTTTGCCAGTTGTCAGGATCTTTGTCTTCTTTACATTAAGGTGCAGGCCCATTTTAAGACTATGTTCTTGAGATGCAAATGTTTCAGATCGTCTTCACTTTCAGCCAGTAATGTGGTATCATCAGCATAGCAAAGATAAGTCTTCCACACCTCTGTTGTCTTCATACACTCCTGCTTCTCTGATGATTTGTTCTGCATATAAATTAAACAGGTAGAGGGAAAATATACAACTTGGTCGTACACCTTTGCTGATTTTAAACCATTCTGTTTCTCTTTGTTCCATTCAAACTGTTACTTCATCAATGTAAAGGTTGTGCAAGAGAACGATCAGGTGTTCTTGTATACCCATGCTTCTTAATGTGGTCCAGAGTTTCTCATGGTTTACACAGTCAAAAGCCTTGCGGTAGTCAATAAAACACATATAGATATCCTTTTGGTATTCTTGTCTTTTCAAGGATCCATCTCACATCCGTGATGATATTTCTCGTTCTTCGCTCTTTCTTGAACTCTGCTTGCACTTCAGGTAATTCTTGTTCCAGGTATGGTTGTAGTCTCTGCTGAATGATCTTGAGTAGAATCTTGCAGGCATGTGGGATCATAGCGATTGTGCGATAATTTCCACAGTCGTTTGGATCTCCTTTCTTTAGTATTGGTATAAACATAGATCTTTTCCAGTCAGTTGGCCATGATGTTGTTTTCCAAATTACTTGGCAGAGCCTTGTAAGTATGGTAACAGCTGCATCAGATTGCTGTAATACTTCTATGGGAATATCATCAGTGCCCGGTGCTTTGTTCTTTGATAATGCTTTCAAAGTTTCTTCAACTTCTTTTTTCTTCACCAATGGTTCCAGATCATAAGGTACAGGTTGAAGTGGCTGTTGGTCCACTTGATCTTTATTATATAATAACTCTGTATATTCTTTCCACCTTTTCTTGATATTCTCAGTATCATTCAACATGGATCCTTGAGCATCTTGTGACATGCCAATGCAAGACTGGAATTTTTTTAAACTCTTGTAGCTTTAGGAAAGCCAATCTTGTTCTTCCTCTAATAGTTTCTGCTTCTATTTCCTTGCATGCATCATTGTAGTACTTCTCCTTGACTTGTCTTGCTGCACGTTGGAAATCTCTATTGAGTTCTGCGATTAACTCTCTTTCTCCTCTGGTTTTAGCTTCTCTGCATTTCTGGGCAATTTTCAGAGTTTCTTAGGTCATCCATTTTGGCCATTTTTGCTTTTTCATCTTTTGTACAGATTTCTCACTTTCTTCCAACACAACCTTCTTGATGCCATCCCAAAACTCTTCTGGAGCTCTGTATCTAAAGCAGCAAATTGATTTTGTAGGCAGTCTTTAAATTCCAATGGAATATTCTCAAGGTCATGAGTGACTCTCTTTTTTTTTCAACTTTACTTTGAGTTTGCAAACTAGTATTTGATGATCTGTACCACAATCAGCTCCAGATATTGTCTTTATTGATATTATAGAGCTTTTCCATCATTGACTTTCACAGATGTAAATTTGATTTTTGTACAATCTATTTTGGGTGAAGTCCATGTATACTGTTGCCGCTTGTGTTGCTGGAAGAAGGTGTTTGAGATGAATAGATCATTGGTCTTGCAGAATTCTATCAGTCTTTCTCCAGTGTCATTTCTATTGCCAAGTCCATATTTTCCAACTATTTTACCTTCTTCTTTGTTGGCAACCTTTGCTTTCCAGTCACCTATGACTATCAGGATATCCTGCTTGTATGTTCTGTCAATTTCAGCTTGTTCATAGAACTCATCAGTTTCATCCTCTACTGCAGCTGTTGTCTGGGCATGTACTTGAATTATAGTTGTGTTGATAGGCATTCCTCATAAGCAAATAGAAATTAAATGTTCACTGATTGCATTGTAATTCATTACAGTTCTTGCAAATTTCTTCTTAATTATAAATGCAACATCATTTCTTCTTTGTCTTCATTTCCAGCATAATAGATCATGGACCCGATTCTATTCTGGGCGTGCTGGCCCTCTGTGCACCCGGTTGGAACTGGACGCACAGTGAGAGATGGGATTCTGATCCCACGGGGCATGTATAGCTCCACGGGATCAGAATCACGTCCAGGCATATACATGCAGGCCAGAACCCCAATTCTGGGACTCCAATTCCGGTCGGCCTGCACGTAGAGGCCTTACCCGGCTAACTCAGTCAGGGCTCCGAATGGAGCCATGGTGCCAAGGCGTCCGCTTGCCATGGCGCCATGGCTCCATTCAGGAGCCGCAATCCCCGGCCACCAGACAGGAATCTTCATTCCCCACAACTGATCCCAGATCTGGCCTCCCAAGGTCAGTGTCGGGCTGCGGAGAATCTCTTCTGCCCCCTCCTGCCTTTGCTGCACCCCGGGCCTGCTGTCTCCCACTGACTAGGGGAACGTATTCCACCTCAGAGGTGGAATAAATTCCCCGTACAGGCCGCCAGCCCCGGACATACAGGGTCGACATTGGAATCGGCCCTGTATATCTGGGTTCACAGACCGCCCACTGCCCACCCTAACTGTGCCCATGCAGCACCACTTTCCCGCCTCCATCTAACCTCCCTGTACAACATGCGGGCAAATTAGTTGGGGTTGGCCGAGGGGCTGAATAGCAGGGATGGACGTCCCTATGGGGATGTCCATCCCCGCTATTCATGCCTCAGAATTATCCTGCATGTGATCATCAGATGCAAAGTGCCCGATGACAGTCCATTTCTGTTTGCTAACACCCAACAGATCGAGTCGTACACGTTGCATTTCAGTCTTGACTACCTACAACTTTCCTTGGTTCATGCTTCATACATTCCATGTCCCAATATGTAAGACATCTTTGCAGCTTCTGATTCTCATTTCATGTGCAGCTACATCAGCAGTCAGATGTCTCGAGGGCTTTGATCCAACCAGATCATAAATGCTAGCTTTACTCTTAAAAGTCTTCAGCTCCTCCCCAGTAGCCAGTTGAGTGCCTTATAACCAGGGGGTCTCATTTTCCAGCACTACAGTGCAATTTGTTTTATTGTGACTATCCATTGGGTTTTCATGGCAAGATATGGAAGTAGAATGCCAGGCCTTTCTTCCGCGCAGTTTAATTTTAATGTTGTTGCCGTTGTAACAGAAATGTGATCCTCCGCCGTCAACACTATCCCATTCTGCTGCTGCACAGATGGGTAGTTTGTCTTGGTCTGGCACCTCAGCTGAAACCTGTCCATCTTGGGAGACCCTGCCAGTAGTTAAGCTACCGATAGCTTAGCCCTCAGCATCACTGATGCACACAGGCCCTCACAGCATGACAAGCTGCAAACCAAGTGAGGGAAATAGATATATATATTGATAAAAATTAAAATGAAACCCCAAGAAGCCACATTATGCACATAGCTCAACACCAGAGAAATAGAAAGATACATATAAAGAAAGCACATGTAAACTGTAAGAATGGACAGAAAGAGGGATACCAGAATCCCCAATATGTAATTGAATATGGATGAATTTCTTGATACAGATCTTTAGAATGTGCTGATAGAAGAACTTTGCTAACAATGACTGTCACTCACAAGTTTATCCTTTCACCTACTTCTTAAATAGAATAGGATATCATGATCATGAGTTCTGTGTAACTGTCTTTAAAATAGTTTGAGAACATTGTTAACGCAAGCATAAAGAGTAAACATAGGCTATGAACTGTGCAACCATAGTTCATTGTACAGTCAACAATAGGTCACTGCTGGCACAGCGTAATTTCTGCAACTCTGCAATTATAAATAATTCTGTCATAATTAAGTAAATTTCATCTAATACACTGTAATCAGCTCTTAATCTGTAAAAGAATTCTAGCGATACCTTGTGTTATTTCATGTTTATGATTAATGACTGTGTTACTTCCCCTTTTTCTATAATAAAAAGGGCTCCAAGGGAGGAAGACTTGGAATCCAACAGAAGTGGAACTGTGCTGTGTCCATAGACCTTCTGTTGACTTCCCTTTGAGCTCAAAGAAAGAAAAACTTTGTGTTTGATTTTTTGTGTTCTGCGTTACTCTCTGCTTATTTCTTGCTGCTTGAGGGACCAGAGGAGACTGAAAGAGACGAGGTATTGTGGCCAGGTAATCTTTCATAAAGTACAAAAACTGACAAATTTCATTCACTATATTGAAATAAAATACCTTTTTTTTTTTACCTGTGTTATGTGGCCAAATTATTTTTCTAATCGTGTTGGTTCCAGTCTCTGATTTTTGCTTTCCTGCTCTTTCCAGGGTTTCAAGTCCATCTGCTACTTCTCTTCTCTAATCCATCTCTTTCTTTTTGTCTTTCTTCCATGTACTTCTTTTTTTATCTCTATATGGACTCAGATTTTTCATCTTCTTCTTACGATCTCGTCCTCAGTCTACTACTTTTCAATCTTAACCCAATCCTTCCCATTTCTCATCTCTCTCTCTCTCTCTCTGTCACTCTTTCCCAAGCCTCTTATTCTCCAGTCTCTCTTCCCTGCTGTGTCCACATCTTCCCCTCCCTCTATCCTCACTGTCCAACATCCCCCCATCCAAAATCTACTTCCCTCCCCCACCCCCCGGCCTCCCCATTCAGCATCTCAGCCTCTTTTTTTGTTCTATATCCCCCCTCCATTTTCAATCTCCCCATGTCCAGCATTCTCCCCTCCTCCCTGTATCCTCCCATGTCTAGCATCTCCACTCCATCTCCCTATTTCCTATTTCCTATCGTCGTTTCTCCCCTCTGTAGCTTTATGCCTCCTCCCCTGTGCCCAGCATCTCTCCTCCATCTTTGTATGCCCCATGTTCAGCATTCCCCTCCACCTCCCTATTCCCACCCTCCCATGTCCAGCATCTCCTCTCCATCTCCCTAGTCCCATGCCCAGAATCTCTATTCCATTGCCCTATAGTCTCCCTCTTACAACCACATCTCTTCTTCATCTCCCTATACCCCTCAGTGTTCAGCATCTGTTCTCCATCTCTCTATAACATCCCCCCATTCTCATGAAGGTGAGGGGTAAAGACTTGATTGTGTATGTGCGCACATGTATACACATACCACCTGTAGGAGCCGATTGGGTCTACTCTTCTCTCTTTATACTAACATGCATGCTCATATAATACTTCCAGGTCCGTCTCGCTACAAAATATTACAAATTAAAAAAAAAAGATTTAAATAAAATATTTAAAAATAAATCAGATTTTATCCACCGCTTCTACATATCTGACCAGTTAAATGTACCATTTAAAAAAATATTTTAGCTTTAACACACACTGCCCAAAGAGGCCACAATGGTATGAAGTTAGACATTGTGCAAATGTAGTCAATTATATGCAGTGTCTGCAATCCATTTAGAGGTATAGTTCAGGCCATGATCAATGCTTCCTAGAAAGAGACTGCCATGATAGGCTCCGTCTAGTACAGTCTGGAATGTAAAAGACGAGAATATTGAATGCAGAATATTAAAGTACTAACCTATTCCTTCTTCTAGTCCTACACTTGAGTAAACCATCCTGTATATCTGACTACAAAAGAATGATGCTAAGTCTGGGTACAGATTGAGGCCTCAATTTTCACAAATTGGGATGGTTAGGCTGCTGAGAACTTAAAATGGGGGCATGGTACAGGCACCAGGAGTTCTATTCTAAGACTGCACTAATTGGATCATGCAAATAAAAATTCTTGCTTCGGATTTTATAAATAATTCAGACTCTTTAGAAAATGGATTTATTTACTCATTTCTGGCCAGTAGTATCCCAGATGAGGAATTTATTCAATTCATTCTGATATTGTACAGTCTTTATTATACTGTAAAAGATGCTCCTATAGTTAGGTTGATGTTGAGGTCAAAACTGTCTTCTACAAACCTCCATTCAGTACTTGACTTGCTTACACCAGCGTATCTGAGCAGTAAAACATTTAGCTCTCACGAAGGCTTCAGCCAGCCATTAACATAATGGTAATATGGCATCCCCGGGGGTTGATAGGCAAAGCTGCAGGTCAGCACTTGTCAGCTGCTGCTCTGAGCCCCGGAAGGATACCTAGCAGCATGGGCCGTCAGTCGAGCCAGTTTCCTAGAGAACAGTTACTGTCAAAGCCTCCTCCAGAACAGGAGCGATAGCGGCCGCCACCTACCCGTTACCATCTTGAGCCAGCTGGACTGTATGGGAGCAGCACAGGGCTTCTAATGGAGTGGGGCCATGTACGGGCAATACTCCCAAACACGCCTAGGACCAGCCCTGAATGTCAGGACCCCCCATGAGGGGCCAAGGTTCCAGTGACGATTTTGCTGCTTCTCCAAGTCTTGTGGTTTCCCCACCGGCAGGAATGATGGCCATCTTGGATACACACATGGTCCTGCTGAATTGGAACATGATGAAGCAGCTGCAACCTCAAACCTGCAGGCCCCTGAAGGTCTTTCAGGGCCCCAGGTCTAGATTTTGGCCAGCTTTGAGAAGCAGTTCCTGAAAGAACTCATAAGCTGTTTTCAGTCTTTGGTAGCTCGCCGGGATCTGAAGCCCTGACCTCCCCTTCAGGGACCTCGAAGCCTTCCGAGATCTCCCCCTCTGGGGGTAAGGGGGTCAAGTACCACCATTCTTCTTTTTCACCTGTCCATTCCTTCTGTAGACAGCCTTATCCTCTATGAGGGAGCATTAGGGAGAAGATGAAGATTCCCAGTCTCCAATTGATGAGTCAGTGAAGGGAGAGCATCTGTCAGTGATTCACCTATTGCATGGGTGGGACCTGGCCACCCTTATTCAGGATGTCATGGCAGCCTTGCACATTGCAGTCTCCACTCTTACAGGTTTTTCAGGGAAATCTTATCCTAGAGGGGTGATGTTAGCCCTTTTTCCCCCTTCTGAAGCCCTTGCACAAGTTCATTTCTTCTCAATGGGAGTCACCAGAACTGAGGCTGAAGGGTACTAAGGTCCTGGCTTGGCTGTATCTTATGCCTCAAGAGAAGATGAAACAGCTTTATGAGGTCCTGAAGCTGGGTGACCTGGTCACAATGGTAACAAAGCGCATGACCATTCTGGTGGAAGGTGGTGCTGTACTGAAGGAGACACATGATTGGAGAGTGGAAACCCTCCTCAAGAATGCCTCTACAGCTTTGGTCTTGGGCACTCAGGCTGCATCTTGCATGGAAGTGATGCACCGAACATTCTTGTACTGGATAAAACAATTCTTGGGCAGTTTGGAGGTTGTAAGATTGGAGTCTGGAGCATCATCTGTGGCAGATGTCCTGTACAACCTGATTAGAATCTCTTTTAAGGCCTTGGTGGCAGCGGTGGTAGCCCGGGGTTGGCTCTGGCTCTGAAATTGGTTGCTGATGTCTCATCCAAGCTGAAGCTGAGCAAACTCCCCTTTAAGAGCAAGTTGCTCTTTAGGAAAGACATAGAAAAGCTGGTGAAAGATCTGGAGAGGCTTACCCACAGATACTCCCAGTAGATAGACCCAGAGGTTCCTCTCACAGTGTGCAGTGGGAAGCATGGGGGCATTTCAGGGTCAGAAATATTTCTGGCATGGCCTATTCTTCCTTTGGGTCTAAACCCAAGAAAGGTCATTCCTTTCATGGATTCTAGCACATGTAGGACTCATTAGGAGCCTCCTTGGGAGCCAGTAAGCCCTCTCAATGAGATCTGATGGCTCTCTTCTAAGGGAAGGTGATTGGGGGTGGCTCCAGCTGTTTTGCTTGGAATGGACGAACATTGCATCAGCTCTATGGATCCTCAAAAAGAGGTATATGCTGGAGTTTGTGAAACTTCTTCAGAAGACCTTTATGGAGTCTTCTTGTGGCTCCCTGGCTAAGTGAGTGGTGACTGAGGAAACTCTTCAACATCTCCTGCATTTACAGGCTATTGTACCCATGCCCGCCACAGAGCAAAGTATGGGCGGAATTCCATTTATTTCATGGTACTGAAGAAAGGCTGTTTTTTTTTCATCCCCTTCTGAATTTGAAGGCAATCAGTGCCAAACTCAGAGTGCTCCATTTCCACATGGAGACCCTCAGGTGAGTCATTGTTATAGTCCATCAAAAGTAGTTTCTAACTTTCTTAGATTTTTTTAAGGCGCAGTTCCATATTTCTTTTTTTCCCATTTATTTTTTATTAGAGTTTGCAGATAAAATAAAATTAAACATACAGCTCCAAAAATATCAAGCATACTCTAAGGAAAAAAAATTGCATACAGTCAATAAACAAATATAAAATGCCAAAAAGTACAAGAACATCCACTACATATGCAAAATATCCATCCAAAATAAATAGGGGGACAAGCAGAACAAGAGTAAATAATAAATACAAGCAAATAAAAAGAGAAGGGAGAAAAATCAACCCTTCCCCTCCAAGTTTAAACTACCCCAAACTGGATTAGCCCTTAAACCAGCGGTTGCCAACTGAGTCCTCAGTTACCCCCCAGGCCACTCAGATTTTCAGGGTACCTATAATGAACATGCATGAGATAAATCTGCATACAATGGAAGCAGTGCATGCAGATCTATCTCATGCATATTCATTGTGGATATCCTGAAAACCTGACTGGCCTGGAGGTACCTTAGGACGGGGTTGGGAGCCACTGCCTTAAACATTGCAGTGGAAATCAATTGAGAAAGGAAGAGGAATCACAATATACTGAAATATTTCACTCATTACTGGCAACTTCATGAGCTTGCAATTGTGAGGGTTCAGAAATACGTAATCCTTACCTAAATATTTAATTAAACACCTCACAGTTCCATATTTCTGCCCAGGATCAACATTAGCAGTTTATCCACTCCTGTATCCTGGACTGCCATTTCCCATTTTGGGCCCTGCCCTTTGGCCACTTGCACCTTCCCAAATGTCATAGTAGTAGTCATGGGGCTTAACTGCTCGAGGAGGGGATCCGAGTTCACCAGTACTGGGAAACTGGCTGGTTCAGTCTGACTCCCATGAGAAGTTCATTGTGGACACCTTCTCCCAGGTGATCCTATGACTGGATAAGCTGTGTTGGGTGATCATCTACCCCAAGTGCAACTTAACTCCCTCTCAGGACGTGGAGGTGCCTGCTTTGATACTTGCATGGGTGGAAGTGTTCCTCACTCTGGTGAGACAGCTGCAGCTCAGGGATTTTTGCTCTCAGGAAGCTCCCAAGGCTTGAGACTGCCTGCAACTCCTGGGATCAATGGTGTTGATTCTAGAACTGGTTCCTTGAGTTAGAGCGCATATATGCCCTCTGACGTCTGGCTCAATGGCCTCCCTGCTCCCAGTTGTTTGATCAGTGCCCCCCCCCCCTTTTCCTGGAAGATCAAGGGGGAGAGCTAGCCTAGTGACTGCAACCCTCAGATGGATGGAATACCTCTGAAGTTGCAGGATTGGGCAATAGTCACCATGGGTACCAGCCTTTTGGGCTGGGGAGTTGATTGTCTGGGTCAATTGGCACAGGGACATTGGTCCCTACAGGAAGTCTCCTGATTAATCAACAGATTAGAGACCAGAGTAATTCATATAGCTCTGGACAGGTTCTGGACCCTGTTGGAGGGCATGGCTGAGTTCTTGGACAATACCACAGAAGTGGCATACATCAACAAGCAAGGTACTACTCACAGTGCTATGTTGACTTCAAAGGCGGTGGAGATCTGACAGTGCACAGAAGGTTCATCTGGTGGATATGTTGGTGGCAACAATGTACAAGCTATCTTCTTGAATTAGAACACCGTGGATCCTAGGAAGTGAAAGCTAAACCCTTGTGCATTCAGTCTCATTGTGCAGAGGTGGCCCTGCTGGTATTCGATTTGATGGCCACCCTGCAGAATGCCAAGAAGAAGAGCCTTTTCAGCCAAAGGAAAGATTAGAGGGTAGTGGGCTTGGATGCCCTTCTGTAAGTGTGGCCTAAGGAGGGGCTCCTTTATGTTTTTTCACCATGGCTCTTGGTGAGCAGGTTTTTCCATAGGATTCGGTCTCATCTAGGCCTGATCAGTCTAGTGGTGCCATACTGGCTGCATATACCATGATATGTGGATCTCTTGAGCCTGTTTGTTAAGGTCCCCTCTATTGCTACTTCAGGAGAGAGACTACTGCAGCAAGGTCCCTGGTCATGGAGGACCTGGAAACAGCACAAGCACTGGCAAGTCAAATGCAAGGCATTGATAAGGCAGGCAAAGAGAGAATTTGAGAAGAAGCTTGCTGCGGAAGCAAAAACGCGAAATAAAGACCTTTTCAAGTACATTCGTAGCAAAAAACCTGTGAGAGAGTCAGTTGGTCCATTAGATGATAAAGGGGTTAAAGGAGCACTAAGAGGCGACAAGGCGATAGTGGAGAGACTGAATGAATTCTTTGCCTCGGTCCTTACTGAGGAAGATGTAGGGATGTTACCCATGACTGAAGTGGTATTTAAAGGTGCAGAAGAATTGAAGGAAATATCGATACATTGGGAAGATGTCTTACAACTATTAGATAAACTGAAGAGTAGCAAATCACCTGGGCCAGATGGTATACATCCAAGGGTGTTGAAAGAACTGAAATATGAGATTGCAGACCTGCTATCAGTAATCTGTGAACTATCATTAAAATCATCTCTAATACCTGAAGATTGGAGGATCACCAATGTAACACCAATTTTTAAAAAGGGTTCCAGGGGTGATCCGGGAAACTACAGACCGGTGAGCCTGACGTCAGTACCGGGAAAAATGGTAGAAACCATCATAAAGAATAAAATTACTCAGCATGTAGATAGTCACAACCTAATGGGAGACAGCCAACATGGCTTTAGACAAGGAAGATCTTGTCTTACTAATCTGTTATGTTTTTTTGAAGGAGTAAATAAACAGGTGGACAAAGGTGAGTCGGTTGATATTGTGTATCTGGACTTTCAGAAAGCCTTTGACAAGGTCCCTCATCAGAGACTTTTGGCAAAACTAAAGAGTCATGGGATAGGAGGCAGTGTACTATTGTGGATTAGGAACTGGTTAAAAGATAGAAAGCAGAGGGTAGGGCTAAATGGCCAATTTTCCCAATGCAGAAAGGTGAATAGTGGTGTACCCCAGGGATCTGTGCTGGGTCCGCTGCTTTTTGACATATTCATAAATGACCTGGAAAGTGGAATAACGAGTGAGGTTATCAAATTTGCAGATGACACAAAACTATTTAAAGTTGTTAAAACCCAAGAGGATTGTGAAAAATTGCAAGAGGATCTTGATAAATTGGAAGACTGGGCATCAAAATGGCAGATGAAATTTAATGTGGACAAGTGCAAGGTTATGCACCTAGGGAAGAACAACCCAAACTATGGTTACACGATGCAAGGTTCCACATTAGGAATCACCACCCAGGAAAAAGATTTAGGCGTCATTGTGGATACCATGTTAAAACCCTCAGCCCAGTGTGCAGCGGCAGCCAAGAGAGCAAATAGAATGCTAGGTATGATAAGGAAAGGAATGGAAAATAAAACAAAAGATATTATAATGCCTCTATATCGTTCCATGGTGAGACCGCACCTTGAATATTGTGTGCAATTCTGGTCGCCGTATCTTAAAAAGGATATAGCGATTTTAGAAAAGGTTCAGAGAAGAGCCACCAAAATGGTAAAGGGGATGGAAGGATACTCCTATGAAGAAAGGCTAACAAGGTTAGGGCTCTTTAACCTGGAAAAGAGACGGCTGAGGGGAGATATGATAGAAGTCTATAAATTAATGAATGGAGTGGAACGGGTAAACGTAGATCAATTGTTTACGTTATCAGAATATAGAAAGACTAGGGGACATGCAATGAAGCTACAGGGTAAACTATTTAAGACTAATAAAAGAAAATATTTTTTCACTCAACGTGTAATCAAACTCTGGAATTTGTTACCGGAGGATGTAGTAAAGGCTGTTAGTGTAGCTGGGTTTAAAAAAGGTTTGGACAAGTTCCTGGAGGAAAGGTCCATAAACCATTATTAAGAAGTGACCGAAGATATCAATGCTTGACCCAGTACAAGCATTGTGGAACTTGTGTCTCTTGGGGAAACTGCTAGGTACATATGACCTAGATTGGCCACTGCTGGAAACAGAATACTGGGCTTGATGGACCTTGGTCTGACCCAGTATGGCATATCTTATGTTCTTATGTTCTTATGACCCTATGTCCTTCTCACTTAAAGAATAGCAATTTGAGAGGTGCAAGCTGTCTAAAAAAGGATACTCTTGGGTAGTAGTCAACACTCTCTTAAGGCCTGGAAGTCCTCTGCGTCATTGGCCTATGATAGAGTCTGGAGGATCTTTGAGAGGTAATGTTGCTCTGGATGCCAAGAGAGTAGTTATATTGACCGTTTTACCCTTCTTATAGTCTGGTTTGGACCAGGGTTTAGCTCTGCTCTTTGTCAGGGTTCAGATGGTGGCCCTTATGTGCTACTAGGGTGAGTTCAAGGTGTGTCCTTTGCACCACATCCAGATGTGTCCTGCCTCCTCAAGGGGAAGAAAAAGATCCATCCCCCCTGAGGCCAGAAGTGCCACAGTGGAACTTTTCTTTGATGTTGAAGATGTTGAAAGTTCCCATCTCAAGCCCATTTGAAAGGCCTCCATCAAGGATTTGACATTGAAGGTGATATTTCTGGTGACTGTTGCTTCCACCAGTCAAGTGTCAGAGCTACAGGCCTTGTCCTGTAGAGAAACCGGTCTGGTCATCATGTCAGCATCTGTCTCCCTGAGGACCATGCCATCATTTCTTCTTAAAGTGCTGCTTCCCTATATCTTAATGAACCTCTGATCCTTCCCGCCTTCTTGGGGGAGGACCCTCGGTCAGAGCCCTTGCTGCATCTGTTAGATGTGAGGAAGAGCATTGGTGAAGTATCTGGAGACTAATTCTTTCTGGTGAGCAAACCATCTCTTTGTCCTCTAGCAACCAAAGGAAGGGACAGGCAGCCTACCACCTGTGTGGAAAATGTGTGCTGAAAGGATTCAGAGCTCACTCTATTAGGGCACAAACCTCACCATGAGCTGAATTGGCCTTGTTGTGACTACCTAGTCATCCCTGAGCACCTTTGTAAAGCACTACAGGATGCATGTGGGAGCTGAAGCAGATGGTACATTAGACAGAGCAATTCTGTCCTGAGCATCATCTTCTTCCCACCCTGGGTCCTGACTGTTTGGGTGTGCCCCATTCATCTAGAATGGTCTAGCAGGATGATAAGGAAGGAGACATTTTACATACTTGTTAATTTCCTTTCCTTGAATTCTGCTAGACTAGTCAAGGACCCGCCCTGGGAAGACTACCCCTAAATGTTTGGGAGCCCTGCAGCCTTTTAACTGCATTATCTGTATCAGTATCTTATGCAGAGTCAAGTTTGGTTAGAGAGCCAAAATGTGTTTGTACAAAGTTAGTGTTGATTAATACTTTTCTGAGTTTGAGTTTTTCAGCCTTGCTTCTGCTTGGAAAGGGTCATAATGTCTTCTCTCTGTGCTGCACAGAGTATGTACTAGTGATGATTTCAATGAAAGCTGTAATAGTCTGCCTCTACCTGTTGACTGGGGAGTATAACCCATGTCTCAAATGGTCTAGTAGAATTCAAAGAAAGGAAATTAACTAGTATGTCAAATTTCTCCTTGAAAACTGCTTTAACAAGATGGTTCAGTTTTCTCCATGTCTGCATTCCCTTGAGCCTTGTGTTGCCCATGGTAAAGAGAAAGGGTAAAGTGGGCAGCCACGGTAAGGATCATGTTCCAGCTTCTACTCCCTCTGTTGTTGGCTTGGATTCTTTTGAACTGGCTCCTTAAGCTTCTTTTTCCTTGATTAAACCTTCTTCAGTGATGGAATCTATTTGGTCTACCATCTGCATATATTTTGTATGGAGGGCGTGATTTTTCAGCACATAACTGAAATTAATCTAAAAAGACTTGATAAAGTTGAGTCTAATGTGGAAAAGGTTATATGGTGAAATGGTTTTGATTAAGGATAACCAATTTTTCACAGGAGCTTGGGGAATATGGATAATATTCTTAGAAAGAAAAATCTCTGTTTCATCAATTTTTGTAAAGTATTGCTACTTTCTGCTCAGGAAATGTTTCGACTCTCATCTGATGCTCTTCTACCCTTGACCAGAGGTTTTTTTTTATCTACTTGTTCCTAGGAAAGGACCAGTGCCGGAGAGACAGATGGAATTCTTTGAGGATAGTTTATATTTACCCAAGAAACTGAAATTTTAGGAAATGTCCTCTAGTAATATTTAAATTCTTTTTTCGGGTAACATTTAACCAAGTGGGCTATCAATAGTCTCCCTGGTACCAATGTAACCCTTTTTAATTTTATATATAATATTGTGCCATCCAAAAATTATCTAAAGTGAATAAAAATACAATTTCTACAATGGCATTCAATCGATATAACATCTATTCATGACTGATGTCAGATACAATTGAAAAAGAAAGGAATGGTATAGTACTATGTTTTGGATTGTTTATAGTTTCTCAATCCTGCTTCAGGTTAAATCCAATCATGCCACAATGGAATCCTTTTAAGCATATCATTGAAATCACAAGTGAAAAGATCGTTCTTTCCACTCTCTAGAGTAGCTTACTTTGATAGTTTATATTTAACCACAACGTCAGAATCATTCAAGAAGCTGGTATTGGGGATGATCCTAATCATATCCTTTTGTGTTTAAATCTGACCAAGATTTATTTCTCAAAATTCTATTTCAAGCATAGGCAAGAACTGTTTCAGACTTTGAATATTATTGGGGGGGCCATATTCAGTGGTGGCGGTTAGGCAAAATAAAAAACCTAGCCACTGTCATTTTCATTAAAACCGGATAATCACTTTGTAGGATAAGGTGGAATACAAGTCTGTCTAAATAAATAAATAATCAGTGGCATAAGATATCCGGTTTCCACCAGTGAATATTTGGGTTTCTCGGCCACTGGTAAGTGGCAGTATTCATCCTCTAACCAGATGGCATTAAGCAGTTAAAGTTAAGACTTACCATTCAGCTCTCCTCACTTAATCCGCTTAAGCTGTCCAGTTAGCAGCTAAACATTACCACCAACTGGATAGCAGCTGTCACCACCCTCACTCCGCCCACAGACTACTTTGGTTTTAACCGGATGTAATTTTGGCAATCTGTGGGGATATTCAGCAGCACTAACCGGCTAAAACATTTTGAATATACCCTCCTATGGCTTTTCCTGAAATTGTTAGACCTACTCAGCGGAGAAGGAAGCAGCTCTTGCTCATGCATGCTTGTATCCTTCAAACTGGGATACAAGAATACTGGGCCCGATATTGAAAGCGATGAACACGGTTAGCAGACCTGCTAATCATGTGAACGGAATATTCAGTGGCTAGTGGTTAGTGTCGTTGAATATCCACGGCTGCTGGCTCTACATGACCCGACGCTAACTGCTTAGCATTAGGGTTTGTCGGGGGCGTTCCGGGGCGGCACCCATCACTAACCAGGCAGCGGCAATATTGAACCACTACCTTCATAGTGATACATGGCAAAAGCCAGACACAGGTAACCCTGGCCTAACGTTTGTCACACATTGCTAACTGGACAGCTGTTCATTATTGCTGCTGCCTGGTTAGCGATCAACCTATGCAGCGGACCCAGATATTCAATGCCGGGGCTGTATATGACCCCAGCGTTGAATATCTGGGTTTAATGTTCAGCACCAGAAGCTAGATGCATTAGCAGTGCTAGGCGCCGGTGCTGAATATCAGGCCCACTATATATATGTGTATGTGTGTGTCTTTTTTGAACCTTCTGAACTGACAGCTTTTCTGGTCGATGAACCCTCAGTGGTAGTTCAGTAGGTGAGCTCCCCTTTGGAATAGTAAATTACGACTCTGCTCTTGCCTCCAGTTTTGGATTGCACTTGCAGGATGTTGTGTCTTTTGCTCCTGATGTGTGAAAATTGTTCTTTTCCTAGATCAGTATTTTAGGGGATTTTTGTCTGCACCTTTTCCTGAGGACTTTAGGGAGAAGTGGCTCTCTATTTATCTCTATTTGATTTCTTTTGTAATAACTTTTCTTTTTTATTTCTCTCATCTGAACAAGTGTTCATGCTTGAATGATTACTGTAAAATGTATTAATAAAAAAACCCCAAAACCTGCTTTAACAGCATGAAATAAGATACAAGCAATCAATCAGTTCATAGGCCCTGTATTCTCATACAGCTTTGGAATTGTCAACTGGTCCCATGAAGATCTTGGAAAATTGGACATAAGAAAATTTCTCCATCTCGTCAGATAATCTGCATTCACCACTGTATAGCAAGATTGTAATGGAGGAGTAGCCTAGTGGTTGGGGCAAGTTACCTCAGGCTGGAAGGTTGGGGGTTCAAATCCCACTAGAGGACAGCAACCTTGGGCAGGAAGGACTGGGGTTTCTAGTCCCACAGGTGCTACAACAAGACCGAAGCTTTAATCATCACTCGGAACCAAAGCTTCATACACCCGACAAATATCAAGATACAAAACACCACTATACCAATAAGATCAGAAGTGAGATACCTCGGAGTTACTCTGGACAATAAACTAAACCTCTAGCCACACATAGACAAAACAACCCAAAAAGCCTACTACAAGATGCGAATCATCAGGAGACTGAAACCACTCCTCGCCCCAGAACACTTTCGTACCGTCTGTCAAGCACTGATAACCCCAATACTGGACTTCTGCAACCCGATATACCTTGGACTACCGAAACAAGCCCTCAAACCACTCCAGCTAGCACAAAACACTGCAGCTCGAATAATATCTGGTAATGCAAGACAGGACCACATCACACCTACCTTAAAGGACTTACACTGGCTCCCAATCGGTGCACGCATCAGATACAAAACTATCATAAACCTATTCAAGATAAATCAGCACACATCAGCCAACAGCCTGCACACCCTCATACAACCAGACACCAGCACACGTCCAAGAAGAAAACAAACACACAACCGAGTCAGCACCCCAAGTGAATTCAAACACACACGCAAGGACACAACAGACAGAGCACTCTCCATGGCTGCTCCAACAATATGGAACAAACTACCGGACGACTTGAGGGCAACTACAGACCTCAAAGACTTTAGAAAACAGCTAAAAACCATGCTGTTCATAGAACACTATGGACACATCACATAACCTAAGAGAATGTACAACAGCACATGATATCGCCTAAACACTGTATGTATAGAAAATGTTTTTTAGCACCTCTGTATATAGCCCACATTGTACATAGCTCAAACCATTCTAGCACACAATACAACACACATTGTACATAGCTCAAACCAATCTAGCACACAATACAACACACACTCAACTAAATTTCACCTTCACTGCATGTTTAACACACTCACTTTACCCGATTGTTTGCTGTGATACCACCTTGATTAATAAGATAAGGCGGTCTAAAAATACTGTTAAATAAATAAAATAAATAAATAAATAATTTAACCCTCCATAGCCCATGTTCCCTGTAAATATTTATCTCCAAGTTACAATGCCCTGTTCAATGTAATTTCAGTTTGTTCAATGTAAACTGCCTTGATATCATGAAAGGCGGTATATAAGAAATGTTAAATAAATAAAATAAAACCCATACTGCCATGGATAAAGCAGAAATACAGAATGCTACTTTAGAAACCACAAAGAGATCAAAATCTGATTCAGAAAAGGCTAAGAAGATGTGAATTTAAATCTAAAGATGAGAGACTGGGAACTGCAGTATAGGGCAGTGGGTCATAGTCAGCAGATCCTGCAGCACTAAACTGAAAATGGTCACACACTTCCTTGCTGTGTGGGATATGCTGATGTCAGAAGGCACAGTAAGCCAGAACACCTCATCCACTGGATACTGTGTAAACACTGGAACATCCCAGAAAAACACTTGGATCACAATAGTGATAGAAGAATGAAGATGTTTTGAAAACCTGAGACTTTTCCATTCCCACTGATAAAAAGCTTGACAGAAGTAAACTGGTCTTTCTGGTAAAAGTGAAAAAACCACAAGAACAGTATTACTAATACAAGTGACAGCAGGGCCAGCCCAAGGATATCTGATGCCCTTGGTGAACCTTCAGCCAGGCACACCCCCTTCATAATCCAGAATCTCTCTTTCCCTCCCCCCCACCCCGGGCATTATTATCTCCTCTTCCCTTTCCCCTGCTCTATGTCCCACATTTCCTCTTCCCTTTTCTACCCCTCCTTACTCTAGCATCTGCCCTCATCAGCATTTCCCCTTTTCTTCTCCATCCCTCCCTAGCCGGCATCTCTCTACCCTCTCTACAAGGAGTCTCAAACGCAAATTGCTTTGAGGGCCAAATGAGGACTTGTAAAGTAACCCGCGGGCCGCATAAGACGCGGGGCCTCATTTGCATAAATATTTGCATAATGTTACCATACAAAGCGCAGACGTTAATGATGCACATTTCCCAGAGCTGACATATTCCAGTTAATAAATCCAAAATAGATATTTTTCTACCTTTTGTGCATTTTTTTCAGTTGCAATTGTTCCAGCCACTTTCTTCTGGTTTCTTCGTGTCTTCTGCTAACTCTCCATCGTCTGCGGTCCATTTGTCCTTTCTTCACTCTTCTAGTTGTTTTTCCATTCTCTCTCTACATCTGCTTTAACATACTAATCTTTCTCCTTTTGCTCCTTTCTCATTCCTATTTCATCCACTCAAATTTTACCCCTCCATCCTCAATCACCACTTACTCTCCCAATACCCGGCCAATTGTAGATTTTTCTTCCCTCCCACACAAAATATTTTTCCCCTCTCCATTTCACTTTCCCAGCCCCATCCCATTCTAATCCTCCCCCAACATCAGCTCCCTTCTAGTTCCAGCCCCACCCAGCATCCGCTCCCTTCTAGTCCCCGCATCAGCCCATTTCCAGCCCTATCCTAGCCCCACCATCAGCCCATTTCCTGTCCTAGCTCCTCCCCCCACTAAGCCCATTTCCAGTCCTAGCAATCCCCCCAGTCCATTACCATTTCTAGCCCCCCCATAGCCCATTACCAGTCCTAAGCCCCCCAACAGCCCACTTCCAGTCCTAACCCTCCCATCACCCCATTTTCATTCTTAGCCCCCCCCCATAGCCCATTACCAGTCCTAACCCACCAATCAGCCCACCTCCAGTCCTAACCCCCATCTGCCAATTTCCAGTCCTAGCCCGCAACAGAGCCCATTACCAGTCCTAACCCCCCCTCCATTATCCCACTTCCAGTCCTAACCCCCATTACCCCATTTCAGTCTTAGCCCCTCCATAGCTCATTACCAGTCCTAACTCCCCCCATCAGCCCACCTCCAGTCCTTCCTAACCCCCATCAGCCCATTTCCAGTCCTACCCCCCCTCCCCCCCCTCAGCCCAGGTAAATAAAAACAAAACAAAACCCTAGCTTCTGCTGCTGCCGCTGCCACCGTGGCAGCGGCAGAATCAACTGTCAATTTAAAAACACCTGGCTTCTGCTGCTGCAGCCGTGGCAGCAGCAGAATCAGCTGTCCCGTGGCCCCTTCCCCTCTGCCCGGAAGAGCCCTGAGTCTGCTCCTTCAGCGGTGGGCTTTTCAAGCCGCAAAGAGTATTTCCCTCTCGCGCGGCTTAAGCCTATTCACTTTTCAAGCCGCGCGAGAGGGAAATACTCTCTTCGCGGCTTGAAAAGCCCGCCGCTGATGGAGCAGACTCAGGGCTCTTCCGGGCAGAGGGGAAGGGGCTGCGGGACAGCTGATTCTGCTGCTGCCACGGCTGCAGCAGCAGAAGCCAGTTTTTTTTTAAAATTGAGAGTTGATTCTGCTGCTGCCACGGCGGCAGCAGCAGCAGCAGCAGCAGAAGCCAAGGTTTTGGTTTTTTGTTTCTCTCTGTCGCGGGCCGCACAAAGTTCTCTCGCGGCCCGTGGGCCGCATGTTTGAGACCCCGGCTCTACATCTTCCCTTTCTTCCTGCGTTCCTCTCCTGCTGCCTTACTTCTACTCAGGCTGTTCTGAATCACCGTAAAGCATCTTGCATGGTTTGGTGCCTCTGAGTGCAGGTAGGCACTAAAGCTTTGCTGGGTCCTGCTCCCACTGGCACATACTTCCTCCTTTAGGGGGTGAGACCCAGAAGACCCTGAGCACATGTTTGCCCTCAGTGCCCCTGTACCATGCATATCACTTTACAGGGCAGCCTGGGTGCCAATAGTGAGGATGGAAACAGCAGGCCATCTTCTACAATGCCATTATGCCTTGCTGCCTTAAGCAGATGTCTACATTGTCTGTAAGGGCTGGCCCTGAATGTTGGCACCAAGCAACTGTTCTGTACTACCTGTGAAGAAATAGAAGATTGTCAAATATGAACCAATGTAGACCAGGGTTCGATTCCCACTAGCACTCCTTGTGACCTTGGGCAATTCACGTAACCCTCCATTGCCTTGGAAGAAAGTCCTGACAATCTACTTCTGCTCACACTCCTAAATAAATCCAGGAGCTGCTGGGTCACCAGGAATCCTCACTCTCAAAGGCACACATTGCATTGCAATCAGAGACTAAGAAAATTGGCCTGATTAAAAATAATTTTCAAGCACATTTTGATATGTTCTCTATGCAAATTACTCCTTATGGACTCCAGAAGGAGGCTCTCAATGGCAAAATGCAAGTGTTTAGATCATCTCCAACATACCCTGGCAAAGGAGGGAGGTTCAGTTCTGTCATGGAATGTAGAAAACTAAACCATATGGAGACAGTATCCCTTTTCCCAGTTTTGCTGCTTTCTTGAGGGTGGGAAGAGTTTCCACTTTTACTCAGAGAGGAAAGAAAGTTTGCATATTCTGTTTGCTGATTGATGATCTGTAGTATGTGCTAGAAATCCACAGCAGTGTGCTGCATTTGATTTTTGGGGATGAAAAAGTTTGTAAAACACTGTGAGTTTAACCCTTAAAAGGGTGTCTTTCTCAAGGAGAGGAGAACGAGGCCTTTACATAAGGACTGCAGATGCAATAAAGAATCTGCGACCGCACTGCAGAGCCTGCACTTACATTAGAATGTCTCAGAAATCAGAAAGACATCTGTGATTTAATCTGCTGCTCTATGTTGCTGTATTTTTCTTGTGTGGACCGCAAACTGTACATTTTAGAGATATGCCAACTCTGGAGTGGAGTTTCTTATTTTTTTTTCTGCATCTTCCTTTCTTTTCAGTAACCTTTTCATCAGTGGACCTTTACTGAGTAGCAAGTGAAGCTTTTGAGCCTCACATGTTGCTCACCATTGGAAAATCATAACTCATATCAAGCAAAGAACAAAAGATTAATCTTGTGAACATTGTCATGAAAGTAGTTAGTCACAGTCTGGGCAGTGTGAAGGGGGAGTGGGAGGTTGCAGAAATGAGGAGGTAAGTGCGTGTGCCAAAGTGATGGTGACAGAGGCAAGGAAATTTGTTAGATAGATACAGTTGTGGTCAACATTATTGGCACTCTTGCATTTTAGGTATGCTGTGTACAATATCTTAAAAAATAATTGGAAATATTTCAACTATATGTCATCATAAATATTTAATAGTATGTTCAAAGGTATACATAAAAAAGATGTCTTTACAACTTAGATGTAGTAATTTCTGAGAAAAAACCAAAATATGACCTGTACAGGAATAATGGAAACCCTTCACTAATATTTGGTTGCACAACCCTTGGCAGTAACATAGTACATGACGGCAGATAAAGACCATCATGGTCCATCTAGTCTACCCAGCAAGGTGGCAAGAGTAAGTGCACCTGCCACTCCGTGCAAGTCATCCCTCCCCATGCCTTTGTTTAGGGGTGTACCCATCGCTCCATGCAGGTCACCCCTATTTGTTGAGATAGCAGAGATAGCAATCGCTTGTAACACCACATTTCGATTACGCAAACATTATCCTGCACGGTCTCCCCAAGAGCACCCTCAATCCATTACAAATGGCGATGAATGCAGCAGCCCGCATTCTCTGCGGCCTATCTAGAATAGATCACATCACGCCCATACTTACGGAGTTACATTGGCTACCGTTAAACAGCAGACTCACCTACAAGGCATTACTATTAACTTTCAAGAAATCAACCTCATAGCCCCCTCATCCTTAACTGCTCTCCTCACTGCCACCCCCAACAACAGGCTAAGAAGATCAGTAGCTGCAAACACGCTAATTATACCTTTGGAAGCGACAAAATGCACACAAACAACCAGAAATAGATCCTTTGCCTTCTATGCCCCGAGATGCTGGAACAACCTCCCACCACACATCAGAGCAATTAGGGACCTTGCTCAGTTCAGGAAAGCTCTTAAGCATCACTTGTTCCTCCTACACTTTGCCCACCCTACCCCAACGCAACCACTCCCCACACCACAACTCACTCATGAAGCCCCTAACACACCCATAACCTGACCTAGACAAAGCATAAAACACATCCTTCCACCATGTATTATAAATTATAAATAGCCTCCCAACCACTACTGTTTGTACTTGTATATAGTTTGTATACTGCAATTGTACATAGTTTCCCCAGTTACATCCCCAAGTTATCCATCTTGTTACAATGTAAGCCTAAGGCCGTTTGTCTGTGGCAATATTTTGTTACTTGTAAACCGCACTGATACTAAAAAGCACGGTATAGAAGAACTGTAAATAAAATAATAAATAAATAAACAAGGTTATTTTGATTTTATCCTGTTGCTATAGAGGGATCCACTGTGTCTGTCCATGCCATTTTGAATTCTGTCACTGTATTTGCCTCCACCACTTCCATCAGGAGGGCATTCCAAGCATCCACTACCCTTTCAATGAAAAAGTATTTCCTGATGTTGCCTTTCAGTTTACCCCCTTAAAGCTGTGAAAAAGGTTTGTTTGTTCATTAATACTCTTTAAGTATTTAAAGGTTTGTATCATATCTCCCCTATCCCTTCTCTCCTCTAGAGCATACATATTTAAGTCTTCAAGTCTCTTCTCATATGTCTTCTGGTGCAGGCACCAAATCATTTTGATCACCTTCCTCTGAACCGTTTCCAGTCTCAATATCCTTTGCGAGATATGATCTCCAAAACTGAATACAATATTCCAAGTGAGGCCTCACCAGTGACTTGTACAATGGCATTAGTATCTCCTCCTTTCTGCTGGTAATTCTTCTCTGTATGTAACCCATTATCCTTCTGGCTTTGGCAACTGCTTTGTCACACTGTTTCGCCACCTTAAGATCCTCAGAAACAATCACTCCGAGGTCCTTCTGGTCCATGCACACCAACCTCTCGACCCCTATAACATACAATTTCCTTGGATTTCTGCATCCCAAGTGCATGACACTGCACCTCTTTACATTAAATCTTAACTGCCAAACATTAGATCATTCTTCCAGCTTTTGTAGATCTTTCCTCATGTTATCAACTCCCCCAGGGGAGTCCACTCTGTTGGAAATTTTCATGTCATCTGCAAAAAGACAGATTTTTCCATTTAGTCCTTCAGCAATATCACTTACAAATACATTGAACAGTACTGGTCCCAGGACCAATCACTGGGGCACCCCGCTAATCACCTTCCTTTCATCCGAGTGAGTTCCGCTTACCATCACATTCTGTCATCTGTCAGTCAACTAATTTCTGATCCAGTTCTCCACCTTGGGACCCATCCCAAGGCTGTTCAGTTTATTAATAAGCCTCCTATGAGGAACAGTATCAAAGATTTTGCTGAAATCTTGGTAGATCACATCCATCGCATGCCCTTGATCCGGTTCTCTGGTCACCCGGTCAATCAGATTTGTTTGGCATGATCATTCTTTGGTAAAACCACGTTGCCTCGGATCATGCAACCTATTGGTTTCAAGAAAGCCCACTATTCTCTCTTTCAAGGAATGCCTCCATTACTTTTCCCGCCACCAAGGTAAAGCTTACTGTCCTGTAGTTTGCCATTTCTTCCCTATTACCATTTTTGTGAAGAATTACCACATTAGCCCTTCTCCAGTCCTGTGGAACTTCTCCTTTCTCCAAGAATCTATTTAAAACATCCTTTAAAGGCCCTGCCAGAATCTCTCTGAACTCTTTCAGTATCCTGGGATGTATCCCATCCAGTCTCATGGTCTTGTTCACTTTCAGTTTTTCAAGCTGTTCAAACATATCATCTTCTGTGAATGGTGTGGTATCTACTCCATTCCCATTTGTATATATGTCAATCACAGGTGGTCCTTCACCAGGATTTTCTTTAGTAAAAACAGAAGTATTTGTTTAGCATTTTCTCTTTTTCAATGTCACTTTCCATGCATCCGTTCTCGGCACTTTTGAGTCTTACAATTCCACCTCTGATCTTTTTCTTCTCACAAATATACCTGAAAAAAGTTTTGTCATCACACTTTAGATCTTTAGCCATCTTTTCTTCTGCCTTAGATTTTGCTATCCTTATTTCTCTTTTTGTCTCTTTTAGCTTTATCATGTATTCTTTTCTGTGTTCCTCTGTTTCCGAACTTCCGAATTCTGTGGAAGCTGTATTTTTTGCCTTTATTTGTGCAACCACTTCTTTGGAGAACCAATTAGGTTTCCTTTTCCTCTTGTTTTTATTTACTTTCCTTACATATCTATCTATTGCTTCTTTTATTGCTTCCTTTAGTTTAGCCCACTGCAGTTCCACTTCCCTCACCTCCTCCCATCCCGCCAACTCCTCCTTCAGACACTTGGCCATTTTACTGAAGTTAGTGTTTTTGAAGTCTGGGACTTTGAGCTTGCTGTGATTGGACTGTGCCTTGGCTTTTATCTCAAACCACACTGTGTGATGATCGCTGCTGCTCACATGGGCACGCACCCGGACATTCGATATGCTATCTTCGTTGGTGAGTACTAAATCCAGCATCAAATTTTCCCTGGTTGGTTCCATCAGTATTTGTCTAAGCAATGCATCTTGGAAGGCATCCACAATTTTTTTACTTCTTTCCATATTTGCAGAAGGAATACTCAAATCTTTTTTTTTCTTTTTGGGCCCATGACTCTGGAACTCGCTTCCCATCGCCCTCCGTTTAGAACCCTCCTATAAAACGTTTAAGGCTAGGCTGAAGACCCACCTTTTTTGCACCCCTTTTAACCTTTCTCCTCCACCTGCTCCCCTTTCTCCCCCACCCCGCTGAACCTGAATGTATTTAATTCTCTGTTTCGTCTCCCGTTGCATTACCTGTTGCTTTACTCTATCTCTCCACCCTATCCTGTCTCTTAAATATTTTGGCGTTCCTTTCCTTTTCAAGCAGCCTATATATTTTATTATTGT
This sequence comes from Ichthyophis bannanicus, assembly GCA_033557465.1. Classification (NCBI taxonomy): domain Eukaryota; kingdom Metazoa; phylum Chordata; class Amphibia; order Gymnophiona; family Ichthyophiidae; genus Ichthyophis; species Ichthyophis bannanicus. Next base: position 1,360,801,976 of record CM066032.1, on the reverse strand, counting down.
ACACCGCTCTGGTGCCACCGGTAAAGAGCAGTATATTAAATGTGAAAATAAAGATAAAGATCCACATTGGGTAGCTTAAAGTCACCCAATATGATCACTTCCACCTTCATGACTACTTTTGTTATATCAATAATCAAGTTTCTATCAATTTCTTCGGTCTGAGTTGGAGGCCTGTAGACTACACCAGTATGGATGATAGTACCATCTCCTCTTTTCAAAACAATCTACTGCAGTGATGATAGCTTCCAAACATTTCTTGTAGCCATCTATAAGTTTCATACATCTGTCTGCTGGTAGTTTCTCCCACTCTTCAAATGTGATTTGTTCCAGCTCATGAATGTTTCCAGGATTCCTTTTATAATGGCAGATTTCAGCTCTTTACAAATGTTCTCAGTTGGATTGAGATTAGGACTCATTGCTGGCCACTTTAAAGTCCATTTGTTCCTTTTTAACCATTCTTTTGTACTTTTGGATGTATGTTTTGGGTCATTGTCCTGCTGGAGGACCCATGACCTTCAACTCAGACTTAACTTTCTGACAAGGTAGTACATTTTGCTCCAAAATATGTTGGTAGTTCTCTGACTTCATGATTCCTTTAATACGTTTCAGGCCTCCATTTCCTGAGGCAGCAAAACAGCCCCACGACATTATGGAACCTCCACATATCTAACTGTAGGAAGGGTGTATTTTTCCTTATAAGCTTCATTTCTTCACCTGAAATGTATCGCTGGTCTGCATTGCCAAAGATCTCAAGTTTGGTTTCTTCTGCCCACAGAACATTTTCTCAGAAGGATTGTAGTTTTGCAAGGTGGGTTTGGGCAAAGATCAGGCATGCCTTTTTATGTCTGTCTTTGAGCATTGGGGTCCTCCTTGGCCTTTGCCCTTGAAGTCCTTCTTTGTTTAGTAGTTGGTGTATGGTTTGGATTGAAACCACCACTCCAGATTGCTCCAGGTCAGTCTTAAGCTCTTTGGATGTTGTATGTGGTGTTTTTCAACAATCCGCACTAACATTCAAAGACTTCTTGGATTAATTTTCCTCTTTCCACCACATCCTGGGAGGTTCTTGAAAGTTCCATGAGCAGAAAACTTCTTAGTAACATTGCGAACTGTACACACAGGAATCCCAAAGTCTTTGGAGATGACCTTGTTTGTAACAGTTTGATGTTTGGTGATAATGGTGTTGAAAGAACTGAAATATGAGATTGCAGACCTGCTATCAGTAATCTGTGAACTATCATTAAAATCATCTCTAATACCTGAAGATTGGAGGATCGCCAATGTAACACCAATTTTTAAAAAGGGTTCCAGGGGTGATCCGGGAAACTACAGACCGGTGAGCTTGACGTCAGTACCAGGAAAAATGGTAGAAACCATCCTAAAGAATAAAATTACTCAGCATGTAGATAGTCACAACCTAATGGGAGACAGCCAACATGGCTTTAGACAAGGAAGATCTTGTCTTACTAATCTGTTATGTTTTTTTGAAGGAGTGAATAAACAGGTGGACAAAGGTGAGTCGGTTGATATTGAGTATCTGGACTTTCAGAAAGCCTTTGACAAGGTCCCTCATCAGAGACTTTTGGCAAAACTAAAGAGTCATGGGATAGGAGGCAGTGTACTATTGTGGATCAGGAACTGGTTAAAAGATAGAAAGCAGAGGGTAGGGCTAAATGGCCAATTTTCCCAATGGAGAAAGGTGAATAGTGGTGTACCCCAGGGATCTGTGCTGGGTCCGCTGCTTTTTGACATATTCATAAATGACCTGGAAAGTGGAATAATGAGTGAGGTTATCAAATTTGCAGATGACACAAAACTATTTAAAGTTGTTAAAACCCAAGAGGATTGTGAAAAATTGCAAGAGGATCTTGATAAATTGGAAAACTGGGCATCAAAATGGCAGATGAAATTTAATGTGGACAAGTGCAAGGTTATGCACCTAGGGAAGAACAACCCAAACTATGGTTACACGATGCAAGGTTCCACATTAGGAACCACCACCCAGGAAAAAGATTTAGGCGTCATTGTGGATACCATGTTAAAACCCTTGGCCCAGTGTGCAGCGGCGGCCAAGAGAGCAAATAGAATGCTAGGTATGATAAGGAAAGGAATGGAAAATAAAACAAAAGATATTATAATGCCTCTATATCGTTCCATGGTGAGACCGCACCTTGAATATTGTGTGCAATTCTGGTTGCCGTATCTTAAAAAGGATATAGCGATTTTAGAAAAGGTTCAGAGAAGAGCCACCAAAATGGTAAAGGGGATGGAAGGATACTCCTATGAAGAAAGGCTAAAAAGGTTAGGGCTCTTTAACCTGGAAAAGAGACGGCTGAGGGGAGATATGATAGAAGTCTATAAATTAATGAACGGAATGGAACGGGTAAACGTAGATCGACTGTTTACGTTATCAGAATATAGAAAGACTAGGGGACATGCAATGAAGCTACAGGGTAAACTATTTAAGACTAATAAAAGAAAATATTTTTTCACTCAACGTGTAATCAAACTCTGGAATTTGTTACCGGAGGATGTAGTAAAGGCTGTTAGTGTAGCTGGGTTTAAAAAAGGTTTGGACAAGTTCCTGGAGGAAAGGTCCATAAACCATTATTAAGAAGTGACCGAAGATATCAATGCTTGACCCAGTACAAGCATTGTGGAACTTGTGTCTCTTGGGGATACTGCTAGGTACATATAACCTAGATTGGCCACTGTTGGAAACAGAATACTGGGCTTGATGGACCCTGGTCTGACCCAGTATGGCATATCTTATGTTCTGACGGTCTCAGGAAGCTCTCTTGTCTTCACCATTGTGAAAATGGAACAGGGAGTGAATGTGGCCATTTTAAACATTAGAGCCATGATTCATTGGTTGATTCAAGTCATGTGAGTACTGACACTCAATTACATCTGCATCTAATGTTATTGCAATGGTAATGAGGTTCTTCTGTACAAACTGATTTAAATTGTTTATAAGTGTGCCAGTTATCATGTTCTGGCAATGTCCCAGTTTTTATACTATTTCCTTTTTTAATAGGTTGTTTTATTTGATTCTTTTCTGTGTCAAATATGTGTGTATATATAGTCCAAAGCCATTTCACTGGCTACTTTTTTAAGGAGATATTGGACATTAAAGTATTGAACTGCAAAGATGCCAATAATGTTGACCACAACTGTATAGTGATCATATTTGGCAAATGCAATAACAGATTCAAACAAGAGAAGATTTGAAGAGTGGGCACAGAAATATAGGAAGCGATTTGGGAGGTGAACAAAGGCTGGAGTTTGGTATGCCTAATATGAGGGAAAAGTATCAAAATTTCAGGAAAATATGGTATTATAGGAATAGAGGTGTAGCCTAATGTTTAGAGCACTGGCTTATTAACCAAAAGACTAAAGTTCAATTCCCATTGGCATGCTTTGGGCAATTCACTTAACCCTCCATTTCCTCAGAAGAACAGCCTAGTAATCTACTTCTGGTTACACTACCAAGAAAACCTAGGAGCTGCTGGATAGCCAGGTGTCAGCATTGACTCAAAGGCACACATTGCACCTGCATGGCATTATTTTCAAAAACCCTGCCTCATCAACAGGCTGACAACTTAATGTGGCAGAAGAGAGATAAGACAGTAGTAAAGAAGATACAAGGGTCAATAGCCTGGAGATTCTTGAACAAATATTGGTGATGACTAGACAAGACTGTGAGGGAGGGTGCTTAAGTGTAAAGGTTATTAGATGATTGTCAGAGGGAAAGATCTCAGACATAGAAGCCAGATAGACAGCAATTGGAATAAAGAACTAGATTAAGGCAGTAGCCATGCTGGTGAATAGGGGTAGAAGAGCAGAGAGGAGGTCAAATGAGGAACTTAAAACACAGGGCTTGAGCCAAAAAGGGGCAGATGGTTAAATGAAAGCCAGGAATCAAAGTGGTTGAGGGAGAATTATTTGGGGGGGGGGGGGTAAATGATCTGAAGAGATAGTGGGCTAAATAGCCAGATGGACTGGACCTCAAAGGAAACAAAAATGCAGGGGACGTGGGGAAAAGAAGAAGCACCGTGGATTGTGTTAGAAAGAGAAAATGACATTATCATCCACACTGGCAAGGTCTACAGGTCTTAAACTCAAATTGAGGAAATGGATAGAGACTTGATCATTGAAACTGCAAAGGTAGCAATGAAGGGAAAAGTAATCATATTGGGTGTCTTTAATCTACCAGACATGAATTGGCATATTCCTTCTGCAAATCTGGAAAGAAGTAAAAAGATTGTTGATGCCTTCCAGGAAGCATTGCTCAGACAACTGGTGATGGAACCAACCAGGGAAAGTTCGATGCTGGATTTAGCACTCACCAATGGAGATAGTATATCGAATGTGTGTGTGTGGGGGGGGGGGGGGGAATGCCCATGTGAGCAGCAGCTATCATCATATGATGTGGTTTGAGGTAAAAGCCAAGGCAGAGTCCAATCAGAGGAAACTCAAAGTCCTAGACTTCAAAAATGAGAATGTACTTGAAGGAGAGGTTGGCAGAGTGGGAGGAGATAAGGAAAGTGGAATAGCAGTGGGCTAAACTAAAAGAGACAATAAATAAAACAAAGAGAAAAAGGAAACCTATATGGTTCATCAAAGAAGTGACTGCACAAATAAAGGCAAAAACCACAAAAATCACAAAAAGAACAACAGAGAAAAGAATACCGGATAAAGCTAAAGGAGACAAAGAGAGAAATCAGAATAGCCAGAAGAAAAGATGGCTAAAGATAGGAAACGTGGAGACAAAACGTTTTTCAAGTATATATGGCAGAAGAGGAAGATCAGAGGTGGAATTGCAAGACTCAAAAGTGTGAGGACAGATTTGAGGAAAGTGAGACAAAAAAAGCGAAAATGCTAAACAAATACTTCTGTTCTGAATTCACAAAAAAAATCCTGGAGAAAGATCACATATGATTGACAGATATACGAATGGGAATGGAGTAGATACCACAGCATTCACAGAAGATGATGTTTTTGAACAGCATGCAAAACTGAAAATGGACAAGGCTATGAGATCAGATGGGATACATCCCAGGATACTGAAAGATTCTGGTAGGACCTTTAAAGAATGTTTTTAATAGATCCTTGGAGACAAGAGACTGGAAAAGGGCTGATGTGGTACTTCTTCACAAAAATGGTAATAGGGAAGAAATGACAAACTATAGGCCAGTTAACCTTACCTCTGTGGTGGGAAAAGCAATAGAAGCATGCTTGAAGTAAAGAATAGCAGACTTTCTAGAAACCAATGGATTGCATGATCCGAGGCAACATGATATTACCAAAGGAGGCTCATGCCAAACAAAGTTGGTTGAGTTTTTTGACTGGGTGACTAGAGAACTAGATCAAGGTCATGTGATGAATGTGATATACCTAGATTTCAGCAAAGCCTTTGATACTGTTCCTGATAGAAGCCTTATCAATAAAAAGAGCAGGCTGGGGATAGGTCCCAAGGTGGAGAACTGGTCAGAAATTGGTTGATTGGTGGACAACAGAAGGTGCTGGTAAACAGAACTCACTCAGAAGAAAGGACGGTGCATAATGGCATGTCTCAATATTGCGGAAGGATTGAAGGGAAAAGTCTGCCTATTTGCAAATGACATGAAAAATTGCAACAGAGTAGATACTTCTGAGGGAGTGGACAACATGAGGAAAGATCTACAAATACTGGAAGAATTTTGTAATGCTTGGCAGTTAAGATTTAATGCAAAGAAGTGTAGAGTCATGCACTTGGGATGCAGAAATCTAAAGGAATTGTATACGATCAGGAGTGAGAGGTTGATGTGCATGGACCATGAGAGGGATCTCAGAATGCTAGTGTCTAAGGATCTCAAGGTGGTGAAACAGTGCAACAAGATGGTAGCCAAAGCTAGAGAGATGCTGAGCTGCATACCAAGACGAATAACCAGCAGAAAGGAGGCGGTATTAATGTCCCTGTACAAGTTGTTGGTAAGGCCTCACTTGGAGTACTGTGTTCAGTTTTGGAGACCAGGGGTGGTTCTATCATTAGGCCAACTGAGGCGGCGGCCTCAGGCGGCAGTTTCTAGAGGGCGGCACTGCCTATGATAGAACTGCCATTCATCTTCCTGTGAGCCAATGCTACCCGGCAAGCCGGGTAAGCATGGCTTGAGGGCGCCTGCAAAGGGAGGGGGAGGGGGGAGGTAGAGGTCAGCGCTTCCACCGCCCTTCCGCTTCCGCTTCTGCTGCTTCCTCCAAAAAGAAAGCAGCCGCGGGAACATTTCCCTGTTCCCGCGGCTCTACTATTAAACTGCTGGGTCAAGCCGCATCCCATCAGTTTAAAAGCAGAGCCGCAGGAACAGAGAAATGTTCCCAAGGCTGCTTTCTTTTTGGAGGAAGCAGCAGAAGCAGAAGAGCGGCGGAAGCGATGACCTTGACCTCCCTCCCCCTCTGCCGGCACCCTCAAGCCGCGCTTACCTGGCTTACCAGGTAGTGCTGGCTCACAGGAAGATGGATCCAGCAGTTTAAAAGCAGAGCTGCGGGAACAGAGAAATGTTCCCACAGCTGCTTTCATTTTTTTTCAAAGGATGAATCAGTGAGGGGGGGGGAGGAGGGAAAGAAGCTGGAAGGGTGCTGACAGGGGGGTCTGGAGGGGAGCAGAAATGAGAGGTCTAAAGGGGAGCCAAAATGGGGGACAGACATGGGGGGAGCTTGAATGGGGCAGACATGGGGGGAACTGGAATGGACCAGACAGGCGGGCCTGGAAGGGAGCAGACATGGGGGGAGCTGGAAGGGAGTAGATAGGGGAGCTGAAAGGGAGCAGACAGGGGGGCCTGGAATGGAGCAGACATGGGGGGAGCTGGAAGGGGGCAGACATGTGGGGGGGAGCTGGAACAGAGCAGACATGGGGAGGCCTAGAAGGGAGCAGTCATGGGGGGAGCTGGAAGGGAGCAGACATGGGGGGGGCCTGGAAGGGAGCAGGCATGGGGGAAGAGAGGAGATAAGGGGGGAGCTGGGAACAGACAGGGGAGGCCTGGAAGGGGGCAGACAGGGGGGCAGCTGGAAGAGAGCAGACAGGGAGGCTTGGAAGGGAGCAGACGGTGGGGTCCTGGAAGAGAGCAGACAGGGAGGAGATGGAAGGGAGCAGACAGGGAGGCCTGGTAGGGAGCAGACAGGTGGGGAGCTGGAAGGGAGCAGACATGGGGGTAGCAGACAGGGGGGCTTGGAAAGGAGCAGATAGTGGGGTTTGGAAGTGAGCAGACATGGGGGAAGCTGGAAGGGAGCAGACGGGAGAGGGGCTTGGAAGGGAGCAGGGTAAGCAGTGGATTTCCTGGTTCCTTTTTTAATAATGGTTTATGGATCTTTCCTCAGGAACGTGCCCAACTCTTTTTTAAACCCAGCTACACTAACAGCTTTTACTACAGCCTCCATTAACGAATTCCAGAGTTTGCTTATGTGTTGAGTGAAAAAATATATTTCTGATTAGCCTTAAATGGGTTACATTGTAACTTCATTGCATGTAACTTCATTGCATCTTTACTTTTTTATGGTGTAAACAATTGATCCACATTTACCCGTTCCACTCCACTCATTAATGTATAGACCACTATCATATCTCCCCTCAGCTGTCTTTTTTCCAAGTTGAAGAGCCCTAACCTTTTAAGCCTTTCCTCATAGGGGTATCTTTCCTTCCCCTTTACCATTTTGGTGGTTCTTCTCTGTACCTTTTCTAATTCTACATATCCTTTTTAAGATATGGTGAGCAGAATTGCACAAAGTATTCAAGGTACGGTCGCACCATGGAATGATACAGAAGCATTCTAATATGCTTGGTTTTATTTTCCATTCCTTTCCTTATGATTTCCAGCATTCTATTTGCTTTCTTGGCCGCCACTGCACACGGGGTGGAGGGTTTCAACATATTATCCACGATTACGCCTAAATCTTTTTCCTGGGTGGTAGTTCCTAATGTGTAACTGTAGTTTGGGTTATTCTTTCCTACAGTAAGTGCATAACTTTGCACTTGTCCACATTAAATTTCATCTGCCATTTGGACGTCCAGTCTTCCAGTTTTTCAAGGTCCTCTTCCAAGTTTTCACAATTCTCTTGTGTTTTAACAACTTTGAATAATTTTGTGTCATCTGCAAATTTGATCACCTCACTCGTTATTCCCATTTCCAAGTCATTTATGAATATGTTAAAAAACAGCAGGGCCATCACTGATCTCTGGGATACTCCACTATTCACCTTTCTCCATTGAGAGAACTGGCCATTTAGTCCTACTCTCTGCTTTCTATTTTTTAACCATTTCGTGATCTACAATAGTATACTGCCTCCTACCCCATGACTTTTTAATTTCATCAAGAGTCTCTGATGAGGGACCTTGTCAAAGGCTTTTTGAAAAAAGAAAGATGGCACTGGGAAGGGCAGAGCCAGATACTGATGGGAACTGAACTCATGACTCTAGGTTTACAAGGCCAGTGTTCTGACCACATTGTTGAAGCTCAAGAAGAGCAGACAGGGCCAAAGATGGAATAGTATAGTGGACTTGATATTTGTATTGGTTTGTAGTAGGGAATAACATTGGGGAGGATTAGCATAAGGAAGAGAAAATGTAGTGGAGCCATAAGAAAAAGAGGGGAAATCTACTGACCTGAGGTAACAGTGTGTGCCTCCTGGTCAACTAGTGGAAGGTCTGCAGAGTGGCAGAAGCCCAAGCCCATTTGGGTTGTGGTATCCTCTGACATCCACTGAGGCAGCTGAAAAAAAACTATGCAGATGAACTGCAACCTTCACAGTTCCTCAATGACTGATGAGAAGAGCATGGGGTGACTTCATCTTAATCTCTATGTGGAAGGAGAGGAGCATTGCTAAAAGGCATTGTAGTGACTTCCTTAGCTGGCCAGTGAAGCAGGTAGAAGAGGTATGCAAATAAAATGCAACCTCCTCAGTGTCTAGCCTACTGCTATAAGGAGCGTGAGATGATAGCAGCTCAGGTCCAGATGGGCTATTGTGATCTTCAGAGTCAGACAGCTGGGAGAGATATGCATATGAACTGCAGCATCCCCAAAACCAAATGTTCTCAGTAGTCACCTTCCTGAGAGTGACTGCATATCATGATTCCATATAGGTGGAGATAGCCCTGAGCAGTTCCATTTTTCTCCCAGGAGCTGATGACAGTCACTCCAAAGAGCTATATTCCTTCCATCTGAAGTATAATATAAACTGCATCTGCAATTATCCTCTCTTAAACAATATGCATATACCTTCTTCACTCCAGAGCATGTCCCCAGGTTGCTAGCATGGGCAGCAGGTACCAATAATGTCTCTGAATCTCTCTGACTGTCTCTGCAACTTCTAGCCAAACCTCAGTTAAACCCTAACCTAACTGTAGAATATTAGAGGTCTGGCACAGTGGTCTTAAGGGCTTTACCAGTGGTTCTCAATCCAGTCCTCTGGTACCCCCAAACCAGTCGGGTTTTCAGGATATCCACAATGAATATGCATGAGATAGATCTGCATGCACTGCTTCCATTGTGTGCTGATCTATCTCATGCATATTCATTGCAGATAACCTGAAAACCCAACCGGACTAGGGGTACCAGAGGACTGGGTTGAGAACCACTGGATTATACCATCACACAGTGACCTCATAAATATTCATAAAATATTTCAGCTCCAATGAGTAAGCCATCTTTCCTTAATTCTTGTTGCCTGAAAAGTCATTTCTGCAATACAGGCTTTTCCTCTGAAGAAAATAATAATCCAGCCTGTCGTGTTCTGCAGTATATTATTCAGACGAACATAAAATCTTTGCATTATCAAGGGAGATAATAAATTCAGGATATACTTCAAATATTTTTATTTATATCTTCCTATTGGAGGCAAAATATCTATTTTTCCATTTCAACAATTATCACAAAATCATTATGGGATGGACTGGAGTTGAAAATATATCTAATAAATTTTGTGTATTTGTTTCTTGAACTAAAATCTCACAAATATGTATAAGGACTGGCAGGATACAGTAGTGATTGAAGCACAGAAGCTGCTCACTGTGAGGCATGTTTATTAAGATTCACATCAGCCTCTGCAGAGTTTAGGCTCACCTGGGGATGAGACGAGTCTCTAGGAGCAAGACAAAGTCTGGCTGAAGCCTTTGGAGCACAGTTAACACTCTTGCTTAGCTGGGCCATTCAATCCCTCGACATTCCAGGTTATGATCTGAACTTAACTGAGGCATTACGAAGATGTGAGGCAATCTCTCTGCAGTTCCTTTGTTTCTGCACTTTCCAACTTTCAAAGATTTTTTTGCTACCTCTACCTCCCCAGGGACGATCAACGCATTTAGTGCTGCCTGATCCTCCTTTGGATGAAGCAGCAACTGCACCCCGTACAGATCATTCCCATGCTCAACATTGAAACAGGCCTCTGTGCATACAGCACCTGATAAACAATACTTTCAAACAATTCTAGGTCCCCTAATTCCCAGACCATGCGATCTTTGGGTTTAGAAACAGAATTTAGGAATCTTCATCCTTTTTAATTTAAGGGCTAATAGCCTATTCACTTCATTGCTCATCTCAAAATAATTATACTTTAGTAACTTCAATTTATAGCCTACATCTTCATTTAACAAAATATTCAGTTCTTCCCACACCTTCAGTAGTTGATGAAGCAAAGTGGGATACAAGAGTTGTGTCTTTCGTTTAACCATACCACAATGTTCAACCTAACAATTTCACTTTTTTATGTTTTCTTTTTAGAAGCCTATGCCAACTTTCCCCAGGCCACCCCCTTTAGACAATCCTAAACCATTTGGAAAGAAACCTCACCATTACCGTTAAGCAAACAATATTCTTTGATGTCTTGTTACAGGCAGATCTCCCTATCATTCAGCAAGCTATTATTTAACTTCCAGAAATTCACACACTTTATTTACAGTATTTACAGCCTACCTAATAACATTCAAAATAGAACAATAAATAAATACATTATAAAAGACACAAAAACATAAAACGTCACAAAAATATACATAAAAACACATGGTTACAGGTATAACATATTTGTCTGGACCAAAAAGATGAGCCTTCAATGCTTTCCAAAAACATAATAGATCCGCCCCAAAAATGAGTGTGGGAATGGTGCTTGACTTGCGCTATAAAATGGAGACATTCCTGACATGTCCCCAGGTTGCTAGCATGGGCAGCAGGTACCAAAAATACCTGTGCTACCTGTGATATGCACGCTGCACCCCAGAACCGGCCAGTCTCTGCCTAACCCATGCTGCTAGGATAGCAAGAGAGTTTTAGCGTGGCTGCATTTTTCGCATGTGGTACTTTTTACTGTGCTGCACTTAGCGCACACTGAACCTCACACTACCCAGTAGAACACTTAATAAACATGCCCTAAGTCACACAGGGGCTTGTTTACTAAAGGTTAATGCATGCTAACATCCATTAGCGCATGTTACATGCCGTTGTGACCCATTTTATTTCTATGGTTGCGGCAGCACTTAACCACACTAATAGAGGTTACCATGCTTTAACCTTTAATAAACATGCACCTACTTAGAATAAATTACCTATGGGGCCAGTTTGAGCCAGGTCATGGAACTTGTGGGCTTGGGAGGCTATTTCCCCCCAGCTGGAAGTACATTTTCAAAGGGGATTTCTCTTTGACAGTGTGCCATCTTCCATATGTGTCTCCCATTTTGGCACAAACATTTCACCTGCTTTGAAAGCCCCATACATATTATGCCTCTTCTGACTTCCCATACTATCTCTGCCTACTTTTTCCAGTTATTCATCCATGTAACTTTGAAAATTATTCTTCCCACCAATTTGTGCTCAAAGTTAAACTGATTTTTTAAAAAGCGAGATTGTAATCATGTAAATTATTTGGTATATCACTATACACGCTGATAATGGTATGATAACGTCATTACAAAATTAAGGTAGATCTGGTGTTTTAATTTTTGCATATAAATTATTCATGATGATTACAAATTTGTAAATTATCATTAAAATTGTCTATGGCACCTGACAATTTTAATAATAATTTACAAATCTGTACTAGTAAATCTCCAGTTTCACATTTGGGTTCTATCAGTACCCCTGTAAGGTGGTATGTCCACAACCATCTTGGCCTCTGCATTTTTATTTCTCCCCACTTTTGCCATTTTGTTCACCATGCACAGTGTAAAATCAAATTGCCGTTTCCAAACAACCTGCCACCACTCTTTAGGCACTAGTCTGCAGGGTTAAAAAATTGTCTATAGTACCTGACTCTCACTTGATTTGCAGATTGTCTTGCCGTGAGGGTTTGTGTACATCAGTGATGCTGAAGGCTAAAGCTATAGGTAGCTTAACTATTGGCAGGGTCTCCCAAGATGGACAGGTATCAGCTGAGGTGCCGGACCACGACTAAACACCCATCTGGGTAGCAGCAGAATGGGATGGTGTTGGCGGCACAGGATCACATTTCTGTGACAATGCAATACACTAAAATTAAACTGCGCGGAAGAAAGGCCTGGCAATCTACTTTCGTATCTTGCCACGAAAACCCAATGGATAGTCACAACAAAACAAATTGCACTATAGTGCTGGAAGATGAAACCCCCAGGTCGGAAGGCTCTCAACTGGCTACTGAGGAGGAGGTGAAGACTTTTCAGAGTAAAGCCAGCATTTATGATGTGGTTGGATCAAAGCCCACGGGACGTCTGACTGCTGATGTAGCTGCACATGAAATGAGAGTCAGAAGCTGCAAAGATGTCTTACATATTGGGACATAGAACATACAAAGCATGAACAAAGGGAAGTTGGAGGTGGTCAAGAATGAAATGGAACATGTACAACTTGATCTGTTGGGTGTCAGCGATCTGAAATGGACTGGCATTGGGCACTTTGCATCTGATGATCACATGGTCTACTATGCTGGAAATGAAAGACAAAGAAGAAATGGTGTTGCATTTATAATCAAGAAGAAACTTGCAAGAACTGTAATGAAATACAATGCAATCAGTGAACGCTTAATTTCTATTCATCTATGTGGAATGCCTATCAACACAACATAATTTAAGTATATGCCCCAACAACAGCTGCAGAAGAGGATGAAACTGATGAGTTCTATGAATAAGTACAAGCTAAAAATGACAGAACATGCAAAAAGGATATCCTGATTCTCATGGGTGACTGGAATGCAAAGGCTGGCAACAAAAAAGAAGGAAAAATAGTTGGAAAATATGGAGAAAGACTGATAGAATTCTGCAAGACCAACGAGCTATTCATCTCAAATACCTTCATCCAGCAACACAAGCAGCGACTATATACATGGACTTCACCCAATGGATTGTACAAAATTCCAATTGACTACATCTGTGGAAGTCAACGATGGAAATGCTCTATAACATTAACAAAGACAAAAGCTGGAGCTGACTGTGGTACAGATAAACAACTATTAGTATGCAAACTAAAGCTAAAGTTGAAAAAGAGCAAGCAACTCATGAATGTAGCAAAATATGACCTTGAATTTAAAGACTGCCTGCAAAATCGATTTGCTGCTTTAGATACAAATGACAGAGCTCCAGAAGAGTTATGGGATGACATCAAGAAGGTTGTGTTGGAAGGAAGTGAGAAATCTCTACAAAAGGGAAAAAGTACAAACAACCAAAATGAAGAAACTCTGAAAATTGCCCAGAAATGCAGAGAAGCTAAAGCCAGAGGAGAAAGAGATGCAATCGCAGAACTCAATAGAGATTTCCAACGTGCAGCAAGACAAGACAAGGAGAAATATTACAATGATGCATGCAATGAAACAGAAGCAGAAACTATTAGAGGAAAAACAAAATCGGTTTCCTAAAGTGACAACAACTATCTTAAGCCTAAGACCTAAGTTGTACATATGTTATACCTATTAAGTTGCACTGTACATAAGTTTAACCTGTTAAGCAGTACTGCACATAAGCTTTAACTGTTAACCCGCCCTACATGCCAATTCCCCCCCATCCGAGTTTGTTTATTGTACACAGTGAAGTTACAATGTAAACCACTGATTGAAGGATAAAGTGGTATAAAAAAAACCCGGTTAAATAAATAAATAAAGCTACAAGAGTTAAAAAAAATTCCAGCCTCGAATTGAAATGTTTCAAGATGCTTAAGAATCCATGTTGAATGATGCTGAGAAGATCACAAAAAGATGGAAAGAATATACAGAGTTATTATATGATAAAGGTCAAGTGGATCAACAGCTGTTTCAACCTGTACTTTATGATCTGGAACCATTGGTGATAAAAGAAGAAGTTAAAGCAGCACTGAAAGCCTTATCAAAGAACAAAGCAACAGGCATTGATAACATTCCTATAGATGTATTGCAGCAATCTGATGCAGCTGTTACGATACCTACAAGGCTCTGCCAAGACATTTGGAAGACAACATCATGGCCAATAATGGCATAATCAACAGGTTCATCATTGAAGGAGAAGAAATTGAAATTGTGAACAACTTTAACCTACTTGGGTCAACTATCAATAAAGAAGCAACAAGCAGTCAAATCAAACGACGCATTGCTCTTGGCAGAATGGCTATGAAAGACCTAGATAAGATTCTCAAGAGCAGAGATGTCTCTCTCCATACAAAGATTCGACTTGTTCAAGCCATGGTATCTTCAGTAACATCATATGGATGTGAAAGCTGGACAGTGAAAAAGACAGACAGGAAGAAAATTGATGCCTTTGAATTATGGTGCTGGCGGCGAATACTGTGTATACCATGGACTGCCCAAAGAACAAACCAGTCAGTACTAGATGAGATCAAACCTAAGCTTTCTTTAGAAGCTCAGATGACAAGACTTCGACTTTCATACTTTGGACACATCATGCGCAGAGAGAGATCATTAGAGAAAGACATCATGCTTGGCAAGATAGAAGGTCAACGCAAAAGAGGAAGGTCAGCAATGAGATGGATCGATACAATAGCAGCAGCTACGGGTACCAGTCTGTCAACAATGAGCCGCCTGACTGAAGACCGAACACAATTTAGGATAGCTATCCAGAGGATCGCCATGAGTCGACTCCGACTCGACGGCACTTAACAACAACATCATGGCCAGCTAACTGGAAAAGATCTGTGTTTATACCAATACTAAAGAAAGGTGATCCAATTGACTTGGAAATTATCACACAATTGCTCTGATCCCACATGTCAGCAACATTCTACTCAAGATTATTCAGCAGAAACTACAACCATACCTGGAATGAGAACTACCTGAAGTGCAAGCAGGGTTCAGGAGAGGGCAAGGAACGAGAGATATCATCGTGGATGTGAGATGGATCCTTGAAAATAATAAAAACTACCAAAAGGATATCTATGTGTGTTTTATTGACTACAGCAAGACTTTTGACTGTGTAAACCATGAGAAACTCTGGGCCACATTAAGAAGTATGGGTATGCCAGAATACCTTATCATTCTCTTGCACAACCTTTACATTGATCAAGAAGCAACAGTTTTAACGGAACAAGGAGAAACAGAATGGTTTAAAATCAGCAAAGCTGACAAGGCTGCATACTTTCCCCCTACCTGTTTAATTTATATGCAGAAGAAATCATCAGAGAAGCAGGACTGTAGGAAGACAACAGAGGTGTGAAGATTGGTGGGAGACTAATCGACAACCTTTGCTATGCTGATGATACCAGATTACTGGCTGAAAGCAAAGATAATCTGAAACATTTGCTTCTCAAGATCAAGGAACATAGCCTTAAAATGTACTTTAATGTAAAGAAGACAAAGATCCTGACAACTGGCAAAATCTAAAAGTTCATTGTTGATGGAGAAGAAATTGAAATACTGGACAACTTTAACCTACTTGGATCAACTATCAATAAAGAAGCAACAAGCAGTCAACAAATCAGTCAATGCATTGCTCTTGGCTGAATGGCTATGAAGGACCTAGACAAGATTCTCAAGAGCAGAGATGTCTCTCTCCATACAAAGATTCGACTTGTTCAAGCCATGGTATTTTCAATAACTTCATATGGATGCAAAATTTGGACACTGAAAAAGGTAGACAGGAAGAAAATTGATGCCTTCGAATTATGGTGCTGGCAACGAATACTGTGTATACCATGGACTGCCCGAAGAACAAACCAGTCAGTTCTAGAGGAGATCAAACCTACGTTTTCTTAAGAAGCTCAGATGACAAGACTTCAACTTTGGACACATCATGCGAAGAGATCATTAGAGAAAGACATCATACTTGGTAAGTTAGAAGGCCAGCAATATAACAGCAGCTATGGGTGCCAATCTATCAACAATGAGCCGCCTGACTGAAGACCAAACACATTTTAGGACTACTATCCAGAGGGTTGCCATGAGTCGATACCAACTCGACGGCACTTAACAACAACAACAACAACATAGTACCTGAAGACTGGAGAGTGGCCAATGTAATACCAATTTTTAAAAAGGGTTCCAGGGATAATCCAGGAAACTATAGACCAGTGAACCCTAACATCAGTGCCGAGCAAAATAGTAGAAACAATTATAAAGAACAAGATTACTGAACATATAGATAGTCATGGTTTAATGAGACAAAGCCAACATGGATTTAGCAAAGGAAGGTCTTGTCTTACTAATCTGTTATATTTTTTGAAGGTGTGAATAAACAGGTAGACAAAGGTGAACTAGTTGATATAGTGTATTTGGATTTTCTAAAGGCCTTTGACAAGGTCTCGCATGAGACCCCACTGATGAAATTAAAAAGTCATGGGATAGGAGGCAGTGTACTATTGTGGATTAGGAACTGGTTAAAAGATAGAAAACAGACAGTAAAGCTAAATGGCCAATTTTCCCAATGCAGAAAGGTGGAGTACCCCAGGGATCTGTGCAGGAGTCTGCTGCTTTTAAACAAATTCATAAATGACCTGGAAAAAGTAAGAATGAGTGAGGTGATAAAATTTGCAGATGACACAAAATTATTCAACGTTGTTCACAAGAGGATTATGAAAAATTGCAAGAGAACCTTGAGAAAGCATAGTTACTCACCTGTAACAGGTATTCTCCAGGGACAGCAGGAATCAGTCCTCACATATGGGTGACATTGATGCCAATGGAGCCCTCTCAGAAGCATCTCCACAGCTTTCAAAGAAAGCCTTTGGGATATGCCACCATGCATGCATGGTCCCCTTTCTGCCCAAGGGTGCCATCTTACTCAGTCAGATGACATAGCTAGAGCCGACAAAAGAAGATGGCAAAAATTATACAGCAACTACCAGCGGAGGAGGGTGGGTTGTGAGGACTGATTCCTGCTGTCCCTGGAGAACACCTGTTACAGATGAGTAACTACACTTTCTTCAGGAACAAGCAGGAAGTCAGTCCTCACATATGGGACTCCCTAGCTACAGCCAACTGAGAACCTGTAGAAAAAAGCACAGCACAGCCGTGAGCAGCTGCAAACGAATCTGAGGACAGACTCAGTACCCCAGCATCCAGGGAGAACCATGACTCTACTAGCCTGAACAAGAAGGGTCGGAGGGAAGGAGTTGCCTAAACCCCAAGAGATTATGAAGTATGGCCTGGCCAAAGGCACTGTCCCATCAGGACTCCCTCTCCAGGCAGTAGTGAGCTGCTAAAGTGTGGACTGAAGACCAGGTGGCAGCCTGGCAGATATCTGCTATAGGGACAAAGCGTAGGCTCGCAACTGAGGTTGCCATTACCCTGACATTGTGCGCCTTTGCCCCAGCCTGATTGTGGGCAAAGGTGATGCAGTGTGCCACCCAGCTGGACGTGATTGCTTGGTGAAAGCTTCCCCCAGTCGACTGGGGTCGATGAAACAAAAAGCTGAGTATCTTGCAGGTGCAAGGTGGCTCGGCCACCAAGGCCTGAAGCTTGCTGACTCTGCGAGCAGAGATGAGCACCACCAGGAAGGCAACCTTCCAGGATAGGTAATGCAAATGGCAGGTAGCCAAGGGTTTGAAGGGCGGCTTAGTAAGCTGCATCAGGTTCACATTGAGATCCCTTCCACCAGATGCAGTTGGATGGGAGGTTTAGAGAGCAGCAACTCCTGCATGAATCAGGTGATGAGGGGCTGAACACAGAGAGGCTTGCCCTCTATGGAGTGATGGTTTGTGAAGAGCGTGCTCAGATGTACCCTGAAGGAGTTGGACTTAAGTCTGGTCTGAAAAAAGTGGAGCAAGCACTGCAGTACTGTATGCAGTGGGCAGGAGAATGGATCTACCCATTGCTCCATACATCTTACTGAGACTCTGCGCTACTTGAAGGCATAGGCTCATCTCATGGAGTCCTTACGAGAAGCCAAGAAGACTTCTTCCACCTCTCTGGGGAGGTTGAGAGGTGCTAGGGTGACCTGTTCAGCAGCCATGCTGTTAGCAACAGGGACCCCAGGTTGGGGTGGAGAATCGAACCCTTCTCCTAGGTTAGTAGTTCTGGGGAATTCCCCAGAGAGACCGGGAGCTCCGCCAAGAGGCGGAGTAACAGGGGAAAGCAAGGCAATCTGGTCTACTGCGGGGCCACCAGGATCATGGAAGCCTTGTCCCGCTGGACCTTGAAGAAGGCCCGCACGATTACTGGCATGGGAGGAAGGCATACAACAGACTCTCCGACCACAAGATGAGGAAAGCGTCTGCCGCTATCCAGGACGTATGCTGTTGGGGACAGCAGAAGCGGGGCAGCTGAATGTTGGCTGGGTTGGCAAAGAGGTCCAGACTTGGGGTTCCCTATAGTCGGAATAGCCGCTGCACCATCCTGGGGTCTAGGCGCCACTCGTGTGGCTGAAGAACTCTGCTCAGTCTGTCCGCCAGGACATTGTCCTGGTTCGGTAGATATACCACCCTGAGGAGCATTCCCCAACTGATCGCGTACGAACAGAGGAAAGCCAAGCCTCCTGGCAGAGGTGGTGAGACCTTATGTCCCCTTGTTTGTTCAGGTATAACATCACGACCTGGTTGTCCGTTTGAACCAGCACCGACTGATGCTGCAGGCAGTATTGGAAGGCCCTGATCACAAGAAAAATAGCTTTGAGCTCCAGCAGGTTGATCTGCTGCACAGTTCCTCACAGTGGGCACTCCAGCCCAGTAGGGAGGCATCCATAATGAGGACCCTGTGAGGGTTTGGGTGTTGAAAGGGCATGCCCTTCCGCAGGTGCTGTGCATCCTGCCACCAATCGAGTGACTCTGCTAGTTGATGAGACACCGAGATCCTGTCCCGGAGCCCGACTGTGGCTTGAGTCCATTGTGAGCGGAGGCACCACTGAGCTGCCTGCATGTGAAGGCGGGCGTTGGGGACCACATGGACTGTGGAAACCATGTGGTCGAGCAGGTGAAGCATGGACTGCACCGGCACGGCATGATGGTGCTGCACCTCGGTTGCCAGGGCTCTGAGGCGATCTGCCCTGTCCAAGGGGAGGAAGGCCCTGGCTTGGAGTTTGTCCAGGTGAGCCCCTATGAACTCCAGGTTCTGTGTTGGAGTGAGGTGGGATTTGGGGTGGTTTATCATGAACCCCAGATGTTGTAGGACCTTGATGGTGTGGGCCATGGCCTGTTGGACCTCTGAGGCAGTCTCCCTTTACTAGCCAGTCATCCAGGTATGGGAAGATGAAGGCCCCTTGGAGACAGAGGTAGGTGGCCACCACTGCCAGGCATTTGGTGAAGACTCTTGTTGCAGAGGCTAGGCCGAAGGGTAGTACCCTGTACTGGTACTGGTTGCCCCCGACCATGAACCTTAGGTACTGCCTGTGACTGGGATGATAAAGGATGTGGGTATAAGCATTCTTTAGGTCCACGGAGCATAGCCAATCTCCCTGCTGTAGGTAGGGCAGCAATATTCCAAGGGAGAGCATTTTGAACTTCTCCTGCACCAGGAATTTGTTCAGGTTTCTGAAGTCCAGGATGGGCCTTAGACCTCCTGTTCTTTTTGGGACCAGAAAATACTTGGAGTAGAACCCCTTTCCTTTTAGGTGGTGTGGTACGGGCTCCACAGCCCTGTCCCTGAGAAGGCCTGCAAGTTCCTGCAGTAGCAGGGCCTAGTGCAGGGGAATCTGAGAAGGCTCTCCTGGAAAGAAAGGGGGAGGCGTCTGGTCCAAATGAAGGAGATAACCTTCCCTGAACACCTGAAGTGACCAGAGGTTGGTGGTGATGGCAGCCATGGGAGGAGAGGCTATGCTCTGGGAGTCAAAATCCTGACCCAGTCTGGGCTGTAGCTGGTGTCTGGGGCTTGAGACCCTTAGGCTTACGTGGGCCCTGGTCTGTTCCCTTGCCCTGATGACTCTGCTGAGGGGTCTGGGAGGCCTGATATGAGGGATAGCCTCAGTAAGACTGGCCTTTCCAGTGAAAAGGAGTCCTTTTCCCCGATGGTTTCTTCCTAGGAAGAATGGGGGTCTTCCTCGAGAGTCGAGTCCCGGTGACATACTCGGTCTCGATCTCTGCCGCCTTGTCCTCCATCAGCTTGCCGAAGAGGTTTTCACCGAGGCAAGAGACGCCGAGGAGTTTTTCCTGAATTCATTGTTCAAGGTCTGATGCCTGGAGCCAGGCCTGGTGTCGAGCACCAATACCTGCGGCGGCCACCCTCGTGTTGGACTCAAAGCCGTTGTAGGCCGCCCAAGACAAATACTTTGAGCACTCCTTGACGGACTTCATGAGAGTCTGGAAGCATTGGAGATGGTCCCCGCTGAGACCCACCAAGAAACCCCCGAGTTCCTTGGTTAGGTCTTGGAGGTACATGCCGATATAGATGATATGCTTGTATGCGGCAAGCAAGCATTGAGCCCAGGTAACATTTATGCTCGAGGGCATCGAGGGTGCAGGACTCCCTGCCCTGGGGCCCTGAAGAGTGAGTCTTTGGGCTTTTTTGTCGATGCATGGCCAACTTGACCACCATGGAAGTGTGAGGGAGTTGCACCTTGCTGAAGCCGGGCCATCACTGGACCTGGCACATAGTGTCCAGGCATCGGCTTACAATCGGCACCGATGCTGGTGTTTCCCACATTTGGAGAAGGAGGCGCTCGAGGATGGAGGGGACGGAGACCGTGAGGGCCTCCTTGGGTGGGGCCTCATATTGGAAGATTTCGAGTTCCTCTGTGTGGGGGTATTTCTTCGACTCTGTGGTGAGGGACAGTGCCTTTGTCTTGTCCTGGACAAACTCGAGGAACGAGGTGTCCTCGGGCTGAGATCGGTGCCTCGATGCTGGAGGAGACAGATCCAAGGGGAGGTCAAAGTGTGCTCGTGTCTCTGGAGAAGGCTCGTCTTTGGACTCATTCTGAGTAGTCCTTTGAGGATTTGAGACCCAACGGCTCTAAGGATGTCATTGGATCCAGCCTTTGAAGAACCGCAGCTGGGGCTTGGCTGGAGCCAGAGGTACTTGCCGGGATGGATCCTGCTCCCAAGGACCAGCAGCGGGATCGAGACCCTCACCAAGGATTGACTCAAGGCATGGGGCTCTCAAGGATCTCTTCAGCAGTCCAGGGAGTCCTTGACATCGAGGTCCCTGTGATCTCAGCATGTGTGTTGGCGAGGTTGGGCATCGATGCTTGCTGTGAGGTAAGGAACGCAGAAACGCTACGTTCCAACGCCATCATCCTGACTTCCCACTCAGGGGTTGCAGCTGTCGACACAGAAGCTGTAGTGACTGGTTCAGGTGTCGGGGAGGAGAGGCAGTCCTTGAGGGTATGGGCCTTGGGGGTCTGAGATCCATCTCTGGCAGCCTCAGTGCCTGTCCTGGGTACTGTACCTTGGCCGGCCACTCCCGCTTCAATTCCTTGGAAACCCTCCAGGGGCCGTGCGAGTCCCCTTCCCAGGAAGAGGTCATCGAAGATTTCTTCTTTTTCTTAAACTCACACTCCAGGGAACCCTTATTGGAGTGTCTGCGTGCCTGCTTGGGCACTGTGGGGGCTTTACGTGACTCTGAGGATCTGTGCAGGGCCTTAGAGCGCACTGCTACAGTGGATACGGGGGCTGAGTCTGACCTGTGGAAGATGTATCCTGCTTCTGCCAGTGACTTTGGATGGCCTTAGTGGACATCTTTTTGCACAGGGAGCACGCCTCTGGGTCATGGTCGACACCCAGACACCTGAGGCAACAATCATGTGTGTCAGTAAGGGACATGTTCCTAAAGCACCAATCACACATTTTAAATCTGGTGGCCATTGGGGCAAAAAGGGTCCCAGCGAGGTTGAAAACCTTCAACACAGCCAGCGGTTAGAAAAGGTGCAAAACCACGCTGAATGAAAAAACCTAACTGAACAGGTTCCAAGTTCCGAGTCTCAAAGCCGAGGTGACAGGGCTCAGAGGCGGGAAAGGGACCGATGCTAACCGGATGGTACACAGAAGTGCACGAGGAAATCAACTTTTTTCCAGGGAAGAAAGACGATCATCTGTAGGGCTCTGTGGAAAAAGGGAGAGTGAGTAAAATGGCACTCTTGGGTGGGAAGGGGATCACACATGCATGGTGGCATCTCCCAAAGGCTTTCTTTTAAAGCTGGGGAGATGCTTCCATGAGGGCTCTGTTGGCGTCGACTTTACCCATATGTGAGGACTGACTTCCTGCTTGTTCCTGGAGAAATTATGAAACCGGGCTTCGAAATGGCAGATGAAATTTAATGTGGACAAATGCACTTAGGGAAGAACAACCCAAATTATAGTTGCATGATGCAAGATTCCACATTAGGAATCACCATCCAGGAAAAAGGAACTAGGCGTAGTCTTGGATAATACCTTGAAACCCTCTGTTCAGTGTGCGGCAGCAGTCAAGAAAACAAATAGAATGCTAAGAATCATAATGAAAGAAATGGTAAATAAAACCAAGGATATTATTTTGCCTCTATATTGCTCAATGGTGCGACTGCACCTTGAATCGTGTGTGCAGGTCTGGTCACCATATCTAAAAAAGGATATAGTGGAATTAAAAAAGGTGCAGAGAAGAGTGACCAAAATAATAAAGTGGATGGAAGGATACCCCTATGAGGAAAGGCTTAAAAGGTTAGGGCTCTTCAGCTTGGAAAAGAAATGGCCGAGGGGAGATATGATAGAGGTCTATAAAATAACGAGTGTAATAGAATGGGTAAACAGATCGGTTATTTACTCCTTCGAAAAGTACAAAGACTAGGGGACGTACATGGATGTAGTAAAAGTTGTTAGTGTAGCTGGATTTAAAAGAGGTTTGGGTAAGTTCCTGGAGGAAGATTCCATAAACCATTATTAAAAAGGACTGCTGAAATTCACTGCTTACCCCTGAGATAAGGAGCACGGTATCTGCTACCGTTTGGAAACCTGACAAGTACTTGTGACCTGTATTGGCCACTGTTGGAAACAGGATACTGGGCTTGATCGACCTTTGGTCTGATCCAATATGGAATATCTTATATTCTTATAACACTCCTGAGAAAGGGACAGTACCTAGCCTATAAAAACCTCAACCAAAGACAGTTCTCTGTCTTTGGCCCCCGGTCCATCTTATCATGGGTATTTAAGTGGGTGCCCAAAAGAGCAAGTACTTTTGACACCCAGCCAATGTACTTCATCCACTCTGAGGACAGATCTGCACATACCATCCCAACCAGCAGCAGAAACCAAGAGGCTTAGAGCCACTGCACAAGTGCAGAGGGGTGATCAGCCAGAAGATGAATGTTCCTATAGGGAACTGTGCAGAACACCAATTGAATGGAAACATCAAGGTACCAAAATGAAGGGAAGTGAATCTTTTCAATGCTGAGGACCTGAGATAATAACAACCCTAAGCTAAGTACTTTGAGACTAAAGGCAGGGAGGATCATCATCTTGAAAAGAAAGTACAGATTAAGAAGGAAATTATTAGAAGAAATTAATCCATTGAATTATAGTTATGTCATAAGATTGTAAATTGTTCAAAGTTAAAATTGTTTATCTGTGGCCCTATTTTTTAGGTAAACCCTTTTTTCAGAGCATAAACCTCTGGCCTGGCCTCTAATTATTGAGAAGGGTGAATGAAAGTGTATCAATGTGCCAAAACCGTAAACAGTGGCTGCTACATAGCCTCAATCTCCTCTCAGGTCTGTACCCTGATACTTAACACTCCAAAGAGCTCAGAAAAACAGCTCTGTGGAATGGTGTACACCCTTGCCTGCTTAGCAGTTCCACATCATCTGCTTAGACCAAACAGAAAAGGCAGTTAATATGGTATTCACTGTTCTATTAAATGAACCAGGCTTTTAGCCTACCTTAAAAAGCAAAATACCAGATACAGTTTTATTACAAGAAACACACCTTGCCCCACTGGAACATTTGATGTTACAGTGAGCATAAGTAGGGGAAGTGTTGGTCTTTGTTTTTAATGCAAGACAGAGGGGGGTGGCAATCTTGGTAAAGAAGGGATTGGACATTGCACAAAAGTATTCAAGACCATGTGGGAAGATTCAGCGTGGCATTCTGCAAACTCCAGGAGTGAATCTAATGCACATAAGCTCCATGATCATACATTTTTCTTCTCTTTATTGAACTATGGGATACCATATTATTTTGGAAGGGGATTTTAATATTGTGGTAAACCCCAGAGTGTATTATAAATTGAGGAAGACTCCTGTAGGACAACACATAGTCAGAAGTGTATATTTTAAATACAAACTTTGGGCCTGCTGGATACCTGGAGGACCCTGCATCCTCTGAATGAATATTTTACATTTTTTCCCATATGCATAAAACCTACTCATATTTGGACATATTATAGTTTCAAGAAGTCTACAGGTCTATTTTCCCAATTAGAAAGGGTAGATATCCAACCATTCATTAGTTGAGATTTTGCTGTGAATGGTTGGGTGAGGGGTTTGATTAGGGCTGTGAAACCAAGTGTAGAAATATGGGGAGGGCAGAAGGTTTGAAGGACTTGGTTTGAGGAGAAGTTGGAAGGCAAGGAGAGGTATGGAGTGGGTGAGAGACATAGGAAGGGACAAGTCTTCCTTGAAGGAGGTGAGAGGGTAGAATGGGGGAGGTGGAAGTGGAAATAGAAGCCTGGATATGGAGTAAGATATAAGGGCCAGGAGGTGGAGAGAGGATGAGTGATAGAGAAGGAGCTGGGGATGAGAGCCAAAAGGTAGTATATATGGCTGGGGAGGGGATGAGTACATAGGGAGGAAATGGGGGACTCGAAAGTGGGTGAAAGACAAGTGGATAGGAGGCTGGCAAAGGAATAACATAGGCGAGGATCGGAAGGACTAGGGAAGTAAGGTTAAGAAATGAAAAGCTGGTAAGTAGCTGAAGGCTGAAAAGATGGAGACTGAAGAAGGGAGAAGGAGGAATGGAATAAAACTACAGTAAGGTAAAAAGGCAGATCAGAGAAACAGAGAAAAGAGAGAAAACAGAACAATCAATGTCAGAGAGATATGTAGGGAGGGAAAGATGAAGATAGGAAGCATGAAGAAACAGTAAATGGAAATGAGATCCTGGAAAAGGACTAAGAAGAAAACCAACAAAAAGAAGTGGTAAGAGAGAGCAGAATCAACCCAAATGGAGACATAAAATGATCAGACAACAAAGGTACAAAAGAGTCAGTTTTTAGAAAATGAAATATGTCAACTTTGAAAATGTGCATTTCTTATAGTTTAGTGCAGTGTTCATCAGTGTTCCTTAGCACAGTGTCTATTTTTAGGGTTTTCCATTTCAATTTTTTGTCTGCATATTTGTTTCTAATTTGTAGTTTCTTATTCTTTACTAGTTCATAATCTATGTTTTCCATGTGCAGCTGAGGTCAGGGATTCTCTTAACATATTGGTTCTGTGTAGGAATCTGTAACAGTTAAATTTGTTCTCTTTTCCAAATGGAGGTGTACTGCTGTTCCAGAATATTCGTAGTGCTGACTTTTCATAGGTAGGATTTGTGTAGTTTATATGCTTTGAATTGGTGCTGGTATGGTATGCTAAGTTTTTGAGTGGCCATTTGCAGGGTTTTTTTTTTATGATGCACAATGTCTGGCAATGGAGGGAATTGGTGGTGGTGTCACTAAAGTGATACCAGAATTGGAACAGAATCTTTTTTGTATGTTGAGTTGTAAAGTGAAATATCCTACTTCTGCTCTGCACTCATTCTTAGGAAAGTTTTGTTAGTTTGGGAACGTTCCATATGAATGAATAATTACACTCTATTGGACTGGTACTCAAAGGCAATTATGTGTTTGCTGGCAAACAGATAATTAGCAGCGAGGGCAGGCCAGATAGTTGTTGTTAGGTGCTGTCACATCAATGTCGACTCATGGTGACCTTCTGGATAGTTGTTCTAAATTCTGTTCCGTCTTCAGTCAATCGACTAATTGTTGATAAAGCTGCGTACATACAGTAGTTGCTTTCATTGTATTGATGAATCGCATTGCTGGCCTTCCTCTTTTGCACTAACCTTCAACCTTGCCAAGCTATGATGTCTTTCTCTAATGTCTCTCTCTTCTCATAATATGTCCAAAGTATGAAAATTGAAGTCATTTGAGCTTATAAAGAAAGCTTAGGTTCAATCTCCTCTAGTATAGACTGATTTGTTCTTTAGGCAGTCCATGGTATACACAGTATTTTTTACCAGACCATAATTTGAAGGCATTGATTTTCTTCCTGTCTTTCTTCCTCACTAAACTTTGTGGTTTTCTCGGTCATGCTGCGTCTTTGTAATGTGAGAGCCAGAGGAGAAAGGGTTAACACAGCAACACAAAAAAAAACATTGAAATGTCTGAATGCTGGAATTGTACTGAGATACCTACCTGAAGCTTTGAGAGGTATGTGACATCATATGGAAAAAATGTGAAAACACACTTATCAGTAAGTGGTGGACAGAGAGAGGGTAAAGAGGCAACCATGAGATATAAACATGCCAGCTTAGCATGAAGAAGAACAAATGGCCCCCAGTATAGTTATCAGAACACAGGGAGTTAAAGAGATATATTTCTTGGGAACTGAGGGGTGGGAGAGAACCAAGCAAGAGAACCAGGTAAAGAACTGAGTGAGGGGGGCAGAGGTCAGATAACAATATAAATCTGACAAGACCCAAGCTGATAATTGCAGGCATGGGCCTGAGAGAAGGGTCAACGGAGAGGGGTGCAGACATGAGTAGAATAACATGGCAAATCACACAAGTGGTGCGCCCTGCTAAATAGAAAATGCCTCGAATAGCAAATATGGTCCCGAGCAAGGGTATATAACGTGACAGGACCAGATACACGATGAGTTCATCTCCTGCACAGTGAAGGCTGTGTGGGATATGGATTCCCTGGATTCCCTATGACCCCAGTATCCTTGCTGTCATGTCAGAGTTTTGTGTGTGTGCTAGTTAGTCTTGTGTAAATTGTTCTAGTGTCATGTATGTCTGTTACATTGATTTCTTTTATCCAGGATGCCTGTCATACATTCTCTCACTTGCTGTTAAAAGTACATTCCTCTGTCCTGTCTGTGTTTGTTATTTCTGAGTCAGAAAGTAAGGCAGAATCATGCAGGCAGGACCAGACATTGTGTTGTAGCTGCACTCAAATAGGAACATAATTATCCTGGTTGTTTGCTGTGAGAAGTGGCACGATCTGTATGAACTGCTTTATCCTGTTGTTCTTAGTCTTTTTGTTTCTGTAAGATATGGAATAATAAAAGGATCCTTTTGTGGAGAAAAATCTGTGAGATAGTAATTACCATGTACAAACGTACTGTCCTGTATGAGGTGTGGTCTATTGGAAGGGAAGTGTAAGTCTCCCTTTATGTTTCTTTTATTGGGAAGTGATATGTCCTTTCTGAGTGTTTTTGTTTCCCTTTTTGGATGGAGGAATGTGTCTGCTTGGGAGCTGTTTGGCCCACAGTTCAGCGGACCCTTCGCCCCATACAGTAACTGGAATCAAAGTTTCAGCCACCATACTGTGGCTTTCTTCAGTATGAAGTCATTAAGCAGTCAATGTCTGTTCTTTTATATAGTGGGCCTCAAACTGGATTGGTGGGATTGAGGCGGGAAATCTGAATTTGAATTTTGGAGGGAAAGTCCATTGGAGAAAGGCTGAAGACCTCTCTTTTCCCACAGATCAGAAGGTTCTCGGGTGAATTTAAAGATGCTCTCCACATAGAGTTTTTCTTTAAATGTTCTCTTCAGCTTCTGCAGCTATATGAAATGTTGATTCCAGTTACAAAGACACAGCATGAACCAGAAAATTGCAAAGTTTATCATACTAGCTGCGGAAGCCAAAGAGAACAGTTCTTCCTCACTGTCCAACTTTTACAGCCATATGACGTCACTGGAAATACCGTGGCTTGGATAAGTTGAATCTTTGTATGCAGAGATACACCTCTGCATTTGAAAATCTTGTCTAGGTCTTTTATAGCCATTTTACCAAGTGCAATGCATCATCGTTCCTTTTTTGATTATTGACCCAAGTAACTTAAAGTTGTCTACTATTTCTATTTCTTCGCCATTAAGACAGAAATGATTGATTTTGCCAGTGGTCAGGATGTTTGTCTTCTTCATGTTAAGATGCAGGACCATTTTAATACTATGTTCCTTGATCTTGATAAGCAGATGTTTCAGATGATCTTCACTTTTAGCCAGTTCCATGGTATCGTCAGTATAGCGAAGGTTGCTTATGAACCTTCCACCACTCTTCAAACCATGGTTGTCTTCATACAGTCCTACTTCTCTGATTTGTTCTGCATATAAATTAAACAGGTATGGGCCTTGTTGTATATCTTTGCTGATTGTAAACCATTCTGTTTCTCCTTGTTCTGTTCAAACCATTGCTTCTTCATCAATGTAAAGGTTGTGTAAGACAACTATTAAGTATTCTGGTATACTCATGCTTCTTAATGTGGCCCAGAGCTTTTCATGATCAGTTCATAAAACATATAAATATCCTTTTGGTATTTTTGTCTTTTCAAGGATCCATCTCACATCTGTGATGATGTCTCTTATTCCTCACCCTTTTCCGAATCCTGCTTGCATTTCAGGCAGTTCTCATTCCAGGTATGATTGTAGTCTCCAATGAATGATCTTAACTAGAATCTTGCTGCATGTGGGATCAGAATGACTGTGATAATTTCCACATTCAGTCGGATCACCTTTCTTTAGTATTGGTATGAACACAGATCTTTTCCAGTCAGTTGGCCGTGATGATGTCTTTCAAACTTTCTGGGAGAACCTCGTAAGTATTCTAATAGACATCGGTGTAGTCTGCCTTCTTACTTTGCGGGGGGGGGGGGGGGAGTTGGAAAAGGTAAGAAAGTTATATAGGCATTGGGGGCAGGGGGACCAGTTCATCATTAGTGCCTGCAACATTTGGTGGGCACTGCCCCCCATGCTCTCCCTGAACTACACCTATGGTAACAGCTGTATCTGATTGCTGTAATTCTTCAATGGGAATGCCATCAATACCTGGTGCTTTGTTTTTTGCCAATGCTTTCAGTGCTGCTTTGGTTTCATCGTCAATGGTTCCTGATCATAAGGCTCAGGTTGAAATGGATGTTAATCCACTTGTTATTTGTGGTCCACTTGATATTTGTGGTATAATGACTCTGTGTATTCTCTCCACTTTTTCTTGATCTTCTCGGCATCATTTAACATGGATCCTTGAGCATATTTTAGAATTTCAATTCGAGTCTGGAATTTTCTCTTTAACTTTCATAGATTTAGGAAAGCTGATCTTGTTCTTCCTCTTACAGTTTCTGATTCTATTTCTTTGCATGTGTCATTGTAGTATTTCTCTATGTCTCACCTTGCTGCACATTGGAAATCTCTGTTAAGTTCCGTAATTACCTCATTTTCTCTGGCTTTGGCTTCTGTGTTTCTGAGCAATTTTCATAGTGTGTTCAGTCATCCATTTTGGCCATTTTTTGCTTTTTCACCTTTTGCAGACTTTTCGCTTTCTTCAAGTACAACTTCTTGATGTCACCCCATAGCTCTTCTGGTACTCTGTCATCTGTGTCTAAAGCAGTGAATCAATTTTGCAAGCAGTCTTTAAATTATGGTGGTATATTTTCAAGATCATATTTTGCGACATTCATGAGTGGCTTGCTCTCTTTCAGCTTTAGCTTGAATTTGCATACCAGTAGCTGGTGATCTGTACCACAGTCAGCTCCAGGTATTGTTTTTGTTGATGTTATTATGCTTTTCCATCACTTGACTTCCAAAGGTGTAGTCAATTTGATTTTTGTACAATCCATTGGGTGAAGTCCATGTGTACATTCACCGCTTGTGTTGCTGGAAAGTGTTTGAGATGAATAGATTGTTAGTCTTGCAGAATTCTATCCATCTTTCTCTAGCTTCATTTCTGTTGCCAAACCCATATTTTCCAACCACTTTACCTTCTTTGTTCTCAACTTTTGTATTCCAGTTGCCCATGACTATCAATATAAATTGTTCACATGTTCTGTAAATTTCAGCTTGCACTTGTTCATAGAACTGATCAAATTTTCCTCTTTTGCAGCTGCTGTTGGAGCCTATACCTGAATAATGGTTGTATTGATGGGCATTCCTCATAGACTAATAGAAATTAAGAGCCCAATATTAAATGGGCAGGCTATGCCCCACTACAACGCATAGCCCTGCCTGCTGACCCTTAATCTTGGATATTCAATGCCAGGGTCATATGCAGCCCCGGCATTGAATATCCGGGGATCGCCACACACTCCGGAAGCTGCAGTAGCTAACTGGGCAGCAGCGATATTGCATGCCGCCCAGTTAGCTCCTGTGCCTAAAAGATAGGCAAGGTTTTTTTCTCACCTATCTTTTAGGCACAGGTCGCTAACTGGGCAGCATGCAATATTGCTGCTGCCCGGTTATCGATTGCCTCCACCTCTGCTCCTCCCTGGAACCCCCCGACAAACCCGATGCTAAGCATAAGGACCATAATTGTGGATATTCAGCAGCACTAATGCCATGTTAAATGCCGTTGAATATCCCTCTCAGTGGCAGTTAGATGGTTGTAAACTGTGTAACTGCCCTTCGAATATCGGACCCTAAGTGTTCACTGATTGCACTGTATTTCATTACAGTTCTTGCAAGTTTCTTTTTAATTACAAATGCAACACCATTTCTTATTCTTTGTCTTTCATTTCCAGCATAGTATACCATGTAATATCAGATTAAAAGTGCCTGATACTAGTCCATTTCAGTTCACTGATACCCAACAGATCGAGCTGTACATTCATGGGACTCTCCAGCTTCTCTTGGTTCATGCTTCAAACGTTTCGTGTTCCAATATGTAAGACATATTTGCAGCTTCTGACTCATTTCATGCGCAGCTCCATCAGCAGTCAGATGTCTCGAGTGCTTTGATCCAACTGCATCATAAATGCTGGATTTACTCTGAAGTGTCTTCAGCTCTTCCTTAGTAGCCTACTGAGTGCTTTCTGACTCGAGGGTCTCATCTTAGAGCACTATATCGCAATTTGTTTGTTGTGACTACCCAGTGGGTTTTCATAGCAAGACAATTGCAAGGGCTTTTTTCCATGCAGTTAATACCAGTGTTGTTGCTGTTGCAGAATTGTGATCCTCTACTGCCAATACCATCCCGTACTGCTGCAGCTCAGCTGCATGGTTTGTCTTTGTCTGGCACCTCAGTTGAAACCTGTCCAACTTGGGAAAGCATGCCAGTAGTTAAACTACCAGCATCGAGATACATACAAGCCTCACAGCACAACAAACTGCAAAACAAGCAATATTCAGCCACTATGCAGATAAATTATACATTGCACCAGCACTTTGTGTATATTCAGCACTGCTACCTATATGGATAGTGGTGCTGAATATATAGATTAAATTAAATGGAGGTGTTCGTATTTAACTTAAGCCAGTGACTCCACCGTCTGAAGATTTACTCCATTTGTGCAGCATTCTGAGACTTCTTAATCTCCATGTGTATTGGTGTGATATACAGATCTCCTTCACAGGGAGAAGATATATGCAGTATTGCCATGAAAAGAGAGGTGCTACTGATAGGTGATTTCAATGTGCCGGATGCTGATTGACACATCCCTGTTGTGGTGTCATCTAGAAGTAAGGAGATCCTGATGTCATAATGGGAGATCATCTCGCATCCAGTGATCACCAGATAGTGTGATTCACTATTAGGACTAGGACTGATGAAGTCCATTCAAAAGCGAAGGTCTTAGACTTTAGGAAAACTAACTTTGCCAAGATGGGACAATACCTCAAGAAGTCATTAGAGAAATGGAAACAGTGGAGATGTAGAAAATCAATGGGCAAAACTGAAAGGGGATATTTTAAGGGCAACAAACCTTTTTGTTAGAAAGGTAAATAAATGTAAAAGGAAAAGGAGGCCACCATGGTTCTCAAAAGAAGTAGCTGAAAAGGTTAAGAAAAAGAGGGTGGCCTTCATAAAATACAAGAAATCATAGAGAGAGGAAGACATGCATCAATATTTGGAAAAACTTATAGAAGCTAGAAAAGTAGTCAGCAAAGCAAAGATACAAAAAGTAGAAGAAATAGCCAATGCAATAAAATGGGGGGACAAGACATTTTTCAGATATGTTAGTGAGAGTAGGATGTACAAAGGAAGGGCCAGGTGTAAGATCTGATAAATTGAACAGACACGAGGCAGAAGACTGTGTAAATGAGGAGCTAGCTAAACTAAAAATAGATACAGCAATGGGACCGGATGGGATACACCCAAGAATATTGAAGGAACTTGGGGACGTTCTAGTGGCTCCACTGACTGAACTTTTCAATGCTTCTTTAGAGTTGGGAGTGGTCCAAGAGGACTTGAGAAAGGCACATGTGGTCCTTTTACACAAAAGCGGAAGTAAGGATGAGGTTGAAAACTACAGAGGCATGTCTTATCAGACCAATTTGATTAATTTCTTTGACTGGGTAACCAGGGAGTTGGACTGAGGGAGAATCCTAGATGTGGTGCACTTAGATTTCAGTAAAGCTTTTGACACCGTTCCGCACAGGCTACCTATAAACAAAGTGAGCACCCTAAGGATGGACTCTAAAGTGACTGACTGGGTTCGAAATTGGTCGAGTGGGGAGGTGATAATGGGGCTTGTTTACAAAGCCGCGGTAGCGGTTTCCGTTCGTTATCGGAGCCGCGGCCCCATTGAAATTGATTTCAATGGGGCCGCAGCTCCGATAACGATCGGAAACCGCTACCGTGGCTTTGTAAACAAGCCCCAAAGTGTAACGGTAAATGGAGCTCACTCTGAGAAGGATATTACCAGTGGTGTGCCGCAGGGATCTGTCTTTGGTTTGATTCTTTTTAACATCTTTGTTAGTGATATTGCAGAACTGTTGGGTAAGGTTTGCTCTTTCAGATGATATCAAAATCTGCAATAGATTAGACACCCAGGAAGGAGTAGATTACATGAGGCTGGATCTAGCTAAGCTTGAAGAATGGCCAAGAATTTGGCAGCTGAGATTTAATGCTAAAAAATACAGGGTCTTGCATTTGGGCTGCAAAAATCCCAGGGAGCGGTACAGTGTAGGGGCGAAGTACTTCTGTCCGTGAAAGAAGAGTGGGACCTGGGCGTGATTGTTTCTGATGATCCTAAAGTGATAAAACAGATAGAAAAGGCGGCGGCAAAAGCCAGAAGGATGCTTGGGTGCATAGGGAGAGGAATGGCCATCAGATTAAAGGAGGTGATAGTGCCTTTGTATCTCTGGTATGATCTTATTTGGAGTATTGTGTGCAATTCTGGAGATAACATCTTCAAAAGGATATAAACAGGATGGAGTTGGTGCAGAGGGTATCTACTAAAATCGTAAGTGGTCTTCATTCTAATGCATATGAAGACAAACTTAAAGATCTTAATATCTATACATTAGAGGAAATGCGGAAATGAGATATGATAGAGACATTTAAATACCTCCATGGTACAAATATACAAGAGGAGAGCTTCTTTTGACTGAAAGCAAGCTCTGCCATGAGGGGGCATAGGATGAGGGTGAAAGGGATAGACTCAGGCATAATATGCGGAAATATTTCTTTATGGAATGAGTGGTAGATGCGTGGAATAGTCTCCCAGAGGAGATAGTAGAAATGAGGACAGTATTTGAATTCAAGAAAGCATGGGACAAAACAGAAATTAGACCTTACCTGCTTATTGTCTTTCCTGGAGATCTCTCCGGGCCAGTCCAGGAACAAGAGGATTGTCAACCTTCTCCAGCAACTGAGGATTGAACTCTGAAGTTTTGCAGACCTGGCCTCTGGCTCCCCCTGCTGGTCGTTCCTCAGTCTTCCCCTATCTAAGCAGTTGAAGAAACAAACCGAACAAACAAAAGAAAACAAGAAACATAGCAAACCTATGAAGCAGTGAACATATGCTGACCGTATTCACATATTGAAATCAACTACTCTTGACCTTCGTCAGTTTTATTTATTTATATATTTATTTTTCTTTTCTCTCTTTACCACAAACTCTCCCCGAGGGAGCCCCAGAGACCCCCCCGAACCGTTCCTTCCGCAATGCAACGCTGACTGTCGGGAAGCGCGACCTCCAACATACAAAAAGCGCTACCCCCCATAGGTAGCCGCGCAACTAGGAAAACCGGCAAATGACACGGGTGGGTCCTGGACTGGCCCAGAGAGATCTCCAGGAAAGACAATTAGCAGGTAAGGTCTAATTTCTGTTTCCTGATCGTCTCTCCGGGCCAGTCCAGGAACAAGAGGGAAGTACCAGAGCAGTACCTAACCACAGGAGGGACCCGCAAGGCCCGCGATGACAGCCGAAGCCCCCACATTTGCGTCTCCCCTGGCCAAAATATCCAACCTGTAATGTTTTGCGAACGTGTGAAGCGATGACCAAATAGCCGCCCGACAAATATCAGCAGGCGGAATCAAAGCATATTCGGCCCAGGACGCCGCTTGGCCATGAGTAGAATGAGCACGAAGCCCCTCTGGAGGAGCTTTCCCCTCTGCTTGATACGCCGCCACTATCGCTTGCTTAACCCATCTAGCAATGGATGCCTTGGACGCTGCCTCCCCTTTTCGAGGCCCTCCAAACAGTACAAATAATCTGTCTGTTCTACGAAAAGGTTTAGTTCTCTTAAGGTATCTCTTGAGTAATCTGCCTAAATCCAATTTCTGTAAAACGGTGTCAATGGGCAGACCCTCCTCGTGCCTAAAAGTGGGAAGCAAAATAGTCTGGTTCATATGGAACTTAGATACCACCTTTGGGAGAAACGAAGGAACTGTCCTCAACAGTACCCTTTCCTCCGAAAATTGAAGATATGAAGCCCTACAAGAAAGTGCTTGGAGATCCGAAATCCTCCTTGCCGAACACAAGGCCACTAGGAAGGCCACCTTCCAAGAAAGTTCTTTGATCGTTATGTCTTTAGGCGGATGAAAAGGAGGCCGCACCAAGACCTCAAGCACCAGATTCAAATCCCAAGGTGAAACAACACTGCGAAGAGGGGGACGGATGTTCTTGACTGCCCGCAGAAACCAAAGAACATCTGGATGGGCGGATAGCCTAGCCCCCTTCACACTCCCTCGACAGCATGATATTGCCGCCAAGTGAACCCTGATGGTACTGAGGGCTAACCCTTTATCTAGCCCGTCCTGCAGGAACGACAGTACATGCGGCACTAAGGCATCGCAGGGACGGACGCTCCGCTCCTCGCACCAAGACTCAAACACTCGCCAAACTCGGAAATAAGCCAGGGACGTCGACCTTCTTTGAGCCTGCAACATAGTGGTCACGACTGAAGTCGAATACCCTCGATGCATCAGCCTGTCCCTTTCAAGAGCCAAGCCGTAAGAGAGAAGTGATCCACATTTGGCATGAGCAGGGGACCCTGAAGCAGCAGGTTCGCTCGCGAGGGCAACTTCCAGGGACTGTCTACGAGGAGACGAACTAGATCTGCATACCACGCTCTCTGGGGCCAATCCGGCGCAATGAGAATTACTCGACCGTGGTGGATGGCTATCCTCTGAACCACTCTGCTGACCATTGGCCACGGCAGAAAGACATAAAGAAGACCCCTGGCCGGCCACGGCTAAGCTAGGCCATCGAGACCTTCTGACATGCGTTCCCTGCGCCTGCTGAAAAACCGATGGGCTTTGGCATTGCCGAAGGTGGCCATGAGGTCCATTACCGGCTGCCCCTACCTTAGGGTCAAGTCGTGAAACACCGCCGCGTTCAACTCCCATTCCCCGGGATCCACTACATGTCGGCTGAGGAAATCCGCTTGCACATTGTCCCGACCCGCGACATGCGCTGCCAATAAGGCTACCAGATGCTCTTCCGCCCAGGACATGACCTGCTGACTCTCCTCCAACAACACTGCACTGCCTGTCCCACCTTGCCGGTTGATATAGGATACTGTCACTGCATTGTCCGAGAAGACTCGCACCGCTTTGTTCTCTATCAGAGGCAGAAACTCTTGAAGAGCCAAATAAACCGCTCTGAGTTCCAACAGGCTTATGGAGCAATTCTGCACCTCCGGTGGCCAGACCCCTTGAGCAACGTTTGCCTGACAATGAGCCCCCCAGCCCACGAGGCTGGCATTGGTAGTGACTAGCACCCATTCCGGCTGACTTAAGGGAACTCCCGCTCGCAGATGAACAGGATCCAACCACCACTGGAGGCTGACGGTGACATTCAGTAACCTGGGCAACTTGCGGTCCAGAGGATGTTCCTGAGGTGACCATCTTGAAAGCAAAGCCTGTTGTAATGGTCGCATGTGGGCCCTTGCCCACGGCACAAGCTCCAAGGTCGCCGCCATGGAGCCTAGAAGCTGCAGATAACGCCACGCCGTTGGTGCTTTGAGCCGCAGGAAGTTTTTTACCTGAGACAAGATCTTCTGCACTCTGCTCTCCGGCAGACAAACTGCCCCTAACTCAGTATCGAAGATTGCCCCCAAGTAAAGGAGACGTGTAATTGGCTGTAATTGGCTTTTGGCTTGGTTGATCACCCAACCCAGATGTTCCAGAAGGCTCACCACCAGCGCCGTGACCGCACGAGACTCCGACACGGACGGTGCTCGAATTAGCCAATCGTCGAGGTAAGGATGCATGAGGATTCCCTCTTTTCGCAAGGCCGCTGCCACCACCACCATCACCTTCGTGAAGGTGTGCGGTGCCGTAGCCAGGCCAAACGGCAAGGCTCGGAATTGGAAATGTCCCAAATGCACCGCAAAGCGTAGAAATTTCTGATGCTCTGGCCTTATCAGGATATGAAGATATGCCTCCGTGAGATCTATTGACGTCAACACCTCCATCGGCTGCACTGAGCGAATGACCGAGCGAAGCGTCTCCATGCGGAAATGCGGAACCCTCAAGCAACAGTTTACGTTTTTGAGATCTAAAATAGGCCAAAACGATCCCTCCTTCTTGGGTACCACAAAATAAATTGAGTACCGACCTAACTCTAACTGGTCTGGAGGAACCGGAACCACCGCCTGAAGACGTAACAACCGCCGAAGGGTCTGAGCTACCGCTGCGCGCTTTTCCGCCGAACCACATGGAGACACCACGAAAGCTTCTGACACAGGGCGAGCGAACTCAAGGGAGTACCCCTCGCGAATAATTTCTAGGACCCACTGGTTGGAGGTTATGGTGGCCCAGGCGGACAGGAAGGCTTGAAGCCGCCCCCCCACCGGGAATTCCGCCTGGACCAACCTCACTTCATTGTGGCTTTTTTGTGGAATTCTGCTGGGATCCGAAGTAACCTCTTCCGAAACTTCGAGCCCCACAAAAGGACTGCCCCCTGGCCGTAAAACGACCCCTCTGATACGGAGCAAAACGGGAACCCCGGAATCTGCGAAAATCTCGAGATGCTCCTCTGTGCAAATTGGCCGGTTTCATAGGTTTCGGCCGATCCTCTGGAAGCCGACCGCCTTTAGAATCACCGAGATCCTTTACAATCTTTTCCAAAGCTGCCCCAAAAAGCAGCGAACCCTTGTAAGGAAGCTTACTGACTCGCTTTGGAAGAGGCGTCCGCCGCCCAATTCCGCAACCAAAGAAATCTCCTAGCTGCCACTACCGCTGCCATGGACTTGGCCGAAATCCGTACTAAATCATAAAAGGTATCTGCTAGGTAAGCAGCCGTTGACTCTAGTTTTGCGCCTTCGTCCTGCTCGGGTCGGGAGATAGAACCCCCCTGAATCCAACGAATGGACGCCCTGGAAACATACGCTCCACAGATAGCCGCTCGCAACGATAGGGCACAAGATTCAAAAGCCTGCTTTAACAAGGTCTCCAGCTTCCTATCCTGCAGATCCTTCAGGGCCGCACCGCCCTCCACCAGAATCGTCGTTTTCTTGGTGACCGCTGCCACTAAGGCATCCACCTTAGGCATTTTCAACAACTCTTGCTCCTCCTGCGGCAAAGGATATAACCGGCCAATAGCCCGTGCTCTTCTCAAAGAAGCCTCCGGACATTCCCACTCAGATTCTACCATCTGCTTCATGACTCTGTGCACAGGGAAACACCTTTGTTCTGTCTTAAACCCCTGAAGCAGAGGATCCTCTAAAGGCTCTTCCTGAGCCGCTGGCAAGGCAATATTCAAGGCAGACAAAGTCTGGGCAATGAGCGCCCCTAATTCCTCCTTCCTAAACACTCGAAACATATTCAGATCCTCCCCAGCGCCGAACTCAGCCTCATCTAAGTCAGTAGCCCACTCCATTCCTGAATCCGATAGGAGTTCTCCTTCCTCCACTCCTTGGAGCTCCGAGAAGTGCTGACTAACCTTATCCGCACTAATCTCAGCTACGTGGGCTACTTTAGAAGAACCCTCTCCCGGATCTGACAGAGAAGGTAGAGATTCTAAGCTTTGCCCACTCGCAGGGGCAGAAGCCTTTTGGTGGGCCTGTTGCCACTTCATACAATAAGCCTGATGGAGTGCCAAAATAAAATCAGCCGAAAAGACCGATTCCAAGCCCTTGTGTATGTCAGACAGAGAGTGTGGAGGAGCATCCTCCACCTGCCCTTGCCTCTTGGATTTGGCTTTCTTTTTTGTAGGCTTCTCCTGAGCCGGTACAAGAACCGGAGCTGCATCAGTAATGGCTGCCGTTCCCGCCAAAACTGAACTACCCTGAGGGCTTCCCTCCGAGGCACTGTCCATGCCCACTACCACCAGAGAGGCCCAAACAAGGTTCCCAAAACAAGGCAGTAAGAAATAAAGAAACCGCTACCGAAAGTTAAAACCGCAGCGGAAAAAGAAAAGAAAACCGGCACGGAACTCCCTGCCGCGCTAAGAAACGGAACCGCTGACTAAGACTGCAAACCGCCAAAGACGCTATGCCCCGACAGGACTAAAAAGCTTTAAACGTACCTGCCAGCTCTGCGCCGTTAGATTTTGTCAAGGTACTCCCTCCCACTGCTAGTGGGAAAGTAACCTTAATCCCGAGGGCAGCAGGAAGGTTTCTGGGGCTCCCAGCACTGCACTGCTCCCTCCCTCGACAATCGGAGCTGCTGAATAAGACAGGCTCTGCCTTTCCTGCTCCGTTAGAAATTAAATCAGATCCATTTTACTTTATTTATCTCTTTTGAGAAGGAGAACTCTGCTTGGGCTCTTTCCCAGTACCACTGCTTAAAGTACAGCAAAGAAATAAACAAAAATCTCCAGAAAATAAGGGAGCTAGCCAGGAAAACGTCCCTTCCAGCTGCTGAGGACTGAAAGACTGAGGAACGACCAGCAGGGGGAGCCGGAGGCCAGGTCTGCAAAACTTCAGAGTTCAGTCCTCAGTTGCTGGAGAAGATTGACAACCCTCTTGTTCCTGGACTGGCCCGGAGAGACGATCAGGAACACAGATCTCTAAAGATAAAAAGGGGACTATTGTAATTGCTATGGAAGGGCAGACTAGATAGGCCATGTGGCATTTTTCTGCCGTCATGTTTCTGTGTTTCTATACTTTAGGATCTTGAGAAGATCATGTATTCCTCTGTGCTGGAATAATGCTTGCTGAATAAGAAAGCATTTTACTAGGTTGTTGGTATTGTAAGTTTGGCCAGTCCTTACAGTAACCTTTCACAAATTCATTATACATGTTTTGCAGGAAGGAATGTGGCTGCTCTGGAAGAGGTTGTAAAACAGACGGTGACGACTCATCTGCTACTTTGACCATCAATAGTCAATGAGATGGGCTGTTGTGCAGAGGCATGCCTTGAAGTAGACAAAACCTGGACAGGGAGAATCTTGTCGAGGTCCTTCATAGCCATTCTACCAAGAGCAATGTGTCATTGAATTACTTGACTGTATGCCATTTCTTTATTGATTGTTGATCCAAGTAGGTTAAAGTTGTCAACAATTTCAATTTCTTCTCCATCAATAATGAACTTATTGATTTTGCCATTTGTCAGGATTTTTGTCTTCTTTACGCTAAGGTGCAGGCCCATTTTAAGACTATGTTCCCTGATCATGAGAAGCAAATATTTCAGATCGTCTTCACTTTCAACCGGTAATGTGGTATCATCAGCATAGCAAAGGTTGTTGATAAGTCTTCCACCAATCTTCACACCTCGGTTGCCTTCATAAAGTCATGCTTCTCTGATGATTTATTCTGCATATAAATTAATCAGGTAGGGGGAAAGTATGTAGCCTTGTGAAACACCGTTGCTGATTTTATACCATTCTGTTTCTCCTTGTTCCGTTTGAACTGTTGCTTCTTGATCAATGTAAAGGTTGTACAAGAGAAAGCGTAGTTACTCACCTGTAACAGGTGTTCTCCAGGAGCAGCAGGAATCAGTCCTCACTTATGGGTGACGTCGGCGCCGACGGAGCCCTCGCGGAGCAATTTTCCCCAGCTTTCAAAGAAAGCCTTTGGGAATTGCAGCGCGCATGCGCGGTCGTCTTCCCGCCCGAAGGTGCCATCTTAGCCAGTCAGATGACATAGCTAAAAAAGACAGCATAAAAATTTGCAAAAGAACATAAGCAGACGATTGCAACTCCAAGGGGAGGAGGGAGGGTAGTGAGGACTGATTCCTGCTGCTCCTGGAGAACACCTGTTACAGGTGAGTAACTACGCTTTCTCCAGGACCAAGCAGGAAGTCAGTCCTCACTTATGGGACTCCCAAGCTCAAGGCTACCGGAGACCCTAAGCACAAAAATGAGCTCCCTCTAGCTCAGCAGCACAGAAGGATAGAATCTTCGCTGAATTATCACCCACCGGTAGCCCACATCCGGGATGGAGGGTTGGAGTTGCTCAGACCTCAAAGAGATTACGGAGGACTGCCTGTCCGAAAGCACTGTCCCTACGGGACTCCCTCTCGAGACAGTAATGGACCGCAAAAGTCTGGCTCGAAGACCAAGTAGCGGCCCGGCAGATGTCTGCCAGCGGAACAGAGCGGAGGTAAGCCACTGACGTGGCCTTTGCCCGAACGCAATGAGCCGTGACTCGACTTTCTAAGGAGAGTCCGGCTGCCCCATAAGCCCAAGAGATACAGTCCGCAACCCAGATGGACAGAGTACGCTTGGAGACCGGGAGCCCCAATTTATTGGGGTCAAAAGACACAAAAAGCTGAGCAGCTTTACGGTGCTCCCGCGTACGGTCAAGGTAGAAGTTCAATGCCCTTCTACAGTCCAGGGTATGGAGGACCGTTTCAGCTCGGCTGGAGTGTGGTCTGGGAAAGAAGGTTGGAAGTACCACCTCCTGATTGATGTGAAAAGGGGAGACCACTTTAGGCAGAAATTTCGGGTGAGTCCGAAGGACTACCCTATTCTTGTAGAACCTAGTGTAAGGGGGATCAGACACGAGGGCCTGCAATTCACTTACGCGCCTAGCGGAAGTGAGGGCTATCAAGAACAGCGTTTTCCAGGACAGAAAACGGAGAGAACAGGTAGCCATAGGTTCAAAAGGCGGACAGGTGATCCGCTGTAAAACCACATTCAGGTCCCAGTCAGGTGCTGGCGGGCGCAGAGGTGGTTTAAGTAGAAGGAGACCTCGGAGAAACCTCGCTACGAGAGGGTCGTTGGAGAGAGGTCTGCCGTCCACCGGCACATGATGTGCTGAAAGAGCACTGAGGTGAACTTTGACGGAGTTGGACTTAAGTCCCAGATTAGAGAGGTGTAGCAAGTACTGTAAGATCACCGACACCGGGCAGGAGAAGGGATCCTGAGACTGTTGGGAACACCAGATTGCAAAGCGACGCCATTTAAGGGCGTAGCATTTGCGGGTAGAAGGCCGTCGCGAAGCCAAGACGACCTCCTCCACCTCCGCCGGCAAGAGAAGAGGAGCAAGGACTACCCTTTCAGCAGCCAGGCCATGAGGTTGAGAGACCGGAGGTTGGGGTGCAGTAGGGACCCCTGATCCTGGGTGAGGAGATCCGGTTGTACCCCCAGAGGGATTGGATCCTCCACCGCCAGTTGCAGCAGGAGCGGAAACCACGGCTGCCTGGGCCAGCGAGGGGCCACCAGGATCATGAAGGCTTTGTCTCGGAGAACCTTGAAAAGAGTCCGAGAGACTAACGGGATGGGAGGGAAAGCGTACAGAAGGCTCCCCGACCATGAGATCAGAAAGGCGTCCGCCGCAACCCGAAGGGGGTGTGGCTGACGAGAGCAGAAGCGAGGAAGCTGCCGGTTGTGAGGACTGGCAAAGAGATCCACCGTGGGGAGGCCCCACCTGAGGAAGAGCTTCTGAACGATCAAGGGATCCAGACGCCACTCGTGCGGCTGGAGGACCCTGCTGAGTTTGTCCGCCAGGCAATTTTCTTGGCCCGGGAGATAAACTGCCTTGAGGAGAATGCCGTGACTGACGGCCCAAGAGCAGAGCTTCTGTGCCTCCCGGCAGAGGAGGAAGGAGCCCGTGCCCCCCTGCTTGTTCACGTAGAACATGGCAACTTGATTGTCCGTCTGGACAAGGACGGACTGTTGGGAGGTCAGGTGGGAGAAGGCCCTGAGAGCTAGGCGGATCGCCCTGAGCTCCAGGAAGTTGATCTGCTGAGCAGACTCCCACTTGGTCCAGAGGCCCTGAGTACGAGCCTCTTGGCAATGTGCTCCCCAGCCCAGGAGAGATGCATCGGTGGTCAGCACCCGGGTCGGCTGAGGTGACTGGAAAGGCATTCCCAATATCAGGTTCGGCTGCCGGAGCCACCACCGGATAGACGAGACCAGCGGCTCGGAG
The DNA here is from genome assembly GCA_033557465.1 of Ichthyophis bannanicus. NCBI lineage: Eukaryota > Metazoa > Chordata > Amphibia > Gymnophiona > Ichthyophiidae > Ichthyophis > Ichthyophis bannanicus. Next base: position 1,360,758,996 of record CM066032.1, on the reverse strand, counting down.
ACGCGCACAAGGTCTGCTAGGCCGCCTGTGGCTTGCCGCCACTGCCGGCGGAGACACCATTGAGCAGACCGCATATTCAGGCGGGCATTGGGGGTCACATGGACGGTGGAAGCCATATGGCCGAGCAGTCTCAGGAAGCGCCTGGCGGAGACCAGGGGCTGGCTGCGAAAGCGGTCGGCTAGGTCCATGAGCCGCTGAGCCCTGTCGAGCGGTAGGTACGCTCGCGCCTGAGGAGTGTGCAGCCTTGCGCCGATGAACTCGAGATCCTGTGAGGGGAGCAAAGTGGACTTTGCGAAGTTTATGACAAAGCCCAAGTGCTGCAGCAGAGTCACCGTGCGGCACGTGGCGTTGGTGACCTCCTGAGCGGACGCTGCTCTGATGAGCCAGTCGTCGAGGTACGGAAAGACATAGAGGCCGTGAAGCCGGAGATGGGCCGCCACGACCGCGAGACATTTTGTGAAGACTCGCGGTGCGGAGGACAGGCCAAAGGGCAGTACCCTGTACTGGTAATGATTTCCTGCCACCACAAACCTTAGGTATTGGCGGTGGCTTGGGTGGATGAGGATGTACGTGTAGGCATCCTTTAGATCCAAGGAGCATAGCCAATCTCCCTGCTGGAGGTAGGGCAGAAGGATTCCAAGGGTAAGCATTTTGAACTTCTCCCGCACAAGGGACCTGTTGAGGTTGCGCAAGTCCAGGATGGGTCTGAGGCCTCCTGTTCTCTTTGGTATCAGAAAATACCTTGAATAGAAGCCTTGACCTCTCAGGTGGTGTGGCACCGGTTCCACCGCCTGTTCCTGCAGAAGACCTGCTAACTCCTGAAGGAGCAACTCCCTGTGCAGAGGGGGGCGCGGAGGCTCTCCCGGAAAATAGGAGGGAGGGACCTGATGGAAGTGGAGAAGGTAGCCCTCTCGCACGACCTGAAGCACCCAGGCATCTGCGGTGATGCTGGACCACCTGTGGGCGAAGTGAACCAGCCGGCCTCCGGTGCCGGGGGGAACCAGCGGGGGGGGAGAGGCTATGCTGAGCGAGTCAAAAACCCCCACCCTGCTGAGCAGGGGCTGGTGGTGCAGGCTTGGGGGCTTGCTGCCTACGGGACCCGTTACCCCGTCCCTTGGCCTGCTGGCCCTGTTGGGGAGCTGCAGGGGCCTGATAATGGGGGTATGGTTTGTAGGCAGCTGCCTTCCTCGGGTAAAAGGACTTTTTTCCCGAGCCCTTCTTTTTCTGGGAAGGGGCGGAGGTCTTCCTAGAAAGCCTGGTCCTGGTGAGAGTCTCAGTCTCAATTTGTGCAGCCTTTTCCGCCATGGGCTTGCCAAAGAGGTTTTCGCCTCGGCAGGGGACATCGACCAACTTGTCCTGTACCCAGGGCTCAAGGTCGGACGACTGAAGCCAAGCCTGTCGGCGGGCACCGATGCCGGCTGCGGCTACTCGAGCCGAGGCTTCAAAGCCATCATAGGCTGCTCGGGACATGAACTTTGAGCATTCCCGAATACCCGTGGACAAGGCTAGGAACCTCCGCAAGGGCTCCTCGGAGAGACCAGCGGAGAATCCGGCTAGCTCTTTAGCCAGATCCCTGAGATACATGCCCATGTATAGCTGGTAAGTCTGGACACGACAGGCGAGCATAGAGCCCTGGAAGCACTTCTTGCCAAGGCCATCCAGGTTACGGGCCTCCCTTCCAGGAGGCACCGAGGAGTGCATCTTCTGGCTCTTAAGACGATGCATGGCCGATTCCACTACCATGGAATGGTGTGGCAGCTGTGCCTTTTGAAAGCCAGGGCTCTTGCGGACTCGATAGATAGAATCGACCCGCTTGCTCAGGACCGGCGAGGAGGCCGGACTCTCCCACATGCGGAAGAGTAGTCGTTCCAGCATAGGAGGAACCGGCACAGTAAAGTGTTCCCTCGCGGGAGAGTCATACTGGAGGGCGTCGAGCTCTTCGGCTCGAGGCTCCTCCTCGGGATCCGCAGGGAAGGCCAAAGCCTTGGCCATATCCCTAACGAAGTCCGAGAACCGGGCATCCTCCGGGGGGGACTGCTTCCGAGGCTCGGACTCCGGAGAGTCCGATGGGACACACCGAGTCCGGAAAGAATCAGGTGACTCTTCCTCCTCAGACTCCCAGACCGACTCCGACGAGGACTCGGTGGGGTCGGCCCGGGCAGGGTGCGGCGCCAGCCGCCCCGACGCCGAGGGAGTCGGCGTCGGCGACCTCGGTCCCGAACGGGAGGCCGAGGGCGACCTCGACCGAGGATCGACTCGAGTTCTCATCGACTCGAGGATCGGCTCGGTCTCCGGGGTCGACTTGGACGTCGACGTCCCGGCGGTCGGGGCAGCGACGCCAGCGAAGCCAGCGAGCAGTGCCCGCTGCTGGTCCATGAAGGCAGACAGTCTGCTCTCCAAGGCCGTCAACCTGAGTCCGAGCTCAGGTGACCCAGCAGCCCCCGACTCGGGCCCCGACGGCGTCGGGCCCGACGTCGGCTGTCGCGGAGGCGAGTCCAGAAGGACTACAGGACTTACCCGGGCAGGCATCTCCGACTCCAGGCGAGGTCGCTTCGGGAGGTGTTCCTTCTCCAAGGACCCGGGGCGGCTGTCGGGGCTATGCGACCTGGCCCTCGCGGAGCCAGGAGCGTCCACCGACGCCGCCCTCGCGGGTTTTTCCTTCCGACGATGGTCCCCGGAGGGAGAACCCCGGTCGGAGGAGCTCCGGCGACGGTCCGAGCTGGAGCCTTTCGACACGGAGGCCTCCGACGAGGTCCGGGTACGGCTGGGGTCAGCGAAGATTCTCTCGCGCTGGTGCCGCCGACTTCTCAACGCCTTCGAGGACAGTTTGCTGCAGGGCCCACAGATCAGTTCCTCATGATCCGGGCCCAGGCAGCGGAGGCAAAAGTCGTGTGTGTCGGTTAGTGACATATTTCGGTCACACCGACCACACCGCTTAAAGCCACTGGCAGCCATCGGGGGAAAAAGGGCCCCTGCGAGGTCAAAGGACCGGGCTGCCAGGGAAAACGAAAACGAAAGCTGACTAAGTCAGAAAAACCGAAAAAAACGGAAGAGGACTCGAGACCGGCGTCGCGAGTCCGGGCGGGAAAACGATCGGCGTCGAACCGAAAGAAAAAAGTATAAAATAAAGAGGAAAATCAACTTTTTCGCGGGGACAAGACGGGGACGTCTGTAGGGCTCCGCGGAAAAAAGAAGACTGGCTAAGATGGCACCTTCGGGCGGGAAGACGACCGCGCATGCGCGCTGCAATTCCCAAAGGCTTTCTTTGAAAGCTGGGGAAAATTGCTCCGCGAGGGCTCCGTCGGCGCCGACGTCACCCATAAGTGAGGACTGACTTCCTGCTTGGTCCTGGAGAACTATCAGATGTTCTGGTATACCTATGCATTTTAATGTGGCCGAGAGTTTCTCTTGGTTTACACAGTCAAAAGCCTTGCTGTAGTCAATAAAACACATACAGATATTTGAGATAGTCAATAAAACACATACAGATATTAAAGGGAGGAGTGGCCTAGTGGTTGGGGCAAGGTACCATAGGCCAGAAGGTTAGTGGTTCAAATCCCACTAGAGGACAGCAACCTTGGGCTGGAAGGAGTGGGGTTTCTAGTCCCACAGGTGCTCCTTGTGGTCTTGGGCAAGCTACTTAACCCTCCATTGCCCATGTTCCCTGTAAGTATTAGTGTATGTGTCTCATATCCCCTTGTGTTAAATATATCCCCCAACCACTTTGACCCAGTGAAAAGTGGAATATAAATGAAGCTAAATAAACTTTGTCATCTCATTGATGTCTCCCTTTCCTGAACCTTGCTTGCAGTTCTCATTCCAGGCATGGTTGTAGTCTCTGCTGAATGATCTTGAGTAGAATCTTGCTGGCATGTGGGATCAGAGCAATTGTGTGATAATTTTCACAGTCAGATCACCTTTTCTTTAGTATTAGTATAAACACAGATCTTTTCTAGTCAGTTGGCCATGATGTTGTCTTCCAAATTTCCTGGCAGAGCTTTGTAAGTATGGTAATAGCTGCATCTGACTGTCGTAATACTTCAAAGGGAATGCCATCAATGCGCTGTGCTTTGATAAGGCTTTCAATGCTGCTTTGACTTCTTCTTTTATCACCAATGGTTCCTGATCATAAGGTGCAGGTTGAAACAGTTGTCTGTCCACTTGCTCTTTATTTATTTATTTAACAGGTCATTTGTACTGCTTTATCATCACAAAGTGGTTTACATTGTATCAAACTTGGTAATATATATTCAACAGGGATATTAATAACTTGAATTTTGCTGAGGTAATGAAGGATTAAGTAACTTGCCCAAGGCCATAAGTAGTGCTAGAGGGAACCAAACACTGGTCTCATGGTGGCCAAACCAGTGCTCAAACAATTAGGCTACTCCTCCACTCCACATTATAGTATAATGACTGTGCATATTCTTTCTACCTTTTCTTGATCATCTCTGCATCATTCAACATGATTCCTTGAGCATTCCAATTCAAGGCTGGAATGTTTTCTTTAACTCTCGTAGCTTTAAGAAAGCTGATCTTGTTCTTCCTCTAATAGTTTCTGTTTCTATTTCCTTGTATTTTTCATTGTAGTACTTCTCATTGTCTTCTTGCTGCACATTGGAAGTCTCGAGTTCTGTGATTGCCTCTCTTTCTCCTGTCTTTAGCTTCCCTGCGTTTCTGGGCAAATTTCAGGTTTTCTTCGGTCATCCATTTTAGCAGTTTTTGTTTTTTTATCTTTTGTAGAGACTTCTCACTTTTTTCCAACACAACTTTCTTGATGTCATCCCATAACTCTTCTGGAGCTCTGTCATTTATACAGTCGTCCCTCGCCACTTCGCGCTTCGACTTTTGCGGCTTCACTCTATCGCGTTTTTTTCAAATACATGTATATTCATTAAAAAGTTGAGACAGTGAAAATGATACAGCGCACGCTCGGTTGTCTGAGTCAATTATACACCCCTGTATTACAATTAAAATTTAAATTACTGTACATATGGACTGTAGGCCTTTATCTAAGCCCCACGATGTCTCCTAAACGTGCTGCTTCTTCTAAGCCTTCTGACGATGAAACTAAGTGCCGGAGGAAGATGCTTACCATCCAGGAGAAGGTAAAACTCTTGGATATAAATAAAGAATCCTACTTTGCGGAAATTCACTTATCGCGGTAGAGTCTGGAACTGATTAACTGCGATAAATGAGGGACGACTGTATCTAAATCAGCAAATCAATTCTGCAGGCAGTCTTAAATTGCAGTGGTATATTCTCAAGATCATATTTTGCTACATTCGTGAGTAGCTGCTCTTTTTCAACTTTAGCTTGAGTTTGCATACTATTAGTTGGTGTTGATGTTATAGAGCTTTTCCATCATTGACTTCCATAGATGTAGACAATATGATTTTTGCACAATCCATTGGGTGACGTCTATGTATGCAGTCAGTACTTGTGTTGCTGAAAGATGGTGTTAGAGATGAATAGATCGTTGGGTCATGCAGAATTCTATGAGTCCTTCTCCGGCTTCATTTCTGTTGCTCCAAGCACTTTGCCTTCTTTGTTGTTGCCAACTTTTGCGTTCCAGTCACACATGACTATCAGGATATTTTGTTTGCATATTATGTCAATTTCAGCTTGTACTTGTTCATAGAACTCATCAATGTCTTCCTCTTCTGCAGCTGTTGTTGGGGCATACACTCAAATTATAGTTGTGTTGATGTGCATTCCTTGTAGACAAATAGAAATTAAGTGTTCACTGATTGCATTGTATTTCATTACAATTCTTGCAAGTTTCTTCTTGATTATAAATGCAACACCATTTCTTCTTTATCTTTCATTTCCAGCATGTGATCATCAGATGCAAAGTGCTCAATGCCAGTCCATTTCAGTTTGCTGATACCCAACAAATCGAGTTGTACACGTTCCATTTCATTCTTGACCATCTCCAACTTCCCTTGGTTCATGCTTTGTACTTTCCATGTCCCAATATGTAAGACATCTTTGCAGCTTCTGACTCTCATTTCATGCACAAATACATCAGCAGTCAGATGTCCCGAGGGCTTTGATCCAACCACATCATAAATACTGACTTTACTTTGAAAAGTCTTCAGCTTATCCCCAGTTTTGTTGTGACTATCCATTGGGTTTTCATGGCAAGATACCAAAGTAGATTGCCTGGTCTTTCTTCTGCGCAGGTAATTCTAGTGTTGTTGCTGTTCTCACAGAAATGTGATCCTGCACTGCCAACACCGTTTCCATACTGCTGCTGCCCAGATGGGTGGTTTGTCTTAGTCTGGTGCCTCAGGGAGACCTTGCCAGTAGTTCAGCTACCGATAGCTTAGCTCTCAATATCACTGATACACACAAGCCCTCACAGCACGACAATTGCAAATCAAGTGAGGGTGTTTTGAGATATCCTGACAAAAAAATAGAGATCAAAATAATACTTTGAACCTAGCAAAATGTGCCCATCGGGGATTTTTATGGGATTACCTTACCAATAGTTATACTATGAAATGCATCTATTTTGTGATACATTGCCAGTCTGTGCATTACTAAATTGTTTAATTATTACTAATGGCAAATCTAGGTCATGCAATGGCATTTGTTTTCCTATTTCTCTATAAATTATTTATAAATAAATATTAAATATGAGGCCCATACTAAGCAGGACAATATCCAGTTCATGTTAATCAGGTATTCAATGAACATATCTTAAGTCAGTACAATGGTGATATGATTGAGACGTTTAAATACCTCCATGGCATAAATGCACAGGGGGAGAGCCTCTTTCGATTGAAAGCAAGCTCTGCTACGAGGGGACATGGGATGATGGTGAAAGGGGATAGATTCAGGAGTGATATGCAGAAATATTTCTTTACGGAAAGAGTGGTGGATCCATGGAATAGTCTCCCAGTGGAGGTGGTAGAGATGAGGACAGTATCTAAATTCAAAGAAGCATTGGACAAACACAGAGGATCTCTAAAGGAAAAAAGGGGACTGTTGTAGTGGTTGATATGGAAGAGCAGACTAGATAGGCCATGTGGTCTTTTTTTTGTCATGTTTCTATGTTTATGTTTCTAAATTAATGAATGGAGTGGAACGGGTAAACGCAGATCGATTGTTTATGCCATTACAATAAAGAAAGACTAGGGGACATGCAATGAAGCTACAGTGTAATCTATTTAAGACTAATAAGAGAAAATATGTTTTCACTCAATGTGTAATCAAACTCTGGAATTCATTACCGGAGGATATAGTAAAAGCTGTTAGTGTAGCCAGATTTAAAAAAAGATATGGACAAGTTCCTGGAGGAAAGTCCATAAACTATTATTAAAGGGGACCTGGGAAATCCACAGCTTGCCCCAATACAAGCATTGGGGAACCTTTATCTTTTGGGGAAATTGCTAGGTACTGGTAACCTAGATTGGCCACTGTTGGAAACAGGATACTGGGCTTGATAGACCTTGGTCTGACCCGGTATGGCATAGCTTATGTTAAGTATGCGTGTATTTGTAAAACACATTCGCATACACATATAATACATGCACAGATTTATACTATCTTCAGAGAAAGGTGTAAATTTATGCGTTAGCATTTGTGTGCTATTGGACTGGACCTGAGAGTCTAGTTTATAAAGGCATATTGACAATTATATTCTCTTTGTAAAATAGGCTTTTTGGATTTTTCATATACGTGTGTTATAAAGATATACTTTCAAGGGTGATAAGATGGAAATGGCTGACATATGATTATAATCAAGGTGTTGCAGCAAAGATATATAAATTGGAATAACAGAGATTTAGCAATAGTTTATTAGATACTGGCTTGGCAGGATGGGCTAATCCTGTTGCTTTAATTTCCATGTCTCTGCAGATGCATCAGAGAGCCTAGCAAGAGCAAAACCAGATATGCAGGCAAAGGAATAAAACTGTAATTCATTTTTTTTCAAAAAGACATGCAGAGAAATTAATTTAAATGCAAACTGTACTTCTGTAAGCTTTTAACTTTCACCTTCCTTCAGAGTACAGCAGCAAAGATATGTGTCTTGTTCAGGAAAGAGACGGGCCCAGTTCTGACAAGCCCCACCAACATTAACACATCAGTAATGACAGTGTGATACACTAAGATGCCCTTTTACTAGAGTGAGCTAAGCAGCCCAATTTCCATGCTAACTGTGCTGCACAGGTTGGAGTGATAAGTGGGCAGGTTAAGAGCATAGGGTGGAGGTAAATGTACCCATGCTATTTTCATGCTGTGTTAGGGTAGGCTGCACCCCGTTAACTGCTGGGAACGTGCTTTCCATGCCCCCGACAGTTAATTACACGGCAGTATTGCACCTAATGCGCTATGATTTTGAGCTTTATCAGTGCACTAGATGCAACACCATAGTGCTCTTTAGTAATAGGGGCCCTATAAAGGCTCTAACAGCTCCAAATTTATATAAAAATATGAATAAATTAAAGATCAAAATGCTAAAAAAGAGGTTTTCACTACCCAATGATGCAAAAATCAAAATAAATAGGTTATCAAGATCCTCCATTTCAAAAATTCCCCTTTTCCTGTCATGCTAGGACAGGGGTTCTCAACCCAATCCTCGGGACACGCCCAGCCAGGATTTCCACAATCAATTTACATAAGGTAGATCTGCAAGCATTGCCTACATGGTATGCAAACTATCTCATGCTTATCTATTGTGGATATCCTGAAAACCCAACTGTTGAGAACTGGACTGAGAACCCCTGTACTAGCACAAACTAATGTTAAAAGCAGATGCCGCTTATCCAAAAGACTCGTGTTACTGCAGTATTTTATAGGGCTATATGGCAAGATCGAACCATCAAGCAATCACAGTTTCACATGATCAGAGAGAAGGAGGAATTTTGTTAATGAGCCCGTGTAATGCTCTTGTAGCCTTAAAACTCTCGGTCAATATTCAAATGCCACAATCAGTGTTTTTATAAACACTACGAGCTGCTACGTTTAAATTATCCTTACATATTCAGCGCCAGTATGTGGATATACACAGACAATGGTGACTGCCATTGCTCTGTAGATAGTTATTAAACCGCCATTTGTATAGCTATGTGAGCTTTGTCCTGCCTTAAATTAACCCACATAACAATACGGATCGGGGCTGAATATTGCTGCTACCCGTAGAGTTTTGAAGAATGCCCAGCTTGACCCTTGTTCTGCTCCAGCACTATCCATATAGGGGGTTATTCTGTGCTACGAAGAGCGGGGATGAATGGCCCGACGGGACATCCATCCCCGCTATTCGTGCTGGTTCCTGTCCCTGACTAACTTCCCCGCCAGTTGTGCGGGGAAGTTAGATGGGGCGGGGAATGGGCGGCTTGGGGGGCAGAGTACGGGCAGGCAGTGGGCGGTCGCTGGCCCTGGATGTACAGGGCTGATTCTAATGTCGGCTCTGCACGTCCAGGTCCAGCGACATGTGCGGGGAAGTTATTCCATCTCTGAGATGGAATAACTTCCCTGGACGTTTTCTTTTGCTGTGCCTGGGGTGCGGATGGGGCAGGGGGGACCAGAGGACATTCTCTGCAGCCCAACCCTGGCCTTAGGAGGCCAGATCGAGGATTGGGCTGCTGGGAATAGGCAGTTTTTGCCGGTGGCTGGCATCGTGGTTTTTCAATGGAGCCGTGATGCCATGGCAACCGGATGCCATGGCGCTGCAGCTCCATTTAAAAGCCCAGAGATAGCCGGGCTTTTCATGTACATGCAGGCCGGACTGACTTGCAGTTCTGGCCTGCACGTACATGACTGTACAGAATCCCAGTCCCCTCTGTGAGTCTGGTTCAGACCGGACACACAGAGGGGATCTACGTGCAGGACAGAATAGGGCCCACAGTGTCAAAGGAGTCTGTAAGAATTTTACAGTGCCACTGAAAATTTATGGATAGCAAACTTATCTGTATAATGGCAGTGGCTACATGGAGAAGTCCTTCTTTTAACAGTGACACTATAAAGTCTGAGATCTTACATCACTCACTAATCAATAGACTGGAGAAGAGCATTATTGGGTTTTGCCCATTTTTGCCACAGGCTCCAAGAAAGTGGATTGATATTTATTTTTTATAATTTGCATACATTTTCACCTTTTGTTTTATAAAATCTGCCAGATATTGGAATTTTTTCATGTGGCTCAGAGCAACACAATGTTACATTTCTTTCCACTAGTTTACTAAGCTATCGCAAAGAACATAAACACTAGCTCAATATAATGACAGATGTTATCACAGCAGAGTGTAATTATAGGGCCATTTAGCTGCTGAAACAATAACTGCATAAAAATATACAACGGGAGCCTGTAAAGATGAAAAAAGTATTCTTCATGGTCAGGCGTGCAGTATGTAAGGGGAGGAGGACAAAACTGCAGTTCTCTCTGCTTGATACGCAGCCATTTTCTGAGCTGTTGTTCCTGACACTCTGCCATGCTGGACAAGCTGGACCAGACGTTCTCGACTGTCTTCAAGCTCTTTCCAATGTCTCTCTTCAGACTTCTTCAAAAGGAGAAAAAAAAAGAGCATGTTAGCTTTAATATATAGAACTTTTAATCAGCTCACTACAGGACACCTTCCCACAATAAATCAAAAAAATGGGTAACAATGAGATATGAAAATATATTAAAAGGACCTCAGCAGGGTGGCTTCTGTTGATGAAAAACAAACTACAAGTATAATAAGTGCCCCTCGCCTGCCCTCAGTTTATTCATTGGTCCCAGTTCACATCATGCCAATAAAATGTCACTTGGACAACTGTTACTTTGATTGTCAAGAAACTGCTCTTCAAACTAAGCTTGATACCAAACAGTTTCACAGCCTTCACTGCAAACTACAAATGTTCTTCAGCCTGACTCAAGTTTCATCAGCATCCAGCCAACTGCGTCATGGGAAAGAAATCTTACTTCATATGGCAGTTCACTTCATTGTACCCAGAGATGGCAACCGGGAAAGATGTTTTACAGCAAGCTGCTTGTGTTTTACAACTTCCATTATATCATTGTGAGTTTTTTTGTTTGAACTTTTAATCAGAACATACATTGAACTTTCCATTATACATTCTTTTCTAACAATAAAGGATTCATTTGAGCTCAGTTTATAGCTGCTGCTTATGCGACATTCATTTCTTTTTCTGGTCTGTCTTGCTTTCCCCTATACCTGAGCTTTCAGCCCATGCCTGCCTCATTGCTTTTCACTGTCATTTTTTCATGGGGAATTGGGAGAGGAAGGAGTGTCCCAGGATGGGGTTCCACTGTCGTTAGCCACAATCACCATGTTTTTCCCCCGATCAGGAGTTTGAAACTCCAGTCCTCGAGGGCCATAAACTGGTTGGGTTTTCAGGGTATCCCTAATGAATATGCAGGAATGAGATCTACATGCCCACTGCCTCCAAGGGATTCAGCTTTCTTGCATATTTATTAGTGATATTGGCTTGCCGTCATCAAAGACCAGAATTCGAGTCCCATGATTTAGATCCCCTCTCTTTCCTTGTATAGCCTTGTCATCACCGAAACTATCCTCAACTGGGAGCAACAAGTCTCAACTTCCTATGGAACCTGATATGCCTAAACACTGATCCAGTCAGTAGATTTTACTGTGGTGAGATGGCTGGTGAACTCCCTCTCCATGATAAATATGTCTCTCAGATGTCTGAATTCACTTAGTTCTAATACAAGCATTAGAGTAGGAAGCTGAAACTGAATTTTATGATTTGTAAATAAACAATCTATACAATCACATAGCTAAATGGAGACTCTCTTCTGTAACTTGTTTCTTTTTCTGCTTAAATAAAAAGGAGCTGATGAAACATGATGAACTTTGCTGCAATGTAGGCTCACTTCATGAAATGCTAGTACTATATTTATAACATATACATTGTTGGCATTTTATTGCACTTATGATGTGTTTTTACATGATTGCTACTGAACTTTATTTATGTCTTTGAAGGAACATGCTAAGGAAGACAGTACAGAAATGTAACATAATATTTAGTAGAGGCATCATTGTGCGAGTGGGTATCTGTGTACTAGACACTACTTTAACCCATCTATTCCTGAGTGTGTGTTTTTATTCTCTCTATGAGTGGGAGCAAATTGTCTGGATACTGTGTAGTACAGGAGGTTCCTTTAACTGCAGCTAATTCCTCATTGACTTCATCACAGCAAAAAGCTGGAAACAGAGTGGGCAAACTCTTAAGTCTCCATATAATCTGCCGTAGGACTAAGGCATCTGTTATTGCACTGAATAACAGTCTCTCTGACTGGTTTGATCTAAGATGCATTAATTAGATAAAGAATATCAAAATTACTTGATTGCCATTTAATTTAATTGAAAGGTTTTGGTTATAGGAATTATTTTAGTTATTCATAATGTCCACATTTACATGTGGAAACGGCATCCGTGTGTAGATGGAGATCTTAAAAAGCTAATATCAAAAACACATTGCAATAATTAATGACTCAAATCCATAAAAGGAAATCCCAATTACGGCAAATTCTTTACTGTGAAAAAACATTCACTCATTGTAAAACATTAATACAGATACATTAAATATGTAAAATATGTATTAAACATGTTCATATAAACAGTTTAGAAATGGAAATACATCATCTTAAAAAGCTGGAATTTACACTTGGAGATCCTTAATATGTAGAAATTTAAAGGGTGCATGTTTTGGGCATGACCTGATTGGGCCAAAACTCTACAATACATTTCTAATTTTACAAAGGATATCCACATATATGACCTAAAATTATCATGTTGGGATTTACAGCTGCTTGCTGGCCCATATAGGTTTTTCAAAAGTGTTCATTTTGGCCAGCCCTTTATATGCGGGATTAAGGGAGTTATCCTTCTTAATCTCTGTTTGTTTTCCCCTCCAAAATACAACAGAAAGTTTGTAGTCTCTGGATTTAATTATTAGCATTTATATGCTTAGGTGTGCAAAATGGTCTACATACACATGTAAGTGCCTGCACTTCTATGTGGAAGCTGCTGAATTGCCCCCTTTATTTTTCTTATATGTAGATCTGTAAAACGGTTTCTCCAGCTGTACACATTAGCAAATCCACAAAATCCACATGCACCCCTGCTTGTCAATATAAATATTTTTCAAAAGGGTCCATGTTTGGCAGAGCTTTTTCTAAAATACCAGCAGAATTATATATGTCCCAACCTCAGCATCAAATTCTGATCTCCACGTCCTATCTAAAATCTGCCTTTGTGTGTCTTAGGGAGATTATGTTTATGTTTTATTCATACTTAATATTCCGCCCTTTGCGGGTTATACAGAGCATATTACAAAACAGAACTAAGCATACACAAAGAAAGGAACTACAGTATTAGATAGGATAGCACACAGACACAGATGGTAGAGACCATGCAGTCCGATAGGAGACACACACCAGCCCAATCAACTGTACTTAATGCTTAAGTAGCCTGAGAGGTGAATGGACCGAAAGCCTGTTCAAAAAGGTCTTCAACAGAGACTCGAATTTTGGCAAAGAATGTTCTAAACGAATGTATGAGAGTAAGCAATTCCATAATGAAGGAGTGAGTGAGAAGACAGCAGAACGTCTAGTGGAATCAAATTTGATGTGGGTAGGGGACAGAATGAGCAGCCTACGGTCCTGAAGGGAGCGCAGGCAACAGGAGAGGACATATAGATTAATGAGAAAGGAAAGATACAGTGGGGCTTTACCAGAAAGTACCTTATGAATGAGGGTCAGAATTTTGAATGACACTCGATGAGGAAATGGGAGCCAATGCTGATTGATAAGGAAGGGAGTGATGCGATCATATTTATGTGCATATGAAAGCAGACGGACGGCAGTGTTCTGTACTGATTAGACCTTCTTAACTGAATGTTGAGGCAGACCAGAAAGGACAATGTTACAATAGTCTACATGCAAAATTACTGTAGCAAGAAGAATAGAGGTGAACGCAGATTTATCAAGTAGAGGACACAATGCTGTGCAACGATGGAGGGTAACAAAGGATGACTTAATAGTGGAACTTATGTGATCCGTGAAAGAGAGTGCAGAATAAATGTAAAGACCTAAATACTTGAATGTAGAATGAAAAGCTATGGGAACAGAACAGAGAGAGGGAGCCAAAAAGGGGGCAGTACCAGAGCCGGTGATCCAGGTTGTAGTAGTTTTGGAGGGATTTAATTTCAAAAGACTGTCTGACAACCAAGCGGAAATAGCTGCCAGAGAGCTATTTACAAATGAGAGATCAAGAACTAATCTGTCAAAAGTAAAGATAAGAAGGATGTCATCAGCATAGATAAAGAAATGAATGTTGAGGGACTGCGTCAGAGTGGCTCGGGGGCTAAGAAAGACATTAAAGAGGAATGGAGAGAGAGCAGAACCCTGGGGCACACAGAGAGGAGAATGAGTCATGGGAGAGAACCTGATAGGTACAGTCACTGAGAAAAGAGGAAAATCAGGAAAGAATGGAATTACGTAAACCAATGTCAAAAAGATGGGAGCGCAGTGCAGAGAATATTTAGTTGCGGCGTTCAGTTTTTCAATGTAGACACCAGCCATGTTGTTTAAATTAATATGTATAGTCAGTGCCAGTATACATATAGTAGGTGGCACTTGAGTGCCCTTTACTAAAGTGCACTATGCTTTTGCACTTAATGTGCATTTAGTGCAAAAATGAATGTGTTAAATGCAAAGCCTCTATGGTAACTGCTGGGAACATGACTAGCATGCTCTCAATAGTTAACGCATGGAGGTAGAGGTAATTGCATCCATGCTAATTGCAACATTGAGAGCACACAATATATGGAGAGTGCTAGGGTGGTTATATGGCTTATGGTTTATTAATAGACTGCCTTTCCAGATACGCAAGGTGGTTTACAAACTCTACAATTAAAAGCAAATACATTAAAGGAAATGAAAGCGGAACGCCAACTCATAAACAGGAAAGTTTAGAGAAGCAATAGGAAAGAGCATGGCAAGACAAAACAACCAGGTATGGCGAAGCTGTATGCCCTATCAACCTCTACCCGATCATAGAGGTAAATCAAAGAAACATTTCAACCGTTTTTAAATCAGTTTTGAAGCTTTTAAATGGGGGTGAGAGGGGAGACTGTTCCAAAGGGAAGGGGTAACAGAAAAAAACCCCAGAATGACGCGTAACTTTAAATCTCACCTTCAGTGGTGATGGTATACAGAATTTGCTGTCACACAATGAGCGAAGAGTATGTGAAGGGGAGTGGTATAGAAAGTTTTAATAATAATAATAATAATAGCGACTAATGAGAGAGGATAGATATACAGGGGCCTCATCATATAAAACTTTAAACATGTGAGAGAGAATTTTATACTGGATGCATGCTGTAATTGGAAGTCAATGATATTGTGCTAATAATGGTGTGCCTTGATCATACTTACTGGCTTTAGAGAGGAGTTGGACTGCCATATTTTGTACTGATTGAAGGCATACCAAAGTATATTCAGGAAGACCAGCATAGACAGTGTTACAATAGTCCAAATGGGATATTGTATGGCTCAGAATGACAGTGGTCTGAGCAGGGAGGTCAAGGTAGGGGTGAATAGCATGGAACTGACAGAGCGTACTGAAGGAGCGTACTGTGGAATCTACTTGCTGAGAAAAAGAGAGTTCAGAATCAATGATAATGATAAGATATCTAAAAGAAGACGTCAGTGTGATGTGGGACCCATTCAATATAGGGCTAATGGAGGGAACATGAGGTGAGTCAGATAGCTGTTGTTTTATCAGGGTTGAGCCGGAAGCAGTTATTCAAAAATCATTGAGCTACTTTCTCTAGGCAGGAATTAATCTGATACAGATCTGGCTTAATAGCGTCGGCATGAGTAATGAGCAGGATGTCGTCTGCATACAAGTAGGAAGTAACTCCTGATTCCTGGATCAGAATTGGCAAGGTGCTCATAAAAATGTTAAACAGAAGGTGAAAAAGAACCAATCTCTGTGGAACTTCACAGGGGAAAGGTTGAAGAAAGAGGGGAATGTGATGAAAATGAAGAACCTGTGGAAACTTGAAAAGAGCGGTCAGCTAAGAATGATTGGAACAAGGCTAGGGGCTTGTCACAGAGACCAATGTCAAAAAGGCGAGAAAGTAGCAGATCGTGGTTGACAAGGTCAAAGGCACTAGAGAGATCTACGAAAACTGCCAACAACAGGTCACCTCTGTTCATAATGCTACGGATGTTACTCAACAGGTAAGTAAGAAAAGTTTCCATACTATGGTAAGGCCTGAATCCAGACCAATGTGAAGGATGGAGAGGGGTACCAATGTTTGATAATAATTGAGAGAATACCCATCATTTAACAAGTTTTGATATGAATGTAAAATTGGAAAGTGGGCAATAAATGGCAGAGAATGATTGATCAGAATTGGATTTTTTCGGAAGGGGTAAATAATGGCTTTCTTGCAAGGATCAAGTAATGCACTGGCAGAGAGACTATGACTAATTTGTAAACTCATGAAAGGGATTAATCCAAGCAATTCCTCAGAAAACCAAGAAGAAAGAATGTGGTCTTTGTTAGTGATATAGTGGAAGGGCTGTTGGGCTAAGGTTTGCCTCTTTGCGGATGATACCAAAATCTGCAATAGAATACACACCCAGGAAGGTGTAAATAACATAAGGAGAGATCTAGCTAAGCTTGAAGAATGGTCTAGAATTTGGCAGCTGAGATTTAATGTTAAAAAGTACAAGGTCATGCATTTGGGCTGGTGCAATCCAAGGGAGCAATATAGTATAGGGGGTGAAGTACTTTTGTCCACTAAAGAAGAGCAGGACCTAGGCGTGATTGTGTCTGATCATCTTAAAGTAGTTAAACAGGTAGAAAAGGTGATGGTAAAAGCTAGAAGAATGCTTGTGTGCATTGGGAGAGGAATGGCCAGCAGAAGAAAGGAGTTGACAGTACCTCTGTATAAGTCTTTGGTGCAACCTCATTTGGAGTACTGTGTGCAATTCTGGAGACCACACCTTCAAAAGGATATAAACAGGCTGGAGTCAGTACAGAGGGTGGCTACTAAAATGGTTAGTGGTCTTCATCATAAAGCATATGAGGAAAGACTTAAATATCTTAATATGTACACCTTAGAGGAAAGGTGGGATAGAGGTAATTGAGAAGTTTAAATACCTCTGTGGCATAAGTGCACAGAAGGAGAGCCTCTTTCGAATGAAAGCAAGCTCTGCTACGAGGGGACATGGGATGAGGTTGAAAGGGGATAGATTCAGGAGTGATATGCAGAAATATTTCTTTACGGAAAGAGTGGTGGATCCGTGGAATAGTCTCCCAGTGGAGGTGGTAGAGATGAGGACAGTATCTGAATTCAAAGAAGCATGGGACAAACACAGAGAATCTCTAAAGGAAAAAAGGGGACTGTTGTAGTGGTTGATATGGAAGGGCAGATTAGATGGGTCATGTGGTCTTTTTCAGTCGTCATGTTTCTATGTTTCTAAATAGTTTTCCTAACAGTGCCAATAAGTTTTCATAGTTTCACAGCTTCAACACCTTCCAGAGCCTGCACACAGCTAAGCTTTCAGCTTTGTATCTTTTGCCTGTCTTGTTGGTTGTTGTTGCTGCTGCTGATATAAAATTAACTGCTGGTTTTACATTCACTTCTGGGAATATTCTGACTGCCTGCATTCCTTGTGTAGCCCTTAAATCAGATATCTAAGTGTGCCCTCAGTTCATGTAAGGCCTACTGGCCAAGGACACTTGGGATATAAAACTACCTGGAATAGAAATACTTTGATCTACAGAGACCTGGTCATACCTGAGTCTCCTATTTTAGCCCTTAAATCAGATATCTAAGTGTGCCCTCAGTTCATGTAAGGCCTATTGGCCAAGGACACTTAGGTTCCCGCCCACCCTACCCCTCACCTCACCCATCCCAGGGCTGCATTGCCTATATAGCGGTCAAATACGTTGACATCTATCCTCTTAATTTGGTGTTACGTCCACCTTCTCTTCTCCTTCTAGGACCACTCATGTCTTGTATTCAGTGCAATAATTGTGGTGCCTTCATTCTGAGAAGAATCATCTGGAACCTAAGAGCTTTCCCTATATGCCTCAAGTTAGCTGCCATGCATAAAGAATTGACTCTATTAAGGGAAGAAGTAGCTGCAATGAAACGCACCTCTTCTAGGATACAAACCAAACAAAGTCCACCACCGCTCCCACAAAGAATCAAACATCCCAAGAACAAATGAATCACAGTGGGCTCTGGTAGATTGCGTCCTGTAACGCAGAAACACCCTGTACATCATGAGATCACTGCATAATGCCTTCTCTGCTTTGGTTAATGAGGATCAGGGCCGTCCCGTCCATTGAGCAAGAATGTTTTTTGCACAGGGCCCCGCGTTTCAGGGGGCCCTGCGCAAAGAACATTCTGCATAGGTAAATTAAAAAAAAAAAGCTGGCTGCTGCTGCTGCCGCCGTGGCAGCGGCAGGATCGAGTGTCCGCGGGACCCCCCCCTGCCCAGCAGAGCCCTCCCACCCTGCATCAGCTCCCTCTCGCACTGGCTTTCAAATCCGTGAAGGGAGAGTTTCCCTTTTGCGGCTCTGTTAAGCCTGCCGGGGCCTGGGGCAGATGGAAAACAGGAAATGCCCGTTTCCCATCAGCCCCAGTGGGCTTAGCAGAGCCGCGAAAGGGAAACTCTCCCTTTGTGGATCTGAAAGCCAGCGCGAGAGGGAGCTGATGCAGGGTGGGAGGGCTCTGCCGGGCGGGGGGGGGGGGGGCCCGTGGACACTCAATCCTGCTGCTGTCACAGAGGCAGCAGCCAGCTTTTTTTTTGTGTTTAATTTGGCTGATGGGGGGGAAGGGGGTTAGGACTGGCTATGGGCTGATGGGGGGGGTTAGGACTGGTAATGGGCTATGGGGGAGGGCTAAAACTGAAAATGGAGTGATGGGGGTTTAGGACTGGTAATGGTCTATGGGGGGGCTAAAACTGAAAATGGAGTGAATGGGGGGTTAGGACTGGTAATGGGCTATGGGGGGGCTAACACTGAAAAAGAGGTGATGGGGGGTTAGGACTGGAAGTGGGCTGATGGGGGGTTAGGATTGGCAATGGGCTATGGGTAGGGCTAGGACTGGAAATGGGCTGATGGGGGGGTTAGGACTTGAGGTGGGCTGATGGGGTTAGGACTGGTAATGGGCTGTGGAGAGGGGGCTAAGACTGGAAATAGGATGATGGGGTTGGGACTGGAAGTAGGCTGATAGGGGGTTAAGACTGGTAATGGGCTATGGGGGGCTAAAACTGAAAATGGGGTGATAGGGAGTTAGGACTGGAAGTGGGCTGATGGGGGGCTTAGGACTGGTAATGGGTTGGAGGGGTTGCTAGGACTGGAAAAGGGCTGAGTGGAAGGGGAGGCTTGAACTGCAAATAGCTGATGGGACGGGGGCTAGGAATGGAAATGGGTTGAGTGGAGGGGAGCTAGGATTTGACATGGGCTGATGGTGGGGCTAGGAAAGGACTAGAAATGGGCTGATGGGGGGCTGGGATTGGAAATGAGCTGATGGAGGGACTTGGATAAGACTGGAAATGGATGGGGGAGCTAGGACTGGAAATGGCTAGGACTGGAAATGGGCTGATGCGGGGCCTAGAAGGGAGCGGAAGCTGGGTGGGGCTGGAACTAGAAGGGAGCTGATGTTGGGGGAGGATTAGAATGGGATGGAGCTGGGAGAATGAAATGGAGAGGGGAAATATTTTGTGTGGGAGGTAAGAAAAATCTACAATTGGCCGGGTATTGGGAGAGAAAGTGGGGATTGAGGATGGAGGGGTAAAATTTGAGTGGATGAAATAGGAATGAGGAAAGAGCAAAAGGAGAAAGATTAGTATGTTAAAGCAGATGTAGAGAGAGAATGGAAAAAAACTAGAAGAGAGAAGAAAGGACAAATGGACAGCAGACGATGGAGAGTTAGCAGAAGAAACAAAGAAACCAGAAGAAAGTGGCTGGAGCAATTGCAACTGAAAAAAATGCACAAAAGGTAGAAAGATACCTCTTTATTTTGAATTTATTAACTGGAATATGTCAGCTCTGGGAAATGTGCATCATTAACGTCTGCGCTTTGTTTAGTACAAGAGGAAATTAATTTATAGTTTTATTTCTACAGTGTTGTTGTACATTCCAAGTTTGGCTTTTGGGGTTCCCAGTTTAATTATTGTCTTCCTGTTTCTAAATTGTGATTCCTTGTTTGGTGATGGTCTATGTTCTGCATGTGTAACTGAGCTGAGGTATTCTGTTTATGTAATTCCTATTTGACAGTGTCACTTCTTCTCTTTCCCCAGTAGGTCATGTATTGTTATTCTCTGAAATGTATTGGTTTAATATTTGCAGTGTTGCCTTTGATAGGTAGCGTCTGGTGCTTTGTGAGTCCTGGTAGTGCTGTTACGATACGGCAGGTTTGCTATGGGTTCTAAATGGGCAGTGTTTGTAGTAGTTCCTAATGTGCCTGGCGGTTGGCACTGGATTATAGTAATGTAGAAATCTTTTAGTCTTTCTTTATCCATACACTCATTAAGAGGCATGTTTACTAAAAGTTAGTGTATGGTAACATTATGCAAATATTTATGCAAATGAGGCCCCACACCGAGTCTCCGCACATGGCCCCGCACCCCATTTGGGCCGCCCCTGATGAGGATGCCCAATCCATGGAAACTGAAGGGCTCTTAAATGAGACAGTCAATGCCCAATCTCCTGATAAAGCACCAAATATGAAGAAAAACTCAAGGAACAGGAGTGGAGGAGTGGAGTGGAGGAGTGGCCTAGTGGTTGGGGCAAGGTACTTCAGGCTGGAAGGTCAGGGGTTCAAATCCCACTAGAGGACAGCAACCTTGGGCCAGAAGGACTGGGGTTTCTAGTCCCACTGGTGCTCCTTGTGGTCTTGGGCAAGCCACTTAACCCTCCATAGCCCATGTTCCCTGTAAAATAGTTATCTCCAAGTTATAATACTCTGTTCAATGTAATTTCAGTTTGTTCAATGTAAACCACACTGATGCAGAATAGCACAGTATATAAGAGAATGTAAATAAAAATAAACTACTACTACTTGGTGATTGCACCAACTTGAGAACACAGTTCAAAGGAGAGATGTTAGTCAAATGCCTCCCATGCTCTTCAGCTAGCAGGAATACAAACCAAATTGTTGATGTAATTAGCGCTGAAAGTGAGCACTCCAAAATTGATGTTGTCATCCACTTGGGTACAAATGACCTGGCTAGAAACAGTGCCACTACAGTTCAAAGGGACTTCCAAACTCAGAGAGAAACTGAAGCCCATTGTTAACACTGTAGCATTCTCAGAAGTTCTACCTGTTTTTGGTAAGGGGGCAGAAAGGCTACATCGCATAAACAGCTTTAACACATGGCTCCAGACCTGGTGCAAAGAAGAAGGATTCAGATTTATAGACGACTGGGGAAACAGATGGACCAACAAGAGACTATACTCTGCTGATGGACTACATCTTTATGTCGCAGGGAAAAAAATCCTAAGTAAAAAATTCAGGCAGTATGTGGATATGCATTTAGACTAGAAAAAGGGGGTGACGGATGGGGAAGGTCAAGTTCAAGTAGTCACTCCCTGCAAAAGCAGAATAACATGGTTTAATGAATCGCATGATTGGGATATAGCCATAGCTGGCTGTAATCTATTCAGAAGAGTCAGAGAAAATGGAAAAGGAGGAGTAGTAGCCTTGTACGTCAAAAGCAATAGTAAAGCTACAGAAAGGCAGGGGGCATGGGGAAAAGAAGAAGCGCTCTGGATCATGTTGGAAAGAGGAGATGGCACTGTCATCCATACTGCTGTAGTCTACAGACCTCCAACTCAAATCGAAGACATAGATAACGAATTGATTATAGATATTGCCAAGATAGCCAGAAAGGTGGAAGCGATCATATTGGGTGACTTTAATCTACCCGATGTGGATTGGATTACTCCTTCTGCAAATCTGAAAAGAAGCAAAAACGTTTTGGATGCTTTCCAAGAAGCGTTACTTAGACAAATGGTGATGGAACCAATCAGGGAAAGCTCAATGCTGGATTTAGCGCTCACCAACAGTGATAGCGTGTCGAATGTCTGGGTGGGTGCCCCTGTGAGCAGCAGCAATCATCACACGATGTGGTTTGAGATAAACGTCAAGGTGCAGTCCAATCATAGCAAGCTCAAAGTCCTAAACTTCAAAAACACTGACTTCAGTAAAATGGCCAAGTACCTAAAGGAGGAATTGGCAGGGTGGAAGTGGATAAGGGAAGTGGAATTGCAATGGGCTAAACTAAAGGTAGCAATAAAAGGGGCAACAGATAAATATGTAAGAAAAGTAAATAAAAACAACAGGAGAAGGAAACCTATTTGGTGTTCCAAAGAAGTGGCTGCTCAAATAAAGGCAAAAAACACAGCTTTCGCAAAATTCAAAAGCTTGCAAACAGAGGAACACAGAAATGAATACACGATCAAACTCAAAGAGACAAAAAGAGAGATAAGGATAGCAAAATCAAAGGCAGAGGAAAAGATGGCTAAAGATGTGAAGTGTGGCGACAAAACTTTCTTCAGGTATATTTGGGAAATGAAGAAGATCAGAGGTGAAATTGCAGGACTCAGAAGTGCTGGGAACGGACTCGTGGAAAGTGACATAGAAAAAGCGAAATTGCTAAACGAATACTTCTGCTCTGTTTTTACTAAAGAAAATCCTGGAGAAGGACCACCTGTGACTCCCAAATATAAAAATGGGAATGAAGTAGATACCACACCATTCACAGAAGATGATGTGTTAGAACAACTTGCAAAACTGAAAGTGGACAAGGCCATGGGACCAGATGGGATACATCCCAGGATACTGAAAGAGCTCAGAGAGGTTCTTGCAGGGCCGTTAAAGGATGTTTTCAACAGATCCTTGGAAACAGGAGAAGTTCCTCAGGACTGGAGAATGGCTGATGTGGTACCTCTACACAAAAGTGGTGACAGGGAAGAAGTGACAAACTACAGGCCTGTGAGCCTTACCTCGGTGGCGGGAAAAGTAATGGAGGCGCTCCTGAAAGAGCAAATAGTGGACTTTCTCAAAACCAACAGGTTGCAAGATCCAAGGCAACATGGTTTTACTGAAGGACGATCTTGCCAAACAAATCTGATTGAGTTCTTTGACTGGGTGACCAGAGAACTAGATCAGGGGCATGCAATGGATGTCATCTACCTGGATTTCAGCAAAGCCTTTGATACTGTTCCTCAAAGGAGGCTTATCAATAAACTCAGTAGTCTGGGGATGGGTCCCAAGGTGGTAAACTGGATCAGAAATTGGTTGACTGACAAACGACAGAAGGTGATGGTAAATGGAGCTCACTTGGATGAAAGGAAGGTGATTAGTGGGTGCCCCAGGGTTCGGTCCTGGGCCCGGCACTGTTCAATGTATTTGTGAGTGATATTGCTGAAAGACTGAATGGAAAAGTCTGTCTTTTTTCAGATGACACGAAAATTTGCAACAGAGTGGACTACCCCGAGAGAGTGGTTAACATGAGGAAAGATCTACAAAAGCTGGAAGAGTGGCCAGGTCTAAGACCCCTGACCGTCGCCCCGGGCCCGTGGAACAAGAGAAGCCTGCCAAAGTTCCTCGCGTGGAGCCGGAGTCTGCTGGACACGTAAGCCCAGTAGTCCTCGAGGACTCTCCTCCCAGGGAGCCGACGTCGGGCCCGGCGCCGCCGGGGCCCGAGTTGGTGGCTGCTGCGTCTCCCGAGCTGAGTCTCAGGATGACAGCCTTGGACAGCAGATTGTCTGCCTTCATGGAGCAGCAGCGGGCACTGATGGCCAGCCTGTCTGGCGCATCTGCCCCGACCACCGGGACATCGACGTCGAAGTCGACCCCGGAGGCCGAGCCGATACTCGAGTCCATCGTGGCTCGGAGTCGTCCTCGGTCGCGGTCTCCCTCGACCTCCCGTTCGGGACTGAGGGCGTCGACGCCGGTGCTTCCGGCGTCAGGGTGGGTGCTGCAGGGCCCTGCGGGGTCGGACCCTGACTCTTCCTCGGATGAGTCAGCTTAGGAGACGGAGGATGAGGAGTCTCCTGATATCTTCAAGACTCGGTGCGTCCCTTCGGACTCACCGCAGTCTGAGCCCCGGAGTAGGTCCCCCCCGGAGGACACTCGGTTCTCGGAGTTCGTCCGGGATATGGCCACTGCCTTGGCTATTCCGGCGGACCCCGAGGAAGAGCCTCGAGCTGAAGAGCTCGAGGCGCTACAGTATGACTCTCCTCCGAAGGAGGCCTTTACTGTCCCGGTTCCTTCGATGCTGGAATGGCTCCTCTTCCGTATGTGGGAGGCACCGGCCTCGGCGCCGGTTCTAAGCAAGCGAGTCGATTCGATCTATCGACTCCGGAAGAGCCCTGGTTTTCAGAAGGCACAGCTACCACACCATTCTATGGTTGTGGTATCGGCCATGCATCATCTGAAGAGCCAGAAGATGCACTCCGCGGTGCCTCCTGGCAGGGAGGCCCGAAACCTCAATGGCATCGGTAGAAAATGTTTTCAGGGCTTGATGCTTGCTTGCCGTGTCCAGTCCTACCAGCTGTACATGGGCATGTACTTGCGAGATCTGGCCAAGGAGTTGGCCGGGTTCTCTGCTGGTCTCTCCGGGGAACCCTTGCAGAGATTTAAGTCCTTGCCCTTGGGGATTTGGGACTGCTCGAAGTTCATGTCCCACGCCGCCTACGATGGCTTCGAGGCTTCGGCCCGAGTTGCGGCAGCCGGCATCGCGGCTCGATGCCAGGCATGGCTGCAGTCATCAGACCTCGAGCCATGGGTTCAGGACAAGTTGGTCGATGTCCCTTGCCAAGGTGAAAACCTTTTTGGCAAGCCCATGACCGAGAAGGCCGCTCAGCTCGAAACTGAGCACCTCACACGGACAAGGCTGTCGAGGAAGACCTCTGCCCCTTCTCATAAAAAGAAGGGCTCGGGTAAAAAGCCCTTTTACCCGAGGAAGGGTACTGCCTACAAACAGTACCCGCAATATCAGGCTGCCCAAGGGTAATGGGCCCCGTAGGCAGAGGACCCCCAAGCCTCAGGCCCCTGCTACCACTCAGCAGGGTGGGGGTTTTTGACTCTTTGAGCGTAGCCTCTCCTCCACTGCTCTCCCAACCCTGCACAGGAGGTCGCCTCGCCCTCTTTGCCCACAAGTGGCCCCTTGTCACCGGGGACAGTTGGGTGCTGGAGATGGTCCACCAGGGCTATGCCCTCCATTTTCACCAACTGCCTCCACCATATTTTCCAGGGGAGCCTCCAAGGCCTCCCCTGCACACAGACCTTCTTCTGCAAGAGCTACAAGGTCTGTTGGTGGACAGGGCAGTGGAGCCTGTGCCTCCCCACTTCCAAGGTCACGGTTTCTACTCCAGGTATTTCCTGGTGCCCAAAAGAACCGGTGGCCTTCGGCCCATTCTGGACCTCAGGAACCTCAACAAGTTCCTAGTGAAGGAGAAGTTCAAGATGCTTACTCTTGGGACTCTTCTGCCCTACCTCCAGCAGGGAGATTGGCTATGCTCCTTATTAGAGTCTCTCTTTTATACCGCGTTATTCAGCATCAGTGCGGTTTACAATGAACAATAAAATACACATTTCTGATGGTACTTTGTGTTTACAGTTGAACAGGTAATGCAACTTGGATAACAGGGTAACTATTTACAATTTAAGACATAATTGGGAACTCTTTTGACTTCAGTCAAGGGGGTTCTGAGAGGCTTGTGAGGATGGTGCAGCGTCCACATTGGCTTCTGGGTAAAACTGGAGGAAGAGGTGAAGTTTTAAGGCCTTTCTGAACTGAAATAAGTTCTGGATTGATCGGATGCCATGAGGGAGGCTGTTCCAGTACCTTGGTGCGCAGAAATTGTAGGCCCTGCCTACTGTTGCCTTGGTGCATTGTGTTATTAATTTTGGGACTACCAGGGTGTTAAGTGTTACTGACCTTCTGTCCCTATTGAGAGGAGTTGTCTGGATTAGTTCAGTCAATGATGCCGACGAAAGCCCTTTAATAACCTTGAAGGTAAGTAGTAAGGTCTTGTAAGTGATTCTACCTTGTATCGGGAGCCAGTGGAGATGTTTTAGAATGGGTGTGACATGGTCTTTCCTAGAAGCGCCATGTAGAACTCTTGCTGCGGCATTCATTGCAAGTTGAAGTGGATTTAAGGTGGCTTGAGGGAGACCTTGCAGGATTGAATTTGCATAATCAAAATACGGTATGATTATTGCCTGATAGATGGTTCTGAAATCGTCAGGTGCAAGCAGGGATCTTAGATGTCTAAGGGATCGGATTTTATGGTATACCGCTCTTACAGTGTTTCCTATGTGCGCCTTCATATCCAAGTGCTGGTCTAAGGACACGCCAAGGTATCTGATAGTGGGCTTGGTCTGGAGATCTGCATCCTTCACTTTTATGAAAGACGGAGCAGTGAAGTTTCGATTCCTTGTAATAAATAAAACCTCCGTTTTCTTGTGTTGGATCCTAAGGTTTTGGGATTGCAGCCAGTTAGAAACTTCATTTATGCAGTTTGTTATAGGTGTGAGGTTGGGTTTCTCTGTTGCAAAAAGCATGTATAACAGCACGTCATCAGCGTAAATAAAGCAGTTAACACTGAAGGACCGGATCAGGTTGCAGATAGGCTGCATGTATATATTGAACATCAGGGCGGAGAGGGAGGACCCTTGTGGAACACCTTGCTTTTGGTGCAACGGATCAGATGATGTATCGCTGGATCGTACCTGCTGCCATCTATCAGAAAGGTAGGACATACACCACTCAAGTGCTTTATCGGTGATTCCCTTCTCCTTGAGTCGTTCAAGGAGGCACTCATGGCTAATGGAGTCAAACGCTGCTGCAATGTCTAGGAAGACAAGGACGAACCCTTGGCGGATGTTGTCAATGCCTGTTATTATGCTACTGAAGAGTGTGGTGAGAAGTGTTTCAACACCATGGGCTTCTCTAAAACCGTGCTGGCATGGGTCCAGTGGTGCGTTGGTATCAACATGATCTTGGATTTGTCTTTGAACTTCCTTTTCCATTATTTTTGCCAGAAACGGTATACTTGATATCGGTCTATATGATTCAGGCTTCTGAGGGTTGAGCTTGTTGTTTTTTAGTAAGGGTCTTATAGATGTGCGCTTGAGGATACGTGGGAAAGCTCCTGTAGTGAAAGATTGTTCCATGAGTCTAGATATGAAGGGACTGAAGTCGGTCCGAAGTTCTTTAATCCAGAATGCTGGGCATGGATCAGTTTGGGCGGTAGTCATGTTGATGCCAACAATGGTGTCCTCAATGCGTTGTTTGGATGGTATTGAGAAGATGGTGAGTGGTGTTTGGTTGTATGGTTCAGGGATAGTGCTAGGTGATGAGTTGTTATTGATCTTGCAGAGTTTGGATTGCAGATAGTCGGCGAATGTTTGAGGGTGGATATCGCTTATTTGCTCTGAGGCAGGTTCCTTTGTCAAACGCTTGATGAGAGCAAACAGGTCGTGTGGTTTGTTCAGAGATCTTTTTAGTATGTCTGTGTGATAACGCCTCATGGTTTCTGTCACTGAGATCCTGTCCTTAGATCTAAAGGATGCATACACTCACATCCTCATTCATCCAGACCACAGAAAGTACCTCAGGTTCATTGTGGGAGGAAACCATTATCAGTACAGAGTGCTGCCTTTCGGCCTCACCTCCGCCCCCAGAGTCTTTACAAAGTGCTTAGCAGTGGTGACGGCCTACCTGAGAAATCAGGGAATCTTTGTCTTCCCCTATCTAGACGACTGGCTCATCAGGGGTCAGACGTGTCAGGAGGCCAATCAGGCCACCCTCAGGACTACTGCTCTTCTGCAAAGCCTGGGGTTTGTCATAA
This sequence comes from Ichthyophis bannanicus, assembly GCA_033557465.1. NCBI lineage: Eukaryota > Metazoa > Chordata > Amphibia > Gymnophiona > Ichthyophiidae > Ichthyophis > Ichthyophis bannanicus. Next base: position 1,360,731,127 of record CM066032.1, on the reverse strand, counting down.
ACTTCGCAAAGTCCACTTTGCTCCCCTCCAGAATTTGGAGTTCATAGGAACAAGATTGGGCTCCCTCCTGGCAAAGGCATTCTTGCCAGAAGACAGAGCCCAAAGGTTGATGGCCTTGGCAAATCAGTTTCTCAGCAGGTCCCTGGTCTCTGCCAGACTCTGCCTGAGGCTTCTAGGCCACATGGCTTCGACAGTGTATAATTCTGTGTTACAGCAGAGTGGAAATCGTGGAACCTCAGGGGGTTACCTGTGCCAAGAAGGGGTGGTTCGAGGGTGTTGCTCATGGATGGCTCATGTTGTCTGCAGGTCTGTGGACCTGTAGCCCCGCTATCTGTTGGGGTTGCTGTCATTGCTACAGTTAACGATGGAGGCTCATTGCCAGAGGCCAGTGCTGTTTGGGTAATGTGGGATGCTAAAACACTCACATGTGCTGCTGACGTGTTCCAGCCTGTGCTGCATGCACTCATCATTCTCATTTCTCTTTTGCAGATCATGACAAGTGCCCTCAAAGACGCAGGTGCACACCCATTCCAGCTCCAGAAACGCTTGGTTCTGGTACAGTAATTGCCACCCACAGTGGATAAACTGCTGTCTGTGACTACTGGCCGGTGGGCCTCCTTTGCTAGTCTAGTTGCTGCCTCCTTACGAGGTGGGTCCACTGGGCCTCTGTGGTTCTGAGCTACCTCCATCTGCGCTGCCTCCTCCAAGCAGTCATGCTCTGCTTCATCTTGTAGGTGTGGCTACTCTGGCTCACCCTCTGCCCTGTCCACCATGGCGCTTATCTCCTCCTGCTTCTGACAGTGCTGAATGCCTGCATCCGATGTGCCTGGACTGGACTCCTGGCTGACCCTCACTGGACCACCCTCGACTTTGTTCATGGACTGCTGCATCACCTTGCCAATAGCACCGATACCTGCAGGTGTGTGGAAAATGTACGGCTAGCTCTTCCAGAATCACTGCCCAGCTGTTGTCCTGGGGTGAATGACCATCCACCTTATATTACAGGAGAGTGCTACCCACCTGTTTGCTGTTTGCAGATGTTGGACTCTCTGAATCTCTTTGAATTTCTCTGCACACAGAGCATACTGGATCCCAAGGGCTAGAGCACTCCTCCGCTGGATTCAGTTATTACCCCAAGGACGATACCTCTGTTCGTCTGGAGGCTTTGGCAGCCTTCCTAGCAGATGCCTCTTATGGCCTGTTCCGTCTCTCAGCACACAGCATTGCAGTGGTCACTGTCGCGTGAAGGTGGCTTTGGCTTCACAATTGGTCAGCTGATGTAGCCTCTAAAGGCCGACTAGCTAGATTTCTTTTAAAGGCGGTCTGTTCTCTGGCATGGAATTGGAACAACTGGTAAAGGACCTCGGAGAAGTGAAACTGCAGCGTTTACCCAAGGATAAGCCCAAAAACTCTGGCAAGAGATCTTCTGTTGGTGCAACGCAATGTTCCAAGATTCCCAAAGGTACCATCCAGGCTGACAGTATTCTGCTCCTTTGGCCCCTTCCCATTGGACCAATTCCTTTTGGCAGGGCCACCAGCCCTATTCACAGGCCTCCAACTCAAGCGGAAGGCCACATACCATTCTGCTCTTTGATAGGGCAGGGGCCCATTCCAAAGTAGTGCACCTATAGCACTTTTGGTCCAGAATACTGCAGTGCACATCATTACAAGCACTGCAAAGTCAGAACACATCACACCCATACTATGACAATGACAACTACATTGGCTCCCAATAATTGCAAGGGTGAAATACAAGTCAATCTTGACCATATTCAAAGTCATCCACTGCTATTATGGTTAGGCACTTGATATACCAATCTTTGCTTGAGCATCAGAGCAGTTTACATGTATACTACCAGGTACTTTTTATTCCCTTGTCCCTGAAGGGCTCACAATCTAAGTGTACCTGAGGCAACAGAGGGTTAAGTGGCTTGCCCAAGACCACAAGAAGCAGTCATGAGACTAGAGACCCCAGTCCCTCCAGCCTGAGGTTGCTTGTCCCCATGTGGGAATTGAACCCCTGGTCCTCTGGCCTGAGATAACCTGTCCCAACCACTGAGCCACTCCAAGATTTAACAATCAGGGAAGTAACTAGCAGACCTAGGAGGTCCAACAATGGTAACAGACTCAGAATGCCAGCAGGCTATCATAAAACAAAACAAGTCACATCTAAAAGGGCTCCCTCACTGTCAGCTCCTGCTCTATGGAACACCCTCCCTGAGGAACTAAGGGCCCTAAATGACACCAAGGACTTCCGCAAGTCTCTCAAGATCTTCCTGTTCACGGAGTCCTAAGGCCAAGTAATGCAATTTGCCAAGCATTGGTCTCCACTGCAATCGATCCACTGACAATCCCACTCAGATAAGAACTAAATGTAGATAGTCTGTATGTCAAGGACCTAACAAAGGAGCCAACCGCGGAGCAAGCAATCGTGATCCACCCTCAAGAATTTGCAGACTATCTACAGTCCAAGCTATGCCAGACCAGCAATGCCTCAACACCCGACACCTCCCTTGAGCCTAGTTATCAAACACTCCTCACCATCTTCTCCACACCTCCCAAGCAGCGCATTGAAGACACCATAGCTGCAATCAACACGACTACTGCTCAAACTGACCCCTGCCCTGCATTCTGGATTAAAGATCTACGGTCTGACATTAGTCCCATTATAGCCAGAATCATGGATCAATCCTTTGCAACAGATACATTCCCGCAACCTCTCAAACACACATCCATAAGACCGCTACTAAAAAACAGTAAACTTGACCCACAGAAGGTAGACTCCTACAGACTGATATCGAGCATACCTCTGCTGGCAAAAATAATTGAGAAGGAAGTCCAGATGCAAATTCAAGAACAAATTGAAACCACTGTACCACTGGACCTTTGCCAACACGGCTTCAGAGAGGCCCATGGAGTTGAAACGCTCCTTACCACACTATTCAACAACTTAATAGCAGGAATGGACAACATTCGCCAAGGTTTTGTCCACATATTCATGGACATTGCAGCTGCGTTCGACTCGGTGAGACATGAGCTTCTGCTGGAACGTCTCAAGGAGAAGGGAATCACTCACAAAGCGCTAGATTGGTGATAATCCTACCTTTCAGACCAATGGCAGCATGTACATTCCGGGTCAACCTCATCAGATCCTTTCCACCAGAAGCAGGATGTCCCGCAAGGTTCCTCCCTTTCAGCCTTGATGTTCAACGTATACATGCAGCCTATCTGCAACCTGATCCGGTCATTCAATGTCAACTGCTTGATATATGCAGACGACGTGCTGCTATACATGCCCTTCTCAACTGAAAATCCAGACCTCTCTCCACTGACAAACTGCTTTAATGCAGTATCCGACTGGCTCCAAACCCAAAACCTCAGGATCCAACACAGGAAAACAGAAGTACTCTTCATGACAAGGAATCCAAACTTCTCCACACCACCCTTTCTAAGAGTCAAGGAAGCAGATCTCCAGACCAAGCCTACGATCAGATACCTCGGTGTCACCTTGGATCAGAGACTAGACATGAAGGTACACATAGGCAATGTAGTTAGGGCGGTGTACCATAAGATCAGATCCCTCAGACCCTTACGATCGCTGCTAGAGCCAGAAGACTTTAGGACAATTTACCAGGCGCTGATCATACCACATTTCGATTATGCAAACATGATCCTACATGGGCTCCCCCAGGCCACCCTAAATCCACTGCAGCTTGCGATGAACACTGCAGCGAGGGTCCTATACGGTGCTTCCAAGAAAGACCATGTGACGCCCATACTGAAGCACCTACACTGGCTCCCGATACATATGAGACTCAGGTACAAATCCCTACTGCTTACATTCAAGGCCATCTATGGGCTTTCATCTTCATCACTAACTGAGTTGATCCAGACCATCCCCACCAACAGGTCCAGAAGAGCGATAGCACTCAACACACTGATAGTCCCAAAATCAATAACACAATGCTCCCAGTCAACTGCAAGCAGGGCCTTCAAATTCTGTGCGCCCAGATGCTGGAATGCCCTACCTCCCAACATCCGTGCAATCCACGACCTATTCCAGTTTAGGAAGGCCTTGAAACACCACCTTTTTCTCCTTTACTACCCGGTAGATAATGATGATATAGCCCCAACCACGTATACCACACAAGACACCCAGGGCTAGATCATTGTGGCGAACCCAACTCTGTTGCACGATTGTATATAGTTACCCTATGTTATATTTCTATATTCTGATGACGTAAACAATAGATCTACGTTTACCCATTCCACTCTATTCATTAATTTATAGACCTCTATCATATCTCCCTTGAGCCGTCTCTTTTCCAGGTTGAAGAGCCCTAACCTTTTTAGCCTCTCTTCATAGGAGTATCCTTACATCCCCTTTACCATTTTGGTGGCTCTTCTCTATACCTTTTCTAATAATGCTATATCCTTTTTAAGATACGGCGATCAGAATTGCTCACAATATTCAAGGTGTGGTCTCTCCACGGAGTGATACAGAGGCATTATAATATCCTTTGTTTTATTTTCCATTCCTTTCCTTATGATATCTAGCATTCTATTTGCTCTCCTGGCTGCCGCTACATACTGGGCAGAGGGTTTTAACATGTTATCCACAAGATGCCTAAATCTTTTTCCTGGGTGGTGGTTCCTAATGTGGAACCTTGCATCGTGTAATCATAGTTTTGTTTTTTCTTTCCTAGGTGCATAAATTTGCACTTGTCCACATTAAATTTCATTTGCCATTTGGATGCCCAGTCTTCCAGTTTATCAAGATCCTCTTGCAATTTTCCAGAATCCTCTTGGGTTTTAACAACTTTGAATAATTTTGTGTCATCTGCAAATTTGATAACCTCACTTGTTATTTCCATTTCCAGGTCATTTATGAATATGTTAAAAAGCAGTGGACCGAGGGGGCGCTCGGGAGCCCAGCCAAGATGGCCACACTTTCCTGAAGCTCCTCGCTTCTTTCCCCAATTACTTAAATAATGGGCTTTAAAACTGTAGTTTTTCTGACCCCAAAGGCTCTCCTCAAGAGCGTTTAGCCACCCACACAGGATGAAGTGACCAGATTACTCTGCCTTCTGCTTGCTATGACTGCTCTTCCGATCTTCCCCACCGCCAATCTACCGGAGGAACCCTCAGAGCGGATAGCCTACCTAATCCACTAAGAATCTCCGTTGTGGGGCAAGTTATGATACTGGGTCCGAAGCTGTTGAAGGATCTGTGTCTCCCTGCTGCTCTAATCTGCCGACAGGCTATATAGTAATCCTGCAGTTACAGATGTGAGTACCCCCACGTTATCTCCGGTACCGAGGCTCAAATATTAAATCAAACAGCCTCCACGGCGCGGGAAAATATCCAGCAGAGTGTTACAGTGAAGGGTAGCTTCCCTCAGAGCTTTTCATCGCGTTGTTTTCCCTTCGCTAAACTAGTAGCGCCGCCATTGTACAAGTACATGTGGGACTCCAGTGGAACGCAGAAGGGGGTAAGATTGAGGCGGGAAAGCTGTACTTGTGTCCTCCTGGAACGCAAATAAGCGCTGACGACATCCGCGACAGTGCTGCTGCTGCTGTGGGTACTCTGAGGCTGTCCCCTCCTCCAATATGGTCGCCGCTTACTGGAACGCATACCTGGAACGCATAAAGGACTCAAAGATGGCCGCCGCCTTTTGAAAGGACTCCTTTGACTACGGTGAAGGTTACTAGACCCCGATTGCACAACCAAACATCGGGGGTGTCATCGGAGCAACTGAATTTGCTGATACTGTCCCCGACTACTGCAGTGGAGAAACGACCGGCACAGTGAGTTGTCTTATAGGCAGTAACTGCTTTTCTCTATGGGACTTCCACATAACTAAGCCTAGAGCTCCCTCTGATGTTGTATGTTAGCACTGCAAGCCAATAATTTTACAGTCCCATTTCAACTTGTTTCCTGGCTAGCTTTTGTCATCTCCCTCACATCAGCTATTCTAAGAGGGTCAACACAAGGTCTCTCGACGCTCCCAGGAGGCACGGCAGATCATCGTACGCAACTGACCAATCATGGCTACTACCAAAACCTACGCTGCTTCCCTCTCTAAGTTTGCAAGATCTCCGGATACTTCTAACTCACAGCCGTCACAGTCGGCAACGGATTCAGCTGCCGCGAACGCAGATAACTCTGGGCCGCAAGCTCCAGTTACGAAAGCTGATTTCTTGGAAATACTTCAGGAGCTCAAGCTCTTCTGCCAGGACTTTACCAGGGCAGTAAGTGACATCAGAACCGATTTAAAATCTCTGGATGATCGAGTGACACAGACTGAGATAAATATTGGGTAACAAATGGACTCTTCCATAGCCCTTCAGTCTAAAATTGTGAAACTGGACCACCTTACGAGAGATCTCAAAGAAAGACAAGATGATCTCGAAAACAGACAGAGACGTAATAACATAAGAATCTTCGGTCTTACGGAACGCACGGGAGTTGTAGAAGACACTATGGCTCTAGTCCAGGGGTCTCAAACACGCGGCCCGCGAGAGACCTTTGTGCGGCCCGCGATGCCGAAGAAACAAAAACCTCCCTCCGGCTTCTGCTGCCGCTGCCGTGGCAGCGGCAGAATCAACTGTCCTGCGGCGCCTTCCCGTCTGCCCGGCAAAGCATTTTACTCCCATCAGCGGCAGCTTTCAGGGCCGCGAAGAGAAGAGTATTTCCCTCTCGCGGCTCTGTTAGCCTGCCGGGGCTGATGGAACTTCAAAAAGAAATTCAAGAAGAATATCAAGAGTATCCTGAGAAATGTTCTGACAGATGACACAAGCCAGTTTATCAGTGAAAGCAAGAAAACAAGGTCAACGATCGAGGACAGGTACACAGACACAAACGTCTGAAAGACTGAACATTTTCTGCACAAGACATTGCAAAAAAAAAAAAAAAATAGCTACTGTCCTGCTTTGCTCTACTGAACAAGAATGAAGTATGTTTTCTTTGACCTTCAATCTGCTTTTGACTCCCTTCACCTCCGATTGTAGCATGAATTATACTTTTCTTTAGTGAATCTGTTTCTTGTTCAATGTAAGTGGTTTCCATGACCATCAGATCATCTAGACTCGGGCAGCTATTCTATTGCTCTCTTATTATGGCTACTGAAGAACTAATCTAGCTGAGAAAGATTAATCTGTTTCCCTCTGTTTAGTTAACCCTCATCTCTCCAAGCCACCGGCAATAAACAGAAATGTTCTGACAGATGACACAAGCCAGTTTATCAGTGAAAGCAGGAAAACAAGGTCAACGATCCAGGACAGGTACACAGACACAAACGTCTGAAAGACTGAACATTTTCTGCACAAGACATTGCAAAAAAAAAAAAAAGCTACTGTCCTGCATTGCTCTACTGAATTCCCATCAGCCCCGGCAAGCTAACAGAGCCGCGAGAGGGAAATACTCTTCTCTTCGCGGCCCTGAAAGCTGCCGCTGATGGGAGTAAAATGCTTTGCCGGGCAGACGGGAAGGCGCCGCGGGACAGTTGATTCTGCCGCTGCCACGGCAGCGGCAGCAGCAGAAGCCCAGGGATTGGTTTGTTTTAAATTTTTTAAATTTACTTGGGCTGATGGGGGGGGCGGAGGGGGTTAGGCCTAGTAATGGGGGGGGGGGGGGTTTGGGCTGAAAATCGGGTGATGGGGGGATAGTACTGAAAATGGGGTGATGGGGGGATAGTACTGAAAATGGGGTGATGGGTTAGGACTGGTAATGGACAGATGGGGGTTAGGACTGGAGGTGGTCTGATTGGGGGGCTAAGACTGAAAATGGGGTTATGGGGTGGGCTAAGAATGAAGATGGGGTGATGGAAGGGTTAGGACTGGAAGTGGGCTGTTGGGGGGCTTAGGACTGATAATGGGCTATGCGGGGGGGGCTAGAACTGGTAATGGACTGGGGGGGGGTGCTAGGACTGGAAATGGGCCAAGTAGAAGGGGGAGCTTGAACTGCAAATAGCTGATGGGGACAGGGTCTTGGAATGGAAATGGGCTGAGTGGAAGGGGGCTTGGAATGGAAATGGGCTGATGGGGAGGGGGGCTTGGAAAGGAAATGGGCTGATGAGGGGGGGAGTGCTACGACTGGAAATGGGCCGAGTAGAAGGGGGAGCTTGAACTGCAAATAGCTGATGGGGACAGGGTCTTGGAATGGAAATGGGCTGAGTGGAAGGGGGCTTGGAATGTAAATAGGCTGTGAGGGGAGGGAGCTAGGACTGGAAATGGGCTGATGATGCGGGGACTAGAAGGGAGCGGATGCTGGGTGGGGCAGGAGCTAGAAGGGAGTTGATGTTGGGGGACGATTAGAATGGGATGGGGCTGGGAGAGTGAAATGGAGAGGGGAAATATATTTTGTGTGGGAGGGAAGAAAAATCTACAATTGGCCGGGTATTGGGAGAGTAAGTGGGGATTGAGGATGGAGGGGTAAAATTTGAGTGGATGAAATAGGAATGAGGAAAGAGCAAAAGGAGAATGATTAGTATGTTAAAGCAGATGTACAGAGAATGGAAAAAAACTAGGAAAGAAGAAAGGACAAATGGACAGCAGACAATAGAGCATTAGCAGAAGACACGAAGAAAGCAGAAGAAAGTGGCTGGAACAATTGCAACTGAAAAAAAATGCACAAAAGGTAGAAAAATCTCTCTTTATTTTGAATTTATTAACTGGAATATGTCAACTCTGGGAAATGTGCATCATTAATGTTTGCGCTTTGTTTAGTACAAGAGGAAATTAATTTATAGTTTTATTTCTACAGTGTTTTTGTACATTCCAAGTTTGGCTTTTGGGGTTCCCAGTTTAATTATTGTCTTCCTGTTTCTAAATCTTTTAGTCTTTCTTTATCCATACTCATTAAAGAGGCATGTTTACTAAAAGTTAGTGTATGGTAACATTATGCAAATATTTATGCAAATGAGGCCCCGCATCTTATGCGGCCCCCGGGTTACTTTACAAGTCCTCATTTGGCCCTCAAAGCAATTTGAGTTTGAGACCCCTGCTCTAGTCCAAGAAGTCTATGCCCACTGTGTACCACATGCCCCGAAACCGGTGAAGCTTGAAAGGGCACACCGCTCGCTAGGGACTCAGTGAGCTTCCCATCCTCGACCCCGAGCAGTTATAGTTTGTTTCAGCTTGAGGCTAAAAAATTTTCAAAAAAATTTTAAAAGAAATATTTGCACATATTTATAGAGTGAATTTTTTTTTTTTTTTTTTGTGATAGTTGATTGTTGTTCACTCACGATAGAGACCTCTTTTCATTTTTGTGGTACACATCAGCTTCTTTGATGACAAAACAACCCTACTGAGAAGTCTTCGGGGTAAACGCTCAGTAGTCTTCAAGGGTCAAGAGCTTCAGATATATCAGGATCTTTCTCAGTATACCCTAGAGCAGCGGCAGAGCTTCAAGCCCTTAACTCAGGCACTACAGAAGCAAGGAATCTCATATAGATGGGGCTTCCCTTTCGCTTTGCTGTTCAACTTGTCAGACGGCTGCCTAGGGTGAGAACTTACACAATCTTGACGATGCATATATTCATATGATTCTTGCAAGGTATTGTGGGTATTGTAGTTCATTCACTCCCAAACACAGCTGATGACAATAATTTGAGTTGTGAAACCAAGTGGTAAGATCAATAAAATACTTCTTTTATTGATGGGGTTTAATTCACCCAGCACATGTATGCTTGATAGCACTATAAATGAGGTTACTTGCTTGCAGTGTTTAAAGGGATAACAAAAAGTCACAAAGTAAACCAGAAAACAACCTTCAACTTGTCAGGCAATTAGCTAATGTTTTCTTAGCAAGTAATTACCAAATACAAAGGCACAAAGTAAAGAATAAACTTTGCTGGTTAGGTTAACTTCTGCTTATTTTCCACGCCGATCTCAGCAGTGATTCTCCCTTGCTCACACACACAATCAGGTGCAGCCCTAATTACTATCAATGGACCAGCTGAAAGCCTTTAGCTGGCTGGCTGCTACTGTGTGAGCCCAAATCCTGCTTTAAGAGCTGTTTGCAGTGGAAATAAAGAACAAAGTTAGGTTTCTTTGTGATGGCTGATGTGTTTGCTCATAGAAAACTAGCAATAGCATTTAGATAAGAACAGTCCATGTAAATAGTTTCATCTGCTGTATTTCCCCCTGCATCAACAATCATAGGGTCAATATCATACATTGGCACAGATGAGTCTTTCATTAAGGCACTATCATGAGAATGCTTATTCCCTTGCTGCCATTCTCTATTATAGATAGGGTCTGGATCAGTGTTCATACCTGAGCCTCTCCTGCTATCATTATTCCTCTCTGTATAGCCTGGCCAATATGTAATCCAATTCTGATGTCCAGCCTTCCAATCTTGATCCCTGGACGCTGGATCTTCTCTCACATACCTTCTGGCCTTGGTCTGAAAGTCCCTTCCACATGCAGTCTTCTCTCTTCCAGGTAGCCACTGGTGATTCCTATCTCTGCCACTCCATTCCTCTGGCTGAATCCAGTCCAATGGACTCTGCTGGCTTTTGGAATACCTCCCAGTATGAGTACTGCCTTGGAATCTCCCAGACCTTCCAATGGCCTTTCTTCTCTTCCTTCCAGAGAGTTTCCTTCTCTCTCTATCTGCTTGGCTTGGCTTCTGTTTCTCCAGGTGATACTGGTGCTTGTAGCCGTTGCTGTCTCTGTATCTCTTCCTCCCTCTGTAGCTGGGCTGGAGCTTGTAGTAACTGTTATCTGAAGAATAAGCTCTATTCTTATTCTGTCCTAATGTGTGCTGCTCCCTAACACAGCGCAGCTGTGTTGAATCAGGCCCTGCCCTTTGAGATGAGTGCTTAGGGATTACCTCATAGCTCTCTTGATTGCACACACATTCTCTCACTTCAGCCTCCCTCATGGCTGCTGGAAACCTGGTGCATTCTGGGACTGGTAGTCTTTTATGTGAAAACTCTGTTTTCTTGCTTCTACCAGAACTGACAGGTTGCTTGTTCAGAGTCACATCATCTTTTCTATAGCTCCTACCTGAGCTATGATAAGCTTCCTTATCACAAACTGAAACAATTGTCAAAAAACAATTGTAGAGCTCTCAGCAGCGATGGAGTTCCTAGACTCGATGCACCAGGGCGAACGTCCAACTCGACAGAGAGGTACGAACGGAGAATGGGAGCTGTCTATACCAAAGAGATGCAGAGTCCCGCGCTCTAGACAACCGTCTAACTCGGACACTGACACCAATACGCAGAAGGAGATGGACACTTCCTCCCCTACCTGATTACAATTACTGTCACCTATATTGTGGGAACTGTCCAGGGGGTATTTCTTCTCTTTCATCCTGCTTTGTCCACGCTGATATTGAAGACATATAGGCGGGATGTCGGAAGGGAGGATGGGGGTGGAGTACAGAAACGGTGGGGGGGGGGAGTGGGGGACTGTGGGTTGGAGGTGAGAGTAGAACCCGTCTTAAATCACAAGGAGTGGTGGAAGATGCCCTGTGGAGGGTCTGCTCCCACTTCTACATAGCCCGTGGGTGATTGGGGAGAGAAGGGGGGAGGGTTGGGTACTCCCTTATGCCTTCTCTAGGGGCACTTAGAGTGTCGCCACTACTATGTTACTTATTGGTTTGGTTTACTTCCTGCACACATAGGAATGTGGGGGGGGGCTGGGACGAGTGGGCGGGGGTGGGGGGGAGAGGGGGGAAGGAAACTGATGGGGGGGGGAGAGGAGTTTTTCTAGCCAAAGCATCAAGATATCCTCGATAAATTGCAGGAGGATTCTGCTTAGTTCTAACCTGAGTGAACAGAGATTTGTTGGGATTCTTAAGGGAGGGGAACTGGTTAGTCTAAGGTTGGATAGAGAAGGGCGGAGAATGCTACACAGGCTGATAATTCATAAGTGGCTTTTCTCCAGCATTGGGAATGGTTAAAGCTATCTCTTGGAATGTGCATGGCTTAAATAATCCGTGTAAGCGGCATAGGGTTCTGGATCAGCTTTGCAGGGAGAAAGCTGAAATAATCTTCCTTCAAGAAACTCACTTTTCGCAGCGTGATCACTTTGACTCTGCCAAAGGTCGGTTTCCGCAACTTCATTTAGCTAATTATTCTACTCGGAAGAGAGGGGTAGCTATTCTGTTCTCCTCTTCATGCTCATTTCAGTTGATTGATAAATTTGCTGACCAGGAGGGTCGCTTCTTGATTTTAGTGGGCTCCATTCAAGGGACGACGGTTACTCTGGTTAATGTGTATCTCCCTCCGGCTGTTGTGGGTAGTTCCCTGATAGATCTCTCCAAAGCGATCCAGAAAATTAGTCAGGGACCTATAATTTTAGGAGGAGATTTCAACTGTGTCTGCTCAGAGATAGACCGCTCGAGGAGTCGAACTCTTGGCGCTTCTTCGGGGCTGTTACTGCTGGATTGGGCGTCGCAGTTCGACTTGTGTGATGTTTGGCGGCAGCTGCATTCTGGGGAAAGAGACTATACTTTCTACTTGCAGGTGCACCGGTGTCATTCACGGATAGATATGTGGTTCTTATCCAGGTCTGGGATCCCCTGGCTGAACAGAGCTGACATTGGGACCATGGGCCCGTCTGACCATGCGATCATCTCTATTGATCTCACCTTGGGAGTGTCTGACAGCCCGGGTCCGAGTTGGTCTTTACCATGAGGTCTCTTACTCAAACCGGAGTTTGCCTCGGAGGTTCGTAAAAGATGGAGAGAATATTTAAAATTTAATGATTCCCCGGAGATATCTAGAGCTCTCTTATGGGACGCAGGGAAAGCGGTCTTACGGGGTCATCTAATTTCCTTGTCGAGCGCTTTCAAAAAACGCCTGACTGCTAGGCAAGACGAGCTGAGGAAGGAAATTCTAGACCTGGAAGGTAGACATAGGAAGGGGGGGAGGAGAGCAGATATGGAAGCGGTTGATCCATTGCCGGGGAGAATTGGCCACGTTGGAAGCTGATGCAGTGGCCTCGCTCTTTTTGCGCACGAAGCAGAGGTATTATGAGCAGGGTAACAAAGCTGGCAAGTTGTTGATGTGGCAATTAAAGAGGCAACAACAGCGCCACAGGGTGAACGTTATTCAATCTCCGCAAGGGCGGCTGTTATATGCTTCTCGAGATATTGCGGCCACCTTTGCCAGTTTTTATGAGCGGCTCTATACTAGTGAGACATCAACGTCTAACACTGATATTGATGAATGGTTGAGGGAGGCTTCTCTTCCCCAATTGTCCGCGGAAGGGAGAGAGCAGCTAGAGCGCCCGTTTACGTTACTGGAGGTTCAGCAAACCATGAAGAACCTCAAAGCTGCTAAGGCGGCTGGACCTGACTTGTTACCAGCAGAGCTGTATAAAATATTCCCAGATATCTTTGCGCCTACGCTGCTGTCCGTTTTTAACAAAATCCTTTCCAAAAAAACACTACCAGAGTCCTTTTATCATGCAAATATTGTTGTGATTCCCAAACCTGATAAGGACTCGTCCTGCTGCGCTAATTACCGACCAATATCGTTACTGAATTTAGATTACAAAATATTTACCTCCATCTTAGCTAACCGTCTAGCATCATTGGTTTCAGAGCTTATTCATCCCAACCAAACGGGTTTCATAAAACATAGATATGGATTTGAAAATGTGCGTAGGCTCATTAATATCCTCCAGGAGGTAAAATGTAAAGAGGGTTCGTTCAGCATCCTGTCGTTAGATGCGGAGAAAGCCTTCGATAAGCTAGAATGGTCATACCTCTTCCGGGTCCTCCAGGAGTTTGGCTTTGGCTCAGTCTTTTGCACGTGGATCGCGTCATTGTACGCCAATCCCCAAGCTGTGGTGTCTATTAAAACGTATCAGCTTGCCTTCTTTCTACTTACAAAGAGGCACAAGGCAAGGCTGTCCCCTCTCTCCCCTACTGTTTGCCCTTGCAATGGAACCCCTAGCCGCTCATATACGCTCACGAGCAGAGGAAGTAGGTATTCATCTGGGTTCTGAGTGGCATGTTATCTCCTTATATGCGGATGATACCCTGATCTATCTGAGGGAACCCTCTAGGTCTTTGCCCATCCTACTAACTATATTAGATCGTTTTTCTTTGGTATCGGGGTTTACCATTAACAGGCAGAAATCCACGCTACTTCATTGTTTATCCCGTTCCTCCTCCAAGGCCACTATCTCTATGGTGGGAAGTTTCCCGGTGGTAGACCACTTCCATTACCTGGGCATTGTAATACATCGCGACATATCGAAACTGTTCAGTTTGAATTATCTCCCCCTTTTGAAGTCAATTAGAGGCGATATGGGACGGTGGGGTCGCTGTACGGTTTCCTGGTTGGGATGTATCAATACCTGTAAGATGCTAGTCTTACCACGACTACTTTTCCTGTTCATGCAATTGCCTATCTCTCTTCCGCGCACGTTCTTTGAATCCTTGCGGAAAGCCGTGACATGGTTTATATGGCTGGGGAAACGCACCTTGCTCAGCTGGAGAATACTCACCACTCCAAAAGGATTGGGTGGGTCAGGCCTCTCAGATCCAGAGCTGTATTATTCTTGTTGTTGCCTGCGCTCGTTACTGTTATGGAGAATTCACCCGGGGGCAGAGTGGGTCCGGTTAGAACAAGAATGGATTGGCCCGACTCCGTTGGAGGCCATACCCTTCCTTAGCGATCCCTCGGAGCTTACTCAGGTGAAGGCGCATGTTTTTCTTCGCCCTTGCTGGCTGGCTTGGAGGGGGTTGTGTAAACAGATGGGTTTACCCGCTTTCTCTTCCCCATTCACCATTCTGGGGGCCTTAGGATTTCTCTGGACTATGCATCAGGACATCACTTCTGAAACTCTTAGACTTCAACTTTCAACACTATTTGAGAACGGTAGTCCAGCCCCTGGAAGGAGGCTGGCGGAGGTTATTGGTTTCCAACTTACTTCATTCCAGGTCTTTCAAATTCGCCACTGTCTAAGAACCCAATTCTCGATAACTGACCTCTCTCGCCGTCCTACATGTTGGGAACAAGATCTATTTGTCTCTGAGAGACTTACGGGCTTTGTGGCTCGACTGTACAGACATATAGTGGCTGATCTGCCTGTCCTCCCGGCCTCAAAGTCTCCTCAGCAGCGCTGGGAATTGACCTTAATGGGGAAGGACCAAGAGTTTTGGCTTGACGTTTATGCTTATTCACACTCCTGCTCCTTATCGCTAGGACTAATCCACACCCAACTTCGGATTATGTACCGGCTCTCTGTAACACCGGTGGATCTCTTTCGTTGGGGTAGAGCCGATGACCCGCTTTGCTGGCGACTATGTGGGCGCAGGGGTTCTTTTGATCATATGTGGTGGCATTGCCCTCTCATTCAACGATATTGGGAGAAAGTCTTAAGACATATTTGTGAGAGATTACAGATTACCCTACCCCTGAATATGGAATCTTGTGTGCTAGGGATTCTCCCTGATCCCGATTTTAGTTGTTCGCTTCTGGGTCTGATTCAATCATTACTTCTAGCGGCCAGATCGGTAATTGCTCGCTTCTGGAAGCGTAGTAGAGCTCCTTCGCTTGCGGAATGGCGAGCTAAATGTTGGGACATATACAGAATGGAGAAGATTACCGCCACCGTTCGCGGCCAACCCTTTTTGAATGAGACCATATGGAGCGCCGTGCTTCAGGAAGATTAAGTTCTTGTGGCGGTCTCCTGTATGCTGTTAGCACAATACTAGCTTCCCTTCTCATCATAATGGCCTCTCTTCTCTTCTCCTCCTCTTCTTTTTTTTCTCTTCTCCTTCTGTGTTCTCTCTCTTCCTTCTTTCCGTTTCATTCCTTCAATCATTCAATCCATCAATCAATCATTCAATCATGGTTAAGTGCAATGGGTCAGAAGAGTGGGGGGGGGGATTTCGGGTTGGGGGGGGAGGTGGGGGGATAAGTAGGTGGAATTTGATGCACTTTTCTTTCTTGTTCCTCCTTGTTCTTTGATCTCTGCTCTTTTTGTTTGTCTCTCATGTCATCTCATGTTCTAGACTATTATGCTCCACACCTCTAGTGACTGTTTAACTGAGGTTGATCTGCTGTCTAGTTACGTGATGTGGAATTAACGGAATGGGGGGACTGGGGAAGGGACTGTTATTTTGTATTCTTCTGATTATTGCCGGGTTGTTGTTCTGAAACACATGTTTTTTGTTGATATTTGTTGGGTTGTAGTTCTGGAACACATGTTTTTGTTGATTCTACCTAATAAAATTTATTACATTTAAAAAAAAAAAAGCAGTGGACCCAGCACAGATCCCTGGGGTACTCCACTATTCACCTTTCTCCATTGGGAAAATTGGCCATTTAGCCCTACCCTCTGCTTTCTATCTTTTAACCAGTTCCTGATCCACAATCGTACACTGCCTCCTATCCCATGACTTTTTAATTTTGCCAAAAGTCTCTGATGAGGGACCTTGTCAAATGCTTTCGGAAAGTCCAGATACACTATATCAACTGATTCACCTTTGTCTACCTGTTTATTCACACCTTCAAAAAAAACATAACAGATTAGTAAGACAAGATCTTCCTTGTCTAAAGCCATGTTGGCTGTCTCCCATTAAGCCATGACATGTTCAGTAATTTTGTTCTTTATGATGGTTTCCACCATTTTTCCTGGTACTGATGTCAGGCTCACCGATCTGTAGTTTCCCGGATCACCCCTGGAACCCTTTTTAAAAATTGGCTTTACACTCGGACCTCGGACCCAGAGAAAAAGAAGAAAAAGCCTTTGAAGTCCATATCATTGCTTGCACCTGGATGTCCATTAGCCCGTGTACCTGGACGATGCCTTGGTATCCTTGTCACTGTATTCTGCATGGGCTGGCCTTGTGGGTGTCTTGTTCCCTTTGTTGCATCCATTTCAATATACTTCCCTCATTCTATTTTACTACCAGCCTGGACATACACATGCCCGGTTCCAAAATCGCTTACATTTTCTGCAAGTCTCCCTTTGGACTTCCTGCAAGCACTTTGTATGTCCTATGTAAAATGCACCTCTAAAAGTGCAGTGATACAGGAGGAAGACCAAGACAGAACAGAGTCACTAAAGCCCACTGAAAACAGGGTATCGAGAAGAAGGCAGTGATTAATAGTGTCAAAAGCAGCAGATAAATTCAGAAGGATGAGGACGGAATAAAGACCTATGGATTTGGCCAAAAAGAGGTTACTGGAGACTTTGGCAATGGCTATTTTATTAGAATATAGAGGACAAAAGCTAGATTGCAGTGGATTCAGAAAGGCATGAGAGGAGAGAAAATCAAGACAGCGGCAGTGAACTGCACATTTGAGTAGTTTAGATACAGTACAAAAGAAGGGAGATGGGCTGATTTGGGAGGGCAGGTATGATCCCGTGAAGATTTTTGAGGAGAGGCGTAACCACAGCATGTTTGAAGGCTGCAGGAACTTATGCTGTGGAAAGCAGAAGTTGAGGATATGACAATGGGAGGGGATAACAGAAGGAAAGATAGAGCTTAGTAGACGGGTGGGAATGGAATCAGAAGAGCTAGTAGTGAGTTAGAGGAGGAGAGATCTGTAGTTTCCTCCTAAGTGATGTTAGAAAAGGAAGAAAGGGTGACAGAGATTGAAGGAAGGACTTGTGAGTGAAGGGGGGAGGGGGAGATTGAGATAGAGGTGGGGCTGTGGAAATCTCAAGATTAATCTTCTGAAATTTATCATAGAAGAAGTCAGCCAAAGTTTGGGCATTGAGGGAAGGAGGGGTAGTGGGCAGAGATACTTTCAGAAGAGAATTGAGTGTTGTGAAGAGATGGCGAGGGCCAGAGGCAAGAGTTTGTAAGATTCACATGTATTCTTGCTTAGCAAGTGCTGTGGCTAATTGAAAGGAGATAAGCATGAATTTGAAATGTGCGAAGTCAGCAAGTGTATGGGATTTAAGCCACAGGTGCTCAGCAAAATGAGCATAGAAACACAGGTAGCGGATTTTAGAGGTCAGTCAAGGTTGAGGTACAGTATGTCTCATAGGCAGGGTTGGCCCAAGGGTTTCTACCACCCCAGGCAGAAGCCCCCACCATTCTGCCACCCCCCTGCTGCTGCCGGTGCCCCCCTGGTCGCCAGAATCCCCCTTCCCACTGCCGCTCTCCCCCTGCTAAGGCTTTTCCCTCGAATCCATCTTCTCATCTTGCGGCGGCGGCAGCCCGACTCCATTTTGAGCTATCACCGCTTTCAAAATGGAATCAGGCTGCCGCTGCCACTGCAAGATGAGAGAGATAGATTTGGGGGGCGGCGGCCCAACTCCATTTTGAAAGCAGCAGCAGAAAGCAGCTACTTTCAAAATGGAGTCAAGCCGGCCACCAGGATCTGCCATCCTAGGCGGCCACCTAGTCCACCTAGTAGATGGCCCGGCCCTGCTCACAGGGAAAGAAATGGGAGGAGCCAGAGAGTCTAGAGTAAATGAAAGTATAGTGCATCCAAGCTTATGCCTTCTCAAGGCATGAACAGGCATCGGAAAATTGCTTGTTTTGTCAATAAATAACTGGAGGGTGTGGTGAAGGAAGTCCATGCATGTCTCCTATATTTTCCAGGCTGATGTTCCTCCTCTATCATCTAATGGTCCAACTGACTCTCTCACAGGTTTTTTTGCTACAAATGTATTTGAAAAGGTTTTGCTATGTGTTATTGCTTCCACAGTAAGCTTTTTTTCAAATTCTCTTTGCCTGCCTTGCCTTGCATCAAATTTGCCAGTGCTTATGTTATTTCCCATTTTCATCATTTCGCTCCTTTTTCCATTTCCTGAAAGATGTTTTTTTGGCTACAACAGCCTTTCTGACCTCACCTTTAAACCATGCTGTAAGTTTTTGGCCTTCCTTCCACTTTTCTTAAAGTGTGGAATACATCTGGTCTGCACTTACAAGATAGTATTTTTTTTTAATTTCTCAATTATAATAATTTTACATCCAAGAAACAAAGCATTGAATGATACAAAAATGAGCGTAATTACACAAAGGAAATCTATACATAAATTAAATAAACCACCCCCAACCGAGGCAGTAAGCAAAAAACCCCCAAAAAAGAATAATCAACGCTCATTTAAATATAGACCTCGAAGAAAAGGAAATATGGGGAGGTGCTAGGAAAAAAAATCTACAGAAAGTAAAGGGCTGAAACAGACCTAGACTATCATAATCAAAATTACACAAGATAGTATTTTTAAACAATGTCCATGCTTGATACAAATCTTTAACCTTTGCAGCTGCTCCTTTTAGTTTTTTCTTAACGATTTTCCTCATTTTATCCTAGTCTCCCTTTTGAAAGTTAAAAGGTAGTACTATGGATTTCCTTGCTGTCCTTCTTCCATTTATTAAATTGAATGTGATCATGCTATGATCACTATTGCCAAGTGGCCCCAACACTCTTTATCTCTTGCACCAGATCCTATGTTCCACTATGGATTAGATCCAATAAAATAGCATCCCCTCTTTTTGGTTCATAAACCAGCTGCCCCAAGAAGCAGTCATTTATTTCATCTAGAAACTTTATCTCCATAGCATGTTCTGCTGTGACACTGATCCAGTCGATACTGGGGTAATTGAAAACACCCATTATTACTGTGTTGTAACTTTTGTTTGCTTCCCTTATTGCTGTTAGCATTTCATCATCCATCTGTTCATTCTGGCCAGGTAGATGGTAGGAAACACAAAAAAAAGAGCCTAAGCTCTCGCAGAGGGGAGAACCAAACCAAGCGAGAGGCATGCGGAGGTCATAGGTGTCTTTATTAATTGATCCCCAATGCGTTTCGGCAAACGCCTTCCTCAGGGGGTATGCAGCTTAAAAGATAAACAGATAATAAATAATTAAACATAAAAATGATAACAATAAATAAACAATAATAAGGTTGGATAAAGTATAAAGACAGAATGTAAAACAAAAACAGTGATCAACTAATAAAATAAAGTTGTAATATATCGTAAAATTAATAATAATAATGATGATAAAAGCAATAAAACTTAATGCATAACAACACCCAAATAATGCTCTTTAAAAAATCAAGAACAATAAGAAACAATAAAAAATACAATAAAAACTATCTGTCAATAGGACCTAATGATATAAAAAAGAACAAATAAATAAAACGCAGGGCAGAGGGTAGCTCAGAGAACAATAGAGGTGTAAATATGAGCGAGACAGAGGGGAGGAAGAGAATCCAAATGAAATAGTGTGAATGCAATACTTTCTTATTCTATAGAGATACTCACATTTGCACGCTGTGAAAATCTTGTGCAAGAATGCTAATGTGCAATTGTAACTCTATATGCTAAAAGCAATGAAAAGGTAAAAATATTATTCTCATGAGTTCATTACTATGTAATGAAGTGGGAGCAACATCTAAAGGGAGCTATTAAAAGTAAAATCTTATTCAACATAATCTTGCAGTTATCTCTATGCTACTGACTAATGGAAATTAAAATCCATAACTACCATATTAGAGAGGAGGGGCAGCATTATATATTTTTTTAAATATATATTGTTGGAGTGATGAGCAGAAAAGAAAGAATGAACTTGGAAAGGAGGATGGGCAAACCATATCCAATCATATGTGCATGTGCCATCTTGCTCTGATGTTCATTGAAGGGAACATGATTAAATAATGATAAGCAATAAAACGTCCTACTACTGAAAACAATTCATGAATGACTCAAAAGTCTGTATAAAAACAGTACATCCTTAAGGTCAAGAAAGGGCTGGCAAAGTCTGTAGTACAAGCATGTATATAAACTAATTGAGAGACAGGCACTGTGTTCAGCTTAAGGGAAAATAAGTAATCCTTCTATTTTATAGAGTAACAACTGATATGTTGTATACTAGCACTTAAATAAAATGAGATCCACATAGTGAAACAGAGGGACTGTGAGAGCAAAAAAAACGTTGAACGGAGCAGTGCAAAGGGGCGCTGTAAGAAAACGCTGGGAAAACAGACAATCAAACTAACAGCAGAAGTTTGCCAAAAAAAGGGGGAAGGCTTGTCTGAGCTCAACAGGAAAGCTACCTTAACAATAAAATGGGGGGATAAGACATTTTTCAGACATATTAGTGAGGAAGGGCAAGAGTGGTATTGTCAGACTCAAGGGTGCAGGGGAGGAATATGTAGAAGCTGATAAGGATAAAGCGGAATTGCTTAACAAATATTTTTGTTCTGTGTTCACAGATGAAGAACCAGGAGCAGGACCTCAGAAAACACCCACAAATAGGAACAGAAGCAAAGGACATCTTGAACAATTTTCAAAAGATTGTGTTCATGAGAAACTATCTCAACTTAAAGTAGACAAAGCGATGGGACCGGATGGGATACACCCGAGAATACTGAGGGAACTTGGGGACGTTCTAGCAGCTCCACTGACTGACCTTTTCAATGCCTCGTTGGAGTCGGGAGTGTTGCCAAAGGACTGGAGAGAGGTTCATGTGGTGCCTTTACACAAAAGTGGAAGGATGTGGTTGAAAACTACAGGCCGATTAGTTTAACTTCGGTGGTGAGTAAATTATTGGAAACGCTGCTGAAAGAGAAAATAGTGAGGTTTCTGGAGTCCAGCAGATTACAGGATCCAAGGCAGCATGGATTCACCAGAGGCAGGTCTTGTCAGACAAATCTGATTGATTTCTTTGACTGGGTGACCAGGGAGTTGGACCGAGGGAGAGCCCTAGATGTGGTGTATTTAGATTTCAGTAAAGCCTTTGACACTGTTCCTCACAGGTGACTTATAAAAAAACTGAGCACCCTAGGGATGGACCCTAAAGTTACTGCTTGGGTTAGAAATTGGTTGGGTGGGAGGCAACAAAGAGTACAAGTAAATGGAGCTCACTCTGAGGAGAAGGGTGTTATCAGTGGTGTGCCCCAGGGATCTGTCCTTGGTCCGATTCTTTTTTTTTTTTTTTAATTTTTTATTTTGAAATTTCAATAATTACATCAAGCAATAAATGCATACTTGAAAGAAAAAGGGAAGATGTGCTTAAACAAAAACAAATAAATACAAATTACAACATTCCACCTTCCAAAGGTAAATATAATAATTCTAAGCACATCTAACACTCTAGCCCACAAAACTGGGGGGGGGGGGGGAGAAGTAATTAACAAAGGCATGATATTATTAAATAAAATAGGTAACAATTCCCTAGGTAAATCCACCGAGGGACACCAAACATTATAGCGTTCCTAAATAAGTCGATCTAATCAGGTTCCACTGGAGTAGCGACTAAATCCGGAGCAACCCTAGCATCCAAAAAAGCACGCAATTGAGTTGGATCATAAAAAGTGAATCTAGACGAAGCAGATTTAAGCAAACATTTACACGGAAACCTTAACAAAAAGGAATATCCCAGTGAAATTACCTCCGGGCGCATGGACATAAATATTTTCCGTTTCCCCTGGGTCTCATACGAAACATCGGGGAATACCCAAACCTTTTGACCCAGAAAAAACTTATCAGAATTCCTAAAAAACAACATTAAGGTCCAAACTTTATCAGGTTCCAGTAAAAACCCCACCAAAAGAGTCGCCCTCGTCATTACCTCCTCATCAGATACTTCCAGCACCTGAGAGAGATTGAGAACATCCATACTATCCCTCTGAACCCCCTCCCCAATATCAGCAACACTAGACATTTCACGTTTCTTTAAAGGCAAATAATAAACTTTTGAGGTGGGAGGGAGGGCAGCTTCAGGCATCCCCAAAATCTCCAAACAATACTTTTTAAATAACTCTACGGGGGAAACAATTGTAGACACTGGAAAATTAACAAGTTGTAAATTCAAACGCTTAGAAAAATTCTCCAACCTTTCTAGCTTAACATGAATAGCAGCACTATCCTTCATTAAAGAAGAACACTGTGATGAAACATTTGAAAATTGTCCCATTAATGTTCCAAGTGTTTGGATAGAGTCCTTACTAGTTTGATCCTGCTGCTCCAACCTTGTCCATGACTCCTTGGTAATTTTCTCCACAACAGTCAAGCGATTGGATACAGAGTGCTCCAAGGAAGTAATTGCAGTCCAAATGGAATCTAAAGTTACCACAGCTGGTTTCACCAAGGGGCCGTAGGCTGCGGGACCCGCAAAGCTCCCCACACTCCCTGGAACAGCAATCCCCGCCCCAAAGGACGTCAAGGAAATCAGGGGTCGAGTCTCAACGACTGATACAGCTGTAGTAGTAGCTTCCTCAACTCCAACACCAACCGACAGCTCGGTGAACTTGGCAACACCCCCGAAGACAACTGTGAAACAGCAGCCCCAATAGGGCTCTGAAACAGCCAGTGAGCCAAGTCAGCAAGTAGCAAAGAGGGCTCATCTGGAGGAGCGCGTTGCTCGGGGCTCAGACTTGCGTCTGACGTTGATAAAACCGCCTTCTGGTCAGCACCAACTAACTCCCCGGCAGATTGCTATGCAGCACCGAGGGTCACGAAATCGGTGATAGGCGGCTGGTTAGGGGGAGGCTTCTCCTCGGGGTAAGTAACCTTCCCTTTTCTCTTCCCCATTATTCAAAAAAAGACTGGCAAAAAAAGAAATAATTCCAGAGACCAGCGTTGAACACCAACGGCATACCTCCGGCGCGTGTCATTCACTCGGTGACCATCTTGGTTCCTCCCCTCAGCCCCCCGATTCTTTTTAACATCTTTGTTAGTGATATAGCGGAAGGGCTTTCAAGTAAGGTTTGCCTCTTTGCGGGTGATACCAACATCTGCAATAGAGTAGACACCCAGGAAGGGGTAGATAACATGAGGAGGGATCTAGCTAAGCTTGAAGAATGGTCTAGAATATGGCAGCTGGGATTTAATGTTAAAAAATGTAAGGTCATGCATTTTGGCTGCAGCAATCCAAGGGAGCAATACAGTATAGGGGGTGAAGTACTTTTGTCCACTAAAGAAGAGCGGGACCTAGGCGTGGTTGTGTCTGATGATCTTAAAGTAGCTAAACAGGTAGAAAAGGCGACGGCAAAAGCTAGAAGGATGCTTGGGTGCATACGGAGAGGAATAGCTAACAGAAAAAAGGAGGTGATAATGCCTCTGTATAAGTCTTTGGTGCGACCTCATTTGGAGTATAGTGTGCAATTCTGGAGACCGCACCTTCAAAAGGATGTGAACAGGATGGAGTCGGTGCAGAGGGTGGCTACTAAAATGATTAGTGGTCTTCATTATAAAGCATATGAGGACAGACTGAAGGATCTTAATATGTACACCTTAGAGGAAAGGCGGGATAGAGGTGATATGATTGAGATGTTTAAATACCTCCGTAGCATAAATGTTCAGGGAGAGAGCCTCTTTCAATTGAAAGCAAGTTCTGCTACGAGGGGACACGGGATGAGGGTGAAGGGAAATAGTTTCAGGAGTGATATGCAGAAATATTTCTTTACGGAAAGAGTAGTGGATCCGTGGAATAGTCTCCCAGTGGAGGTGGTAGAGATGAGGACTGTAACTGAATTCAAAAAAGCATGGGACAAACACAGAGGATCTCTAAAGGTAAAAAGGGTACTGTTGTAGTTGTTATGGAAGGACAGACTAGATAGGCCATGTGGTCTTTTTCTGTCGTCATATTTCTATGTTTCTATGTGACCTTGATGAAACGGTTCTGATGTTGTTCCACCTGATCGTACGTGCTGCCATCTATCGAACAAGTATGATTTACACCATTCCAGTGCTGTTCCGTAGATGCCCTTCTCTTTTAGCCGTCCTAGGAGAAGCTCATGGTTTACTGAGTCGAAGGCTGCAGCAATGTCTAGGAAAATGAGTGCAAAACCCTGATGGATGCTGTCGACGCCAATGATTATATTATTAAAAAGGGTGGTAAGGAGAGTTTCCACTCCATGTGACTCCCTGAATCCATGTTGGCATGGGTCTAGTGGAGCAGCAGAGTAGATGTGGTCTTGTAATTGCCTTTGCACCTCTTTTTCGATCAACTTTGCGAGAAAAGGTATACTTGCAATGGGTCTGTAGGAGTCTACCTTTAGGGCGTCTAGTTTACTATTTTTTAGCAGCGGTCTGATCGATGTGTGCTTGAGGGCAGATGGGAAGTAACCGCTTATGAAAGATAGGTTCATTACCTTGGCTATTATCGAACTGAGGTCGCTGCGCAGTTCTTTTATCCAGAAAGCCGGACAAGGATCTGTTTGCGCTGTAGTGGTATTGAGGGCCATGATAGTATCTTCGATGCACTTCTTGGAGGGGGTCGAGAAAGACGTTAGAGATGTAGTACACACATGGTCTGTGGAGGAGACACCAATTGAAATTTTAGTTGTCTGACATAACTTGGATTGTAGGTAGGTGGCAAACTCCTGCGGATGTATTTCACATTGGTGCTCAGGTGTTGGCTCCTTGGATAGAGACTTGACAAGGTTAAACAGATCGTGAGGTTTATTTAGTAAGCATTTCAGGGTGTCTGTGTGGTACTGTTTCATTCTCTCTGTGATGGCTTCACGGTGAATGGTTAGCTGATGGGTGTATGCTGTCTGGTCTTGATTGGAGTGTGACCTTCGCCAACGTTTCTCAAGTTTTCATAGTGAGTTGAGTGATGCTTTCAGTTCAGCTGTGTACCATGGAGCTGTTGCTCTTTTCCTTGATGACCTGTTGGGTGGCGTACAAAGTGCGACTGCACTGAGGTTATCGTTCCAGCACATGATCAGTTCTTCCAGGTTTAGGGTGGTCTCATTAAGGAGCGAACCCGTTTCTGCCAGGATAAGATCTCTATTGAATGGGCAGAAACTTCTAGCCGGTAGATTAGAGGGTTTACTCGGAGTTCTGTTGAACTTTGTATGACCGTCATGAGTGGGAATCTGGAAAATAATGAGTTTGTGATCTGACCATGGTACAGTAGTTATGGACATCCCAGAGTCATGGGATTGGTCTGAGACTGTCTGCGGAGCAAATATAAGATCTAGTGTATTTCCCTTTACATGAGTGGATTCATTTACTAATTGCTTGTATCCTAGGATATCGAGGGCTTCAAGAAATGCAGAAGATTGGTTATCCTGAAGCGCTGGCAGGTTGAAATCACCCAAAATCCAATTTGGTGTATTTGGATTCTGGATATTGGATGCGAGGGTTTTTTTTTTTTTTCTATTTATACATTTTACAATTTAATCAAGTATAATACTTGTACAGCAGATAAACCTGTTAATACATACATTTAGGAAAAAACAACCCTCAAAAGTAATTAACAACAGTGCTATCGTCAGACCTCAAACAAAGGGAGAGGGACAACGGAAATAATACAGAGGTCGGAAAACTCCCCTGTATAATATTTAAAGAAAATTTCTAAAGAAAAACAAGAGAGAGCAGAGAACCAAGCAGATATTATATCAATGGGCGACTACTTAAACCGGAGAAGAGGTTACTATGTGAGCACTTAGGAAGGAGGACAGGTCCTCTGGCTGAAAAAATATATATTTATGGGATTGATATACAATTATACACTTGCAAGGGTATCTTAAAATAAAAGATGCCCCCAATCGATTCACCCCTGGTCTTAACAATAAAAAGGATTTTCGTCTTCTCTACGTCTCCCTGGACACATCTGGGAAAATCGCAACTTTTTTACCCATAAACAAATTAGCACGTTTCTTAAAGTATAACTTGAGAATCCAATCTCTATCCGAAGATAAAGCCAACGAAATGATCAGAGTGGAAACAGGTACCTCCTCTTCCTTAGGAGTCTGAAGCAGGGCCGAAACATCCAAGGAGTCCACATCTGATAGTCCCGCCACTTTCTCAACCATTTTCTTACCAGAAGGCAAAAAATAAGCCTTGGTGACTGGAGGAATTAACTCAGCTGACACCTTCAGTACTTCTTGAAGATACCTTCTAAACAATTCCACAGGAGTTGAGAAAGAAACCATAGGAAAATTAAGTAAACGAATATTGGAAGATCTAGTGGCATTTTCCAGGACTTCCAGCTTCAGCCTAATAGCCATATTTTCCTTAACCAAGGATCCCGAGAGATCTGAAACTTGCATAAGTTTCTGATCAGTAGTAATAGCTTGTGATTTAATTTCCAAAACCTCCGACTGAAGTTTAGAGCAGGAATCCTCAAGTTTAGACACTCGAGAGTTAGCAAGAACCATTTGCTGGCTCACAACGGCAGCCAGTTGAGAAATAGCGTCCCAAATGCTTTCCAGGGAGATCACTTCCGGACGCGGTAAAGTAAAACTCAGCGGCGATTCCAGTCCTATAGGTAAAGGCGAGGAAACTTCCTCCACACCCGGCTCACAAAATCCCGGAGTAGAAACTGCAACCTCTGATGACTGCACCACCACCGGGCCTTCAGCGTCAGTTGTAACTCGCTGGTCACCGGACAGGCACTCCAACAGGCCCCGCTCTCCAGCCGCCGCCTCCACACCTATGGAGGAAATCCCAGCTGCGCCCGTGGAGTAAGGTTCCGGGAGGCCCGGGGGTAAAGGCGGCATACGCCCCTTGGGAGAGAGAGTCACATCCAGGGTAGGCAATGCCGATATTTCCTCAGCCGACATCGCCAATCCCTCTCGCATCTCTCCCATTTGCTGCTTGGTTAACTGGACAAAGCGATCCATGGGTCCTCCAACAACATGGGTCCTCCAACATGGGTCCTCCAACAACAAGGTCTCCGCGGGAGAGACCTTCCGCTTCCCCTTCCGTTTAGGCATACCAGCTCAATACTGCTCTGCCACCATCTTGAAACTAGACCACTCCGTGGATGCGAGGTTTATAATAGATGGGAGGTCATCTGGGGAGGCTGAAGGCGCTCTATAAAGCAGATTTATAGAGCAGATCTTGTTGGAAATGGAGACCGTCTCCAAGTGGTTTGTACTGGTGGAGTCAACCAGCTGGAAATGGAGCTCTGTCCTCCTGAGGATGAGAACTCCACCTCCTCTTTTGTTTTATCTATGGCTTGTATACGCTGAGAAGTTAAAGGGGAGGAGTTGGTTGAGTATGACGTTGTCTTCAGGGGATAGCCATGTTTCGATAACCATGAGGATGTCGAGATTATGGAGGGATATTATGTCCACGATCACTGGCCACTTCTTACGGATTGAGCGGGCATTGATGAGGGCACATTTTAGGCTTCGTGGGTAGGGGCTTTTGTCCTGTTTAGCTTTCATAGAGTGTTGGAGTGCAATGTGTAGCAGATGGGGGTGATGCGATCGTGTGTCCCAATTTACATTATGATGGGATGTACCTGTCCATCTTCTCCCATGGCTCTGTAGGATCGGGATCTGATTGTATGAGTGAGCTAGGGCTAGAGAGCTTGTGAGTCCACTAATGAATAGGAAAAGGAGACAAAATATGGCAGTGCTAGGGTGCTCCATTTTGATATGCTAGTTGTTGTAAACAACTCACTAGTGGCTTGTTTCTAGGGCTAAATTGGTTAGGTAGTCTAGCACAGATAGCATACAATTTACAGTGCTGCTTTGTTGGGGGTAGGCTCCTTGTGTCAGTTTTGGAAGTTGCTGCTGATATGGTATGGTAGATTTGCCTCGTGGATCCACAGCAACCGTTGAAGTGTTTTGTTTTAGTTCACAATATGCCTGGTACTGGAGAAAACCACAGTCAGAATTTTTAATATATATTAAATTTAAGGGTAAATGTCCTAGTACTGCTCTGCACCCTTGTCAAGGGAGGAGCTTCTGTGGATGCAGAATGTATATAAATAAAAAACAAGCAAAAACCATATCACAGTTAATAACAACAAAATAAAATGAGCTATAATTTTATAATTTGGTTTTATAAACTGCGCTCTGGTTCTAGTTTTTTTCTTTTAGTTCTATGGAGTGCAAGCATCTTGCATTTCCTTTCATATTTTTTGCAGAATATATATTTACATTAACACCATGCTGGTCCAGTATGCAGTTTCAGAGGAATTATATGGGGTTGCCAAGCCCTTCTTGTTGTCTGGCATCATGCAAAAAGAGTTCAGAAAGCAGTGTTGGGAAAAAGGGGGGTGAGGTGTAGCCAGCATTAATAATAAGGAGGGAAGGGGTGATAATCTATAGATTGCATGGCAGCACCAGAAACCCTAGTGCCGGCCCTGATAAAGATCATACGGCCTATCCAATCTGCCCTTCCATATTAGTCCCTTTTTTTCCTTTAGAGATTTTCTGTGTTTGTCCCATGCTTTCTTGAATTCAGATACAGTCTTTGTCTCTACTATCTCCACTGGGAGACTATACCATGCATCTGCAGCTCTTTCCGTAAAGAAATATTTCTGCACATTACTCCTAAGTCTGAGTCTATCTCCTTTCACCTTCATCCTACGCACCCTCATTGCAGAACCTTCCTTCAATTGAAAGAGGCTCGCCTCCTGTGCATTTATGCCATAGAGGTATTTAAACACCTCTATCATATCTCCCCTCTCCTGTCTTTCTTCCAAAGTATACATATTGAGATCTTTCAGTCTGTTCCCATATGTCTGATGACAAATCCCACTGACCATTTTGGTAGCCATGCTCTGCACTGAGTCTATCCTGTTTATATCCTTTTATAGGTGTGGTCTCCAGAATTAAACACAATACTCTAAATTAGGTCTCACCAAAGACTTATACAGAGGCACTATCACCTCCATCATCCTGCTGGCTATTCCTCTCCTTATGCACCCAAGCATCCTTCTAGCTTTTGCCATCACCTATACTACCTGTTTAACCACCTTAAGATCATCAGAAACAGTCACGCCCAGGTCCCACTCTTCTTTCGTGGACAGAAGTACTTCACCCCCTATACTGTACCATTCCCTTGGATTTTTGCAGTCCAAATGCATGACCCTGCATTTTTTAGACATTTCAGCTGCCAAATACTCAACCATTCTTCAAACTTTGCTAGATCCCTTCTTATGTTATCTACACCTTCCTGGGTATCTACTCTATTGAAGATTTTCATATGATCTGCAAAGAGGCAAACTTTACCCGATAGCCATTCCGCAATATCACTTATAAAAATGTTAGAAAGAATTGGACTGATACCTGCAGCACACTAAAAGTAATACCTTTCTTCTCAGAGGCAGCTTCATTTACTTGTAGCACTCAATCAATTTTGAATCCAGTCAATCACTATAGGGTTCATCCCTTGGGCACTCAATTTATTTATAAGTCGCCTGTGTGGAACAGTGTCAAAGGCTTTATTGAAATCTAAGTACACCACATCTAGGGCTCTCCCTTGGTCACCCAGTCAAAGAAATTAATTAGATTTGTTTGACAAGTCCTGCCTCTAGTAAAACCATGCTGCCTCGGATCCTGTAATCCTCTGTATTTCAG
This sequence comes from Ichthyophis bannanicus, assembly GCA_033557465.1. Taxonomy (NCBI): domain Eukaryota; kingdom Metazoa; phylum Chordata; class Amphibia; order Gymnophiona; family Ichthyophiidae; genus Ichthyophis; species Ichthyophis bannanicus. The sequence goes on along the minus strand of CM066032.1, from coordinate 1,360,700,918 downwards.
AAACCTCACTATCCTCTGTTTTAGCAGCATTTCCAGTAGTTTGCTCACTACAGAGGTCAGACTAACCAGCCTGTAGTCTCCAACCTCATTCTGTTTTTGGGTAAAGGGACCACATGTCCTTCTCCAGTCTTCTGGAACTACTCCCAACTCTAAAGAAGCATTGAAAAGTTCAGATATAGGAACTGCTAAAATCTCCTTAAGTTCCTTCAATATTCTTTGATGTATCTCATCTGGCCCCATCGCTCTATTTAGTTTTAGTTTAGTTAGCTCCCCACGAACACAGAAAATCGTTCAAAATCCACCTCACTTCTGTTCCTATTCAACACTATTTTCTGAGGTCCTACTCCTGGTCCTTCTTTTGTGAACACAGATCAGAAATATTTCTTAAGCAATTCCGCTTTATCCTCATCAACTTCTACATATTCCTCCCCTTCACCCTTCAGTCTCACAATACCATTTTTGCACTTCCTCCTCTCACTAACATATCTGAAAAATGTTTGTACCCCATTTTACTGCATTGACTATTTTTTCTTCCATTTGTATCTTTGCTTTCCTAACTACTTTCCTAGCTTCTCTTAGCTTTTCTGAATACTGATGCTTGTCTTCCTCTTTCTGTGATCTCTTGTATTTTATGAAAGTCACCCTCTTTTTCTTCACCTTTTCAGCTATTTCTTTCAAGAACCACAGTGGCCTACTTTTCCTTTTACATTTATTTATTTTCCTAATAAAATGGTTTGTTGCCCTTAAAATATCCCCTTTCAGTTTCACCCACTGCTTTTTACATCTCCGATTTTTTTCCATCCTGTTGGCAACTCCTTGAGGTATTGTCCCATCTTGGCAAAGTTAGCTTTCCTAAAGTCTAGGACCCTCACTTTTTTATGGACTATATCAGCCCTTATCCTAATATGAATCACAGCATCTGATGATCTTTGCATACGAGATGATCATCTACTGTAACATCAGAAACACTCTCCCCATTCATAAGCACCGGGTTCAGCATGGCCCCCCTCATGGGTGGGTTCTCTTACCAGCTGCTGGAATAGTTCTCCCTGTAAAGAATCCAGAATCTTCTTACTTCCAGATGACATTGCAGCAGGGATGTCTCAGTCAATATCTGGCATATTGAAATCACCTTCTCCTTTCATAGCAATACTGCGAATGTTTTAAATCTCTGTCCATTTCTGCCTGTGAAGGAGGTCTATACACAACACCAATGCAAATGGATGCAACATTCCTTCTTTCCAGCTTATCCTACAATGCCCCATAAGCCCTGCAATTCTGTAGCTTTAATATTATTTTTACTCCTCCTCCCTTCCTTCCTACCCTATGCTTCCTGATTAAATTATAGCCCAGTTATGGTTCTCCATGAATCATGTCTCCGTAACTGCCACTAAATCCAAATCAGCCCCTTTCATTAGAACCTCAACATCTGGAATCTTATTTCCAATACTATGGACATCAATGCACACTGCTTGCCAGATGTTGCTCCTTTTACGCATGTCTATAGAGGTATTTAGGGGTATGTTTACTAAACCGTCCTAATGTTACCAGCGTTAGGTGCAGCGATAACGTGAGGAATGCCATATAAGGAAGAGGGCGTACCGGCGTTAAGGTAGCAAAAACGCGTTATCGTGCGATAGAGGGTGCCTCGACCGTCATAGCGCGAGAGATGGCGCCTTTGCCGTCATCGTGTGAGAGACGGCACCTTGGCACATTATCGCGCGGTACACTTAATTTTGCGCCGTGACCTCTGATCAAAGCAATAGAGGTGTAGCATACAGGTTAATATAATGACTGCTGAGACAGCAGTCATGAGTTTGATCCCTCAGTGGGCTCATATAAGAAGGCTGTCCAAGGCAATTCCTTTTCCTGCCTGTAATAGTCAGACACATCTCAAAATTCTGTGCTCACAGCCAAAAACACCCTCACCCCAGTGGCCTCCCAAGGGGCCCAAAACACATAGTGAAATCGCGTTTTAGGGCGTCATATAATGCGATATCAAAGCGCGTGTTAGGGCACCGTAAGTTAGGGCACAGAGGTGAGACTGTCTTTGTCTGGCAGAGGTGATGAGGCTGCAGCCATTGCATGGGCAGGTTAGCAGAACAAAGGAAAGTAAAAGGAATGGACCATGTGATAATCAAACTTGCAACCTATGAGCTCAGAACGGATGTCTGTGACCACTATCCCAAACAACCCCAACAAGCACACTGCAAACAGGTTCCTACAAAGGGCACACTGTGGATCACAGTGCAGAGATGGAAGGCCCCTCTGCTCCAATGCTAACATCAGACACCGCTCCCCCTCACCTTGCTGCACCTCACGCCTGGAAGAAATCTCCAGTGTCTGTGCGGCAGGCACCCTCTCAAACCCTCATCAACTCCAGGTTCAAAGCTCACTTACTCACTGCTGTCTGTGGAACCTAACTCCCCTGACATCCTTCCTCCTTCCCCTGTGTTACCCCTGCTTACACAATCACAGTTTTTGCTGAACTAGATGGGAGGCACTGATGAGCAGGGTTTGTCGCTTATATGTCTGTGCAGTGCTGCGTATGAGGGGTAGCGCCATACAAAAGCTCAGACCTGCACACTTCAACAAGTGGAACAAATACCATTGCACCAGGATGAAAAACAGACCTCTGGAAACAGGCCTGAGGCCTCCTGGGGATATGGCATACCTGCACACTTCAACAAGTGCAACTACCATGGCACCAGGATGAAAAACTGACATCTAGAAACAGGCCTGAGGCCTCCTGGGGATATGGTCGACCTGCACACTTCAACAGGTGCAACTATCATAGCACCAGGATGAAAAAGAGACCTCTGTAAACAGGCCTGACGGCTCCTGGGGATATGGCAGACCTGCACACTTCAACAAGTGGAACAAATACCATTGCACCAGGATGAAAAACAGACCTCTGGAAACAGGCCTGAGGCCTCCTGGGGTTAGGGCAGCCCTGCACACTTCAACAAGTGGAACAAATACCATTGCACCAGGTTGAAAACAGACCTCTGTAAACAGGCCTGGGGCCTCCTGGGAATCTGGCATACCTGCACACTTCAACAGGTGCAACTACCATTGTAGCAGCGAAGTGCAAACAATGAATAAATCCAGGAGTCAATTACAGGGTCCAAGCCAATTTATTGTGCACAAGGCCCAGACAGTCAATGCTTCAAAAAGGACTGAGCAAAGTTCTTACAGAGACATATTCATTTTATACATTTCTTTTCAGTTTGATACATGCAGACTTTCTATTGGTTCCAACGCCCCCTGCATTTGTCCAATCGGAGATCCCTCCTGGGCCTAGCACCCAGCTCCCTCCTCTAGGATTGTTCTAATAATGGCACAATTTCTAGGTATGGATACAATTCTACTGCAAGGTCGTATCTAGCTCTAGGAATGCTAGTATTGAAACATTTCTATCCTCAGAACACAAGAGAATAATGAAGGATTTATGAATTCATGAAAAACTTCTTATTAAGCAGTTTAAAACAGTTTTCTCAATCTTTCACAGATTTTTTGGGTTCTTTACTAAGATGGGGGTTGGACTCAGGGCCTAACTTACAGGCCTATCATATTTGCAGGCTATCATAGGCCATAGCCTACCACATTCCCCCCTTTGATTATTCTCACCCACAAGTTAAAAAGGGTGGGAATTAAATCACATATTAAACTCGTGTAACAGCATCATCTTGGGATATAGGGTAATATCGCCACATAGCTAAAACTTTTGTAGCTGCCTTCCGTTCTACAGTGTTATCAATAACTGAGGTTATCATACGTAAGCAAAGGGGTAATAGGCATGGGAGCAATAAATATACAGTTAGTATGAATAATACAATAAACACAAGGGTCTTTAGACCACCTAACCAGGAAAATGCTGAACCAAACCACCCATCAAGCTTCAGGCCATGCCAGGTCTGAACAGGCACATATGTTTGTTTTTGCATTTGAGTAGCTATATCTTCAACAACTTGTCCATTATTATCAATCTGCAAACAACAGTTGGTTAAATTCAATTTTCCACATACTCCACCTTCAGCTGCTAACAAATAATCTAGAGCTAAACGATTCTGATAAATAGCAGTACGCATTTGTGTACTCTGCTTAGCTAAAAGAGTTAGTGCTTTACTGGTTTTGTTAGTTATTATTTCAACAACAGCTTGTAAACGTATAATACGAGTTATCATATAGTATACAGGAGTGCGATATCCCCATGTCCCATCTTGTGTCCAAGTAGCAGGTCCGTAGTATGAAATGATTCTCTCAGGTGGCCACTCCTCATCATTCCACTTGTCCCATTGGCCTATTTTCAAGACCTCTCGTTTCTGTCGACTCCTGTATACGGGAAAACCCAGTTGTTCTCCATGGGAAATGGGCAGAAGAAAGAAGGAAGGTCGTATAGTTCCCAATGCACATGCACCTCCCCAATGGGGAGGAAGCCTAGCATATGCTCGGGTTCCACAAATCCAGTATAGTCCAGGTGGTGCTTGCCAGGTACCATGAAACGCTAAATTAGTTCAGATGCTGGCACGATTAGGAAAGGGGACCAAAGGGTTGGAGGGCTCTGGAGTGTTGACCCCCGACCAACAGGACGTCTTCCTAGTGGTACTGTTGTAGAACTTCTGATTGAGAAAGACCAGCTGTCCAACCTCCATGGTAAACTGTGGTCCAGAGCGAGCAAAACACAAGTTACCAACAATAGGGTGGGCCAGTGCCCATTCGCTAGTAGTATTATGCAAAGCAGTCTGATTATAAGAAATAGAATAGTTCACTTCTTGTGCCTCCCAGGGCCATTGGTCTCCCATCTTAGTTCCTCCACAGAAAAAGCAGTCTGAGATGTGGAGACTAGATGCTACTGCCCCAGCGAGCTCAATGAATAAGTTTTGGGAGGTGTGAGGGATTTCAGATTCCGCCTTCATGGCCTCATAGAAGGAGTGATGTATTTGATAGGGTGCAGATACATGAGTCTTAGTATTTAGCTGTATATGTATAAAAGTTCCAGGATTTATTTACATTCTCTTATATACAGCACTATTCTGCATCAGTGTGGTTTACATTGAACAAACTGAAATTACATTGAACAGGGCATTATAACTTGGAAATAACTATTTTATGGGGAACATGGGCTATGGAGGGTTAAGTGGCTTGCCCAAGACCACAAGGAACACCTGTGGGACTAGAAACCCCAGTCCTTCTGGCCCAAGGTTGCTGTCCTCTAGTGGGATTTGAACCCCTGACCTTCTGGCCTGAAGTACCTTGCCCCAACCACTAGGCCACTCCTCCACTCCTCCTCCTGTTATATGCAACCCAAATCTGTACCCTTGCTTCCATTGGCTAGGGTTAAGTATGAGGAGCTGTAGAGGATTGCAGGCATCTTTCTTGCACTTCCGAGGCTCTGGTAAGGATAGTCTTTCCAGGCTGGCTATGTGCTTATCTCCCTCTCGTCCAGTAGGCCCACCAGACCAAGTGGCATAGTACACGCATTCCCACTTTGGACAGTAGTAAGCATCTTTAGATGATGTGCTGTGGACAGTTGGGGAACTCTTTCCAGTACACTGTCCCCATCTGTATGCTCCTTCAGGACATATATATTTATCATCATTTATTTATTTATTATTTATTTAACAGTTTTTATATACCGCACTATTCATCATCAGTGCGGTTTACATTAAACAACATATTACCTAGACAGGGTAAAACTGACATAGGTTTACAGATAACAGGGTATATAAACTGGGTATGAACAGGGGAAAACTATATACAGTTAAACAGGTAACATCGTGGCCTGATATTACAGAAAAGCGGCACTTTCCGCAGTTTTATTACCTCTGTTCTGGGTTATAGCTATGTGAAAGGCAATTAAGGGTGGACAGGTGGAAGGCAATGCTAAGGTAGGTATGGCAGTTTGAAGTGCAAAGTGAATAAGTAGTGCTTAATAGCCTTTCTAAATTGCATGATGTCCCTGATTGATCTGATGCTGGGGGGAAGTTTGTTCCAGCATTTGGGAGCATATCATAGTAGTAGGCTTGTTCCCACGATCCACACTTGTGATAGGCATTTCTGTTTATCACATCACAGGCATCAAAGGTCAAGATAACATATTTTGTGGGATTGGAGAGTTGTTCTGTAGCATTTATGAGGCCTCCCTCCTCGTTATTCCATCGTATCTCCAGTACATAATAAGAGGGGTTCTGCCGGGGGTTGTAGCAAGTCTTACTTTTCCCCTTCGTACAGATATTCAACTCTGTACCATTATACACACACAGGCTAACTATACCAGTGCAAGTATAGTAGGAATGATAGAGCAAAGTCTGAGTGACCTTTATTCCAGTTCGGGTGGTAGTTATACAAGCTGCACAAGGGGGTAAGGCAAAAGTCTTTTCCAGTAATCCCAGGACTATCACTCCCATCAGGCAGCAGTGGAGGAACATCATGGCTACAGTCTTTGGAGATGAATTGAGATAAGTAGAGTCTTTTCTTCTTCTTCTCTGTTTCGACTACCACTCCTGCGTGACAGGGGTGGAATTGTAGATTCTGAAGACTCTTACAACGCCGGTTGCCTCCGCAATGTAAGCCGCAATGGAGTTTCAGGATCCTCTACTGGTCCATTGATCAAGTTCAGGAGCGGCTGCCGGTTTTACTCGACTGTGGTGGATCCAAGGTTCAAGTTCTGCAACTTTTACTGCCGTTGGAGTTGATAGGATGACAACGTAAGGTCCCTTCCAATGCGGTGCCAATGGGGTCTTTCTCCACTCTTTGATCCACACTGACACTCCAGGCTTGAAGGGATGAAGAGGTTCCATCAGGTTGATGGGCAATCGATCTTGTACCCAGGTGTGGAGATTCTGCAAAACAGAACCTAAAGCCAATAGTTCTTGTCTGGTTATTTCAGATCCAATCTGTTTCATATCTCCTTTTATTCTCTGCACAATGGGTGGGGGTCGCCCATACAAAATCTCAAAAGGGGTGACTCCTTAAGACTTGGTTGGAGCAGAACGTATCCTAAGAAGGACTATATGGAGAACCTGGAGCCACTTCAAATGAGCCTCTTGACAGAGTTTGGACAACTGAGATTTCAGGGTCCTATTCATGCGTTCTACTTTCCCTGAACTCTGGGGTCTATAGGCAGTGTGCAACTTCCATTGTATTTGTAGAGCCCGAGCTAACTGTTGAGTCACTTGGGACACAAATGAGGGTCCATTGTCTGATCCTATAGTCAATGGTATTCCAAATCGAGGAATAATCTCATGGAGCAGTATTTTAGTGACTTCTCGAGCTTTATCAGTTCGGGTGGGGCAAGCTTCTACCCACCCAGAAAATGTTCAAAATAGAACTAACAGGTAGTGATATACATTTGCTTGTGGCATTTCAGTAAAATCCACCTGAATATCACTCATAGGGGTCACCCCTACTGACTGAACTCTTGGGGGTGGAATGGGACCCTGCTTAGCATTATTCTTGGCACATGTCACACATTGCTGTGCCACTGAGGCGGACAGGGGTCCTAGTAGTGAGATACAGAAATGGGGTCTTAGGGCTCTTTCCATGGCCGTTTTCCCATAATGTGTGGCCTGATGAAAAGCATGAACAAAAGCTGGTCCTAATGCTTCAGGAATTACTGTGGGACCTGGAGGTGAGCTACCTTTTGGAGGTGGCAGCAGTATCCAACCTTTTTCTGTTAGGACCTCTCCCTCCTTTTCACAGAAATAATCTAACTCTCTTGTAGTGTATCGGGGAGCCCATGAGCTAAGGGGCACAGGGAATAAGGCTGCCTGCACTGAAGTATCTTGGGTCACAACTCGTCCAGTTGTGGCTGCTTTTCGGGCAATGGCATCAGCAAATCTATTCCCTCGGGCAATTTCTCCTACTCCTGCCTGATGACCTCGACAGTGCATGACCGCAACTTGCTTAGGGGCCCACACAGCATCTAATAATATCAATATCTCGGGCCCATACCTAATGGACTTGCCTCCTGAGGTGATCAACCCTCGTTCTCTATACAGGGCCCCGTGTGCGTGCAAAGTTGTAAAGGCATACTTGGAATCTGTGTACACATTTAATCGGAGTCCTTCTCCTAATGTCAGTGCTCTAGTGAGAGCTATCAGTTCAGCCTTCTGTGCTGAAGTTCCTGGGGCCAGAGCTGAGGACTCAACTACCAGATCAAGGGTCACCACTGCATATCCGGCACAACGATGTCCATTGATGACGAGACTGCTTCCATCTACAAAGAAAGTCCGTTCAGGGTCCTCCAGAGGGACATCAGTCAAATCCGGGCGACTTGAAAATACAATGTCCATAGTTTCTAAACAGTCATGATCAGGGGGGCCAGGACCAATTGGGAACAACGTAGCAGGATTCAGAGCTTGACTGACCTTCAATTGTATCTGGGGGTTTTCACACAGCATACTCTGATACTTCAACATTCGTGAATTTGTTAGCCAGAAACTTCCTTTGTGTTCCATGAGGGTCAGAACAGAATGTGGCACAGAAACTTGAAGATTCTGTCCCAGAGTGAGCTTGTCTGCTTCGCTCACTAGAAGGGCTGTCGCAGCAACAGCTCTCAAACAAGGGGGCCAACCTCTTGCTACCACATCCAGCTGCTTTGACAAGAAGGCTACTGGCCATTGCCAAGATCCAAAAGATTGAGATCCTAAAGCATTTCCTTGTGACTCATGGACATAGAGACGGAAAGGTTTCTGGACGTCTGGTAGACCCAGAGCTGGTGATGACATCAGAGCAGTTTTCAGAGATTGGAATGCTGCATCCTGTTCGGGTCCCCACTCCAGTGGAGACTTTTCCATTCCTTTGGTAGCTTGATGCAATGGTTTTGCTAGCAGAGCGAAATTGAGGATCCATATACGACAGTATCCTGCGGCCCCCAGGAAGGCTCTTACTTGCCTCCTAGTGGTTGGAGTAGGAATACTGCATACAGCTTCTTTGCGTTCCGGTCCCAAGCGTCGAATTCCGTTGTACAACTGGAACCCTAGATATTTAACTTCAGTTTGACATAATTGCGCCTTGGCTCTTGAGACTTTGTATCCAGCCTCGTTTAAAAGGTGCAAAAGTTCACTAGTGGCTTGTAGACATTCATTTTCTGAATTTGTGGCTATGAGCAGGTCATCCACATACTGAAGGAGAACCCTCTGTCCTGGGTTCACTGAGTAACTTGAGAGATCTCGATTCAAAGCAGCACTGAAGAGAGTAGGTGAATTCTTAAAACCTTGAGGTAATCGAGTCCAGGTAAGTTGGCCCCGTCTTCCTGTTGTGGGGTCTTGCCATTCAAAGGCGAACAAACGTTGACTGGTGGGGGCTAGGGGTATGCAGAAGAAGGCATCTTTCAGGTCCAGGACGGTGAAATGAGTAGCCTCAGCGGGGATCAGTTCCAAGAGAGTATAAGGATTTGGCACTACTGGGTGTATAGTTTCAACTGCATCATTTACCCGCCTTAAATCCTGTACTGGGCGGTAATCCCCTGTCCCAGGTTTCTTAACTGGGAGAAGGGGGGTATTCCAAAGCGACTGGCACTCCTTGAGAAGTCCATACTTCAATAGTTTCATCAGATGGCAGTGGATACCTTCAATAGCTGGTCGAGGAAGAGGATACTGCTTCACATGCACTGGTTCCGCTCCTGGCTTGAGGGCAACAATGACAGGGGCTATGTTCTTCGCTAGGCCAGGTGGATTATCTTCTACCCATACTTCAGTTGGGGCTAAAAGATTAGGAGGTATACAGGAACTGGCTGGGTTATGGTTTATGGTTTAGGCATTTGATATACCGCCCTTTACTTATGCATCAGAGCGGTTTACATGTATACTAACAGGTACTATTTATTCTCTTGTCCCCGCAGGGTTCACAATCTAAGTGTACCTGAGGCAATGGAGGGTTAAGTGGCTTGCCCAAGGCCACAAGGAGCAGCCATGGGACTAGAGACCCCAGTCCCTCCGGCCTGAGGTTACTTGTCCCCATGTGGGAATTGAACCCCCGGCCCTCCGGCCTGAGGTAACCTGTCCCAACCACTGAGCCACTCCTCGGAGGTACGCTGTAGAACCGCCACTCTTCTTCTCGGGGAACAGTTAGCACCATCAATCCAGCAGACTTTGGGTTCACAGTCATTTGCATTTCTCCCCCTTCAGCAAAGGATATTTGTGCCTGAAGTTTGGCAAGCATATCTAGGCCCAGAAGTGGAATAGGGCACTCAGGCATATACAGGAACTGGTGCGTTATTTTCTGTCCCTCTAGTTCACACATGCGGTTCTGCAGGAAAAGCTTGGTGGCCCTGTTCCCAGTGGCCCCAATAATGGTGACAGATCGAGAGGAAAGGGGAGCCACTGGCTTTGCCACCACTGAATGTTCAGCTCCTGTATCTACCATAAAGTCCATATATTGCTCCCCTACTTTCAAACTGACCATAGGCTCCTGGGGACCCAGGGTGAACTTGGAGCCCGGTCTGGCCTAGTCTTCGTCCATTTCATCCACGTCATAGCCCGTTGCAACTGCCACTCCCTCAATAGCTTCTTCCCTTTCTTGCTGGAACTGTGCTCGGTTCATTCCTCCACGACGCTGGAATCGACCTCCTGTTCTCCAGGGATTCCCTTCTCCCCTCCTGGGGGTGGAGTCAAAATACGGGCATTCACTTCTCCAATGTCCTTCTTCTCTACAATGGGCGCACTGATTTGCACCCAGTGGGGCCCGATCATTTCCACGACCCCTTCCACGTCCTCTGCTCCTTCGATTAGGAAAACCTCCTTCACGTCGTTCAACTAAAGCAGCAGCAAGAAGATATGCTTTTTTCTTCATCTTCCGTTCACTTTCTCTGTCACGTTCATTTTCACGATTCACAAACACTTTCTGAGCAACTTCCATTAACTGTGCTGTATTCATGCCCGCAAATCCTTCCAATTTCTGTAATTTTCGTTTTATATCTCTCTGGGACTGACTGACAAAAGCTGTGTTTACCATACGCAAATTTTCCTGGGCAGCTGGATCGTATGGAGTATATAATCTATAAGCTTCAGATAATCGCTCATAGAAGGCCGCTGGGCTCTCATTCGGACCCTGGATAACTTCTGCTACCTTCCCGATATTCATGGCCCTCTGGCCTCCCTTCCTCAGGCCCTTTAGCAAGGCCTGGCGAAATCGAGTGAGGGCCGCCGCCCCCCTTTCGTCATTCGGATCCCATCTAGGGTCTTCATTTGGGAAAGCTGCGGCGGCTGCTTGTGGGAGATTCATTTCCCCCGCCTCTATGGGATTCTCTTCTAACCACCGGATAGGTGCTTGCACAATTCGTGCTCGCTCCTCGGTAGTAAAGAGAGTGGACAGGAGCTGGCGACAATCAGACCAGGTAGGCTGATGAGTTTGCATTATACTAGACACTAACTCCGTCAATTCTTGGGGTTTTTCAGTATAGGATGCATAATGCATTTTCCAGTTCAATAAATCAGTAGTGGAAAAAGGTACGTAAATTAGACTGGCTGGTCCTAGCACCATCTGGCCTTGTTCATTTAGGATAGGTAGACCAGGTACTTGGGGCAATGGCATTAGGTGCCTTGTTTTCTCCGTCTTCTTCGGGGTTACACTTCTTAAATCATACGGTTCTCGGGTATGAGCTTCCTTGGCGGGTGACCATGAACTGGCAGGAGAGCCTCCGCTTCCAGTATCATCGGGGGACCCTGATCCTCCTGAGGTACTTGGGCCTGACTCGGGGCTATCACTCAGGAAAGTGGGCCTCTTTTGCTGCTGCAGCGGTGATTTCTGGGGTACCTCATCAGGTTCAGCTTCAGGTGGTGGAGCGGAGGGAACTAACCTATATGGATACTGGGGTAAACAGGTCAGGATTTCCGGGGACTCTGAGGCGGAATACACAGGTGGCTTCCCTTCCTCAGACTTCCGGGTTCCCCTGGTGGTTGCTACTAGTATTCTACACTGTTCCTCATAGCAACGCTTCATCTAAGGGGGCTGCCTCTCGCAAATACCTAACCAGGAGTCTATGTAGGGAAACTGGTCAGGGCGCATTTTCTGTACAATCTGATGAACACGGGAAACTACACTAATATCAAAGGTGCCCTCATGGGGCCATGAAGTAGCTAGCACAAGCCACTCCCTATCACAGAGCATTTCTAATCGAGACGGAGACATTCTTATTCCGTAATCTCCTGAAAATCCCTTACAGAAATTCTTGATCACACATTCCAACGGAGTTTGCGTGGACTCCGTCCCTCCCATAATCGTAATGATGTAATGACGTACACGACAACAGACAGTAAGGGTAGGTAGTATGGCTGTAGGTAAGGGGTCCGCACAGCCCACAGAACAATGAGGGGGACAAACACCAAACACTTCCTCCGTTTCACGACCTGGGCGCGGTCTCCCAGCCAGGAACTGCACTACTCAGGAGTTCACTCTCACTTGGTCTATTTCAAGACCTCTCAGTCACACACACACAACCAAACATGTGTCACAGGTTGGACATAGGGCAGCCTGAGAAGGTGCAGAGCAGTGTGAATGATCACGGTGAAAGTGACAGAATAAACAGGAGAATGTTTATTGGTTGCCAGGGACAACCTAAGCACACGTGCACAGAGCCCAGAAAGACACACCCAGAGAGCAAAGCAAGGGAGTCTGCTTTACCTAATAGAGTGCACCTGAGGGAAGGTGGAGTCAGGAAATACACAGATAAAACAGACTACCAAACATTTGGAGATAGGGAATCCTGGAGAGAGGAGTCAAGGAGGGAATCCTGGAGAGAGAAGCCAAGGAGGGAATCCTGGAGAGAGGAGCCAAGGAGGGAATCCTGGAGAAAGGAGCCAAGGAGGGAATCCTGGAGAGATGAGCCGAGGAGAGAATCCCTGAGAGAGGAATTAAAGCAGCAGAGGTCACAAGCTGAAAGGCAGCAGGGGAGCCGGTGTGAATGTTGGAAAGAGTCCAGGGACCTGTGTGGTTCTGGGAGAAGGCAACACCCTGACAGCGTGAATGTGTTTGGAAAGCAAGAAGAATACAGGAAGACTGCAACAGCAGGTACAGGGGCAAAGAGTAGGCACAAGGGCTGTTTGCCATTTGAAAGGGAAGGGCCCTGGAGGCTTAGAAATAGCCATATAAAGCCCAGATATTCAGAGGATAATAATAGCTTTTCTCCTGATTATAGAAGTGTTAAAAGAAGAGGGCTTCACTTACTTAGAAAAGCTGAAGAAATCCCTTCTCACGGTGAATTCCCAGCTTCTAGGGAAACACCGTTACACCGGTTGCAATCAGGCACAGTTGGGCCTGGAAAGCTAGGGCAGACCCGGCAGGGACCCTATCAAAATTACCCAGCTAGCAGGTCAAACCAGGACCTGAGCTATGCATTGAGGCACCAGCGGGGGCAGGGCTCTGAAAGACATCACTCAGAGTTTGGTGATACTCCCCAGAGAGGCAGTGCAGCTCACAGGAAGAGAAACATCTTGACTGACGAGGCAAGCCTTCCATATTTCTATTCCACGTTGGAAGTGGATAGTGGAGATACCAATGAGTAAGAAATAATGGAATATGAGAATTCTGAAGTATTAACAAATACAGAATTGATGGACTGTTCTTTCTCTGTGATAGAGCCAGAGATATCATTGAGGTAAATGTGATTTGTGTAACCTTAAATTCCAGTATACAAGTGGCAGAGCTGCAACTCTCTCCCTCTCCAAGCCAAGCAGTTAGTTAGGCTGTTTATTATTTACTTTTGGTTTAAAGTTATCAGCTGAAGGAAGCTACTTTTGTTACATAGTTATCTTTTGTTTGAAGCCAAGTGAGCTGTTAATTTCTGTTGTTTGAAAAGAAGAAACCTCAAGGGACGGGGAATAAAACCCTAAAAGAAAAGGAAGTTCTTCTGTGTGATTTATATATAGAAGCAAGGCACAACTACCACCCTCATAAAAGCCCAACAATACCAGTAGTCACGGCTGGGGCGGATGAGGTGTGACACATGCTAGCAACGTTTCCCAAAAATTCCCAGGCCTGTCTTACTAACCAACAGCAGCCAGCCTCGCGCAGTGAGACAAAGAAAACTGAACACACTACTTGTTCCAAACAACTTTTCAAAACTCAATAAAATTACAACAAATAGGGCATTCAGCTTCAATGCTCCTTTAATATGGAACGCTCTGCCGGATAAACTCAGAGATATCACAGATCTTTCAGCATTTCGAAAAGATCTTAAAACTCACTTATTTATACAGTACTTTGGAGACTCATTCCCAATAGATGAAATATTTCCCACTTAAACTCATGTATACTCATATTCATTAATTCACAACTTCACAACTTACTTTTTCCTTTTTCTTACTCTATCTTACAATACCCAATTCTCCACATTATCACATTTACTCTTTACACTAATAATTCTAGTGAACTACAATACATTTTTCCTTGCTCAGATAAGATTTTTGAAATTTGTAAATATTTAAATCTGTATATATGTTTAAACTATCTATATACCTAATCAGCATTTACTCAGCATTGTAACCCTCAAATTACCATTTTTATTATATACAATTTAATGTTCACTGTAATTTCAATTGTTTGAATAAGTTTCAATGTAATGTTCAAGTTTTGTTCTAAGTAAACCGCTTTGATTTTTCTGAAAGGCGGTATATAAAACCGTTCAATAAATAAATAAATAAATAATACTCATGCGAGACGTACTCGGACTGCTGACTACTCAAGGGCAGTGGTTTGGGCCTCGCGTATACTCATGCAAGGCTTACTCGGACGTGCCGAGAGGTGATAAGACTCTCGGTACTGTTTTCCCATACTAATTCAGTCTCGCGCATACTCATGCGAGACTTCCCCAGAACTAACTGACTGAAGAATAAAGAAATATCTACTCACCGGATCCGGTTCACGATACCAAACCAGTTCTTGGGTTGGATCCTGCACTCCCCTCGGGTTCGGAGGTGTTGGTCGGCCGGACCCAGTGGCCCGCCGAGGCAAGGCGGAACCCTCACTGATACAGGGGGACCGGCGGCGCCCGAGGTTTCCCCTGCGGTCGGACAGACACGGTTCCGACCGGGCCAAACCTGGAGGCGAATTACGTGGAATATTCGCTTGACTACCATTCACTATCCGCACATTCCTGGCCAACGCACCAAGAATATGTAGCAGCGAAGTGCAAACAATGAATAAATCCAGGAGTCAATTACAGGGTCCAAGCCAATTTATTGTGCACAAGGCCCAGACAGTCAATGCTTCAAAAAGGACTGAGCAAAGTTCTTACAGAGACATATTCATTTTATACACTTCTTTTCAGTTTGATACATGCAGACTTTCTATTGGTTCCAACGCCCCCTGCATTTGTCCAATCGGAGATCCCTCCTGGGCCTAGCACCCAGCTCCCTCCTCTAGGATTGTTCTAACAATGGCACAGTTTCTAGGTATGGATACAATTCTACTGCAAGGTCGTTTCTAGCTCTAGGAATGCTAGTATTGAAACATTTCTATCCTCAGAACACAAGAGAATAATGAAGGATTTATGAATTCATGAAAAACTTCTTATTAAGCAGTTTAAAACAGTTTTCTCAATCTTTCACAGATTTTTTTTGGTTCTTTACTAAGATGGGGGTTGGACTCAGGGCCTAACTTACAGGCCTCTCATATTTGCAGGCTATCATAGGCCATAGCCTACCACACCATAGCACCAGGATGAAAAAGAGACCTCTGTAAACAGGCCTGAGGGCTCCTGGGGATATGGCAGAGCTGCACATTTCAACAAGTGGAACAAATACCATTGCACCAGGATGAAAAACAGACCTCTGGAAACAGGCCTGAGGCCTCCTGGGGATATGGCAGACCTGCACATTTCAACAAGTGCAACTACCATGGCACCAGGATGAAAAAGGGACCTCTGTAAAGAGGCCTGAGGGCTCCTGGGGATATGGCAGACCTGCACACTTCAACAAGTGGAACAAATACCATTGCACCAGGATGAAACACAGACCTCTGGGAACAGACCTGAGGCCTCTTGGGGATATGGCAGACCTGCACACTTCAACAAGTGCAACTACTATGGCACCAGGATGAAAAAGAAACTCTGTGAACAGGCCTGAGGGCTCCTGGGGATATGGCAGACCTGCACACTTCAACAAGTGAAACAAATACCATTGCACCAGGATGAAACACAGACCTCTGGGAACAGGCCTGAGGCCTCTTGGGGATATGGCAGACCTGCACACTTCAACAAGTGCAACTACTATGGCACCAGGATGAAAAAGAAACTCTGTGAACAGGCCTGAGGCCTCCTGGGGATATGGCAGACCTGCATACTTCAACAAGTGCAACTACTATGGCACCAGGATGAAATGCAGACTTCTGGAAACAGGCCTGATGCCTCCTGGCAATAAGGCGTACCTGCACACATCAACATGGGCGCCTACATTGATCCCAGGTTTAACCACAGACATGTCCTTTCACCTTGCTGTGTGTGTGTCTGATATGTGTGTAGGTTGCAGCCTATTGTGTTGCAATCCTGGATTTGTGTGACCGGTCCCCATTCACTTACCTCACGTGGGTAGTCTGACACCCTGTTGTAACACCTTGTGATGCGCTGCCAGGCACTCCTCACCTTTCTGAGGTCCTGCCAGCTTGAGGACCCTGGAAACAGGCGCTCCTGGCAGAAACATATCTGTTCTGCCAGGAGGTGGAGATCCCCAGGGGTAAAAGCTGGGTTTCTAGACCGAGACGCCATCTTTGACAGGTGTTTCTGGTCCATGCGCTCATGACGTACTAAAACAGAGCATCCGCATTTTTACATGCATTGTTACGTGCATTTGGTAGGCGTGTCTTCACGTGTGTTTCATACGCGTTTAACTCTAGCTGTGGTGTGTTGGTATTTTGTCAAATTTCAGGTATGTTGTTGTAGATTCTGTATGTGTGACACATATCAGCAAGTCTAAACACAACTGTCCTCTGTGTGTGTGAGGTGCCATGTTCCCACCTGTTGATTTTGTGATACTCTCTTCCTGGATTTCAACGCCATTGTTGCTAGGCACATTGCCTACCCACTGCACTACACAGACCAGGTGATATTTTTCAGAGGGACCATGATCTTGTGTGAATTGGCGTTCTACGTTATGGCGTATCCACCTTTCAGCCATCTGGGCCTACAGCGCGTTCTATGGCAATCTTGTTTACAGCGCATTAGAGCGCACCTTACACCACAGTATGTTACACGGCGCGTTATATCTTATCTTTTGGTATGTCGCGTTGCAAGGATGCATTTGGATGATCTGAAGGACTGTTGCCATCTGTGGTGAGGGTATTTTGGGCTGCCAGAACAGATCTGAAAAGATATGACTGTTACAGGACAGACATGTGGTTGTATGGGACAGGCATCATAAAAGATGTGAACAAGGAGGAATCGACACCATGACCACTGGCCAGGGAATATCGGTGCACAAAGCAGTAGGCCATACCACCATTGTGAGTTACACAGCTATGGCTGCATACAGGAACACTGCACATCACGACACAAACTGTATGCTGTGTTTGCAAGGATAGGATCAACCCACAGGTAACCATGATGCACTGCACATGCAGATCAGCGGCCTACATCTGTACACCAGATGGGGTATGCACCTCACCAGCAGCTCAGCTTGGCAAGTGGCACTGACCCAGTGTGATACTGGCACAGAATGGCCGGGTACAATTACAGTGCGCAGTTTCTGTGTTCAACCTGAGGGTGAAGTGGGGCACCTAGCACCATGTCTGCACTACCCAAGTTGGTTGTGCTAGCCTTTGCTACAGGTCCTCATCATTGGCAGTGTGTGACAGTTATTCCCCCATTTACACCTGGGCCCATCTATATTCCCCTGCCACGTTTAGCCCCTATGGTTACTTGTTACAGGTGCAGGGGGGTGTCTGGACACACATGCTGAATTTCGAGCAGCACTTAACAAAACACCCTCTCTGGGTCAAGGTGGTGTATATGATATGCCCCCACAATGGACACGCACTCTACATCTTTGCAATGGTAGCAGTGGGGGGACATGCTGAGGGACTGTGGGACCAGCAACCCCAGTCCTTCTGGCATAAGGGGGCTATCCAGGGCACTTGATACAGATGTGAACATGTCACTGCAGCAGTAACAAGTAGGCAGTGGGCCTGGAGACACTCCGCTGCCCACCCACAATGACCTGACATTCCACAGCAGAGGGCACAGTCAGTCTGCACCCACTACACCCTGCAAGGTGTTCCAGCCATGCATATGTTAGCTGCAGATGGTCTGCTAGCCATTCCACAGTGCATGCGCCCAGGAGAACTATGTGCACCCAGACCTGGAATATCAGCACAAACACCAAGCAGGGATCTCAGTGATTGAACCCCAACAAAGGGAACACACAAATGTCACTGGAGACATACACCGTATAGCACTATGTGGGAACATGGACATGCCATGGTCACTGTTCGGTCAGAGTGAGTGGCCCACAGCATGTGATCGTCTGGCCTCCCTGTCCATGCAGGAGGTGCTCTGACACTGCAGCATCCCAGCCAATGCCCTCCACCCTGTGCAGATGCATCCTGGCCAATTGGCCCTGTCCGGCCCATACCCACAATACCCTGCTCCTCATTATGCACATTAGCAGGCTGACACTGGTAACAGTGGGACATTATGGGGCCCGTGAGGTGTGGGCAGACACAAAACAATGCATAGATACACACACAAACACTCCTATTACAGCATCATGTTTAGATAGAGGTGTTTGGCAAACCTGCCCACCATACTGGTCCTGATCACAGTGCTGACATTGCAGGAAGTAGTTGTGGTGCACAGGTGGTAACTGCATCTCTGTGATGGCCACAACACCCTAACTCTCCATGAAGCTTTGGATAGTGGAGCCTGTGTGAGTGGGTGTTTGTACCCCTGTTTGCTGCTGCTTTTGTGATTGCACATGGTTATGTTATATCTGCATTGTAGGGTAAAGGTTCATGACATACTGTGCAGGATGCACAAATGGGGCCTGAACCTGTGACCCTCTGCTCTAGAGCACACTGGCTGTGTGTACTGCACCACACAGTGGCTACAGAGGCACAGCAGTCCCTGGCCCTGGCTTCACCTCTCAGTGGTATCTGCATTCTGAGGTAAAACATTAGAGCATGCTCTACAGATGGGACCTGAACTTGCAACCCTCTGCTCCAGAACACACTGGCTGTGTGTATTGCACCACACAGTCACTACAGAGGCACACCAGTCGCTGGGGCTCCCGTGACATCTCATCAGACAGACCTTTTCTGTTGCTCTGCTCATTACGTACTGGAACAGCATGGCCTGGGTCTACTGCAGGCAGGTCCCACTGCCTCCTCCAGCACCAACACCCCCCCTCACCACCATAATGCCCATAGGCTGTCGGTACTGGTGGTGCACAGTCCCAGCCCATCCAATGTACAGGTAGGCGGTTGCCTTGTGTGTGTGATCTGGGGTGGGGATGCATACATGGACATCCGCACATCCCCCCCATCACCGCCGGCCAATGTTATGTCCCTTCCACATGGGGGGAGGTGACAGGGTGGGATCAGGTTGGTGATCTGTCCACTGTTGGCTGGGGTTGAACTGGTAAACGTAGGTAGATTGTGTCATGACACCAGACTGTGGACGGGATAGGCATGCAATGTGGGTAAAGGGTACCCAGTTCGGATTTGGGGTTGTGGACATATTCCAGCCAACGTGTGGTCACACCCTGCACTGCCTTACCAGGGGCTGTTTTGACGGTTGTTAATTTAGCAGGGTTTACAGACAGTTTTGGACTTCTCCTGGGGAGGGTCCGTGGACCCTTGTTACGGTGTTCCCCAGAGGTGCATTGGTTGCCCCATTAGAGGCACTGTGGTTCTTGTGTGATGTTTGGGGTACCTGCTGGGTACTGTCCCCTGGATGGGACACTGTGAGACACCAACTCGCGGCCATGGTTGCCTTAGGTCATTTGCTGTCTTGCTGATTTCCATTTTCTGCGTTCCTATGTGCCACGTAAGCACCTGCCTGGTCCACCCTGTGCCCCAGCTGCCCCACTGCATGTCCCACCAGCACCCCTATGACCCATTTGCAGCATCTCCATAGTGCCCTTTCGAACCTGGGCACTATGCTGTTGCTGCACATGTAGCACTACTATCACTGTTTTTGGGCTCCCAGTCTTTGCTGTACATTGCTGACTGAAATGGTTTCTCTCTCCTGCAAATGTGCCTCTAATGCGAGGTTTTCACTCGCGTTAATTTTCTAGTCTTAAGATGCCAGTGTTACTGTAGCAGGGGCCTCTCCCCGCCCATTGACCCCTTCTCTCCGCCCTCTCTCCATCCTCTGTGTGCCTTAATGCCACCGGAGACGTTATCACGCGAAACGTAACGTTATCGTGCGATAACGTTACATATCGCTCGATAACATCGCGGCTGTGACGTTACCGCCGTTTAGTAAACATACCCCTTAATGTTTTAGTTAACTGAGGGCTTTCACTTACCTGGGGGGTTTCTTCACCCATCCCCAACAAATATAGTTTAAAGCCCTCTTCAATAGGTTAGCCAATTTGTTCTATGAAGCCTCCAGCGTTGCGCTCCAGTGAAGAATTCACCTCTAAGGGTGGCTGCTCATGAGCGAAAGCCATCCTTTCTTAACTGCTTCTCAGATTTGTTTTATGATTTCACAAGAGCTGCAAAAACTTCCATCCAACCTCTGCTAGAGACAGAGAAACATAGAAGTGTCCTAGCTGCATCTGTGATTATAGCAGGATGAAGTCATAAATGTATGGAAGGTTTTCTCTGTTCTTCTGCTGGTAGAGGGACACAACCCGTTTATCTGGACTAGCAGGATGATATGGAATGTATATTTATCTTTTTTTTGGGGAGAGGATATATGTATGCACTCGGAGCATGAGCATAGTTTTTGAAAACTATAGTAACTGATTTGGAAGAATTGAAACAGACAAATAGGTACATAAAGGAAAGTAAATTGTTTCTACCTCCATTCCAGCAGCTTCTTTGCTTTTGAGGAGCAAAGAAAGAGCATCACCTATCTGTGTCAGAAAGTGATCCTTTTGCTAAAGTACGCTTCTTTAGGTGATGTGCAGTGCAGGAAGGATTCAGATATATTAGGAGCTGGGAACCTTCTGGAAAAGGGAGGAACTATTCCAGCAGGATGTGCTTCACCTTAACCAAAATGGTGTCTGGCTGCCTCCACAAACAATTAACAAATTGAAAAGTTTACTGCTTGAAGCAGTGCACAACTCCACATTTCCTTCCTCCCACTGCTGAATAAAAGCATGGACTGAATACTCTCTAGGCTTTTTTCTAGCCCCATTGATCCTACCCAGATAACTCCACTGCAATTACATATCTCGGGATCCAGAAAGGGGCAGGAGTGATCCCTAGTTGCTCTGCCCTACTGCTAACCTCTTTTCTTTTTGGATGTCAGACATTAATCTTTCAGCCCCATCATCTATGAATACATACAAATTGTTCAGTAATACATTTTTTCCCACTGTCATATTCTCAGATACGGCACTCCTTCCCCTTTGTCTTACTATTTTACCACTGCACTTAATCCTTCCACTATCAAATCTAAAAACTCTTGCCTGCTTTCTTTACAATTTTAGATTTGTGGAAGTATAGGAATATCTTTATTATACCAGCTTCTGTCTTTTCTCCTCTAGGGTATATCCCTTTTGCTCCTTACATCTCATTTCAGGTAATTTGTGGTCTAGATTGCACCCTTTGACAGCCCTCCTGCAGATTGCTTCTCTTCCACAGTAGTGGTTCTCAACCCTATCCTGTTGTAGCCCCTAACCAGTCAGGTTTTCAGGATATCCACAATAAATAATTGCCATGTAAATATCTCATGCATATAATCAACCCTGTTATCCAAGCTACTCTTTACTATGTAAAAATCTCATGTATATAGTTACCCCTGTTATCCAAGTTTGGACCCCTGTTCGATGTAAAACCAAACAGCATGTTGTTATGGTTGTTGTGTTATAATGTAAACCGCGCTGATGCCAAATAGCGCGGTATATAAGAATTTGTAATAAATAAATAAATAAAATAAATAAGAGAGATTTGCATGCAAAGGAGGCAGTGCATGCATATATGTCTCATGTATATTCATTGTGGATATCCTGAAAACCTGACTGGCTAGGGAGTATACCAGGATAAGATAGAGAACCACTGCTCTATAGTATGTCCTTTGGTTTAAAAACAAAGTAATGCTACTTCTGTTTCATTTTCACTCCTGAAAAATAGTACTGAAATGCAGCATGCAGTTTCTTACATTACGTGCATTCCAGGATCCCAATGGATGAGGGGTCAGCTTTAAGAGTTCTGCTCGTTTCTTGCGCTCCAAGGTTTTTTCTTCCAGCTTTTTCTGTAACTCTGCAATATGTTCATCTTTTGCAAGGACGGCTTTAGTAAACTCTACTTTCATTTTCTTTTCTTCTTGCCTGTTGGAGAGAGAAAAAATTGAAAGGGAATTAGGGCCAAGTGTGCTGAGAAATTTCTTCCATTTTGTAACTACAGAAAAAAAATGCTAATATGCTAATCTTACTTAACTTGCTCAACCACAGTGGAGGAGTAGTCTAGTAGTTAGAAGCAGTGATTCTCAATCCAGTCCTTTGCATGCACTGCTTCCATTGTACGATCTATCTCATGCATATTGCCACCCCCTCACTACCTGGGCCTTGAGGGTTTCCAGGTAGGAGCGGCCTTTGATACCCTTCAGGGGTGGAGTATTAACATTTGGCCCCCAGGGATTCTGGGAAATGTAGTTACTGGGCTTCCTGAAGGATTGAGGTTGTAGTTGTAGCTCGAGCAGACAAAGGCAGGCAAAGAAAATTTCTTTTAAGAGGGTTTATTTCAACGCATTGAAGCTCAGTGCTTTCAGACGCAAAAGAAGAATAATGCACATTCAACAAAAGATGGGAAAACCAAATATACAGAAGTTGCAGTGCTGAGACAGCTTTCATTCAGCTTATTCACAGTTCCTTCTCAGACTCACATTTAGGCAGTCATGTGACTCTTCAATGAGCAGAAAGCAATGTCCTTTCAACGGCATGGCTTCTCAACTCCAGCATGTGATTACACTTATTACCTTCATAAGCTTTTCACAAGAGAAACAGGTAAAGTAATCTTTCTACTATATTCTTTTCATATAGTTTCAAAGCTCTTTATCATGGCTATCTTCAATAATACATGTAGAGCAATCCATGGCTAGGTCCTGTTCTGTTGAAGGCAAATAATTATCTAACTGCATTTCTTCCTCACAGCTATTGGCATGCTGTATAGGATTAATAGCAGATGCTGCCTTTTACTCTAAGAACTCCTTAAACTGTGCCAGAAGTAATTCAGCCTGCTTATGCTCTTCCCCAAGCTGATATCTTTCTTCCTCTTCAGGCAAACGTTTGTTTAAGGCTCCCAGCTCCTGGTAATTAGCTATGCTGTTCTTATCAAAGCAACAGTTCTCCGTGTGGGTAAAACCCCTCCCCCGCTTATCCTTAAGAGCAAGTGTTGGGTTTGTGTTTAGAAGTTTAATACTTTCTGGAGACTTTCTGAACAAGCAATCATAATAAGAAAAGTCGGCTTTACCTTGGCTCAAGTCCTCTGAATAAGCATTTGCACTTTTCCTTCTACTGGCTTTCAGGATTTGTGCTCCAGCTGGCTTATCATTAGTCCTTGTGCTTTGCAAGTGAACATGAGGCTGAACAATTCCTCCGTACTTCTGTCTGTTGTTGCTTTGAGTTTTAGTACTGTGTTTCCAGCTCCCTTTGGTCCAGGTATCAAACCTGCTAGCTCCTTTAACCCCAGGATGTACCTTAGAATGAGAGTGTCTCCAGGGTGGATCCTTAGACCACTGATTACTGCTCAAAGGTCCTGCTTGGTTCTCAGGAAGCTCTTCCTGTAGTTCCAGGTCTCTCTGTGCTTCTGAGTCTCTCCATCCTTTGGAGTCTCTCTGTGCTTCTGAGTCTCCTAGTAACTCTTCCTGCAGTTCCAGGTCTCTTTGTGCTTCTGAGTCTCTCCGTCCTTTGGAGTCTCTCTGTGCTTCTGAGTCTCCCAGTAACTCTCCAGGTTCTCTTCCTACTTCTCCTAATTCTGCTGGTTCTTCCAACTCTGCTAACTCTGACTGTGTTCTAACTGCTTGCGTATTTAACAAGCTCTCACTACGTTGCACTGCCCGCCTCCTGCTTGGGCGTGCCCAATCAGTGACCAGACCTGTCTCCTCCCCTAAGGTGAGGTGTGGTTTTAGATAAGCTGAGTGTTTTTTTTCCTTTTGAAGTGAAAATCCTGCTTCTCAGTGCAGTACTACCTTTCTCCACAGGATTTTCAGCTATCTCCATTGCTTCTTGAGGAGCTTCTTCATCACAATATTCATTGTGGCTATTCTGAAAACCAGACTGGCCTGGGGGTCCCAGAGAACTGGGTTGAGAACCACTGAGCTAGAGCAACAGAATGAGAGCCAGGGTTCAAATCCCACTGATGCTCCATTGCTCCAGGTACAAACTTAGGGGCCCTTTTAATAAAGTGCAGTATTTTTTATCCCAACCAGTGTTTAGAGTCAAAATCAATGTGCGTTAGGTGCTACCGCACTGTGGAAATTGGCGGGGGTGAGGTCAGCATGTGCCCAACAGTTACTGCGCAGGCAAGCCCCTTAGCACATATTTTGGCTCTTGGCAATTGCTGCCAGTACATGAATGCTTCGGGCTGATTGCTTTCCTCGTTCCAGGCTTTTTGATTGACGCATGATTACTTCTTGATAGTGATGCCTTACACAAAGCTCTTACTGAACCAGATTTTGTACCACCTGAAGGAGGTCTGTGTGGCCGAAACGCATTGGGGTTGGTTGATCAATAAATTGCCTGTGACTGCTCTCTTCGCACCTGCTGTTTTTTGTGTCTTTTTTTGTGGATTCTGATCAAGGTCCACATTTCACTGGAGATGTGATCAAACAACTATGGAAACTTTTGAGAGTGAAAAATAAATGCCATATATCATACCATCCCAAATCATCTGGACAAGCAGAATGTGCTAATAAAAACATTTTGATCATCCTGAAGAAATATGTATGCACCTCAGAAAAGGACTGGTATATGAAATTACCTCTTGTGCTAATGGCAATAAGAGCCATGTGGTATGGCTCCACAGGCCTATCCCCTTTTGAAACGATGACAGGTAGAGATATGGTGTTACATCTTCATTTGTTTTAAAGGACATGTGACATCAATTTGACCTGTGCTATCTCAGCCTACAAGTACATTGCTCACCTAAGACAACACCTGCAAAGTGCTTTTGCTTTTCTCCAGAGAAATCTGAAAAACACCACCCAAAGAAGGAAAACCTATTATGACCTGAAGGCTATCACTAAAGAATACAACATTGACAATACAATATTATATTATCATTTTGCCAAATCAAAGAAAGTAAGTTTCTGCCTAGTTGGAAAGGTCCATATCCAATTGTGGACAAAGCTTCATCTGTAGCCTACCTTATCCTAACAGAGAAGGGTATTGATAGTAGTGAAGATGTCCTTAAATGGGTCCACATTAATCAATCAGACCTTGCCACCCTAGCAAGTTTCAATCTCTGAAATGACAGACACTAACCCCAAAGCAGAGTATTCTGTTTTTCTTTTCACAGATGAAAACTTGTTCCATGAAGGTTGTGGTCCTGATCTTGCTGATTGTTGAATTGATAGATGTTGGTCATCCCTCAGGTATCATCATGGTTATCATTGATGGATGTTAAATTAATAGATGTTGGTCATCTCTCAGGTATTCTCTTACAAGATATGCCTGGATACCTGATTACCCGCTAGAGGACAGCAACCTTGGGCCGGAAGGACTGGAGTTTCTAGTCCCACAGGTGCTCCTTGTGGTCTTGGGCAAGTCCCTTAACCTTCCGTTGACTCAGGTATAAAAAACATAGATTGTAAGCCCTTTGGTGACAAGGAAAAATATATATATACAGTACCTGAATGTACACCACTTTGACTGGTAGAAAAGAGGTATATAAGCCTAGTTAAATAAAATAAATAAATAAACAAATACCCAATCACAGATAGTTACACAGAAAGTGTTTGTGTCACTTGATCCTCACCCAGTACTCCACAAGCATTTTACTGTTATTACACACACAAATCTTTAATTTACCAGCATGATGATCTCCAGCAATACCTGGTACTTAACCTAGGTATGTGTTAGTAAACAAAGGACATCCACTGGTTGTGTCCTAGTAAATCCTTTTTAAAAGATCCCACTAAAACTCCATGTGGTCTTGCAGTAGAGGAAGAGAAATACTGGGTTGCTATGACAAAATATGATGAGTTCTCTGAAACCGAGGTTGCTGCTGTTAATAATGTCTGGTTAGTCAGTACACCTACCTGTCCATGAAGTTACCCTTACCTTTAACAAGCATGATGTTTCCAAGCACATGCCTCTGCCGGCTAATGTAGGTTCAGGGGTCTCAAACTCCAATCCTGGAGGGCCGCAAACCAGTCAGGTTTTCAGGGTATCCCTAATGAATATGCATGAGATATATTTGCATGCACTGCCCTCATTGTATGCAAATATATCTCATGCATATTCATTAGGGATACCCTGAAAACCTGACTGGTTTGCAGCCCTCCAGGACTGGAGTTTGAGACCCCTGGTTAACTGCTGTGCTCAAGACCTGCATTGTCCAGGTGAGAGGTGCAGTGCTATACTATCTGGAACCTGAGCCAGTGCTGACTGAAAATGAAATCCTAAATGTGTTTTGGGGACATGACACAAATTTCCAGTGGGATCTGAATAATTTGCTGGGCTATAAAACCTCTCACACTGCTGAATTTTCTGTTGATAACAAGGACAAATAGATTGCAGATTATTATTCAGATTCCAATGATGAGAACCTTTTACACAGTAATTATGTGAACAGCTATGTTTCTCCTCTTTTCTGCTCTCTTTGTCTTTCAATTTCTTGTATCAGCATACCATACTGTGCTTTAGTGATATGGGTTTTGTACTGCATAATACAAAGGTGTGTGGACACCATGAGCTGTGCTTATGGGACTAAGTGAAGTCTTTTATCCCAGTAATGATTCTCATGAGATCCCTTAGCTCTCAAGGTATGACAAGAATGTATGTTACCTATGAAGTCTTATATCACAACTTTGCATGCATCAGTTTACTTGTATTACATGCACCTTCAGTATCATGTCTTTACACACCATATATATAGCGGAGGTCATTCTCAAAAGCGGGTTGTGGGGCTGCATGCCCCGGTGGGACATGCAAGCCACCCGGAACCTATTTATTTATTTATTTAACGTCTCTTCTATACTGCGCTATTCACATCAGTGCGGTGTACATTAAACAGAACCTTATACAATGCAGTCGGGGCTGCATTGTATTTACAATAAACAGGAACTATGACTTGGACATAACAGGGGTAACTTTATACAAAGTATTTACACTAATAAATGTACTATTCCTCCACTGGCTCTCCCCATATGTCCTATGCATCAGGACGGGAAGAGCCAGCAGAGGGCGGGAGGGGGCAAAGCCGGCCCAACCGGCAGCATGTATAGGGCCGATTCAGGTCACGATCATGTACGTGCTGCTAGGTTTATGGGGACATGCTGCTTATACTACCTCAAAGAGTTCCTGCCGCCAGATCAAGGCCCCAGATGGCCAGTCGTGGGTTGCGCGGCGGGAAATAGGGGGGCTGGACACGCCGGAGTCGGGAGTGCCTGCAGGAGGATGTCCATGCAAAACAGCAGGGGCACGCCGGGCAGTCCATGGGCACCCCGGGCTGTCCTTAGGCCCGAATCTGGCTACCACGGGCCCCCCTTGCCTGGGGCCATCCAGATGGCCTGGATGTGCACCTCTTGGAATTGGGTTCTATGTATGCACTTTTACACTGTATTTAATGGCCATATAAATAATAGCATAATTGAGTTATACTATTGAAGTACTGATATACCAAAGTTGTATCACATTGGAAGTGTTGCTGATAGATACTATAGTCACTCTAATCTAGTACAGGGGTGGCCAAACCGCGGCTCGCAATCCACATGTGGCTCTTTGACATGTGGAACCCGATTCAGAGAGGAGAATGTCCAGGCTATCTGGACGTCCCTGATGAAGAGGGCCCGTTAGGATGGCCTGGCTTGCCCCTGCCACCTGCGGAGACATCCTCCACGCAGGCGCCCCTGGTTCCGGTGGCTTAGGCCCCTCTCTTCCCTGCCGCCTGACCCACAGCTGGCCAGCCGGGGCCTAGATCGGGCAGCAGGGACCCCCTGCACCCAGCCCCAATCCTGGCAGGGGAACCCCGGGCCGATCGTTGGATTAGTGCTGCTTATTGCACCTTGGAGGTGGAATAAGCAGCACGTCCCCTTTGACCCGGCAGGATGTACAGGGCCAAGCCCGGAATTGGCCCTGTACGTCCTGCTGGGCTGGCCCACCCCCACTCCTCCCTGACTCCGCTCCCCACTGGCTCTTCCCATCTTACTGTTCAGGATGTGCGGGGAGAGAAGGAGGGAGAATAGGGTTTCAACGGCTTGTGGGGCTGCACGTCCCGCCAGAACATGCAGCCCCGCAACCTGCGACTCTGAATTGGGACCATAAAGTGCGGCTCTTGGAAATATGTTGGCTGAGCTCCTTTTTGCATCACGATTAATATAAAAGGTAAATAAAAAAAATTCAAGCTTTATAATTATTTACCAGGTGTAAATTGAGAGTCCACCGGATTAAAACATAAGTTTAATGTTTATGGTGAGTAAATGTACTTAAGAATTTAAATGCTAATTTTAATGCTAGTTTTGAGTCCGGGATTAAAGACATTTTCGATCAGCAAGGATTACAGAGGAATTGTGCTGGAGAATTAGTAATCATACAAGCCAGAGCTTGAAGATAAACACAGTGATATCTCTTTTTACTGCATTGTGAGGTAGCTGTCAACCAGCAAAGTCTTAAGTAGGTTTGTGGATCTGTTGGAGCCTATTATTATTTTTCTTGAAGAAAAGAAATGATTCTATCCTCAACTGGAAAATGATGAATGGATGCAAGATCTAATGTTCCTTACTGAATAATGAATCATCTACAAACTCTCAACTTGGCACTCCAGGAAGAAAAGATTGTTTCTGATCTTACTCGGACAATTTTCAGCTTTCAGAATAAAATAAGAGTTTTTCACAGAGATATATTGTCAAGACGCTTCTGTTACTTTCCCAGTCTCAAAAGGAGAGTAAATACATTTCCTGATATTGAAATAAAATACCAGAAACTGGAAGAATACAAAGATAAATTACAAGGACTGCTTGATATTTTCCTAGACAGGCTTGAGGACCTGCAGAAGTTGAAGCCTTGCTTCTCCTTTCTTGTAAATCCATTCATGGTTGATGTGATCAATGACGGTTGTTCAATTCTCGAACCTCTGGCTATAGAATCATCTGCTATGAAAATGGAACTAATAGAATTACAGGAGGATCTGCGACTAAAGATGATCCATAAATCCCGGTCTACAATTGAGTTCTGGAAGCAAGTTCCAGAAATAAAATATCCTGAACTGAAGAAAACCAGTGTGTGATTCATTGCAATTTTCAGCACACCATACTGCTGTGAATCACTGTACTCTGTAATGAAGTTTGTGAAGTTGAAGCATCATGCAATCCTTACAAATCTACACCAGACAGAGCTAATTCATACAGCCTTGACAACATATCAGCTGGATTTTCAACAACTCATAGCCAAGATGGAGACTCACAAGACCTCTACTAGCTGTAAATAGCCTGATATTTTTGGTAGTCTTATTTAATGTTAATGAAATGCAAATTTGCATATTTTTCTTAGATGTTTCCGTAGTTTACTATCGCTCAATATAATTAAAACAATAATCAGTCAGGATTTTGAAAACATTTGGTATATATATGTGTACTTTGTGATTTTTGAAACTAATACAAATTAAGTTTAAAAAGTGCATACATGAATAAATATTATTACACATATGTATATCTTAATATTTATATAA
Source organism: Ichthyophis bannanicus (assembly GCA_033557465.1). Taxonomy (NCBI): domain Eukaryota; kingdom Metazoa; phylum Chordata; class Amphibia; order Gymnophiona; family Ichthyophiidae; genus Ichthyophis; species Ichthyophis bannanicus. The sequence goes on along the minus strand of CM066032.1, from coordinate 1,360,670,927 downwards.
AGTATTTATAATAAAATGTGCATGTAACAATAAAAACATGTGTGTAATATTTGTTCATGTCTTGCAGCTTTCAAACATCTGAAGTTTATTGTATGTGGCTCTTACGTTTAGCAAGTTTGGCCATCTCTGATCTAGTAGTACTGCACTAAGAGTGTAACCAATTATATAAGTCATTTTCTCTCTAATTCTCACTTGCCTGTTGCCAATAGTTAGGTTTAAGAAGCATTGCACCTATTGCTATGCCACGCATCTTAAAAGGAGGGATTCTGTAGGGGCAATGGAGACAACCACACAAGATGGAGGACTGCTACACAAAAGGAAGTCTGAGAAAGCCTGGCCATAACTCTGCAGCATCAGAGCTTGCACATATACAGCTTTCGTGAACAGAGAGACAGACACTCAAACCATTGTGAACTTCACCAGAACAGCCATAAATTTCATGAGTTATGGGATCTCTGACCACTATCAAAGGTCCTCATGCAAATGCATGGAACCCAAAGGACATCTTTTTATTTGTTGATTTGAATCTTGAACTCAGCACTGGACCAATCATGTGGAGACACACCAGTGAACTAGCTTATCTTATATAAGACAAAAGGGGATAAAAGGAGATTGAGAACAAAGAAGTAGAGTCCTGCTATAGCTACTGCCCAAAATGCTGCACGACCGAAGGTCGGCTGTGATTTTTTTCCCTTGTCTCTTTCTCTCTCTCTTCATGCCCTGTGTCTATTTTATGGTTATGGTTTGGCATTTGATATACTGCCCTTCATAAATATCAGAGCAGTGTACAAAATAAAATTACATTAAAAACATAAACAGAAAGAAAGGAACTCCATTTAAAATAATAGGAGAGGCAGGGAAATGGGGAGAGAGGAGGGAGAACAGGGTAGAAGAGGGGTGAAGGCAGAATCGGAAGCGGATTAAATGGGAAATTAAAAAGTCATGAAATAGGAGGCAGTTTACTATTGTGGATTAGGAAACGGTTAAAAGATAGAAATCAGAGAGTAGGGTTAAATGGCCAATTATCTCAGTGGAGAAAGGTAAATACTGGAGTACCCCAGGGATCTATGCTAGGTCTGCTGCTTTTTAACATATTTATAAATGACCTGGAAATGGGAATAATAAGTGAGGTGATCAAACTTGCAGATGACACAAAATTATCCAAAGTTGTCAAAACACAAGAGGCTTGTGAAAAATTACAAGAGGACCTTGAAAAATTGGGAGACTGGGTGTCTAAATGGCAGATGAAATTTTATGTGGACAAGTGCAAAGTTACGCACTTAGGGAAGAAGAACCCAAACTACGATTACACAATGCACGGTTCCACATTTGGAATCACCACCCAGGAAAAGGATCTAGGAATCATTGTGGATAATATGTTGAAAACCTCTGCCCAGTGTACAGCCAAGGTCAAGAAAAAAAAAAGAATGCTAGGAATCATAAGGAAAGGAATGGAGAATAAAACCAAAGATATTATAAAGCCTTTGTATCGTTACATGGTTTGACCTCACCTTGAATACTGTGTGCAATTCTGGTCACCATATCTTAAAAAGGATATAGCAGAACTGGAAAAGGTAGAGAGAAGAGCGACCAAATTGGTAAAGGGGATGGAAAGGTAACCTATACACCGCTCTGTTAGTAGGCAGGGTGGTATATCATATTTTAATAAACCATAAACCATCCCTATGAGGCAATGTTTAAAAGGCTAGGGCTCTTCAACTTGGAAAGGAGATGGCTAAGGGAGATATGATAGCGGTTTATAAAATAATGAAATAATGAATGGGTAAATGTAGATCAGCTGTTTACTCCTTCAAAAAATAGAAAGACTAGGGACATGGAATGAAGCTACAATACAGCACATTTAAGACAAATCGGAGAAACTATTTTTTCACTCAATGTGTAATCAAACTCTGGAATTCTTAATCAATAGGCGGAAACCAAAGGGTATGTTTACTAATTGGCGAATTCAATGGGGCTGTGGCTCCGATATCGCACGGAAGCCGCTACTGCCAATTAGCATAGTTACTCACCTGTAACAGGTGTTCTCCAGGGACAGCAGGAATCAGTCCTCACATATGGGTGACGCTGGCACTGATGGAGCCCCCGCGGAAGCATCCACGAAGCTTTAAAGAAAGTCTTTGGGAGATGCCACCACGCTTGCATGGTCCTCTTCCTGTCCAAGGGTGCCATCTTGCTCAGTCAGATGACATAGCTAAAAGATGGCAAAAATAAAAGATGGTAAAGGAGCAACTCTAAGGGGAGGAGGGAGGGTTGTGAGGACTGATTCCTGTTGTCCCCGGAGAACATCTGTTACAGGTAAGTAATTACGCTTTCTCCGGGAACAAGCAGAAAGTCAGTCCTCACATATGGGACTCCCTAGCTACAGGCTACTAAAAACCCATAGCAAAAATAAGGGCTCCCTAATGGGGATCTGCAAGTAGCAATTTAGTCCATGTACACAGACCCCAGTAGGATCCCTGTGTCCGATGAAACCAGCACTCCGGTAGCCTGAACACAGAAGGGTCGGAGGGTAGGAGTTTGTCTACACCCTGAAAAGGTTACGGAGCACAGCCTGGCCGAAGGCATTATCCCCTTTGGGACTCTCTTTTCAGGCAGTAATGGAGCTGCGAATGAAGACCAGGTGGCGGCCCAGCAGATTTCCACCATCGGGATGGAGCGCAAGTTTGCCACCGAAGTCACCATGGCCCTGACCATGTGCATTATGACGCGGCCTTCCAGTGGAAGCCTCGCCTGCTCATAAGCGAGGGCGATACAGTCCGCCATCCATGTGGACAACGTACATTTGGTCACCGCCTCCCCCAGCCTACTGGGGTTGTAAGAGATAAAACGCTGAGAGGCTTTGCGGTGGTCCTGAGTGCATTGGATATAGAAGGACAAAACCCTCTTACAGTTCAGGGTGTGGAGGACTGTCTCTGCCTGACTGGAGTGGGGTCTTGGAAAGAAGGTAGGGAGCACCACTTCCTGGTTGAGATGGAAGGGCGACACTATCTTTGGCAGGAATTTGGGGTGCATGCGAAGCACCACTCTGTTCTTGTAGAACCTGGTATAGGGCGCCTCGGCCACAAGGGCCTGGAACTCGCTAACTCTGGAGAGGAGGTAAGTGCAACCAGGAAAGCCACCTTCCAAGAGAGGTAGCGAAGGTGACAGGTAGCCAGAGGTTCGAAGTGCGGGCGAGTGAGCTGCCCCAACACTACGTTGAGGTCCTATTTAGTTATCAGAGGGCAAACAGGGGGCTTTGATATGAGCAGGCCCCGAAGAAAACAGGTCACTAAGGATTGGACCGAGAGGGGCTTACTATCCACCGGATGGTGGTGCGCCGCCAGGGCACTAAGATGCACTTGGACAGAGTTAGACTTGGGCATAAACTGAGAGAGGTGGAGAAGGTACTGTAACACCAGAGCCATTGGGCAGGAGAAAGGGCCAGCTCCGTGTTCAGTGCACCAAACAGAGAACCTGCTCCATTTGAGGGCATAAGCCTTCCTAGTACAGGCCTTGCAAAAGGTCAGTAGAATGTCCTCCACCTCAACCGGAAGGTTGAAAGGGGCCAGAGTCACCCTCTCAGCAGCCACACTGCCAGCGAAAAGGACCCCAGGTTGGGGTGCAGAAGAGAGCCCCCTGAGATAGGAGTCCCGGGGTGGTCCCCAAGGGGATGGGGGTCTCCACCATCAATTGCAGAAGCAGCGGGAACCATGGTTGCCTGGGCCACCAGGGAGCTAGCAGGATGAGCGAGGCCCTGTCGCAGAGGGTCCTGAACAAGGTCTTGGGAATCAGCGGTGTAGGAGGCCTTCCAACCATGAGATCAGGAACGCATCTGCTGCCACCCTGGAGGGGTGTGCCTGCTGGGGGCAGAAGCGGGGCTACTGAAAGTTGTCCGGGCTGGCGAACAGGTCCATAAAGGGTTCCCCCTGGAACCGGAAAAGCCACTTGGGTCCAGTTGCCACTCGTCAGGCACAGGTACACTGCCTGCAGAAAGACACCCTGTTGGATTGCATACGAGCAGAGGGCCAATGCATCCTGACAAAGGGTACGAGACCCCGTGCCTCCATGTTTGTTCACGTATAACATCACCACCTGGTTGTCCATCTGGACCAGCACCGGCTAGTGACGCAGGTGGTGACAGAAGACATTCAGGGCTAGGAGTATGGCTCAGAGCTCCAGGAAGTTGATCTGCTGGGTGCTCTCGCCTGGTGACCAGTTGCCCTGAGTGCGCACATCTCTGCAATGGGCTCCCCAGCTGAGATGGGAGGCGTCTGTGGTGAGGACCCTTGAGGGGCTTGGGGCCTGAAAGGGCATGCCCACCTCGAGAAGCTGGGGAGACTGCCACCAGACCAGAGAGTCTGCCAATTGGCAGGTCACAGAAACTCTGTGTTGGAGGCGGCCCGTGGCCTGAGATCACTGGTCCCAGAGACACCACTCATGAGGAGGCGAGCGTCGGGGGTGATGTGGACCATGGAAGCCATGTGCCCAAGAAGGCACAGGAGAAGCCGAGCGGGCACTGAGGGACGACACTGTACATCCCGAGCCAGAGTCCTCAGACGATCGGCTCGGTCCCTGGGCAAGAAAGCCTTCGACTGGAGAGTGTCGATCTGTGCTCCAATGAACTCCAGACACTGTGTTGGGAGGAGGTGAGACTTGGGGTAATTTTTGACAATTCCCAAGTGTGGCAGAAACAGGATGGTGCATGCGGTGGCCTGCTGCACCTCTGAGGCTGTGCATCCCTTTATAAGCCAGTCATCCATATATGGGAAGGCGAAGACTCCCTGATGGGGGGCTGGGATTTGAACTGGCTGATGGGGGGTTAGTAGAGGATTGGAAATGGGCTGAAGGGAGCTAGGACTGCAAATGGGCTGATGGGGGTTAGGACAGGACTGGAAATGGCTAATGGGGGGCTAGGACAGGAAATGGGCTGATGGAGGGGCTACGATAGGACTGGAAATGGGCTGATGGGGTGCTAGAGTAGGACTTGAAATGGCTGATGGGGGCTAGGACTGGAAATGGGATGATGGGGGGCTAGGATAAGACTGGAAATGGCTGATGGGGCTAGGACTGGAAACGGCTGATGGGGGCTAGGACTGGAAATGGGCTATTGGGGTGCAAGGATAGGACTGGAAATGGCTGAATGGGGGCTAGGACTGGAAAGGAGATGATGGGAGGCTAGGACTGGAAATGGACTGATGAGGGTTAGGATAGGACTGGAAATGGCTGAAGGGGGGCTAGGACTTGAAATGAGCTGATGGGGCGGATAGGATAGGATTGGAAATGGGCTGATGGGGGGCTAGGATTTGAAATGGGCTGATGGGGGGCTAGGATAGGACTGGAAATGGCTGATAAGAACATAAGATATGCCATACTGGGTCAGACCAAGGTCCATCAAGCCCAGTATCCTGTTTCCAACAGTGGCCAATTTGGTCATAAGTGCCTAGCAGTCTCCCCAAAAGACACAGGTTCCTCAATGCTTGTATTGGGTTAAGCAGTTATATCCCAGATCCCTTTTAAAAATGGTTTATGGACCTTTCCTCAAGGAACTTGTCCAAACCTTTTTTAAATCCAGCTACACTAACAGCTTTTACTACATCCTCCGGAAACAAATTCCAGAGTTTGATTACACGTTGAGTGAAAAAATATTTTCTTTTATTAGTCTTAAATAGGTTACCCTGTAGCTTCATTGCAAGACCCCTAGTCTTTTTATATTCCGATGATGTAAACAATCGATCTACATTTACCCGTTCCACTCCATTCATTAATTTATAGACCTCTATCATATCTCCCCTCAGCCATCTCTTTTCCAGGTTGAAAAGCCCTAACCTTTTTAGCCTCTCTTCATCCCCTTTACCATTTTGGTGGCTCTTCTCTGAACCTTTTCTAATAATGCTATATCCTTTTAAAGATACGGCGACCAGAATTGCACACAATATTCAAAATGTGGTTGCAGCATTGAATGATACAGAGGCATTATAATAGCCTTTGTTTTATTTTCCATTCCTTTCCTTATCATACCTAGCATTCTATTTGCTCTCTTGGCAGCCGCTGCACACTGGGCGGAGGGTTTTAACATGTTATCCACGATGATGCCTAAATCTTTTTCCTGGGTGGTGGTTCCTAATGTGGAACCTTGCATCGTGTAACCATAGTTTGGGTTGTTCTTTCCTAGGTGCATAATTTTGTATTTGTGCAGATTAAATTTCATCTGCAATTTGGATGCCCAATTTTCCAATTTATCAAGATCCTCTTACAATTTTTCACAATCCTCTTGGGTTTTAACAACTTTAAATAGTTTTGTGTCATCACAATTTGAAAACCTCACTCGTTATTCCTTTTTCCAGGTCATTTATGAATATGTCAAAAAGCAGCGGATCCAGCACAGATCCCTGCGGTACTCCACTATTCACCTTTTGCCATTGGTAAAATTGGCCATTTAGCCCTACCCTCTACTTTCTATCTTTTAACCAGTTCCTGATCCACACTAGTACACTGCCTCCTATCCCATGACTTTTTAGTTTTGCCAAAAGTCTCTGATGAGGGACCTTGTCAAAGGCTTTCTGAAAGTCCAGATACACTATATGAACTGACTCACCTTTGTCTACCTGTTTATTCATACCTTTAAAAAAACATAACAGATTAGTAAGACAAGATCTTCCTTGTCTAAAGCCATGTTGGCTGTCTCCCATTAAGCCATGATTATCTACATGTTCAGTAATTTTGTTCTTTATGATGGGTTCTACCATTTTTCCTGATACTGACGTCAGGCTTACCAATCTGTAGTTTCCCGGATCACCCCTGGAACCCTTTTTAAAAATTAGTGTTACATTGGCCATCTTCCAATCTTTAGGTATTACAGATGATTTTAATGATAGTTCACAGATTACTAATAGCAGGTCTGCAATCTCATATTTCAGTTCTTTCAACACCCTTGGATGTATACCATCTGGTCCAGGTGATTTGCTACTCTTCAGTTTATCAAATAGTTATAATACATCTACCCAGTGTATCGATATTTCTTTCAATTCTTCCGCAGTATCATCTTTAAATACCAATTCCGTCATGGGTAATATCCCTACATCTTCCTCAGTAAAGACCAAAGCAAAGAATTCATTCAGTCTCTCCACTATAGCTTTGTCCTCTCTCACTGCCCCTTTTACCCCTCTATCATCTAATGGTCCAACTGACTCTCTCACAGATTTTTTGCTACGAATGTACTTGAAAAAGTCTTTATTACGCATTTTTGCTTCCACAGCAAGTTTCTTCTCAAATTCTCTCTTTGCCTGCCTATCAATGCCTTGCATTTAACTTGCCAGTGCTTGTGCTGTTTCCAGTTTTCGTCATTTGGCTTTTTTTTCCATTTCCTGAAAGATGCTTTTTTGGCAACAACAGCCTCTCTGACCTCACCTTTAAACCATGCTGGCAGTTTTTTGGACTTCCTTCCACTTTTCTTAAAGCATGGAATACAGCTGGTCTGGGCTTCCAAGATAGTACTTTCAAACAACACCCAAGCTTGATGTAAGTCTTTAACCTTTGCAACTGCTCCTTTTAGTTTTTTCTTAATTATTTTCCTCATTTTATCATAGTCTCCCTTTCGAAAGTTAAAAGGTAGTACTGTGGATTTTCTTACTATCCCTCCTCCATTAATTAAATCAAACGCGATCATGCTATGAGCACTATTACCAAGTGGCCTCAACACCCTTATCTCTTGCACTAGATCTGTTGTTCCACTAAGGACTAGGTCCACAATGGCTTCCCCTCTGGTCGGTTCATGAACTAGCTGGAAATGGGCTGATGGAGAGGCTACAATTGGACTAGAAATGGGCTGATGGGGGCTAGGACTAGAAATGGACTGATGGGGGTTAGGATAGGCCTAGAAATGGCTGATGGGGGGGGGGGGCTAGGACTGGAAATGGGCTGATGGGGGGCTAGGACTAGAAATGGGCTGATGGAATGGCTAGGATAAGACTGAAAATAGACTGATTGGGGGAGGCTAGGACTGGAGGGCTGATGGGGGGCTAGGATAAGACTGGAAATGGCTGAAGGGGGCTAGGATTGGAAATGGGCTGATTGGGGGGCCTTGGACTGGAAATCAGCTGATGGGGGGCTAGGACAGGACTGGAAATAGCTGATGGGGGTCTAGGACTGGAAATGAGCTGATGGAGGGGCTAGGATAAGACTGGAAATGGTTGATGGGGGGCTAGGACTGGAAAAGGGCTGATGAGGGGGGCTAGGACTGGAAATAGGCTGATGCGAGAGGATGGGAGAATGGGACTAGAAGGGAGCGGATGCTGGGAGGAGGCTAGAACTAGAAGGGAGCTGATGTTGGGGGAGGACTAGAAGGGGATGGGACTGGGGGAGTGAGGATGAAGAGGGGAAGATATTTTGTTTGGGAGGGAAGAAAAATATATGATTGGCCGGGTATTGGGAGAGTAAGTGGGGATTGAGGATGGAAGGGTGGAATTTGAATGGATGAAAAAGGAATAAAGAAAGAAATGGAGGAAAAAGCAAAAGGGGAAAGATCAGTATGTTCAAGCAGATGTAGAGAGAATGGAAAAAACTAGAAGAGAGAAGAAAGAACAAGTGGACAGCAGACAATGGAGAGTTAGCAGAAGACACAAAGAAACCAGAAGAAAGTGACCGGAACAATTGCAACTGAAAAATAAAATGCTCAAACAACAAAAGGTAGACAAATACTTCTTATTTTGAATTTATTAATTGTAATATATGTCATATCTGGAAAATGTGCATCGCTAACATATTTGCATTTTGTTTAGTACAAGAGGAAATTAATTTATAGCTTTATTTCTCCAGTATTTTTGTACATTCCAAGTTTGGCTTTTGAGGTTCACAGTTTAATTATTGTCTTCATATTTCTAAATTGTAATCCCTTGTTCTTTGTTTGGTGACAGTCTATGTTCTGCACGTGTAACTGAGCTGAGGTATTCTGTTCATGTAGTTTTTGTTTGACAGTGCCACTTGTTCTCTTTCCCCAGTAGGAGATGTATTGGTTTAATATTTGCACTGTTGCCTTTTGATAGGTAGGGTTGGTGCTTTGTGAGTCCTGGCAGTGCTATTATGATACAACAGGTTTGCTATTATTGCTATGGTTTCTAAATGGGCAGGGTTCATTATACTTCCTAATGTGCTTGGCAGTTAGCAGTGGAGTTTATAGTAATATATAAATCTGGTAGTCTTTCTTTATCCTCCCTGCCCATGCAAATGGTATTCAGACACTCATTAAGAGGCATGTTTACTAAACGTTAATGCACATTTACAAATGTCAATGTGCTTTAAGTGCACGAACATCCATTTATTTCTATTGGCACATTGGCACTTAACGCACATTAATATTTAGTAAACATGCCCCTAAGTCATTGCCAGGAGAAAAAAGAGGCTTGTGAAGGACTCTTTCAAAAGCTGGGTCTGGGTAAGTGAGCCTGTTTTTATCTTAGGTGTATCAGGTATAGGTTTGGATTAATATTTATATTTTTATGTTGATTGTTGTGTGTTTCTATATTTGTAGTTTCCCCCTGAAGAAGCGACTTGATCGACGAAACACTTTTGAGCGCTTGAATTGAGGCGTCGGGGTTGAAAAGGCTGTGCAAGCTAAATTTCTTGTGGTTTTTATATTTTTTTATTGCTAATGGATTTGGGGATTTAAAGAAAAAAAGATCACTGATGTGAGAAGGGCATTGCAATTTGGTGTTTGTGATTGAATATCATGGATTACACCTGCCCGAGATTACTGAGACCTGTTCATGCTTGAAAACAATCCCTTTTGTACGTTTAACAACTGGCGTTGAAAACTACTGATCTATTACTTGATACCAAGTGTTTTGTTATATTTGAGTGTACATCCATTTTTTGTTTTAAAAATTTACATAGGCAACATATACATTCTAAAATAAAATAAATTACATCTATGCAAATGAGGCCCTTCAATGAGTCTCTGCGCATGGCCCCGTATTTACCCTCGAGCCGCCCCTGCTTCCATGGCAGTTCCCTTGAAAGTAAAATTGGTTATCAAAACAAGAAAAAATTGTTGCCAAACAATCTTCATAATGTACATCAAGAATGTAGTAGGAACATGGCATGGTACTGGACAAAACTCCAATAAACCCTCAACTATATTCATCATATCTTCTTGAGGACTATTTATACAAAGGGTCTCACTGTCACTCATAACCAAAATCATATCATGTAGATCAAAGTCACTCAATTCCAAAACTGAAATTAAATCAACTGAATCTCTTATATAAGAGGGGTATTTTGAGCAAGAGGTCGTAAAAACGTATCCACAAAGACTGATAACGATTCCAATAAGAACCAATTGATGAAGCAAAAGGTCTTCCTGGGGGAATTCAATTCTTTTATGGATCCTAGGTAACAAATAAAATATTGGTATCTGAGGATATGAAACAGTCAAGTAAGCTGATTCTTTATTAGTAAGAAAACCAGATATAGAAGCTCCTTGTATGATCCTACATAAGAACCTAAAAAAACCTTACTGCGTCAGACCAAGGTCCATCAAGCCCAGTATCCTGTTTCTAATAGTGGCCAATCCAGGTCACAAATACCTAGCAGTTTCCCAGAAAGACACACAGGTTCCATAATGTTTGTATTGGGGCAAGCAGTGGATTACCCGGGTCCTCTTTAATAATGGTTTATGGACCTTTCCTCCAGGAACTTGTCCAAAACTTTTTTAAATCCAGCTACACTAACAGCTTTTACTATATCCTCCGATAACGAATTCCAGAGTTTGTTTACGTTTTGAGTGAAAATAAATTTTTTTTCTCTTATTAGTCTTAAACAACTTACACTGTAGCTTCATTGCGTGTCCCCTAGTCATTCTACTTTTTGTTGCCGTAAGAATTGATCTATGTTTACCTGTTCCACTCTATTCATTAATTTATAGTCCTCTATCAAATCTCCCCTCACCCATCTCTTTTCCAGGTTGAAAAGCCCCAACCTTTTAAGCTTTTCTTTCACAATCCTCTTTGGTTTTAACAACTTTGAATAATTTTGTGTCATCTGCAGATTTGACTATCTCACTCATTATTCCCATTTCCAGGTCATTTACGAATGTTAAAAAGCAGCAGACCCAAAACAGGTCTCTGGGGTACTCCACTATTCACCTTTCTCCATTGGGATAATTGGCCATTCAGCCCTACCCTCTGTTTTCTACCTTTTAACCAGTTCCTGATCCACAATAGTACACTGCCTCCTATCCCATGACTTTTTAACTTTGTCAAGAGTTTTTCAAGGAGGGACCTTGTCAAAGACTTTCTGAAAAATCCATATACTATATTGACCTGTTCACTTTTGTCTACCTGTTTATTCACACCTTCAGTTCCTCTGCAAATGTTGTCAGGAGTACGCGTAGAAAATGTTGTGACCGAGATGGGGTCCACAGCGTATTGGGAGGTGGTTAAAGCGGTGCTGCAGGGTTGCATCATCATATACGTGCAACATAAATGGAAGCAGCATGGTCAAAGACTCTTGCTGGAGCTCCAGGAGCTGAAGCATTGCTGCATTCAGTATGTAGCCTTTGGGACCATGACATCCAATGGTCTTCTCCAGGAGGATTGCCACAAGGTAAATATTCTGTTGCAGCAGAAGGCCTTGCAAAGTATTAGGGTCTATAAGTAGAAGCTCACCAGTGGGGCGATGTCCAGGAAGCTCCTGACAAACTTGGTCAGGCCCTCGAAGGTCTAGCGCACGGTCACATGGATCCTTTACCCCGACAGTACCCTTACATTGGGCAGCCGTGAAATCGTGGGCAAAATTCTGGAGTTTTTTAAATCTCTCTATCAGGCGGGCCCTTTGGATGACCAGGCAAGAGAGGATTTTTTTAGGAACCTGCATTGCTGCAGCTCAGTGCAGAGGATCAGGGTTCCCTAGAGCAGCCAATAATGGCAGCCAAGAATCTTCAATGCAACCAGCGAAGGCGCCTGGCCCTGATGGATCGGGACCTCAGTTCTAATGCTGGGAGCGGCTGTGGCTCCCCCATTACGAGATATGGGGGAGGCTGCCTGTGGGAGAGGAGGTTTTGACCAGCTGGAGGAACGTGCATTGGTGGTCCTCCTACCTAAGCCTGGCAAAGACCTGGAGAGGGTTGAGGCCTATAGGCCCATTTCGCTCATCAACCAAGATCTTAAAATACTGGCTGGGGTGTTGGCATAGTGTTTGTGAGCAGTAGTATTCAGTTTAGTCCACTCAGACCAGGTGGGCTTTGTGAAGGGGCATACTGCGGTGAGTCATCTGGCGAGAGCACTCACAATGTTTAGGCAGCGCCGTCCCCCGGGTTGGGAAGTGATAATGGTCAATCTTAATGCCAAGAAGGTGTTCGACAGAGTGGCTTGGGACTACCTATTTTGGGTTCTGCCTCGGTTTGGGCTGGGCGAACACTTTGTGGACTGGGTGCAGGAGCTGTATGAGCGACCACGGGCCCACCTCTTGGTTAACAGACGACAGACGGAGGTGTTTGAATTCTACCGCGGGACCCAACAGGGTTGCCTGCTGTCCCCCCTCCTATTCATAATGTCACTGGAACTGTTTGCCCTTAAACTTCAGGCAGACATGGATCTGTTGAGGGTATGGATAGGTGTGCAGGAATGTAAAATCAGCCGCAGACAACAAGGTGATAAGCATGCCTTGTTTGACGGCAGGACTTCAGAGACTGATAGGGCTCCTTGAGCAGTTAGGCAGTTTTTCGGGCCTGCAAATCAATGCTGCTAAATCCAATGCATGATTGCTTGGTGAGGGCAGAGGAGTGGGCTGTGCAAGAGGGGCCTGCATTTTCAATGGTCGGCCAAGCCACTCAAGTATTTCGGTACATATATCCACAGCGATCTGAATGTAGTATACCACAAAAACATTCAGGACAAGATCGGACAGTTGAAGCACCTCTGCAAATGGTGGTGGGATCTTCCTCTGTCACTATATGGGCGAGTGGCCCTGATACGCATGGCAATTTTCCCTATATTGTTATACCAGCTCCAGATGCTGCCATTGTGGGTGCGACATGAGAGAAAGAATAGCTGAAGGGTATTTTGCACCATTTTGTGGCACGGGCATAGAGCTCACATTGGGGATGCCAAATTGATCTTGACGCCGGATAAGGGCAGAGTGGGGTTGCCTGATTTACTGGTGGCTCTTATGCAGTGGATCCATGAGGTCATCAAGACTGCCGTCAGATATGCGCTGCCCAGATTTCTGGATCACTGGAGCCGGCCTTATCGTTTCTTAAATGTGCTTCACAACACCCAGGTGGCTTTGCAGTCCCCAGAGTTGGGGCCTTTATAAAGCCTCTTCGCAAGGCATGGCGATGGTAGGCTACGAGAAGTCACACCAGCTGGCGGGTGACACCCCCCCCCTTTTGCAGATATGGGGGTGGAAAGATACCGCTATAAAGAAAGGCTTAAAAGTTACAGTTGAGGGGATATATGATAGAGGTCTATAAATTAATGAATGGAGTAGAATGGGAAATGTACGTAGGTTGCTTACTCCATTAAAGAGTAGAAAGACTAGGGGACACAATAAAGCTACAAGGTAACCTATTTAAGACTAATAAGTGAAAATATTTTTTCACTCAACATGTAATCAAACTCTGGAATTCGTTATCAGAGAATGTAGTAAAAGCTGTTAGTGTAGGAACCCGGCTGGGAAGTGTGCTGGAGGCATCTGGGGTCATTCGGTTGGCCTCAGGGACTGCTGCTGAGTGTAGCGTTCTGTTTGGGCGCTTGGAGCTTCCCCGGACTACCGGACAGGCAGGGGAGAGAGAACCCGCAGCTGTGAGAGGACCCCCTGCGTGAATAAAAGCTGCCAGCTTATCTTTGTCACCTGAACTCGGCTGGGAAGTGTGCTGGAGGCATCTGGGGTCATTCGGTTGGCCTCAGGGACTGCTGCTGAGTGCAGCGTGCTGTTTGGGCGCTTGGAGCTTCCCCGGACTACCGGACAGGCAGGGGAGAGAGAACCCGCAGCTGTGAGAGGACCCCCTGCGTCTGTCTTTGTTTATAATTGGTCTTCTCTTTCCGCGGAGCGTGGTTCGAAGGGGCGTGTTCAAAGGGGCAGGTTCTGCCCCTTTGACGCCCCTTCGACGCCACTGCGACGTCACGAGGGCATGCTAGTGACTACACGCTCCTTGGTTGCGGAAGAGAGGACAGTTTTAGTTCCTATTAATTAGGTTTTGTCTTGTATTCTTGCTTAATTTAGCTTTCGTTTCCCTGTGTTATGGGGAAACGAAAGGCTAAAGGCGGCGGTGCTTCTGGGAGTGACCCTGCCGGTGTTGCTAAACCGACGGGTCCCCTGGACAAGCATTTTTCTTTATTACCGATCGCTCATTCGTCTCCTGAGGGCACCTCCCTGAGTTCAGGGGGAAGGTCTCCTCCACCGTGTCCTTTCGCTACAGTGCTTCCCGCTTCTACTGGGGAGTCTCTCGATAAGGTAAGAGGTTTAACTGATTCTTTCTCCTTGCCTCAGCCGGTTGTCTCTGATAAGTCGGGTGGTGCTGCTGCACTCTCGATTATAACTTCTGACACTGAGATTACTTTAAAAGATGTCTGGGGAGTTTTAAAATCTATCGATAGTAAGATTTCTGGTACTCTTGATTCTTTGGCTAAATTTTCTCAAGAGACTGTAGTCTCTTTACGACAGTTAGATGGTAGGACGGCTTTGCTTGATACTGCTATTTCAAAGTTGGAGGGTCAGATGGGATCTATACACGCTGCCCAGGCAGCTGGTATTAAGGACTCACTGACTCTCCATAATAAAATTGAAGCGATGGAGAATTCTGTACGTTCTTGTAATTTGCGTTTTTTAAAATTTTCCTGTCTCTAAGCTCCTCGCTCCTAAGATATTGCTAGATAAGTACCTTAAGGAAGTCTTATTAATTACGGAATCTCTTGCAGTTTCCCAGCTGTATTATATTTCCCCCAGTTCTAAGAGAGTCAATCCGGTTGAGGGGGAGTTTGATGTAATTGAACCTACTATTACTAATCTCACAGCCTTTCTCGAGGACTCCCTGGACATAATTGATACTCGCTCTACTTTGTTAGTGACGTTTTTGACCAAGGATGTTAAGCAGTGTGTGCTGCGTGCTTTCTTTAAGCACAAGACTGTTAGTTTTGTGGTCATCTTGTTAATGTTTTTCCTGATGTATCACATAGCACCCAGCTTAGGCGTAGGCTGTTTTTGGCCTTAAAGCCCCAGGTATTGTCTTTGGGAGAAGCCTCTTTCTTTCTTCATTTTCCATGTAAGTGTGTAATTACCTGGAAGGATGTTTCATATATTTTCACTGATGTCTCTCAATTGGAAAGTTTTTTGATTGAGAAGCGGAAAGCACTTGGTGAAGTACAGAGTGCCCATGAATAAGTTGTTGCCTCCTTTTTGTGGGCCTTGTGTCTTATTTTCTTAAGTATGACTTGATCTTAATACTCAGCTAAGTTCCTTGACGTGGGCTATATCAAATTTGTGGTTTCCTGTTAGATGTTACACATCTGATTTAATTTGTTTATTCTAGATTGTCTTTTGATTGTATTATGTAAATGCATTTTTTAAATCAATAAAAAAAAAAAAAAAGAAGCTGTTAGTGTAGTTGGGTTTAAAAAGGTTTGGACAAATTCCTGGAGGAAAAGTCCATAAACCATTATTATAGAGGACCTGGGAAATACACTGTGGAACCTGTGTGTCTTTTTGGGAACCTGCTAGGTACTTGTGACCTGGATTGGTCACTGATGGAAACAGTGGGCTTGATGGCATATCTTATGTTCTTATATGTACACTGCTTTGACTTCTAGATAAAGAGGTATAACCCCCCCCCCCCCCTGCTAAATAAATAAATAATTCAGTTGTACTAGAAAAGGATCAAATTGTGTAGTTGGACAAAAAGAGAGCATGCTTTGTAAAAATTGTAGCTGGTCCAATGTCAAACTTTTCTGTGACAAATTGACCACTACACATTCTTTGACTGAAGGCACATACGAAACCGCTTCTCCAAAGATAATGGGCGGTGCGACTCTCTTCTCAAGCCAATAATCCCCCACCACTCAATATCGGGACCTAAATATTGTTCTTTAAATGCGGGTTGTTCTGGAGTGGCACGATGGGCAACAATGCCTTACTCCATCTTCCCAACTTAGAACAAAGTGTTCTCCAGACACTTAAAGGCACATTTTAGAAAGGACATTTAGGGAATGGATGGGACATGACTGAAAATCTAACACTTGCACTTCCATTCATTGTTCCTTACAGAATATATACCATCCTAAAATTGAGTTATTCCTCCCCCTCTCAACTTGCCTCATTTCCTCTGTTATGTTTATGTTTATTATTACATTTGATATACAGCTCAGGCCAAAGCATCAGAGTGGTTTACAATACAATATTAATGTTACGGAAAATACGAAAAGAACGCCATTTGTAAGATAGGACAGAATAAGATACACAGTGATAGTCAAAGGAATAGAAGAAGCAAAAGTAAAGGAAATGGCAGATTATAACCACAATATACCAATAAACTCACAGCTTTGTTGTACGAGTTTGATCATTCGCCACGGATTCATGTCTAAGGGCCACGCCAAAGGGCCCTCTGGCGAGGCCCTGCAAGGTGTGGGTGTGCCTCCTGAGTGGCGGTTTTACAGCCGTTCAGAAGGGCAGGTGATTGGCAGGTAGCAGAGGTAAGAGGCAGCTCCCACCCACACTCTCCGATCATAGCTTCCTACCCTTGCAGAATTCCATTAAAATGATCCTCCATAATATTGCAATTGTAAATATGCATAAAATTGTTTATGAGGAATGTCATGCATTTGATGCAGTTGCTCAAATGACAACATACACCCTACGCTCCTGAAAATAAATTTCCTATCATCCCAATCCCTTTCCACATCTACCTGTGGAACACTCTTCCTCCCATCCCTGGGGTGAAGTCTGCATTTCCCACTAGTGGCATGTACCCGGAAGACTCCAATTCCCTGCCCCACCAGCCCCTAAGGGATTTCTCTGCTTCCCTAATCATCTGCATCAGCAATTATCCCCACATGTTTTTAGGCAGCTTTGTAGATGGAAGATGCAAGAGACAGTGGACACTACGGATGTGCCATCTCTTCCATAACACTTTCAGAACAGAATTTGTATTCCCCTGGATCCGCTCCCAAACAAACCAAAGTTGATATGCCCAGGGCCGGCCCAAGGGTTTCTGCTGCCTCAGGGAGAAAGCGGGCCACGCCGCCCCCTGCTGCCGCTGATTTCATCTTGGAAGGGGAGGCAGGTGATGGCAGCCGCGGCAGCATTTTAAAAGTGGTGGCTTTGTGCCGCTGCTTTGTTGCCCACAGCAGGCCATGTGCTTCAGCACACATGGCCTGCTGCTTCTGACCCCCTTCTGACCGTAAGTTGCATCAGTGAGGGATCAGAAGCATCAGGTCATGTGTGCCGAAGCACATGACCTGCTGCAAGCAACAAAATGGCGGCACAAAGCCACCTATCTGGGTTGGTTGCCCTAGGCGGTCGCATAGCTCGCCTAGTGGACGGGCTGGACCTGGGTATGCCACATTATACAAGTAAAAGTCTGAGACCTCCAAGCTTCCCAATTTTCTGGGACACATCTTTTCCCAGCTGATTCAGGACTGCTTACCCCTCCAAAGGAATTTTAACATGGACAACTTGATTGCACTTAACTCTTGCTTTTTCAATCAACAAGGTGACACCTGCAACTTATTTATTTATTTATTTAGTATTTCTTTTATACCGTCTATTGACATCAGTGCGGTTTACATCAAAGCATAACATATGCATTTCAGGGTCACTGAGAAGCATTTACATTCGAACAGGGATTGGAAACTTGGATAACAGGGTAAATTAACAAGAGTTATACAATACGTATCTACATTATATACATCATGAGGTAATTTCTTGTCAGGACTAAGCAGAGAAGTATCTGGTGAATAGGTGATGTTTTAGGGCCTTTCTAAGTTGGGTTAGGTCTGTAATAGCTCTGATGTCGGGGGGAGGGGGGGGGGAGGAGGGAGTTCCAGGCTTTTGGGGCATAGAAGCAGAAGGCTCTGTTGGTTGTTGACTTTTTGCATCTTGTTGCTTCTTTCGGGACTGTTAAAGTGTTTACTGCTACGGATCTTCTACTTCTAATAGGAGCTGATGTCTGAATCAATTCGGTGATGGTTATGGGGGACTGATTGTTTAGGGCTTTGAAGGTCATGATGATATTCTTATATAGGGTTCTAGCTTGGAGAGGTAACCAGTGGAGTCTTTTCAGGATTGGTGTGATGTGGTCGGTCTTCGATATTCCTTCTAGCACCCTGGCTGCTGTGTTCATTGCCAGTTGAAGAGGGTTTAGGGTTGCTTGTGGGAGACCATATAGGATTGCGTTTGCAAAGTCGATGTGGGGCAACACCAAAGCTTGGTAGATTGTCCGGAAGTCTGTATACTCAAGCAGTGGTCGTAAGTGACGAAGAGTCCTTATCTTGTGGTAGATTGATTTTGTTGTGTTTTTTATATGTGCCTTCATGTCCATTTTATGGTCGAGGGTGATGCCTAGGTATCTGATGGTAGATTTGGCTGTTAGTTCTGTGTCGTTTACCTTTAGTGTGGTTGGGGGTGCGAAGTCCTGGTTCTTCGTTATGAACATTACATCAGTCTTGGTGTGGTTGATTCTCATGTTCTGTGTGAGGAGCCATTCCGCAACTGCGTTGAAGCAGTTTATCAGAGGGGTAAAGCCAGGTTGGTCTGTCATGAAAGGCATATAAAGGAGAATATCATCGGCATATGCTAAGCAGGATACATTGAAGGAGCGAATTAGGTCACAGATGGGTTGCATGTAAATATTAAACAATAACGCAGATAGTGAAGATCCTTGAGGTACTCCTTGGTGCTGTAGAAATGGGGCAGATATTATGGTTCCAAGTCTAATTTGTTGCCATCTGTCGGAAAGGTAGGATTTACACCAGCTCAGTGCTGAGCCTTGGATACCTTTTTCTTCAAGGCGATCAATAAGGATCCGGTGACTAACAGAGTCAAATGCAGCTGAGATGTCCATGAATATAAGGACAAAGCCTTGTCTGGTGTTGTCTATGCCGGTGATTATGGTGTTGAAGAGGGTGACAAGTAGAGTCTCCACACTGTGCGCTTCCCTGAAACCATGTTGAGAAGGGTCCAGGGGGGCTTCAGTGTCGATGTGTTGCTGAATTTGGTGTTGCACTACCTTTTCAATTATTTTAGCTAGTAGGGGGATGCTGGATATCGGTCTGTATGATTCGACCTTTAGTGGATCCAGTTTATTGTTCTTCAGCAATGGTCTGATGGAGGTATGTTTTAGACTTTGTGGGAATGTTCCTTTTGTAAGCGATTGTTCCAGTATTTTATTTAGGTAGGGGCTTAGTTCGCTGCGGAGCTCTCTAATCCAAGATGCTGGGCAAGGATCATTTGGTGCAGTGGTAGCATTGATGGAGGTGATGATGCTTTCAATCTCTTTGAGTGATAATGTGTTGAATTTGGTCAGTGGGGATGGATGCGGCATCTTGGGTAGTTGGGAGAGTCTAGCTGGATTGGAGGATTTGGCCGTCTGTATCATTTTAGATTTTAGGTAATTCGCATAGTCCTGGGGTTGGATTGCATGTGTTTGTTCTGGGGTTGGTTCTCGTGCTAGTGTCTTTACTATGTTGAATAAGTCGTGATGCTTGCTTATTGATCGCATCAGGAGGTCTGTGTGAAACTGCTTTCTTCTCTCCGCTATTATATATAGCAGCTTATGGCAAGTTTTATAGCAGCTTATGGCAAGTACCATCTTTGCTAATGCACATCTATCCATCTATCAGGGAAAGTGGGAGATCTTTCCAGATCTCTAGTGCTCATACTATATGGCTGATCATTTTCCAATGTTTAATTCATAGAGCCTATTTAACTTTCTGGGATCCAAACTCGTAGATATTTCAGCTTAATAGGCCCACCTAAAGGGCGCAGACCTATTGAAGGGGCCAAACAGACCTGGGTCCACACTTTCAGTTCATTAAAGTTTATTTTCAATCCCGCAAATGACTCATTCTCCACAAACATTTGTATGACCTTTGAGATATCTTACTGAGCCTGCTGTAAAAATATTAAAATATCATCTGCAAACAACGTTTTACATCCTATCACCCTATTTGTATTCCTTGAATTGAATGCTCCCTCCTTATTATGATAACCAGAGGTTCTAATGCCATCATGAATAGTGGCGACAGCGACACCCTTGCTGCATCCCTCCTTGCAAAGAGAAACTCTCTGAAACCACTCAATCGAACAGTAACTATGCACTTGGTGCTATATATATACGTCTTTTATCAAGACTACAATCTCCCCATGGATGTCCATCATCTCTAACCCCCAAAACATATATGATCAAAACATCTTGTTGAAAACCTTTTCTGTGTCCAAGATCAAAATCACTTCCTCTTCTTGTCCCCCATCTCCTTATTGAGTGTCATGATTAGCCTAGTAACGTTTTTTATACAACTTCTGCCATGCATAAAGCCTATTTCTTTGTCAGCTACCAGGTCCAGGAGTATCATACTTAACCTATCTGCCAAAATAGCTGCAAGGATTTGTGTGTCCATGTGGAGGAGTGAGATTGGCCTATAATATCCTACCTTCTCCAGATCTCTCCCTTTCTACATTAAAATGACTATTAATACTTAGCACATCTCAGGGACACCCATACCATAAAGCATAGTTACTCACCTGTAACAGGTGTTCTCCAGGGACAGCAGGAATCAGTCCTCACTTATGGGTGACGTCAGCACCGACGGAGCCCGCGCAGAGCAATTCCCCAGCTTTCAAAGAAAGCCTTTGGGATTGCTGCCACGCATGCGTGGTCCTCTTCCTGCCCAAGGGTGCCATCTTGCTCAGTCAGGTCCCTTAGCTCGAGCCACACCAAGCAGATGGCAAGGGAAGGATAAAAATCCAGGAACTCATCAGGGGAGGTGGGAGGGTAGTGAGGACTGATTCCTGCTGTCCCTGGAGAACACCTGTTAAAGGTGAGTAACTATGCTTTCTCCAGGAACAAGCAGGAAGTCAGTCCTCACTAATGGGACTCCCCAGCTACAGGCTACTGAACCTGTAACCAAAAAACGCCTCCTTGAGGTCGTGAGCAGAAGCTGATGCCCACAGGGGCTTGATTCCTCGGGTCCTCAGGGCAAAGCCCTCGGTAGCCGTGAGATGGGTCAGAGGGCAGGAGTTGCTTATACCCCGAACAGATTACGGAGTACGGCCTGGCCGAAGGCGCTGTCCCGACGGGACTCCCTCTCCAGGCAGTAGTGTGCAGTGAAGGTGTTCGCTGAAGACTAGGTCACTGCCCGGCAGATGTCCCGCAGGCTTGGACACAGTGTGCGATGACTCATCGATACAAAGGGGCATCCGCTTTCGTATGGGCGAAGACAATGCAGTCCGCAACCCAAATAGAGAGGATGCATTTAGTGACTTCCTGCCCCAGTTGATTGGGATCGTAAGTCACAAAACGTTGGCCAGATTTGCGATGAGCCTAGGTGCGCTGCAGATAGAAGGCAAGAGTCCTCTTGCAGTCGAGTGTATGCAAAGCCGCCGACGCCTGGTCGGCATGGGGTCTTTGGAAGAAGGTCGGTAAGATTATCTCCTGATTAAGATGTAAATCTGAGACAACTTTCTGCAGGAATTTGGGGTGGGTAAGGAGGACCACCCTATTCCTATAGAATCTAGTATAAGAGGCTTCAGCCATGAGAGCCTGGAGCTCACAGACTCGGCGGGCCGAGGTCAGAGTCACCAGGAAGACCACCTTCCAGGATAGGTGCCGAAGTGAACATGTCGCAATCGGCTCGAAGGGCGAATGCGTAAGCTGCATGAGCACTATGTTCAGGTCCCAGTCTGCCGAAGGTGGCTGGATGGGAGGCTTGGAGAGCAAGAGACCCCGCATAAAGCGGGAGACCAAGGGCTGCCCCGAGAGGGGTTTTCCTTCGACGGGGAGGTGATTAGCCGAGATGGCGCTCAGGTGCACCCTATCGATACCAGAGACAGCAACAAGTACCTGCGCACTATGTAGAGAAACCACCAAGCAGGTACACAAGGACTGGCGACAATTCAATGCAGGTAAGAAGTCTTTTTTATTGCGCCCCATTGAATTGTCACTAGTCCTTGTGTACCTGCTTGGTGGTTTCTCGCTCAGGTGCACCCTGATAGAGTTTGACTTCAGGCCTTCCTTCGAGAGATGGAGGAGGTACTGAAGGACCCATCGAGTGGAGCAGGAGAATGGGTCAATCTGGAGCTCGGAGCACCAGATCGAAAAGTGTCACCACTTGAAGGCGTAATCTCATCTAGTCGAGGTTTTCCTCAACGTGAGGAGGACCTCCTTGACCTCCTCCGGGAAGTCCAGCAGGGCTAGGGAGACCCATTCAGCAGCCAGGCTGTGAGAGGTAATGAGGCCAGGTTCGGGTGTAGTACCCACCCTCCCTCCTGCATTAGCAGACCCCGGGCACAGCCCAGGGGGAATGGAAGCTCCGACGACAGCCAGAGCAGGAGCGGGAACCACAGCTGTCGAGGCCACAAGGGGACTACGAGGATCATCGACGCCGATTCCCGCTGAGCTTTGTGGAGGGTCCTCGCGATGAGAGGAGTGGGAGGGAATGCATAGAGCAGGCCGGAAGACCAGCTCAGAAGGAACGCATCTGGGCCTTCCCTATTCGGGTGTGGTACTGGGCCACAGAAGTGGGGAAGCTGTGCATTTGAATGGCTGGCAAATAGGTCCATGGTCGGAGTTCCCCACCGATGGAACAGCCAGCCCGCCCGCCATCCTTGGATCCAGCTGCCATTTGTGAGGGTGGAGGATCCTGCTGAGTTTGTCCGCGAGGACATTCTCCTGGCCTGGGAGGTAGACTGCTCTGAGGGTCATCCCCCGACAGAAGGCGAAGGAGCAGAGAAGGACTGCTTCCCAGCAGAGGAAGCGTGATCCTGTGCCCCCTTCCTTGTTGATGTAGAACATCGCAACTCAGTTGACAGTCTGCACGAGCACCGACTTCCACCTGAGGTGATCCTCGAAGGCCCTTAGGGCCCACCAAACTGCCTGGAGCTCGAACAAATTTATTTGCTGTTGAGACTCCTCGTGTGACCATTGTCCCTGCATGCACAATGCACCGCAGTGAGCTTCCCACCCCAGCAGGGAGACATCCGTTGTCAGCACTAGCTCATGCCACGGTGCTTGGAAGGGCAAACCCCGGAGAAGGTTGCGGGGGTCCTGCCACCAGTCCAGGGACAAGCGAAGGTTGTGAGAGACCCAGATGGGGTCCCTGAGGTGGCCGATGGATGGACCCCACTGGGTGCTGAGGCACCACTGGGCCGTCCGCATGTGCAGGCGGGCGTGGGGAACCACATGGATGGTAGAGGCCATGTGCCCAGAAGGCGCAGCATAGTCTGGGCCATTACCCGAGGGGTTCTCTGGACCTGGGCTGCCGGGGCTTGGAGGCAGTCGGTGCGATCCGCTGGCAGAAAAACAGTTACCTGCCAAGTGTCGAGGCATGCACCGATGAATTCTAGGGCCTGCACTGGTTCAAGGTGGGACTTGCGATAGTTGGACAAGAAGCCCAGGCGCTCTAGCAGGAGGATCGTGCATGATGCCACTAGGTGGATTTCCTCGACCGAGGATCCCGTGACTAGCCCGTCGTCGAGGTAAGGGAAGACCAGTACGCCCTGTCGCCTGATGGAGGCAACAACCGCGGAGAGGCACTTCATGAAGACCCGCGGGGCGGACGCGAGGCCAAAGGGGAGCACCCTGTACTGGAAGTGCTCCTCCTGCACCCTGAAGCGCAGGGACTGCCTGTGCTGGGGATGAATCAGAATGTGGGTTTAAGTGTCTTTTTAATCTAAGGATCTAATCTAATCTAATCTAGCCCATGTTCCCTGTAAAATAGTTATCTCCAAGTTATAATGCCCTGTTCACTGTAATTTCAGTTTGTTCAATGTAAACCGCACTGATGCAGAATAGCGCGGTATATAAGAGAATGTAAATAAATAAATAAGGAGCATAGCCAGTCGCCCTGCTGGAGGAAGGGCAGCAGAACTTTTCCCGCACCAAGAACCTGTTTAGTTTTCGGAGGTCGAGTATGTACTGCAGACCTCCCCATCTTTTTCGGAATGAGCAAGTACCAGGAATAAAAGCCCCGACCTCGGAGGTGCGCTGGCACCCTCTCGACCACTCATTGGGTGAGAAGGTTGGCTAGTTCCCGCTGCAGGAAGACCTGATGCACGGGGAGTCGAAGAGGCTCCGCCAGGGAGAAGGGAGCCCATTCCTAACCAAGATCATGGACCTATCTTTTTCAACAGGGGCGTTCCCACTAACTCTAAAACAAACGTCCATCCGGACCCTTCTCAAAAACAACAAACTAGACCCCAAAAAGGCGGAATCCTATCAACCAATCTCTAGTATCCCCCTGCTGGCCAAGATAATAGAGAAGGTCGTGCAACGCCAAATCCAAAACCACTTCCCCTCTCGACCCATATCAGCACGGCTGTAGAGAATCACATGATGTAGAGGCCCTCCTTACCACTAAGTACCTTAATCACAGGGATTGTTTACATCAGACAAGGATACGCGCTAATCTTCATGGACATTACTGCCGCATTCGACTCAGTCAACCACGAGCTGCTCCTGGCACATCTCCAAGAGAAGGGAATCCACGGTTCAGCCTTGAGTTGGTGCAAGTCATACCTGACAGACAGATACCAACAGGTATGAACTGACTCCAGGACCTCCGAGCCTTTTCAACAAAAGCAAGGTGTCCCCCAAGGCTCATCACTCTCGACCCTCCTCTTCAATATATACATGCAGCCCATTTACTCAATCATCCGCTCCTTCAATATCTCCTGACTGGTGTATGCTGACGATGTACTACTCTTCACACCATTCTCAATCAACCAGCCTGACTTCTCAACATTAACAAAATGCTTTGATGCTGTCACAGACTGGCTCCACATGCAGAGCCTCAGGATTAATTTTAACAAAACAGATGTCATCTTCATCACCAGGAATCACTCTTTCACCCTCCCGCATCAATAAGGGTAAGAGAAGCCGAGCTCCTGAGCAAGCCCACCATCCGCTACTTGGGTATCACACTTGACCAGCAGCTTGACATGAAAGCACATATAAGCAACACCATCAGGGCAATCTATCACAAGATACAAACAATTCGCCACCTATGACCCCTACTAGAACCAGATGATTTCCGGACGATTTTTCAAGCATTGGTAACCCCCCACTTCGACTACACCAACGCTATTCTGCATGGACTCCCCAAGAACACTCTGAATCCTCTGCAACTAACAATGAATGCCGCCGTCCGCATCCTGCACGGAGCCTCCAGAAAAGACCACATAACCCCAATCTTGAAACACCTCCACTGGCTTCCGATCCACTGCAGGCTCACCTTCAAAGTATTACTACTGACCTTCAAGGCCGTCAACAAACAATCCTCCACCTCCCTCACAGACCTCATCCTCCCCACCCCTCCAAACAGGTCCAGAAGGGCATTCGCTGCAAACACATTCGTAATCCCCAGCGCAATAACAAAATGCTCCCTGGCAGCAAAGAGCAGAGCCTTTGTGTTTTACGCACCTACACTCTGGAATGCCCTCCCAACCACCATCTGAGCTATTACCAACCTCACCCAATTTAGGAAGGCACTAAAGCACCATCTTTTTCTCCTACATTACTCCCAGCCCAGCAAAACATCACAACCCAACATACCCTCCACCCACCATAATGACACCATAAGCACACTCGTATCATGCTGACGCAACCACATCGAGAAATCCTACTGCCCAACCTGTAAATAGTTATCTAAATTGTAAATAGTTTCAGAGCGTGTCCTGACTCCACAATCATACCTGTGACACAATAGCTCCGTTTGTATATAGTTACCCCCGTTGAAACCCAAGTTATAATACCTGTTCTCTGTAATGTACATTGCATGTTCCGCCGCATTGTACAAACTGATGTACCTGTAAACCACGCTGATTTTAAAGAACGCGGTATAGAAATGATTTAAATAAATAAAATAAATAAATAAAGGGAGGGGGAAGCCTGTCCAAGCAGAGGTGATAGCTGTCTCGATATTACCCGGAGGACCCAGGTGTCTGAGGTGATGGAAGCCCACTGAGGGGCAAAGGAGGACAGGCTTCTCCCCACCGGCTGCTGTGTTGCCGGGGGAGGGGGGTGAAAGGCTATGCAGGTAGCGTGAAAACCCCTGTGAGGGTTGAGGCGGTGCCGGGGTATGGGCCTTGGGCCCTTTTGGCTTACGATGACCCTGGGGCCCAGGCTTCCCTTGTGCTGCAGTTGTCAGCGTGGGAGTGGGCGGGTACGGTGGGTAACCCAGGTAGGGCAGGCCCTTCTTTGGAAAGAAAGGCTTTTTAGTTTGCTGTTTCTTTCAAGGGTGGGTGGAGGTCTTGTGTGAGAGACGGGTTTCGGTGACGAACTCCGTCTCTATCTCAGTAGCTTTGTCCTCCATCGGTTTGCCGAAGAGCTGCTCACGGAGGCAGGGTATGTCCAGGAGCTTCTCCTGTACTCACTGCTCCAAATCCGAAGATTGGAGCTATGCCTGGCAACGGGCCCCGATGCCAATGGCCGCCACTCAAGCTGAGGACTTGAAACCATCGTAGGCGGCACTGGAGATGTACTTTGAGCATTCTGCGATGGACTTTAACAGGGTCTGGAACCTACAGAGGGGTTTGCCCTCGAGGCCTGCGGAGAAACCCCCGAGTTCCTTGGCCAGGTTGCGCAAGAACATGCCCATATATAGCTGGTATGCCTGAAAACGGCAGGAGAGCATGGACCCCTGGTAGGCTTTGCGGCCTAGGGCGTCGAGGGCTCTCGACTCCCTGCACGGAGGAACCGAAGAATGTGATTTCAGGCTCTTTTGTTTCCTCGTGGCTGATTCCACCACCATGGATGTGTGAGGAAGCTGGGTTTTTCTAAACCCGGGGCCGCGCTGGACCTTGTACATGGTGCTGAGGCGCTTACTCATGTTGGAAACCGAGGCAGGTGCCTCTCACATGTGGAGTAGCAGCCTGGACAGGATGGGAGGAACTGGAACAGTAAGAGATTCCCGAGGTGGAGACTCATACTGAATAATGTCAAGCTCTTCAGCTCGAGGGTCCTCCTCAGCCTGGGTGGCCAGGTTGAGAGCATGTGCCATATCCCGGACAAATACCAGAAAGGAGGTGTCCTCGGGGGGTGAGCACCACTGAAATGTGGGTGGGGAGGGGTCTGATGGAAGGTCCCGATGGACACAGGTTTCCGGAGAGGTATCCACATCGGACTCCCATTCTGAGAAGTTAGATGAGGAATCTGATCCTGGCTAGTCGCCCCATCCTGCAGCCGAGGCCCACTTGGAGCCGGAGGCCCTGGAAGATCTCGCCTCTGAGGAATGGGAAGGCGAGTGAGACTGGTGCCGAGGACCCTCACGAGGCCCACGGCTCTCGAGGGTTTCCTGGGCAGATTTTGGTGTCCCACGTGAGGGAACCTTGGTCTCTAGGCGCAGGCCAGCAAAGCTGGCTGTGAGCGCCTGCAGGGAAGCGATGAACGTAGAAACGTTGTGTTCTAGTGTCAGCATGCGGGACTCCCACGCTGGCACCGGGGTCACTGGGTCAGGAGTCGAGGAGGAGATGGGGTCCTCGCCGGGACGGTCCTCAGGAGACCGGGCACCATCGCCGGAAGCCTCTGTATCTGTACGAGATACCTTGCGGGGCCGCTCCTTGTCTGACTCTCGGGAACACTGATGGGGGCTAAGCAACCGAGCATAAGAGCGCTCGCGCTTGTCGGGGGCCCCCGACAGTGGCTTTGAGGCCTTCTTCTTTTTACCCCGCTCCACTTCAGGGGACCCCTGGTCGGAGTCCGCCTTGAGTGCGGGGCCAAGGTGGGGGATCCCACCAGAGGAGAGATGACCAAGGGCGCCACCGGGAATTCCGAGGCGGCCTTCCTGAAAATGTCTTCGGACTTCTGCTTATGACTGAGCAGGGCTTTGGAGGACATTTTCTTACAAAGCAAGCAGAGCTCCGGATCACGGTCGGCCCCGAGATACCACAGACAGCAGTCATGGGTGTCTGTAAGCGACATGTTCTTGGAGCATCTATCACATTTTTTGAATCCGGTGGCCATAGGGGCAAAAATGGCCCCCGCGAGGTTGAAGACCCATGTGGCCAGCGGTTGGGAGAAAAAAGGGCACGAAGCCCATGAAGGCAAAAAATGCTAGGAAAAACGTCCACTAATTGCTCAAAAAGGATAGAGCAGGGGAAGGACAGGTAGAGGACCGGTGCAACTGGAAAAGTAATAGGCCTAAGGCTGAAAAACGAAACACTTTTTCCAAGGGACGAGGACAAGCATCCGAAGGGCTCCGCGGAGAAAGAGACTAAGTAAGATGGCACCTTTGGGCGGGAAGAGGACCACGCATGCGTGGCAGCAATCCCAAAGGCTTTCTTTGAAAGCTGGGGGAATTGCTCCACATGAGCTCCGTCGGGGCCGACATCACCCATAAGTAAGGACTGACTCCCTGCTTGTTCCTGGAGAATTCAATGTATTTTGATATAACTCCTTCAGAAGCCCGACCACCCTAAACTCTAAAATCTTGTAAAACTCAGACACAGCCCATCCAAACCAGCCATGTCTCTCATCTTGCGCCCTCGTGTAGCAGAGCACACTTCCAGCTCTAGAGATGGGTAATTTCAGCCATTCCAGCTGTTCTGGGGGTTACACTCGGACAAACCAGGTTATCACAAAGACTATTACGTGCTTCTACCTTCTCCTCTTTACCTCCATATAGCTCATTACAGTATTCCAGGAATCTGTTTATAATATCATCTGTAGTATGTCTAACTATCTCCTTCCAATCATTTTTTATTTATTTAAAAGAATTTCATATACTACTATCCAAATGCATTTCAAAATAGTTTAAAAAATTAAAATATTGAGTAATTCGGCAACACAACCACAAGCTCAAAGGGAAGCGCAACAAAAAAATTCACTAACAATAGTTGGTGAATTTCTGTATATAGGGCCGTAGCAAGCCATAAATGTGCCCTGTGCAACTTGAACATCTGGAGTGCCCCTCCCCCCACTCCCCTCCCCCGATTTATCTTTTGCCCCATGTCCAGCATCTACCCATCTTACCTCCATGTCTCCAGCTGGCTCCCCAACCGGCCTGCCCTTACCCCGCCACTTTTCGGGTTCCCGTGGCGGCAGCAGTGGGACTTCCAATTGAAAAAAAAAAACACACGGGTTTCTCTGCAACGGCATGCTGACCTGATCCCTCACCTCTGGCGTATGTTTGCGTCAGAGGACGGAGGGAACAGACCAGCCATTCAAATGGAGTTGCAAAGACCCGCGTTTAAATGGCTGGTCTGGTCCCTCCCTCCTCTGACGTGAGCATATGTCAGAGGAGGGGGATCAGGACAGCATGCAAGCACAGAGTTGGAGAGACCTGCATGTTTCTATTTCTTTTCTTTTCAATTGGAGGCCCTGCCGCAGCCAAGGGAACCCTAACAGTTGTGGCAAGGGAAGGCAGTGTGCGGGGAGCCGAGGACGGCATCCCCAAATATGCCCCTATTTTTTGCGCCTTGTGAGGCTGCATCTCTCGTACAGGGCTAGGTACGGTGCTGGCTGTATATCTCTTAAGAAAAGAGAACAGTTTCCTTCTCAGGTCTTGCTGAGTACCACCATATGGACCCCGTTGTATGAAATCTCTATGAAATCTCAGCAAGGCGACACTACAATTGAAGTATGGTAGGAAAGAAAAAGAAAAATTTATACTGGCCACATATCGGTCATGATAAAAAGGTGCCCACCCGAAGCTTATGCACTAGGGCTAATGATAGTGGTAATGATAGCGCTGACATTGCAGATGAAGATAACATCCCTGCCACAAATACAGGCCTTGGTGAGCTTTTTCATGGACCCATTGTGGCAGTAGACAATCCACAGAAGTTAATAAAAAAGAGAATTAGCTACAATTAAGTGGACTTCTGCAGACAAAGAGGAGATAAGGTGACATTTTACTTACCAGATAATGTCCTTTCCTTGAGTTCTGCTAGACCATTTCAGACAAGTGGGTTGTGTTCCTCTACCAGCAGATTGGTGGAGACAAAGAGCCAATGAAATACCCAGGTTTCAATTACATCACTCCCATGCTTCTATCAGTCTGAGCCACTAGAGGACACATTAGTATTTGTCCAAATCATATGGGAAAGCATGGCAAACCTCACACAATCTAAATGTGGGCAACAATAAGGAATAAAACAGTAGAAAAACTACAGTGGTGTGAAAAAGTCTTGTATAGGTAGTGCCGAACTGGAAGTATTTAGTTGTTTGGATCACAGGAACAAAATGCGTTACAATTTACAACACCTTCTGCCAATGCCATTTTCTTCCCTTTTATCTTTTGTACAAATCTGTCAGATTTACCATAACTTAAGTGTTCTTTTAGGATTGTTTAATATCCATGTCTGTTTGGTTGTGAATCTGTGTACAAAGATGCAATGTGTGCCCAAAAAGCTGTGTTTTCATTTTCATGTATGTTGGCAGTGTGCATGTTTTCTTCTTAATTTCATTAGATAGCCCTGAAAAGGCCTGCTTGTTGTTGTTGATGGCCATTAAATACTTGATGGACCAGCCCTTGCTCTTTTCACCAGACAACATCTGTCTGGCATGGAGTGGACCAGTTTGATGAGGTTTTCTCGTGATATGATGCGATTCCAGACTGCAATCAGTAACTCAATCAGCTCTCGCTTGGTCCACATCTGCTTCTTGGCGATCTCAAATGATACCTTGCACCAAAGATTCTCAATCAGGTTGAGATTGGGTAATTGAGTTGGCCAGTCAATGGTCTGAACTCCGTTTATTTTTTTCCAGTCGGCGACAGTTTTTGTTCAGTGGCAAGGTGCATTGTCATACTGGAAGAAATATCTGCCAGAAAACAGTTGCTCAGCTGATGACAGCATGCACGTCTGCAGAATTCCTATGCATTTCGTTGCATTCACCATCCCGTCAATGATATGGGGCCCGATATCCGAAAGGCATTTACATAGTTTACAGCCCAGTAAACTGTGTAAATGCCTTAGATGGGGATATTCAATGGCATGTACATGGTTAGTGCCGCTGAATATCCCCATCTAAGTCCCCTTTGCGCCTCGATGCTATCTGGTTGGCATTGAGGTGTGTAGGGGGCATCCTGGGGTGGAGTGAAGGCAGAGAATGGCGCTAAATGGGCAACAGCGATAATGGCTGCTGCCCAGTTAGCAATCTGTGTCTTAAAGTTTACTGTCCTGTTATTTGTAATTACCTTGTTATCCAAGTTTTATGATCCTGTTTACTGTAAACTCAGACACATGTTTTTTGTCTGAATTTGTGTTCGATGTAAACCGCGCTGATGTCGAATAGTGCGGTATATAAGAAATGTAAATAAATAAAATAAATAAATAAAATAAAGATATGCGGGGAAAGTCTTTGCCTATCTTTAAGGTGCAGGAGCTAATCAGGCAGCATCCAATATCACTGCTGCCCGGTTAGCTTTGGTGGCTTCTGGCTTTTGTGGCCATCACCGGATATTTGATGCAATCGCCACGGCATTGAATATCTGGGTTTAAGGGTCAGAGGGCAGGGCTATGCACCGTAGTGGCACATAACCTGCCCAGTTGAAAATTGGACCCATGGAGTTTTCCAACACCACTGGCTACCATGCATCCCCAGATCATGACCTTGGTTGTATGCTTCGTGGAGATATTCAAGTACTCTAGTTTGCACTCTTCATGAGAAAACATCCTCACGAAGGTTTTGTCCTGGTCACCCAGAATGTAGAACATGCTTTTGTCACTGAACAGAACTTTCTCCCTGTCAGCCTTGCTCCAGTTTGAGTACTTGGATACCCACTGAATGCATCTCTTCCTCTTTTCCACCATTAGAAGTCGCTTCCTTCGTGCCTTACAGCCCCTCAACCCATACTCCAAGCATCATCTCCTCACAGTGGAAGTACAAACTACAATGGAACACTTCTCCTTCCATTTCCACAGAGGTTCAGGGGAGGTTAGCTTGCGGTTGCCAAGAGATGTCCTTATCAAGGCCCTGTCACCCCTCTTGGTTAACTTTCTACGCCAACCGCTACAATGTTGGTCCTGTGTATTTCCCATCTCCTTATGCTTCTATAAAATGTGGACAACCATGCTCTGATTACACCCGATCTTTGCTGTACCACCCGATCCCGGTCCGCCCTTGATAGAAATGCGACCTCTTCACCATGCATCAGATGCGAAAACCAGTTGGTCCACATTAAATTAAAACCCTGTGTGCCACCAAAATACCATGCACCAAATGGCTATCAAATATGACTTCCTATTGGCTGAGGAAGCATATTCTGTTGGTTCATTTCTATCCCACTTTGACACAGATTCCGGATGATCATACTGGGACATCGTTTCCTCATGACAGCCATACAAAAGTTCACAGACAAGTAATTTTGCATGCAGAAATGGCTGCTGAGTTAAATTTGCAACAAAACAGTATATAACAGGGGTGGCCAACTCTGGTCCTAGTGCACCACGATCTAGCCTGGTTTTCGGGACGTCCCTAATGAATATTCATGAGATATATCTGCATATAATTGGAGGCAGTGGATGCAAATATACCTCATGAATATTCATTAGGGGCATCCTGAAAATCAGACTGGATCGTGGTGCATTAGAACCGGAGTTGGCCGTCCCTGGTATATAATAAGCCAGGATTTTGCTACAGAATTTGGAAAGATTGTCAAAATAAAGCTGAGAATAGCTTGATCATGCAGCCTATGCAAGACTTTTGCACACCAATGTATGTGCAAGAGAGATTGAGCAGCAGGCTGTCAGTAGGATATGGACTTGTAGAGTCAAGCATATAAATCATAACAGACTAAGGTACCGCCACAACTTAACAGACTAAAAAGAGTTCCAGGGGTGGGTCCTGGACTGGCCTAGCAGGACTCAAGGAAAGGACGTACCAAAGCTATGCCTCCAGCTATGCCAAAGGCTGAGTCTGCCTGAGTGTGGCCTACTGAGCTATGCTCCGATTACGCTTGCGCTTCAATAGAATGGGTATGCAAACCCTTTGGAACTGGCCAGTTCCATAACAGATACGCTGAGGCAATTGCCTCCTTCACCCAGTGCCCCAAGGTAGACTTAAGTGCTGTGACACCCTTTCGCGGGCCAGCAAACAGCATAAAAAGATGATCGGACTTACAAAAGGAATTTGTAACATTCAAGTACCAAAGAAGCAGCATCCGAACATGCACAAGGCGAAGATTCTTATCTTTCCCTCTACAATGCTCTTTAGAAAAGGAGGGCAAGCAAACCACCTCGTTCACATGAAAGGGAGATCCCTGGAAGGGACAAATGACCAGAGGGGAGGAAGCAGACGCTGAACCCCTTGAAGAAGATGCAAAACATCAAGCTGCAAGGCTGAAGACTTTCCAGCCACCGGACCTCTGAAATAGGACAAGGCTACCACCTGAACTTTTCCAGACTGTCCTGCAGAAGGCCAACAAGCTGTCGTGTGCCACGACTACACTCAAAGAGATACCAGACTTGCACATATGCCAGGCTTGTAGAACCCCTCTGGGCTTTGAGCAGAGCAGAACTACTGCAGGAAAATAGCGTTTATGCATCAGCCGACTCTCTTCAAGAGCCAAGCTGTAAGCGAGAAGAGAGCTGTGTCATCCAAGATAAACGGCCTCTGATGCAACCGGACCCAAAATGAGGCAGATAAAGAGGAGGAACTGCAGGAACTGCATCAGGTTCCGGAACCATGCTCTCCTCATCCAATCCAGCACCACCAGAACAATTCAGCCCAGATGGTGCCCTATGCCCTGAAGCACATACCCCAAAAGCAGCCATAGAAGAGCATACAGCAGGCACGGCCGTGTGCAGGGCTTAACCAAGATGACAATGTCCTTGGACCCAGTTTCCGTGTGGTGACTGAAGAAATGACACACTCTGTCACTGGAGCGGGATGCCATCAATTCTATCATGGGGTGTCCCCAACAGCGGAGAAGCTTCTGAAATGCCTCCTAATTCAACTCACACTCTCCGGGATCGAGAGAGTGATGACAGAAGAAGATCGCTTCCACATTGACCACCCTGGCAATGTGCCAAGTGAAAGAGCTAGGCGGCTCATTTCTGCCCTAGTGAACCAGAGAGTCATCCCCAAGGCCATTCTGCATACCTCATGCCACCTTGATGATTGACATGCCACTGCCTGGCATTGCCCGAGAACACTCATGCCAACCTGCCCTTGACCAAGGGCGGGAAAACGCAAGAGGTCAGCTAGATAGTCCTTGCTTTGAGATGGTTGATGGGCCACACTGCCTGCCTGTGGCTCCAACAGCCCTGGACCATTTGGTCTTGACAAGTGCTTCCCAGCCCATAAGAGGAATACTGTCACATGAAAAACTGCAAAAAGCAACTGATGCAAATTTCGCAGATTAAAACGAACTCCAGAAGGAGGCTCTCTTTGACACAATGCAAGTACTATGCCGAGCATTAGCAGTAAATTTGAGAGACTGAGATCAAATTCAATATACCCTGGCTTAGGAGTGAGGTTCATGACTATCATGATACGTGCAAAACTATCCCATTTGGAGAAATTGCTGCAAGAAAGAATTTGGAGGAAAGTGGTAGGATAATTGTTCCTAAGACAATTAACTAACATAGCATAAAGAAAAAGAAAAAAATCTGCTGAAAAATCAGGGCCCAATATTATGAGGGGAAGGCTTGAGAGAACAGCCATGCTCTTGCTCCTATTCTTTTCTCACCCCTTTGACCTGGGTGAGCGCATCTTACCAGCTTTATTACCATATTTGTAAAGTTGGCACCTATAATATAATAGGAGCTTCTTTGCCTGGGCATACAAAAGGCAATGAAAAGATTCCTGTGCCTGCCTCAGGGCCTGCCTATCTTCAGCTGTCAGGGAGCTAACATGTTTTGCCTTAGTCTTCTGCACTGTCTTTATCAAACAAAATTTCTGCATGCCTGCATTTCTTATCTTGGGGCATATAAGCAATAACTTCACTTCTAATCACTGCCTTTCCCCCCTCTTATAAGAAAGCTGATGTTACCTCTGGTTACCTATTATGATCTAAATATTCCTCCCATATCATTCCCAGAACTCCTATCAGTTTTCATCCCTATACAGACCTGGGTATATTTTCCAAGTAAATGCTTGTCTGGTCTTATCTCCAAACTCCATCCCCACCTTTACTGGGGCATGATCAGACAGAATAATAGTCCACACATTTGCTGACTGAATAACCCTTCAAACATCAAGAAAGAGTCTATCCTAGAGCTGCATGATTCGCTTTGCTATTATCCAGCTGACCTGGATATTCAATGCCGATGGCCGGATATTGCTCTGGCATTGAATATCTAGGTCTTATGTTCAGGGGCGACGGCTATCCGGGTTACAATGGCTAGCTGTTGCCGCTGAATATCGGGCCCTTGGTGTATAAACATTATGGGAGGGATATTCAGCAGTGGTGGCTAGTTGTTCTAACGTAGCTGGCTGCTACTGCTGAAATTTAAACCTGGATATTCAATGCCGGAGTCATATCCAACCCCAGCATTGAATATCTGGGTTGCCTAGATTGGCAGGAAGCTAAACCGGCAGTGGTGCCTTACTTTTACCACCTTGCCATAACCGGGCAGTGGTTCAATATTGCGGCTGCTTGGTTATGGCCAGGTGCCATCTCCGGAATGCCCCGATGCTAACTGGCTAGCGTCAGGGTGTGCAGCAGTGGCACCCAGGGATATGTGGTTAGTGCCGCTGAATATGCTGGATAAATCCCTTTGTATAGGTTACTGAGCGTTAACGTTACCAATGCTACATTACCGTGGTTTAGTAAACATGCCCCTAAGTGTATGATGGGCTGAGGAGTCAAGAAAAGGGCAGGGGGCACGAAACTGAGGGAGGGCGAACTGGAGAATATGACTGACTTGTTTTTTGAAGGATAGTTCTGCATCTAGAAAAGACATGGAAATATTTGAAATATGAAGAGAGCTGAATAAACTGACCATCAAGAGATGGAAGACGAGAGGGGGCTGTGCTACTGCTAGTGAGCCAGGTGGCAGAGGTTTTGGCAATACTGAGTTTCTGCTGATTCTCTTTTAACTAGCCAGTCACTTTTTGCAAACAACTGTTTAGTGCTAAAAGATCGTGGAATCGAGAGTCAGTGTAAGCCACCAGGAGTATGTCGTCTGTGTAGCAGTAGGCTGTAATAGCTGCCTCATGAATGAGAACTATCAGTGGTCTCAGGAAGATGTGAATAGAAGAGGGGCCAGTACAGAACCTTGAGGGACCCCGCAAGTGAGTGGATATGAATTAGATATGGAGGAGCTAAGTGACACTGAGTAGGTGTGGTATGAAAGGAAAGAAGAGAACCAAGCAAGGACAGTGTCACGGATGCCAATGGAGGCCAGATGTGAGAGCAGAATGGAATGATTCACTAGGTCGGAGGCTGCAGATAGATCGAGAGATACAGCCAAAGTGATTTTGTCATTGTCAAGAGCACTATGAACCTCACTTAGGAAAGATGTTAAGATGATCTCCGTGCTGTGTCCTGGTTGGAACCCAGACTGATGAGGGTGGAGGGTGTTAGCTTTTTCCAAGTGATTACATAGTTGGGTAAAAATAGATTTCTCTATTATTTTTGCTATGAAGGGGAGATTGGATACCGAGTGGTAACTAGCTGGATCAGCAATGTCCATTGATTTATGTTTGAGAAGCAGAAGGACAATGATTTGTTTCCAAGGGAGAGAAATTGAACTGGTGGATAGACTATTATTGATGATTGTTAGAAGGATCAATAAAAGGCAAAGCAATGCTTCCCCTATCCAGTGAGAGGGGATGGGGTCTAGTTGGCAGTAAGTCTTCTGAGCAGTAGATATAATTTTAGATAAGGATGCAGCAATGACTGGCTTAAAGGCAGACCAGGTGTGGATATAAGTTTCAGCCACTGAGTCATCCGTGACTTACAACTTGTGCGCTCTGAACCTGCCTCATTGCTCGCTGATGCCGGTGCCTGTGCAGAATTCTGTGCAGGTGGGGAATTCTGCGCTGCACAATTGCGCAGCATTCCTCCAGGAGTATGTCTTTCCTCCAAACCAGGCTTCAGCTCAATTTTCAACACCTCTGTCTTTCTCATATTCATCTTTACAGTTCAAGGTGATATTTTACTTACCAGTTAATGTTCTTTCCTTGAGTCCTGCTAGACCAGTCCAGACAAGTGGGTTGTGTTCCCCTACCAACAGACTGATGGAAACAAAGAACCAATGAGAAGCCCAGGTTTCAATGACATCACTTGCATGCCTCTATTCACCTCAACCACCAGAGGTCCCTCAGTATTCATCACAAAGTATATGGGAGAAACATAGCAAGCCTCACACAACCTC
Source organism: Ichthyophis bannanicus (assembly GCA_033557465.1). Lineage (NCBI taxonomy): Eukaryota > Metazoa > Chordata > Amphibia > Gymnophiona > Ichthyophiidae > Ichthyophis > Ichthyophis bannanicus. Next base: position 1,360,633,463 of record CM066032.1, on the reverse strand, counting down.
AATCATGGGTAACAAGGAGTAATCAACAGTCGAGAACTATATACAGAAAAGCATAAACAGAAGGCTGCCCAGAGAAGATGAACCTGCAGTCAAGTATAAAAATCATAACAGACCCAAGGGTACCACAGCAGAAGAGCAGAGCAAACACATTTTCAGGGGCAGGCCCTGGACTGATCTAGCAGGACTCAAGTAACTTTAGACAAAAACTTCTCTTTTCAGTCACACATCAAAAATCGTACAAAAACAATTGTCAATAAGATCCGTCTTCTGCAGCATTTAAAACCCTTACTTCAGCCCTCTGACTTCAGAACCATAATGCAAGCAATGATTACCCCACATATAGACTATTGCAATAGTCTACTTCATGGTCTTCCCAAAATATCCCTACACCCACTCATAATGGCTCAGAATACTGCAACATGAATCATCCACAATGCATGCCAAATTGATCATATAACGCCAATCTTATATGATTTAAAAAGCCGCATCAAATTCAAGATATTAATGACCACTTTCAAAATCATCAGAAAAAATAGCTCCCCAAACCCTTTCCCAATTAATTAAAGTGGTCCCCATCAATCGACTAAGAAGAGAAAAAATGACCAACACTCTCTCTACCTCATAAGCTTTCCGTAAGTCTAAGCAGTGCACCAGCAGCAGAGCATTTGAGTTGATATCCCCAATGCTCTGGAACTCCCTATCACCCAGTCTCCGAAACATTACAGACTTAGCCTCGTTCCGCTCCCAACTCAAAACCCATCTCTTCACAGAACATTTTGGTTAAAATGAAACTACAACTCTCACTGATCCAACATAATTTCCCCCCTCCTTGCCACTAGGCTATCTGACCAATCATACTGGTCAATAAATCACCCTTCCCTTAACCCCATCCTGTACTGACGGATATTATCGATCAACAGAACTGTAAATATGTTGTAAATAAGTTAAAACTATCTTGAATCTTGTACATTCTTGATTGCCTGTTATTGCACCATTTATTGTTACAATGTTTAATGTATTGGTTGTTTTAATTGTAAACCTCTATGATTACTTGATATAGCGGTATATAAAACACACACATAAATAAATAATAAATAAGGGAAGAACATTAACTGGTAAGTAAAAAGTCACCTTCCATATTGTTCGGCTAGACCAGTTTAGACAAGTGGGATGTACCAAAGCAACAACACCACTGGGCGGGAAGAAGACAAAGTAGCTTGCAAACCTCTTGAGCCAAAGGCCGTGTCCGCCCATGCATGGACATTCAAGTGGTAACGCTTGACAAAAGTGGAAAGTGATGCCCACATTGCTACCCGACAAATGTCTGCAAGGGCTACTGAGCTCTGCTCCACCCAAGAGGATGCTTGTGCTCGGGTAGAAAGGGTTGCGCAAACCCTGCAGAACCTGTTGGTTCCGCAACAGATATGCCAAGGCAATAGCCACCTTGATCCAGCGTCCCAGTCAACTCAGCCACTGTTTTACCCATGCCTGGGCTTGCAAACAGCATAAAAAGATGGTCTGACTTACAAATGGAATATGTAACCCCTAAGTACTGGAGAAGAACCCTCCGGAATCCACAAGGCGAAGATCCTTAGTCTTTCTCCGACACTGCTCCTTAGAGAAGGAAGGCAGGCAAACTACTTGGTTTACATGAAGGGAGACAGCACCTAAGGCAAGAAAGAAGGCACAGGCCAAATGGAAATGGCCTCCTTTGAAAAAGATGGATAAGGATCTTGACAAGACAGAGCATGCAGCTCGGAGATCCATCTTGCAGAACGAATCGCGACCAAGAAGACAGTCTTGAGTGTCAATCCTTCTAAGACAACATGCTTCAATGGCATAAAGAGGGGCCACCATCAGGGTCCTGATCACCAGACATAGATTCCAACAAGGGATCACAGACCGAAGGGGTGGAAGAAGATGCCAAACCCCCTGGAGAAAACGTGAGATGTCTGGGTGCAAGGCCAAAAGACTTGCCCACTACTGGACCATGGAAATAGGTCACAGCTGCCAACAGAACTTTCATGGAGCTAGGAAAAAGGCCCTTCCCTAGGTCCTCCTGCAGTGTCAAAAGGGAGGGCACCTCGGCGGCTACAGAGCCAACTGCCGTGTGCCACACCAGTGCTCAAAAGGCACCATATCAGTACATAGGCTAGCTTGGTAGACATCCTCTGGGCACCAGGCAAAGTACAGATCACTGCTGGAAAATAGCCCTTACACGCTAGCAGTCTCCTTTCGAGAGCCATGTTGCAAGCGAGAAGGGAGCCGGGTCCTCCAGGACGATTGGTCCCTGCTGCAATAGCCCCTGAACAGAGGTGGACAAAGAGAAGGCGCCTACAGGAACCATATCTGGTCTCCATGGTCAATCTGGTGCTACTAGAACAATCCTGCCCGGGTAGTGCTCTATTCGCCAAATCACATGCCCCACCAGGGGCCACAGAGGAAACACATACAGCAGCCACTGACTTAGCCAAAGCTGGGTCAGGACGTCGACACCCTTGGATCCTGCCTCCATGCGTAGATTGAAGAAACGATAAACCTTTTTATTAGAGTGGGTCACCATCAGATCCATTTTGAGGTTACCCCAATAGCGCAGAATCAACTGAAATGCCTCCTGACTCAGCTTGCACTCTCCAGGTTCACAGAGTGCCAGCTGAGGAAGTCCACATCCATGTTGTCCACCCTGGCAAAGTGCTAGGGCCGACAAGGCTAGGATATTCTTCTCTGCCCAGGCAACAGGAGATCCATCTCTGGGTGCCACCACAGCACTCCTTGTGCTGCTTTGCCGATTGACATAAGTCACCACTGTGTCACTGTCCAAAAACACTTGAACCACCTGGCCCACGACCAGGGGCCGGAAATGTAGAAAAGCCAAACTGACTGCCCTTACCTCGAGGGAGTTGATGGACCATATTGCTTCCCTGCAGTTTCGATGGCCTGGGTTGTATAGTTTTGGCAATAGGCTCCTCAGCTTTAAGACTGGCATCTGTCGTCAGCAGAAATCCAGGAGCAATTGTCCAGCAGTACGCCCTTCCTCAGATGACACGACACTACCACCACCGAAGGATGGCCTTCACCATCAACAGAAGCGGAAGCCTGCATTCGAACTCTTGAGAGCCTGGTACCATCAAGTCAACAAGGACCACTGGAGCGGTCACATTTGAGTGCAAGCCCACGGCACCATCACTATGGTTGCCGTCATCAATCCAAGGAATTGAAAATAACCCTGGACTTAACTTTTGCTGTTAATTTGATGATTTCTCTATATATCATATTTAGTACCACTTCAGGGCTCCTGAGGTCCGTACAATATATAGTGGATTCAGTCTATCAACGCTCTCAGCTGCAGTGCAGTGAGTGTTCTTCCCATCATATAGTTCATTTTTCCTTTCTTCCCCTCTCCCCTCCCCCTTCCCTCTCCCCCCTCCTTCTTCCACCCCTCCTCCCTTGGTCTTTTGATTTTATTTCATTTCATTTATCTATGCTTACATTTATTGTGCATTATTACTTCTAGCTTAAACTTTGTAGGCTTCTCCCCTCACAACTGGATGAACCTTGCCTTTCCACAACTCTCCTGTATGGGAGTTAATTGTATATGTATATATATATAATTTGCATGTACAGTTTGGCCTCTACTTTCATGTGTCCTATGGATTTTAGTCTAATGTTTGTTCTTCATTATTGTTTTCATTACTTTTACCTTTTACTTACCTGTTTTGATGCATGTCTGCCTATGTTAAATAGATTCCTATAATCCTCGAATTCCCTATGCTTTTGTTTTGTTTTATTACCTACATCCTAATGGTTTGTTTTGATACCTATGTCCAAATGGCTTGTTTTATAATTAGTTTTACAATTAATTTTGTTTTAAATGAGTTTTCATGTTGTATGTTTTTTATTTATAAGCTTTATTGCATTTTTTATTGTAGCATTTTTGTTACTTTTAATGGTTTGCATTTTAAGTATTGGTTATACATGTATGTACCTGGTTCTGAGATTTTATGATTTGACATTAATATTTATGTTTTAATTTGTTAGAGGATGACCACCTGAGGAAGGCACTTAGCTGAAACGCAGCCATGACAGGGTTGTTTCAATAAAGACTGTTTCCTTTCACCTCGCTCCTGCCTGTTGCTTGTTCTGCTTGTGAGCGTTAGTGCTCTCTTTGTGGACCCCCATATGGGGATTATGGACAGGTGATGGACAGTTCCTGTGGGTGTAGTACACCAACATGGTCATGTCCAAACAGTGTCATGTGGCCCTTCAGTGCTTCTGATGCCAGGCTCTTTCACAGCCTCTCTTCAGAGGGGGAGAGGGTACCTAGATATAGTCATCCTCTTCCACTGGCTCCAGTACAGTACTGTGTGGAACCCCCTTGTACCTCAGGTATCCCCTGGGATCCCATGAATGGCATATCAGTTGACAGGCAGAGCTATGGTCATTTACATCCTCCTATTCCCTGCCCTGGGAGTGATGACCCCTTACCATGTTGACATGCGCTTCCTTTTCCTCTAGTTCATGGTGCACTCCACATGTATGCTGAACTGGATAACTGTGCATGCTGTGTTCTTTTCTGGAAATCTGTATGTTCTGCATGTGCAGGTCAAGGCTATCTGACCCTCCCTGTCACTTCTGTCCCCTCAAACTTTCAGGCTTGTCTCTGCCTGACAGTGGGTGGCCTGACCTGCCCACTAGCAATTCTCCTTACCCTTCCATTGCTGCTGTTCTGTGGTCTCCCTGCTCTGAGAGTAGGCACTGAATAGGACTCTTCCTGTCCCCTATGGACCCTGATTACTTAGGCTGCCAGGAACCAGAAACTATGTAACCACCTGGGCCCATTCATTTTCCCTGTCCTCCCAATGGAGCCTGGTGCATGGGGGTCTTCCTAGTGTCTCTGTATGATGATCTGCCTTATGCTGACTCTTAGATACCCCTCTATTTGGGCCCTTACAATATCAGCAGTTCCACATATATGGGTGCATACATCACCAGTACCATCTGGCAAATATATGTATTTTCATTGCACACTCTCCTCCTACCCTCACTCTACAAGGTCTAGAACATGCTCCAGCAAACTAGATGTGTTCTCTCTCTTCCTGCTGGCACCTACCATGTGCTCTCAACCTTCTTCACAGCACAGGGATGATGGCTCAAATGACATACAACTATCTAGGGAGGTCACATTGGTATTAGCATGTGAGTATGGATGGTGTGGGGACATATAAAGCGCACCTTCATAGCGTGCATGTGCATTTGATGCCTGGTCACTATTATCACGTACTTGATGATGCACCTCAACCCCAGCTTTTGGCAGCCTGTTCTGCTCCTGCCACACTAATAAAGCACCATTAGCATGTGTCTGTCCTGCACTTCTTAGTGCACTTTGGCAAATATGCCTCTAAATGAATTCTTTGCTTTGGTCTTTACTGAGAAAGATGTGGGCAAACTACCCATGCCAGAAAGGGTATTTAACAACGATGAGTCAGAAGAGATGAATTAAATCTCGATGAAGCTGGAAGATGCAGTACAACAAATTGACAAACTAAAGAGCAGCAAATCACCTGGAACAGCTGGTATACACACAAGAGTGCTGAGAGAATTAAAATTGAAATTGCAGAGCTAATGTTAGTGATTTTTAACCTATTTTTAAAATCATCTATGGTACCAGAAGATTGGAGGGTGGCCAGTGTAATGCCTATTTATTTAAAAGGACTCCAGGGGTAATCCAGGAAACTACAGATCAGTAAGCCTATTGAAGCCAGGCAAAATGGTGGAAAGTATTTTTGCAGCAACATTTCAGGGGATAATAAATGACAAATAAGAAAATTCAGAAACCGGATATTTTTTCTTTAAGAACCTTCTCATACATTTCAAATTTACGATGTCTAATTAGACTATCCTTCATAGTAGAGGCAATAGCTGTCTGAATAGAGGAACAATGGTTTTCACACTTAAGGATTTGATTAGATAGGAATTCCATATGATCTTCAGCTCTTCTCAGTCTTGCCACGGTCTCCTGCGAAAATCCGCAAAGCTGGGAGACTGTGGCCACCAGTGTTTGTTTAGTTCAGGTCACCACTCTCCAGACGTCCAGCAGGGAGACCTGAGAATCAGGAACATCTCTGGTGTCAACTAGAGGGGGGGTCAAGTCACAGCATAATAAGTATCAGAAGACAACGAAGGAGTACTCTGCTGTAACGGTCAACCACTCTCAGCCGGGTCAGGCAGAGTCATAAGAGATGGGGGAGGGGATGGAGTGAGATCTGGAGAGTTTAAAGACGCCCCCAGTCAATGTTCCCTCTAAGCTGCGCTGGGTCCGCCGCCAACATTCCTGCCGGTGGGGGGGGGGGGGGGGGTGTGCAGTGCAATTGATCACTCCACCCCTCCCCCCCACCGGCGGGAATGCTGGCGGAGGACCCGGTGCAGATGAAAGGGAACATTGCGAGGGTACTGCGGCATGTGTTGGACCCTGTGAGGGGGAGGGGCAGAGCGATCGCACTGCACCCCCCCCCCCCACCGGTAGGAATGTTGGCGGCGGACCCAGTGCAGCTTAGAGGGAACATTGCCTCCAGTAAGAGTGAGGAAGGCCAGTCAGTACCTGCAGGAAGGGTTCCCATCTCCTTTGCTAACAAGTGCCTGTCCATCAGACCAACAACAGCTTCTGAGGAAACACCAACCTTTTTCTTCCTCTTTCCCATGGACGGCAACAAAATCAGCAAAAAAACTTTATGGTGCTCCCTTGGGGCTCCCAAGGGGCTGACCTGCCCCTTGTGGCATGCCACTTAGGGCACACCACAACTGCATGTCTCTAAGTGCAGGTTGTTCTTGTAGGGCACCTGGGGACGTCAGGGACATCCTCCATGCAGCCTGTGTCCTCCAACACTCCCGCTTTGCAGCTGCCCGGTACTGCTTCTCCCCGGTGGAAACCATTATTAAGAACAAAACTACTGGACACATGGACACACATGATTTACTGGAACAAAGTCAACAAGGATTTAGCCAAGAGAAATCTTGCCTCACTACTCTGCTCCATTTCTTTGAAGGGATGAATAAAGATGTGGATAAAGATGAGCTAGTTGACATAGTATATTTAGACTTTCAGAAAGCATTTGATAAAGACCACATCAGAGACCCGTGAGGAAATTAAAAAGTCATGACACTAAAGGCAATGTCCTAGTGTAGGTTGGAAATTGGTTGAGAGACAGAAAACAGGAAACAGTAATAAATGCTCAATTTTCTCAATGGAGGAAAGTGAATAGTAGAGTACCCCAGCACCTATATTGGGACTGGTGCTTTTTAACATATTAATAAATGATCTGGAATTGGGAGTAACAAGCAAGGTGATTAAATTTGCAGATGACATCAAATTATTCAAAGTTGTTACATCACAAGAAGATTGTGAGAAACTGAAAGAGGACCCTGTGAGACTAGGAGACTGGGAATCTGAATAGTAGGTGACATTTAATATGGACTAGTGCAAAGTGATGAATGTAGGGAAGACTGACCTAAGCAACAGATGTACAATGATACGATTTGCATTAGGAGGTGCCACTCAGTAAAAGGATCTGGGTGTGATTGTAAACAATGCGTTGAAATCTTCTGTTCAGTGTGCGGCAGCGGACAAAAAAACAAACAGATTATATTAGAGATCATTAGGAAAGGAATGGACAATAAAATAAAGGATACCATAATATCTCTGTATTGCTCCATGGTGCAAGTGTGGCTTTAGAAAAGATACAGAGAATGGCGACCAAAATGATAAATGGAATGGAACAACTCTCCTATGAGGAAAGGCTAAAGAGGTTAGGTCTCTTTACCTTGGAGAAGAGACAGCTGAGGGAGATATGATAGAGGTCTATAAAATCCTGAGTGGAGTGGAATTGATAAATGAGAATCAATTTTTTACTCTTTCAAAAAATATGAGGACTAGGAGACTTGCCATGAAGATACAAAGTAGTATATTTAAAATAGATAGAAAAAAATATTTTTTTCTTTCAACATCTAATTAATCTATGGAACTAATTGCTGGATGTGGTAAAAGCAGGTAGTATAGATGGGTTTAAAAAAGATTTGAACAAATTCCTGGAGGAAAAGTCCATAAACCCTTATTAAGATAGTCCAAGGGCAAACCACTGCTTATCCCTGGAGATAAGTAGGATGGAACTAGCTACTTTTGGGATATGTCAGGTACTTGTGACCTGGATTGGCCACTTCTAGAAACAGGATACTGGGCTTGATGGACCTTAGTTCTGACAAACGATAGCAGTTGTTGCTGTATGCATCTGTTTGTGCATGCACAAACAAACTAATATATATTGTCACAAAGTAGGTTTAACAGAGCCCATGGAAATAGGCAAAAATGCGGGCAGTGAAACTGATTCTGACATTTCAGAGGAGCACATGTCAGGATGTTGCTATAGGCAACCCAAACAAATCAGGTCACGAGCTAGAGAAACACGCCCAAGCAGCAGAAAGGCTGAGGGATCATTAACTGATGAAAGCCAGCTGGGAGTGGGTGGAGCGGACACACACGCAGATAAACTCAATGCACATGGAGTTAGAGGAAGAAGCAGAACAGAACCCGGAAGGAACACGGGAACAGGCAGTCGTGAGTGTTCAGAGAGCCAAGGACGTGCTGGGAGAAGCTCAGGTTGGAATGAAGCCGGTGGAAGAGCTGTAAAAGCTAAAACGTTTTATTCCAAGGGAGAGAGTGAGAACCCAGGTGCCTGTGGTGGAAGGCAGAGCACAGAAATGTCAGAGCTCGGCAGAAGTTATCTGAAAGGTAACGGAGAGTTCAATTGGGAAGCTAGTTGGAGGAAGCCTGAGGAAACTATTTACCCTAGTAATTGGCACAGGAAAAGTAAAGCTTTTGTACCTGAAGATAATCTTGTATCTGGGAGAAGGACAAAAGGCAGGAGCCATGGAAAGCTTCCACTTGACGTTACTCCGGTGTCTGCAGCAGCAGAGAGAAGCCCGAGTCAGAGACTGCCAAGAGGTAAACCAATTGTAGCTAATAGAGGGAAAGGTGAATGTTGTAATTTCCCCTATGGTCCTCAGCATTTGGAAGGCTCCCAAATTAAGTACTCCAGTGAATGTGGTAGTAGCCTGTCACACATTCTCACAGAGAGAGAAAGAGAATCTCTGAATAACAAAGAGAGACTGTTTAATAATGTGCCGAACTGTGCAAGAGAAGAATTGTTAAAGGCAGAAGAGGAGGATATGCAGTGTGAGGTACAGGGAGACACAACGTGTAATGAATACATGGACTGTACACTTACAATTTCTGATAATATATCTTCTTTGCGGTGAACAAGTTGTGATACTTGCCAAGCCTTAAAGCTACAAAGAAAAGGGTTTTTGTGTGCTGGAAAAGGGCTGTTTAACTACTTTTGTTTGTATGTTAAAAGCTGAAGATAAGCATTTTTCTGTTCCCATTTTTGTTTCTTTGTTTGTGCCCAAAGTGGGGCTGTTTACCTTTTTGTTTTGACCACTGAAAGAATCCTCCCGGAAGGGGAATAAAACCTGTTTAAGCCTTACCTCGTTTCCACAACTTATTCTTTTGACTGGCCTAAGAAAAACTACATATCCCAGAGTGCCAAGCAAGGTCTCCGGGCTGGTTAAACACAATGCCAAGCAAGGTCTCCGGGCTGGTTAAACACAATGCCTCGGCTTGAAGGGACAAGCAACGGCGTGACAGATGGCGTAGTTGGCAGGATTTTATTTTGGTGTGTGGTTTTCCTGAGAAGAGACAAATAAAGAGACGGATATCTCTGGAGAAGACTGCTGTTACAAGGAGTGCTGTTGGAGCGGAACCTTCACTGGCAGGTCGGCCAGGAAGGAGGAAAAGACCTTTTCTCACATGCTGGAATCTACCTGAAGCCTGAGGTAAAGGTAGCCTGGGCGGAAGGGTAGGATACTAAGTGAGAAAGGGGTGCTGTGCTCACAGACAGGGATTTTAAAAGAAAAGTACCGCACTTGGTGGGTCTTTCTTTTTCTTTTCCTCCACAGGTGCAGCGGACTCCAGAGGAGAGATGGAACCCCGAGATGTCATGATGTGGATGCAAACGCAATGGGACAAGCAGGTGGAGCTTGTTCAGCAACTCCAGACGCGACAGGCGGAAATACTGAGGGAGCAGCAACGGCCTCTGCTAGAGACTATGGAAGCCCTCTTAAGGAAGCCACAGGCAACAGGAGCGGCAAGTTTTCCTATGTTTCCCCAAGCAGGAATGGACAGTTGCCATGCTTTTTCCCTGGGACAGTTAACACAACAGGACAATCTCAATGATTACATTGATGCTTTTGAAAGAATAGCAGAGACCCTTAAATGGCCAATAGAGCAATGGGCGATTCGATTCGCAATGACCCTTACAGGAGAGGCTCTATCTGCATTTAAGGCCATGCCTGCTAGTCTTGCTGCCGATTACGCAGAAATAAAGAAGGCAGAAAAAGATAGGTTAGGTCTCACCCCTAGGCACTACAAGCGCATGTTTAGGGAGGCGAAAATTAACTGTAAAGAAACTCCTAGAGCTCTGTATCAGAGGCTTAAGAGTCTAGCGTACAAGTGGCTTACCCCAGAGAGAAGGTCACTTGATTCCATTCTGGATGAAATTATTCTAGAGCAGTTTTTACAGGCTGTATCTCCTGAGTTAAAAACATATCTCACCCTACAGGATTGCCACAGCACAGAAGAGGCAGCCAACATGGCAGATAGGTTTTATGAGGCTAAAATGGCTGATACCTCGGGAATTGGAATTTTAAAAGTGGCTGGAATGGCAAATCCTGATAGCATGAGAAAGTTTGAAAGAGTTAAAGCGTCTAAAGTGAATAAGTATGATAACACTAATAATGATGTTTCATCTCCTTATAGAGGGAAATGTTACGGTTGCGGAAGGACAGGTCACTTCCAACGAGACTGTAAGACACGTACAGTCCTCATATCTGGAGCAAGAAAGCCAGTCCCGAAGGGCCTCTTTCTTCAGGTCCAGGTAGAGGGAGTAGATGCGTTGGCACTACTCGACTCGGGGGATGAGCAGAGCATGGTCTCTCAGGAGTTTTGGGAAACCATGGAACCACCTCGCCCGTCAGCTCCGAGTTGAGTAGTGGACCAGGTACAAATAAAATGCGTACATGGCACACACTTCCACTATCCCCTACATAAAGTACATGTCAAGGGAATGGGTATAGAAAAGGAAATACAGGTGGCAGTGGTTCCAAAGCTGCCACAGGAGCTTATCCTTGGGCGAGACTGGCCTCCGTTTAGGGGAGGACTGATGGAGGGTTTAGGTACTAGGATGAGTCTAGTTTCAACCCGGTCGCAAGCCGGAACCTCAAGGGCCAGGGAACCATCTGTGGAAAGAACGGAGGAGCCTGAGCGGGAGGAAGCTGAGGAATTTCCTGAGGAAGGTGTAGAGGAAAATGAGGCAAATGTATTTCCTAGCCATGACGAGCTAATTCAGGTACCAGCTAAGGAAGGGAAAAAGACAAAGGCCAAGAAGCGCCATGAGAGATACAATAGAACCCGGGGGAGGGCGGAACTAGAGGCCGGAGAAGGGTTACCGTGGGTGCCTGCAGCCCTAGTTCAAAAGTTCCCTTCTTTTCCCATGGAACAGAGAGCTGACCAGTCGCTCAAAAGAGCATTTGAATGGGCCCAAGAGGGTCGACCTATGCTTCCCCGATTCTTGCTAGACAAAGATATCTTATATAGGGAAAGTATAGATCCCTATACAGATGCTGTACGGAAGCAACTGGTGGTGTCAGTGACTTTTAAAGCCATTTTTTTACTCCTGGCACATGACCACCCGATAAGTAGCCATAAGGGTGTTCAAGGAACACTGGACCAAATACTAGTGCGATTCTATTGGCCGGGGGTCTATAAGGAGACCAAGCAATATTGCGAGTCGTGTCCCACCTGCCAGAGGGTCTCAGTGGCGAGACCAAAGGCTGTACCCATGGTGCCCTTACCCACCATAGCGGTACCAATTCGGCGCATGGGAATGGACATTGTGGGCCCTTTAATAAAAACACCACGGGGCTTTCAATACATCTTGGTAGTCGTAGACCATGCTACACGGTTCCCGTGGGCTATTCCCCTTAGGAACACCTCAGCCAAAATGATAGCACAGGAGCTAGTTAAACTATTTTGTGAAGTGGGGTTTCCCCAGAAAATACTGTCGGATCAGGGGAGCAACTTTGTATCCAGATACTTAGCTAGAGTTTGGGAGGCATTTGGTATACACCACATTAAGACTGCGGCGTACCAACCCCAATCAAACGGTCTTGTGGAACGTATGAACCAATCCATAAAACACCTGTTAAGGAGGGGTTTAAGGAAAGGAGAAATGACAGAATGGGACACCTTACTCCCATTCGTTCTTTACGCGTGCAGGGAGCGAATACAGACATCCTTGGGGGCGTCCCCATTTGAACTCCTGTTTGGTAGGGCCCCTAGGGGTATTTTAGACATCTTACAGGAAGAATGGGTAGAGCCCGAAATACCAGAGGTGGGGATACCTAAATTTTTGAAAGACTTAAGGACGCGTCTAGAAAGAATGTCCAAAGCCTCATTAGAAAATCTGAAAATTAGCAGTGTCAGAAACGCTACTATGATAAGGGCACAAAACCCAGGCAATTGGCGGAAGGGGATAAGGTCATGGTCCAAGTGGCAGACCCAGGTCCCAAATTCGAGTCCCACTGGAAAGGGCCGAGTACGGTAGTGAAAAAGGTTGGGCCTGTTTCCTACCTCATAGAGAATGACAGGGGACGTAGGCAGGTTTACCACCTCAACGTACTGAAGCCTTGGAAAGAAAGGTTGGCCACTGCCAATTTGATTTATAGAGAGCAGCACAGTAGTACCCGGAAGAAGATTACGTGCTGTCCGCCTGAAATTGCGGCAGCCCGTAATATTTTAAGGGGGGGAATCTGTCACAAAGTAGGTTTAACAGAGCCCATGGAAATAGGCAAAAATGCGGGCAGTGAAACTGATTCTGACATTTCAGAGGAGCACATGTCAGGATGTTGCTATAGGCAACCCAAACAAATCAGGTCACGAGCTAGAGAAACACGCCCAAGCAGCAGAAAGGCTGAGGGATCAGTAACTGATGAAAGCCAGCTGGGAGTGGGTGGAGCGGACACACACGCAGATAAACTCAATGCACATGGAGTTAGAGGAAGAAGCAGAACAGAACCCGGAAGGAACACGGGAACAGGCAGTCGTGAGTGTTCAGAGAGCCAAGGACGTGCTGGGAGAAGCTCAGGTTGGAATGAAGCCAGTGGAAGAGCTGTAAAAGCTAAAAAGTTTTATTCCAAGGGAGAGAGTGAGAACCCAGGTGCCTGTGGTGGAAGGCAGAGCACAGAAACGTCAGAGCTCGGCAGAAGTTATCTGAAAGGTAACGGAGAGTTCAATTGGTAAGCTAGTTGGAGGAAGCCTGAGGAAACTATTTACCATAGTAATTGGCACAGGAAAAGTAAAGCTTTTGTACCTGAGGATAATCTTGTATCTGGGAGAAGGACAAAAGGCAGGAGCCGTGGAAAGCTTCCACTTGACGTTACTCTGGTGTCTGCAGCAGCAGAGAGAAGCCCGAGTCAAGAGGTAAACCAATTGTAGCTAATAGAGGGAAAGGTGAATGTTGTAATTTCCCCTATGGTCCTCAGCATTTGGAAGGCTCCCAAATTAAGTACTCCAGTGAATGTGGTAGTAGCCTGTCACACATTCTCACAGAGAAAGAAAGAGAATCTCTGAATAACAAAGAGAGACTGTTTAATAATGTGCCGAACTGTGCAAGAGAAGAATTGTTAAAGGCAGAAGAGGAGGATATGCAGTGTGAGGTACAGGGGGACACAACGTGTAATGAATACATGGACTGTACGCTTACAATTTCTGATAATATATCTTCTTTGCGGTGAACAAGTTGTGATACTTGCCAAGCCTTAAAGCTACAAAGAAAAGGGTTTTTGTGTGCTGGAAAAGGGCTGTTTAACTACTTTTGTTTGTATGTTAAAAGCTGAAGATAAGCATTTTTCTGTTCCCATTTTTGTTTCTTTGTTTGTGCCCAAAGTGGGGCTATTTACCTTTTTGTTTTGACCACTGAAAGAATCCTCCCGGAAGGGGAATAAAACCTGTTTAAGCCTTACCTCGTTTCCACAACTTATTCTTTTGACTGGCCTAAGAAAAACTACATATCCCAGAGTGCCAAGCAAGGTCTCCGGGCTGGTTAAACACAAGGCCTCGGCTTAATACCCCGCCTTAGCTTGAAGGGACAAGCAACGGCGTGACAATATGGACAGACAACTTTCTCCACAACTGGCTGGAATCTCGCCAGTAGGTGCTATTGCTTATGCAAAAAGCACCTAAAAATCCACATGCAGAACATGTAATGATATTAATCTTTCTTTACTCAGACAACTGCAGACTATTCGTAATACTGCACCTCTTCCAGGAAATCTGACTGTTACATCACTCTTCTTTGAACATCATTGGCTTCCTGTCAATTATTGTAGCAAGTTTAAAATTTTAACTCTTGTTCATAAAACCTTTTATACAGTCTTACCCACTTGCTTTCCTGATCTTCTAATCCTGTACATTCCTGTTACAGCACTCTGTTCACAAGATCATAATAGCTTGGTGACTCCACCCACAGTTAATATTCAATTAGAATCCACTGGAAAAAAAACAGCTATTTTCTTTCTTATAATCTACTTGTGGAACTCCCAGCTGCAATACATATATATAGAAACCTCTTTCAAAAAATTCAAAAATCCCTGAAGACCTAGGGCCTAATATTCAAAGTAATTAACGTGGTTAGCAGAGCTGCAAACTGCATTAATCATGGTAAACGAGATATTCAGCGGCACTAACAGCTGCCGGTTCTACACGCCCGGATGCTAACTGCTAAGCACTGGGGCATGTCGGGCGTTCCAGGGCACAGCCGATCGCTAACTGGTCAGCGGTGATATTGAGCTGCTGCCTGGTTAGCGATATGCAGTGAAAGCCATGAATAACTTAGAATCAATTGTAAGTAATCGGGAAGCTGTGGTAATACAGCTATAACTTAGAAAGAAATCATGCAAACTAGGCTTTAACTCCGCAGAGGAAATGACATATACATGATGTCATGATCGTGTGATGAATAAAAAGAAACCAGGAAATAAGGATGGATCTCACATATTCTCTGCACATAGGTAAACGACTGCATTTACCAAAACAGTTAAAAAATGTTAATCCCACGTCTTATAATAACTTAACTTAACTTAACTTAAAAGAGGTTTTTTCATCCTGAATGAACAAGTGGGAACCTGAAGGGCTTTAAATAAACCATTTAAAATCGTCATATAAAGTAAGATTAATAGAGGCATGACAGTAGCAATTGTACATCATTAAAGGATAGTCCACCATCTGCCCAAAACACTCATGCATCAATGCAATGCACAAATGCAAGATTGCAGAAAAAGAAGGGGCAACAAAAGGAGGGTTAAAACGTAACAAAAACAAAATGGTACACTAAAAACCATGTGGCTAAAAATAAAAAAACCCTCAAAACTGCCAAACATATGAATAAGAAATTCAATAAAATAAGAATACTAACTGAAAGGTTAAACATTTTTTAAATAAATAAATTTATTTATTTATTTATTTACTTCTCTTATATACCGCGCTATTAAAATCAGTGCGGTTTACAACTGAACAAAAAACATACTGCAATGTCACACGACAATTGAGTTTTTACATTGAACATGGACGAGATAACCTGGAGGTAACAGGGGTAACTAATTACAGAGTAATTATTCATGGAGTATGGTGAGAAATTATACATATAGTATGGTGAGAAATTATACATATAGTATAGCTTGGTTTCAACATATTTATAAGAGGTTTAATCAATAAGATGTGTGATCAGTACCAATAATAAATAAGAGAGGGGATATGGTGGTAGAGCTAGTCATTTTCTATATGGTGTGGATTTTGGGTGGGGTGGAGTAGGGTGTAGGATGTGAGGATGGGTGGTTGTTTCTGGGATTGGATTCTGGGTAATGGATGAGGAAAAGGTGTTGTTTGAGGGCTTTTCTAAATGACAATAGGTCTGGGGTGGAACAGAGCTCAGTGAGGAGGGCATTCCAGGTCATGGGTGCAAATAGGGAGAAGGCTCTATTGGCAGTAGCCTTTTTGCACTTAGTTAGAATGTTGGGGATCTCTAGAGTGTTTGCTTGATTAGATCTCCTGATCCTGTTGAACAGCCGTCTTTGAATGAGTTTGCTGATGGGTGAGGTGATCTGGTTCCTTAGGGCTTTGAATGTTAGTACTAGGGACTTATACTGGATTCCAGCCTGAAGTGGAAGCCAGTGGAGATCCATCATGACTGTGGTTATATGTTTAGCTCTTGATGTACCTGCAAGTACTCTTGCTGCAGCATTCATTGCAAGGTGAAGAGGTCCTAGTGTTGACTGAGGGAGGCCATGAAGGATAATATTTGCAAAGTCTAGATGTGGGAGCACCAAGGCTTGGAAGATAGTTCGGTAGTCATTAAAGTCCAATAGGGGGCGCAGGTGACGTAGTATCCGGACCTTATGGTAAATTGCTTTCGTGATGTTCTTCACATGTGTAAACATGTCGAGTCGTTGGTCAAGCATGATGCCGAGATAGCGGATAGTTGATCTTGCTATCAATTCAATATTGTTTACTTTTAATGTGGGGGGTGGGGAGAACATCTGGTTCTTGGTGAGGAATAAGACATCTGTTTTACTATGGTTGATCCTTAAATTTTGTGTTGTAAGCCATTGTGATACAGCTTCGAAGCAGCTTGATATAGGTGAAAAGTCAGGTTGATCAATCAGGAATGGTGAGTAGATTAGGACGTCGTCTGCGTAGACTAGGCACTGGATGTTGAAGGAGCGGATTAGGGTACAAATTGGTTGCATATATATGTTGAACATTAATGCAGATAGGGATGAACCCTGAGGTACACCTTGATTGAGAGGGAATGGGTCAGAAGTCATGGGACCTGTTCTGACTTGTTGCCATCTGTTAGATAGGTAGGACTTGCACCATGCTATAGCTGAGCCTTGTATTCCTTTCTCCACAAGACGGAGTATCAGAGTTTCATGGTTGACTGAATCAAAGGCTGCAGCAATATCCATGAAAATGAGGACAAATCCCTGGCGGATGTTATCAAGTCCTGTAACTAGATCATTGAAGAAAGTTGTGAGGATGGTGTCGACACCATGAGCTTCTCTGAAGCCATGTTGAGATGGATCCAGTGGAGCTTGTTGTTGGATTTGTCGTTGAACTACCTTTTCAATGATTTTGGCGAGTAGGGGGATGCTTGATATTGGGCGAAAGGATTCAACTTGGGAGGAATCAAGTTTGTTGTTTTTTAATAATGGGCGGATTGAAGTAAATTTCAGGCTTTGTGGGAAAGATCCTATGGAGAGGGATTGGTTTGTGATTCTGCTTATAGCGGGACTAAGTTCTTGGCGTAATTCTTTGATCCAACTAGCTGGACATGGGTCACTAGGGGCAGTGGTAAGATTAATGGATGTGATAATATCTTGTATTTCTTTGTTGGATACTTCGCAAAATTTGAGTAGAGGGGTTTTACATGTAGTAGAGGAGATTGTGCAGGTTGATAACTTGTTGGCTTGGATTATCTTTGATTGTAGGTAGTTTGCATAATCTTGTGGGTGAGGCATAGTTGTTTGGGCGGGAGCTGGGTCACCTGTTAGGGACTTAACTATGCTGAACAGATCATGGGGCTTGTTAAGCGATCGCTTTAGAATATCTGCATGGTATTGTTTTCTTTTTTCCATCGTCATTGCTCGATGAGATTGTAGATAAGAGGTGTATGTACGTAGAGATTCAGGGGACCGGGCGTGGCGCCAGTGTCTCTCTAGTTTACGTAAGTGAAGGAGCGACGCTCTAAGGTCATTGGTGTACCATGGAGCATGTTCTCGCTTCTTGATGTTTATTCTTGTGGTTGGAAGGGAGGCAGCTGATTTAAGGGCGTGGTCCCAGTTGGAAACTAGTTTATCTGGGTCAGATAGTGTGATAATAATAAATATAAATAAAATAAATAAGGATACTGATAAAACAAGACACATGGAATAAAATAATATCTAAAAAAGAAGCTGACGCAAAAATAAGTAAACGTAGGGAGGGTAAACTGATCTACTATATGGCAGAAATGTAAGGGACACTAGAGACTCGGTGCACTTAATTCAGATTTTAGAAGCATTCAAAGGGTACCATAGAGATTTACTTCTGGTTACACTAGACATCATTTATATACGAATATCCCCCAGAAAGAGGCTATTGACTTTGTTGAAGATATTTTACTCTAATGGAACAGCCAACTCAGACGATTACCCACTTTTTTCCTAATGCAGATGGCTCAGCTGACACTGACCAAGAACTTTTTTTGGTTTGATGGATTGTTTTATAATCAAGTCAAGGAAGTGACCATGGATTCATCGATGGCGCCTGATGTGGTGAACCTGTACATTGAAGCTAAATTTCAGAAAAAACACTCCTTTAAAGAGAATGCCAGACTATGGCAACGGTATATCGATGATGTGCTTTTCATTTGGGATGACGATTGTGCCTCCCTTGATATATTTCTTGGTTGACTTAATAAACGCGACCAGAATTTGCAGTTTCAAGCACATATTGGAGAGCAGGAAGTATCCTATTTGGATATTAGAATAATTAAAGATGAAAGAGGTTCTGTAAGAGATCTATACCGCAAACCCACAGACCATAATCACTTTCTACACTACCAAAGCTTCCATAATAGCTCTCTTAAAAATAATCTTCCAGGGAGTCAATTTCATAGGGTTAAACATATGTACTCAGAAGTCAATGGTTTTGAGAAAAATGCAATAGATTTGTTTGAAAGGTTTACAGAAAAACAATATCCTGCTAGATATGTGAAAACAGCTTATGAACTGGCCAAAAATACCGATCATGGTACACTTTTCTCAGTGAAGAACAAACGATGCATAGACAAGATGGTCTGTCCTCTCCTTTTCTCAACCCATTCAAAAAAGATTTCTGAAATTATCCGTTGAGAATGGCATATTATTCAGACTATTCCAGTTTTTGCTACTCAGGACATCATGATCGCACATAGGAGGAATCCTAATTTAGCCAACATTCTCATTTCCTCTGCTTTACCAGTCTCTTGTCATAGAGCCATAACTTTGGTGCATTTCCACTGTGGATCGTGCTCTGTTTGCGATCACATCATTACCACTAAAGGGGCCTTTATTCAGCCCCCACATACAATCACAGTATCCTTTAATTTTACCAACTGTTCTTCTGAAAATGTCATCTATGCCATTATATGTCCATATAATTTGCTATACATTGGCAAGACTAACAGGAGTGTGAAAACACTATTGAACATTGTAGTTGCATTAAATACAACATTCCTCAGAAGCGCCTTGGAGAACATTGGACAACAGCCAAGCACAGGCTTACTGATCTCAAGTTCCTTGTTTTTAAGCAGGTACACCGCCACTAGCGGGGGGTGATGTCAACAAGACTCTCCTTCGTTTGGAACAGAAATTAATTTTCCAAATGAACATTTTACATCCATCAGGTCTTAATCAGGACTTAGGCTTGACTGTGTTTTTATAATTTTGAGTTTCTTTTATTTATTTATTGACATAATTCCCCCCCCTTTTATTACTATTTTTATCCTCTCATTTTAATTTTCATTCTTTCCTTTTTATCTTCTTTTTCTTTTATGGCAATTTTAGTTATTTATTGTCATAACTTCTGTGCCTAAGCAATTGATTTTTTTTAAAAAAGTTTTTATGGATTTTACAAGAATACTTGCTAAAGCAAATACAAAGAAAAAGAAAAAGTAAAAAAATCAAAGGCATATTAATAAAAAATAAGAAAACCTAAAAATCAAATTTAGCCCACATCACAGTGAGAATAGATAAATATAGAAACTGTGGAACATTCCCACAAAAAGGAAATAAGGAAAACAATTTCCAAACTTACTGCTCTAATACATTAATCCCACTATCCATATACTAATCCCCTTAACCAACCCTGCTCTCCTTACTCAGCAGAAAAGTCTCCAACTGTCCAGAATCCAGAAAAACATACTGAGTACCCTGAAACATAATTAAACATTTACAGGGATAACGCAGAAAAAAGGAAGCTCCCAGGGTTTCAGAGCTAGAAATGCCCTTCTCAGCTGTGTGGCTCTGGAGACATCTGGAAAAAGTTGAACTTTAGCACTACAAAACATTTTGTCTTTATTTTTAAAGTAATTTTTAAAAATTAATGTTTTATCCTGATCACTAACTAGAGTGATCAGTAAAGTAGCTCTGGTGGAGATACTGTCCTGTGTGTCCTCAAGAAACTTAATTAAATCAAAATCAGGCTGCAATTGTAACACATCATAATCATCTGAGGACCCAGCTGACAGACTCCTCCTACCAGTAAGGTAATAAGATTTAGCAACTTCTATTGAATCACTATTAGACAAAAGAGGAATTTCCTTAAGATATTTACATAATAACACATACGCTGAAAGCAACCTATGACAAGGAAAATGTAAGAAGCGACCATTTTTTGCTTTGATCATGTTCTCAGAGGATTCTAACTTATGATGTATACAATACTGAGGCATTTTATGCAGCAACTGTGGCGGTCCGTGATGGACATAATGTGGGGGCATTTGCCACATTGCTTAAAACCGCTGAGCGAGGCCATAGCAGGAAAGACGGCACATGCGAGGTCAAACTCTGACATCTTGATCAGCTAGGCCATGAGCAAAGACCCGTACGCTGAGAAAATAAAAGAAACAAGGGGACCCGAGAAAAACATGATGCCAAGGCAGTGGACTCGAGCAGCAGATCAGAGATCGGAATCGAAGAAAAATTGGTGAGAAAAATCGACTTTAACTGGGGGCACAGACAGCACATCTGCAGGGCTCCATAGAAAAAAGAAGACTGAGGTAAGATGGCACCCTTGGGCCTGAAGGTGACCACGCATGCACAGTGTAATTTCCAAAGACTTTCTGTGAAAGCTTGGGAGTGGATCTGCACAGGCTCCGTCGGCGCCGATGTCACCCATATGTGAGGTCTGACTTCCTGCTTGTCTTTTGTTAATTTACTGCACTCTTGTTTCTTCCCTGTCTTACACTACTGTTTCTCTGTGTCTCACAAAATGTATACATTTAGGCATTCAGTGTGTTATGTACCCTGTGCTGTCTCACATATCGAAACATGTGTATGATTTTAGAGACTGTTTTAATATATATGGCTTCCTTTGACTGATTCATTAGCTTACAGTTTACTTACACATGTAAAGATATTGGGCCCAATATTTGAAAGGCATTTTATAGCCTAGTAAACCATGTAAATGCCTTAGATGAGGATATTCATTGGTACTTACATGGTTAGTGCCGTTGAACATCCCTATCTATGTCCCCTATACACTCTGATGCTATCTGGTTAGCATCGGGCATGTTGGGGGTGTTCTGGGGCGAAGCGGAGGCGGGGAATAGCGCTAACCAGACAGTGGCGATATTGCATGCTACTTGGTTAGAGATCAGTGCCTTAAAGATAGACGAGGAAAACCCCCGCCTATCTTTAAGGCACCGATTGCTAACCGGGCAGCAGCCAATATCATCATATGCTGCTGCCTCGTTAGCCTTGGTGGCTTCTTGTCCTGCGGCAATCACCAGATATTCAATGCTGTCACTATAACATTGCATATCTGGTTTAGAGGTTGGCGGGGAGAGCTATGCGCCGATGAAGTGCATAGCGCTTCCAAAGTCCAGACAATTGAAAATTGGACCTATTGTTTCCAGCATGATATTGCAGACAGTGGTTTAACATTATTTTGCTTTCATTTTCCCATGTTTACAACGCTCAAACAGTGACTGTACATAGACTTCACCCAATGGATTGTACAAAAATCAAATTGACTACATCTGTGGAAGTCAATGATGGAAAATCTCTATAACATCAACAAAGAAAAAACCTGGAGCTGACTGTGGTACAGGTCATCAACTACTAGTACGCAAACTCAAGCTAAAGTTGAAAAAGAGCAAACCACTCATGAATTCAGCAAAATATGAACTTGAGAATATACCACTGGAATTTAAAGACTGCCTGCTAAATTGATTTGCCGTTTTAGACACAAATGACAGAGCTCCAGAAGAGTTCTGAAATGACATCAAGAAGGTTGTGTTGGAAGAAAGCGAGAAGTCTCTACAAAAGGTAAAAAAGCAAAAATGGCCAAAATGGATGACAGAAGAAACTCTGAAAATTGCCCAGAAACGCAGAGACGTTAAAGCCAGAGGAGAAAGAAAGACAATCGCAGAACTCAAAGATTTCCAACGTGCAGCAAGACAGGACAAGGAAAAGTACTACAATGACACATGCAAGGAAATAGAAGCAAAAACTATTAGTGGAAGAACAAGTTCAGCTTTCCTAAAGCTACGCGAGTTAAAGAAAAAATTCCAGCCTCAAATTGAAATGTTACAAGATGCTCAAGGTTCTGTGATGAATGATGTTGAGAAGATCAAGAAATGGTGGAAAGAATATACAGACATTTTATATGATAAAGATCAAGTGGACCAACAGCCAATTCAACCTGTATCTTATGATCCAGAACCATTGGTGATGAAAGAAGAAGTTGAAGCAGCATTGAAAGCCTTATCAAAGAACTAAGCACCAGGCATTGATGGCATTCCCATAGAAGTATTACTGCAATCTGATGCAGTTGTTACTGTACTTACAAGGCTCTGCCAAGAAATTTGGAAGACAACACCATGGCCAACTGACTGGAAAAGATCTGTGTTTATACCAATACTAAAGAAAGGTGATCCAACTGACTGTGGAAATTATCGCACAATCACTCTGATCCCACATGCCAGCAAGATTCTACTGAAGATTAGTCAACAGAGACTACAACCATACTTGGAACAAGAACTACCTGAAGTGCAAGCAGGGTTCAGGAAAGGGCGAGGAACGAGAGACATCATCGTGGATGTGAGATGGATCCTTGAAAAGACTGAAGAATACCAAAAGGATATCTTTTTGTGCTTTATTGACTATAGCAAGGCTTTTGACTGTGAAAACCATGAAAAGCTCTGGGCCACATTAAGAAGCATGGGTATACCAGAACACCTGATTGTTCTCTTGCACAATCTGTACATTGATCAAGAAGCAACAATTCGAACAGAACAAAGAGAAACAGAATGGTTTAATTTATATGCAGAACAAATCATCAGAGAAGCAACAGAGGTGTGAAGATTGTTGGAAGACTCATCAACAACCTTCGATATGCTGATGATACCACATTACTGGCTGAAAGTGAAGATGATCTGAAACATTTGCTTCTCACGATCAAAGAACATAGTCTCAAAATGGGCACATAGTCTCAAAATGGGCCTGCACCTTAATGTAAAGAAGACAAAGATCATGACAACTGGCAAAATCAACATGTTCATCGTTGAAGGAGAAAAAATTGAAATTGTGGACAACTTTAACCTACTTGGATCAACTATCAATAAAAAAGCAACAAGTAGTCAAGAAATCCGATGACACATTGCTCTTGGCAGAATGGCTATGAAAGACCTAGAGAAGATTCTCAAGAGCAGAGATGTCTCTCTCCATACAAAGATTCAACTTGTTCAAGCCATGGTATTTTCAATATCATCATATGGATGTGAAAGCTGGATAGTGAAAAAGATAAAGACAGGAAGAAAATTGATGCCTTTGAATTATGGTGCTGGCGGTAAATACTGCGTATACCATGGACTGCCCGAAGAACAAACCAGTCAGTACTAGAGGAGATCAAACCTAAGCTTTCTTTAGGAGCTCAGATGACAAGACTTTGACTGTCATACTTTGGACACATCAAGCGAAGAGAGAGATCATTAGAGAAAGACATCATGCTTGGCAAGATAGAAGGTCAACGCAAAAGATGAAGGCCAGCAATGAAATCGATACAATAACAGCAGCTACGAGTACCAGTCTGTCAACCATGAGCCGCCTGACTGAAGACCGAACACAATTTAGGACAACTATCCAGAGGGTCACCATGAGTCGACACCGACTTGACGGCACTTAACAACAACACAACGCTCAGTTTCTGTTGTGTTGGTATCAGTGAATTCGACTTCATGAGCAACTCATATGAAGCAGTTACATTCTCTGCACGATCTAAGTTATAGCTGTATTACCACAATTCCTGATTACTTACAATTGACTAAGTTATTCATATTATAATAAGTATTTGATACATGTATTAAGGTCAATACGTCAGTGACACAAGAAGCGGCAAGCACTAATTTGAGGCTCTTTACACTTTTTTATGGGTTTTGGATGTGTTTCCGTATATCTTATGTTCATTATATATAATATCAACTTTAACTTGGATTTATTGTTCTATACGGTTATACTTAGCTGCTGATGCCTCTGAGACAACACATACAAGAAATTGATAATGATGTATACACTGCAGGATTTGTAGTTTTCATCATTAATTTTCCTGTTACACATTAGAGTTATACAATTGCACCACCATGATCCATTTGCACTTTCCTTAGATGCAACTCCCCAGATAATTTTAGATGAGATTTGTATCTTGCTTAACATTGGGTTCTGTTACCACTGTTGCCATTCCTCTTCCTCCTCTTTGCTCTATGTATATCTAAAGTGAGGTTTTTTTATAGCCTACTATCATCTGGGACTATAATGATTCTCCCTGAGTACACTATGCCCTTCCTCACCTGTCCATCTTCATTTTTAGTTAGTTTCCGTTTCAGCTTGTAGGTTTTAATACAATTTTCATGTCTCTTTACTAGATTTTTAGCTACTTATCGCATAGGAATTCAGAGTATACAGAATATTTCTCTCTGATATGGTGAGATATTAGAATGTTATACTCACTGTTTTTACATTTTATTTATTTATGTTTTTAATATATTATATTTCTCAGAAACATACAAGATGTACTCTTTTATCCCATAGCACATAAGGTGGTCCACTATCTTATTTTATTATACTATTGTATTATGATTAATTTGTTTTTAGCATGTCTAATTGTATTTATTACTTAACACTTATAGATTCATTTTTATACTTTTACCTATGATTTCTTAGGACTTGTTTGTTTTTAAATGGTTTTATCATTGTTATCAATTTAGAACCTGTATATGGTTTTGGTTCTTTTTATACATATACTGTTTTACTTGTTTATTTACATTTTTATTGGTTTATTACAATTCTGTTACGTCTGTCTCATATTTTATTTTATAATATGTGTGTATGTGTGTTTTTTGAGGTCGTGGTCCCCTGAAGAAGGCCACAGGCTGAAACACGTGTTGGGTAGACCTATTGACGCAATAAAGCTCTTGTTCCTACCAGTGGCATAGTTTTCTTCTGCTTTTTTCCTATTGTGATTTAACAACTTGGCTCCTCCCTGAGGACTCAGCTTCAGTTGCTCTTTCTCTCATGGCGGCTATCAATTCTCCCACATGCCTCGTCCCACTGGCCGTGGTGGAGGTATTGGGCTTCTACTCTCTCCTTCCAGTCAATTTTAACCCCTCCTTCTGCCTCAGTCTCGGTCTATTCCCTCCTTTGTAGTCCATTCCATCCAACGTTTTACTCCACTACCTCTTCGATTAACTGTTATTTATCGACCCCCTGACAAGTACATTTCTATCTTTCTCTCTGACTTTGACTCATGGCTTTCCTTCTTTCTGGATTCATCTTCCCCCTCCCTTATTCTCAGGGATTTTAACATTCATGTTGATAACTCCTCTGACCCTTATGCTTTAAATCTCCTCTTCCTTACCTCATCATTCAACCTCCAGCTTTGCTCTACTGCCCCTATTCACCAGCAAGGCCACTGTCTTGACCTTGTATTCTTCTCCAATTGCTTACCTCAAACTTTTGTACCTTCTTCCCTTATTGGACTATCACCTGCTAAGCTTTACTCTTCATCATTCACTGCCTGAATCTCACCTTGTCTCCTCCAACCTCTTTAGAAATGTTCTTGCTATTGACCTGTTGGCTTTCTTCTCCACTGTTTGATCACCTCTTTCCTCCACTATGTCATCTGAGTCTGTTGATGAGGCAGTAGCTTCCTATAACACTGCACTCTCCTTTTGCTCATCCCATGCCATGTCCTGTGAGGCGTACTTTACCTCAACCCTGGCTGTCTTCCACTACCCACTATCTACATTCCTGTGCCTGCTCAGCTGAGCGTGCTTGGCTCAAATCCCACACCCTTGCAGACTTTCTACACTTCAAATTCATGCTTGTCTCTTTCCAGTCAGCCATAGCACTTGCCAAAGAAGACCACTATGTCCATCTGACTAATTCTCTTGCCTCCGACTCTCGCCATCTCTTTACAACTCTCAACTCTTTCCTCAAGGTGCCTCCACCTCCAACTCCCCCCTCCCTTTCTGCCCAAACCCTGGATGACTACTTCCATGACAAAATCCACAAGATCACACTCCAATTCCCCATGAGGTCAGCTACTGCCCCTCCTCCCCCTTTTCACTCCCAACTCCTCCCCCTACCTCTTCTACCTTTTCTTCCTTTTCTATGCTCTCTGAGGAGGAAGTCACTCACCTTTTTTTCCTCATCCAAAGTCATTACCTGCTTCTCTGATCCTATTCCCATCCATCTCCTTAGCTCCGCCTCCTCCACTGTAGTCCCTTCTGTCTCTCATATTCTCAACCTATTGCTCTTTACTGCAAATTTCCCCTGCAGCCTTCAAGCATGCTGTGGTCACTCAAGAAACCCTCATTAGACCCTACCTGTCCTTCTCACTATCAACCCATCTTCCTCCTCCCCTTCATTTCTAAATTACTTGAATGTGTGGTTGTATTACTAATTAAAAATGTATTTGGATCAGCAAGGAATATTGAACTTTTGAGCCATCCTGTGAGGAATCATGCTGAGCCAGAGCCATCCTGTGAGAAATCATGCTGAGCCAGAGCCATCCTGTGAGGAATCATGCTGAGCCAGCTGTTTACTAGCTTACTAGCCAGGAGACAGAAGCTGTGGGGAGTGACTCCAGAATTGTGTATTAACTCGGAGAACAAACAGAGGCTGGTACCAAACAAAGGCTGGAGAAGGACTGGTCAAATTACTGTTGAACATAAGAACATAAGATATGCCATACTGGGTCAGACCAAGGTCCATCAAGCCCAGTATTCTTTTTCCAACAGTGGCCAATCTAGGTCATATGTACCTAGCAGTTTCCCCAAGAGACACAAGATCCACAATGCTTGTACTGGGTCAAGCATTGATATCCTGGGTCCCTTCTTAATAATGGTTTATGGACCTTTCCTCCAGGAACTTGTCCAAACCTTTTTTAAACCCAGCTACACTAACAGCCTTTACTACATCCTCCGGTAACAAACTCCAGAGTTTGATTACACGTTGAGTGAAAAAATATTTTCTTTTATTAGTCTTAAATAGTTTACCCTGTAGCTTCATTGCATGTCCCCTAGTCTTTCTATATTCTGATAAGGTAAACAATCGATCTACGTTTACCTGTTCCACTCCGTTCATTAATTTATAGACTTCTATCATATCTCCCCTCAGCCGTCTCTTTTCCAGGTTAAAGAGCCCTAACCTTTTTAGGCTTTCTTCATAGGAGTATCCTTCCATCCCCTTTACCATTTTGGTGGCTCTTCTCTATACCTTTTCTAAAATCGCTATATCCTTTTTAAGATAAGGTGACCAGAATTGCACACAATATTCAAGGTGCGGTCTCACCATGGAATGGTATAGAGGCATTATAATATCTTTTGTTTTATTTTCCATTCCTTTCCTTATCATACCTAGCATTCTATTTGCTCTCTTGGCCGCCGCTGCACACTGGGCCGAGGGTTTTAACATGGTATCCACAATGACGCTGAAATCTTTTTCCTGGGTGGTGGTTCCTAATGTGGAACCTTGCATCGTGTAACCATAGTTTGGGTTGTTCTTCCCTAGGTGCATAACCTTGCACTTGTCCACATTAAATTTCATCTGCCATTTTGATGCCCAGTCTTCCAATTTATCAAGATCCTCTTGCAATTTTTCACAATCCTCTTGGGTTTTAACAACTTTAAATAGTTTTGTGTCATCTGCAAATTTGATAACCTCACTTGTTATTCCACTTTCCAGGTCATTTATGAATATGTCAAAAAGCAGCGGACCCAGCACAGATCCCTGGGGTACACCACTATTCACCTTTCTCCATTGGGAAAATTGGCCATTTAGCCCTACCCTCCGCTTTCTATCTTTTAACCAGTTCCTGATCCACAATAGTACACTGCCTCCTATCCCATGACTCTTTAGTTTTGCCAAAAGTCTCTGATGAGGGACCTTGTCAAAGGCTTTCTGAAAGTCCAGATACACAATATCAACCGACTCACCTTTGTCCACCTGTTTATTCACTCCTTCAAAAAAACATAACAGATTAGTAAGACAAGGTGTATGGGTGGACAAAGGTGTATGGGTGGAGAATATCTGTAGAGAAAAGCTCATTTGTGGAGTCATGTGGTCCAGCTGCAACACACTTACAGCCTATATATAGAGAGCGAAAATCCAGAACGGGGAGAGAGTAGATATCCGCTTGGCCAGGTGCATGCCAACGCATGAAGAATCCCAGACTTTTCTCCAGCCTTCGCTGAGGCTCTCCCAGCTGATGTTAAAAATGGGCTGCGATGATGGCAGTTTGGTGACAACATTGTTCTGTTCTTGTAAGGGACAGGGAGTTTGGAGATGCAATATCTCATAACTCTATCGATGATGTATTATTCTCCTGTAATTACTTGCTTTCTAGTTAACTGTTTTATTGCCATTGTAATATCACTAACTTATTGTTCTATTGTAATGTCACTAACTTATTGTCAAACTAATTGTCACATTAAATAGCTTATTAAATACCATGTATGAGTGGTTGAATGATCTTGAATTTAATAGAATCCTAGGCAATACAGTGGTTCATCACTGTTTTTATTTTTATTTTATTTATTTATTACATTTTCTTTTATACCGCGCTATTTGAGATCAGTGCGGTTTACAATGAACATTAAATCTACACATCTCAGATTAGTGATTTGTGCTTACAATAAACAGGTAAAATAACTTGGGTGTACAATTAAACAAGTTTCTTAACAGGGAGAACATGATAAATATATACAAGCAAATTAATGTAACTATATACAGGGTTAAGTGCACAGCACAAGCTTCTTAAGGTGGGTTAAATATGGAGGCGGTTAAAGTGTGGATGCGGGTATTCAGACTAGGAGTGTAGTCACAACTTGCCACAACTTTCTTTCCTCTCAAGACCTTCTGGATTCTCTACAATCTGGCTTTCGTCCTTTACATTCTACCGAAATGGCTCTTGCCAATGTCTCCAGTGACCTGTCCCCAGAAAAATCCAAGGGCCTTTACTTGATCCTCATCCTTCTTGACCTTTCTACTGCTTTTGACACTGTTGACTATAACCTTCTTCTCGATACCTTGTCCTCGCTTGGTTTTAAGGGCTCTGGGCTATCCTGGTTCTCTTCTGATCTCTCCCATTGCTCTTTCAGTGTTTGTTCTGATGGATGATCCTCTACTGCTATCCCACTCTCAATTGTGGAGTGGAGGAGTGGCCTAGTGGTTGGGGCAAGGTACTTCAGGCCGGAAGGTCAGGGGTTCAAATTCCACTAGAGGACAGCAACCTTGGGCCGGAAGGACTGGGGTTTCTAGTCCCACAGGTGCTCCTTGTGGTCTTGGGCAAGCCACTTAACCCTCCATAGCCCATGTTCCCTGTAAAATAGTTATCTCCAAGTTATAATGCCCTGTTCAATGTAAACCACACTGATGCAGAATAGCACGGTATATAAGAGAATGTAAATAAATAAATAAAATAAATTGGTGTACCCTGTCTTGGGCCAACTTTTCTCTTTCTATACCCAGTCACTTGGTGCACTCATCTCTTCCCAAGGCTTTCAGTACCATCTTTACGCAGATGACTCCCAGATCTACCTCTCTACACCTGAAATTTCTCCAGCAATCCAGGCCCAGATCTCTGCCTGCCTTTCTGACATTGCTGCTTGGATGTCTCACTGTTGCATGAAATTGACCATGGCCAATACTGAGCTTCTTATTTTCCCCCTAAACTCTCCTCTTCCCTTCCTTCTTTCTCAGTCTCTTTGGATAACTCTCTATTCATCCTTGTCTCCTCAGCGCACAACCTTGGGGTCGTCTTTGACTCCTCTGTCTTCTTCTCCACACACATTCAACTGATAGCTAAAACCTGCCATTTATTTCTCTACACCATCAACAAAATTTGCCCATTCCTTTCTGAACACACTACTAAGACACATCCATTTCTTAGTCAGCTCCCATCTAGACTATTGTAACTTACTCCTTGCTGGATCATCTCTCTCCCCTTCAATCTGTTCAACACTCTGATGCATGGCTAATTTGCCAGCCTTGTCATGCTCATATTACCCCTCTTCTCAAGTGATTTCATTAGCTCCCTATCAGTTCAAACTTCTCCTGCTGACCTATATGTGCATTCACTCTGCAGCTCCTCATTACCTTTCCTCTCTTATCTCTCCCTACACCCCTCCTCGGGAACTCTGCTCTTCTGGGAAATCGCTTCTATCTGTGCCCTTCTCTTCTATTGCTAACTCCAGACTTTGCTCCTTTCATCTTGCTGCTCCTTATGCCTAGAACAAACTACCTGAGTCTGTATATCAGGCGCCTTCTCTGATCCTTTTCAAATCCAGGCTGAAAACTCACCTCTTCGCTGAGGCTTTCGGATCTCACCTCACCTGATCTCCTCTGTGTTTCCTTACCATTCCCCCTAGCTGTATCCCATGTTTACAGCTACTGTGTTGTTTGTCTTGACTAATGTAAACTCTGATGAGCAGGGACCATCTTTTACATTTATCTGTGCAGCGCTGTGCACGTCTTGTAGCGCTATACAAATGTTCAGTAGTAGTAGTACTAGAATAATTTTGTGCCATCTACAAATTTTATCATCTCGCTTGTTGTTCCCATTTCCAGGGTATTTTTAAGTATATCAAAAAGCAGTGGCATCCAGCACAGATCCTTGAAATATTCCACTATTTACCTGTCTCCATTCAGAAAATTGACTAATGTAGCCCTATTCTCTCTTTTCTATCTTTTAACCAGTTCTCTGTCCACAATAGACACTGCCTCCTATCCCAGTTCTCCAGTGTATATAATCCTACAATAACACAACAAACTGACACGATATAATGAAAGATAATATGAATATTGCACAATGCTCACATGATTCCTGACAGTAGCTTTTGCAAAAAAAGAAGAAGGAGACAGTCTGGCTACTGAACATCAATGAAGTATTCTTAAAAACCAATTAACAAGAATAAAAATAGGTTTGCCGATACACAGCTAGACAATATGAGAACTGTATGTGAATCCCCAGGAAAGGTATGATTCATGCTGATCTTCAAGTCTGAGTTTGTTTTTAGTAGGTGCAATGCCGAGAGGCTGAATGAGGGAAATAGACATCCACATCAGGACATGTTTTACAAAAGGCTCTTCTAAACATGGATTCTTTTGTAGAATACGTAGATGGATGCCGATGAATACACATATTTGCCAGTATGCACATTGGGAATAAACAATTTTATAAAGCTGTGCCAGCTGGCACATATATGGGGCATGTTTACTAAAGGTTAATGCGTGTTAAATAAAGTTAACATGCGTTAATTGCTGCCACTGACCTTTCATTTTTTTGGGGGCCATTACATTCTTAACATGCGTTTAGTAAAGGTTAATGCACGCTGATGAAAGTTAACATGCCCCTATGTTTAAGTGGTGATTTCACAACCTCCACATATATGCACTCAATATACGTGCCAGATAACAAAGGAAAATGCAAAGGTTGGGTTTTTTTTTCAAATTAAAGATAAAAATAATACACTGGGGATTACAAGCATTAATTCTCTCAATCCCTTGTATTAAGCCCTGACTGATGTGTACACTTTAAAAAAGTTGCACTTTTTTAGGAGCAGGTGCATAAGCTAACAAGGAAATTTGTTTAAATATGCATGCGCTGCCATTCTTAAATGGGAAATAAATGTATATATTTTTGGGCCATCCAAACCACACCCACGGTGCTCCTTGGAATCTCTACATCCTGGAGTATCTCCACACAGGATCGTATCAAGCCATACTTACGCCCTGTGTGACTTGCACATCTGGTGCCCCCATCACATCTGCCCCATGCACAGTACCTCCCCATCTTACCCCACACTTCCATGTCCAGCCAGCTCCTCACCCATGCTGCCTTCCCTTGCCCTGTCACCACCACTTTTTGTGTTCCCTCGGTGGTGGCAGAGCTGGCAGCAGTGGAGCGGACCTGACCTCTAATTGAAAAAAAAAAACAAGTGGGTCTTCTGACTCTGCGCTTGCATGCAGGTCTGGTCCCTTCCCTCTTCTGACGTAGGTTACCAGCCATTCAAGCATGTTTTTTTTTTTTCAAATTAGAGGTCAGGTCTGCTCCGCTGCTGCTGTCACTGAGGGAACACAAAAAGTGGTGGCAGCAGGGCAAAGGCAGGCAGCATGGGGGGGGGGGGGGGAGCCGAGGCTAGCAACCCCAAATGCGCCCCTAATATTTTGCGCCCTGTGTGTCTGCACCACTTGCACAGGGCTAGGTATGGTGAACACAATTTAGGATAGCTATCCAGAGGGTCGCCATGAGTCTACTCCAACTCGACGGCACTTAACAACAACAACAGGCATGGTGCTGTCTCCACATATAAATAGTGACTTTCCAAAATCACATTTATAGATATATGCCAATTTAAATGTAAAACATAGTTACTCACCTGTAACAAGTGATCTCCGGGAACAGCAGGAATTTAGTCCTCACATATGGGTATCGTCGGTACCGAAAGAGCCTGCGCGGGAATGCTCCCCATCGTCCAATTAGAAAGCTTTTGGGAGCATCCCACAGCGCCTGCGTGCTGCCTTCCCGCCTTTCCCAACTGCCTCTCTCCAGTTGAGTTTTAAAGCTGAGACAAAGAGAGAGAGAGGAAAAGGGAAAGAGATAGATAGAGAGATACAACTCCTAGGGGAGGTGGGTGGGTTGTGAGGACTAAATTCCTGCTGTTCCCGGAGATCACCTGTTACAGGTGAGTAACTATGCTATCTCCAGGAACAAGCAGGAATGTAGTCATCACATATGGGGACTCCCTAGCTTTAGATGCCAGGGAGAGACCCCAGAAGTTGTGCGTCCCTGAGAAGGGCTCCACTTCCCCCCATGGATCTCCGGCATCCTACCAGGAAAGGTGGGTAGGAGTTGATTAGGTATGGAACAGGTGTTGGAGAACAGCCTGACCAAACAAGGCATCCTGGCAGGAGTCCTTGTCCAAGCAGTAATGGGCTGTGAAGGTATGAACTGAGGCCCAGGTGGCTGCTCGACAGATGTCGTCGATAGACACAGAGTGCAGATGAGCCATTGAAGTTGCCATGGCTCTCACATTGTGAGCTGTGACATGGCCCTCCAGAGGAAGATTCTTACTCTGATAGGCAAAGGATATACACTGAGCAATCCAGTTAAATAGTGTTCTCTTGGAGACTGGAAGTCCCAAATGAGAAGGATCAAAAGCAACAAAGAGTTGAGAGGACTTTCTATGTTGCTGTGTTCTTTGTAAGTAAAAGGCTAAAGCTCTTTTACAGTCCAAAATATGAAGGTTCCTTTCTGCATTTGATGCATGAGGCCTTGGAAAGAACACAAGTAGGTAGACCGCTTGGTTTAGATGAAAAGGCGAGACCACCTTTGGCATAAAGCGTGAATGAGTCCTAAGGATTACCTTGTCATGATGGAACCTTGTATAAGGTGGATCAGCTACTAGTGCTTGCAACTCACTGATGCGACGTGCTGATGTGATTGCAATGAGAAAGATAACCTTCCAAGAAAGGAATTTCAAGGAGGTAGTAGCTAAGGGTTCGAAAGGTGGCTTCGTGAGCTGACCAAGAACCAAATTTAAGTTCCATGCCACAGGTGGTGGCTTTATGGGAGGCTTAGTTAGCAGAAGGCCTCTCATAAATCTTGCTATAAGAGGATGGGAGGAGATAGGTTGTCCATTTAGGGGCTTGAAGGAAGCTTCAATAGCACTCAAATGGACCCTCACTGAGTTAGTCTTAAGTCCTGCATTGGATAAATGAAGGAGATACTCCAGTAATGATTCCAGAGGTATGGCAATGGGGTTAAGACCCTTCTGCGAACACCATACGGTAAACCTTTTCCACTTGAAAGCATAAGAGCGTCTTGTGGAAGGCTTCCTGGAAGCATAAAGGATATTCTTTATTTGCTGAGGGAGGTTAAGATCATGGAGATCTAGGCCTTCAGCAACCAAGCCCTGAGATGCAGAGACTGGGAATTGGGATGCCATAACATTCCGTCCTCCTCAGATAGGAGATCTGGAGCAAACCCTAACTCCAGGGAGGGAGCTTGAAAGAGATGTAGAAGCAGAGGGTACCACACTTGCCGTGGCCAATGTGGAGCTATGAGAATCATACGGCCTCTGTCTCTCTGAAGCTTGAACAGGGTTTTGTGAATCAGGGGAATGGGTGGAAAGGCATACAGGAAGTCTTGAGCCCAGTAAAGGAGGAAAGTATCCCTGGCTTGAGCCCCCTGAGCCGGGGTTCTAGAATAGAACCGGGGAAGTTTGGCATTCCACGGACTTGCAAAGAGGTCTATGTCTGGGGTTCCCCAAATTTGAAATATCTTGGCTACCTGGTCTGCATGCAGAGACCACTCGTGTGGAAGCAGAACTCGACTGAGTCTGTCTGCCCAAGAGTTTTGTATGCCTAGAAGATACACTGCCAAGAGATGAATCTGATGTTCTCTGGTGAGGGCCCATAGTCGCAAAGCTTCGTTGCAAAGCGACAGAGAGCCTGTTCCCCCCTGCTTGTTCACGTAGAACATGGCTACTTGATTGTCCATATGAACGAGGACTGTCTTGTAGCTGAACAGGGTGTGGAACACTCGAAGAGCAAGGAAGATTGCCCTGAGCTCCAAGAGATTGATATGTAGATGAGTCTCCTGTGGAGACCAGGTGCCTTGGGTGGAGAGGTCTTGTAGATGAGCTCCCCAACCCATCGGAGAAGCATCTGTTGTGAGAGTTGCTTGGGGTAAGGGTTGTTGAAAAGGGGACCCCAGCAACAGGTTTTGAGTGGACCTCCACCACTGGAGGGACAAAACAAGGCAACTTGTGTTTGCTATTTTGTCTGACAGGCACCCTGATGCCTGGGTCCACTGAGTGGATAACGTCCACTGGGCTGCCCTCATATGGAGGCGAGCATAGGGAACCACATGCACAGTAGATGCCATGTGGCCTAGTAGTTGTAGCATTTCTCGGGCAGTGAGATGAGACTTTAGCACTGCTTGAGAAGCTAACTGCACCATGCGAAGGCAACGGGCCTGGGGGAGATAGGCCCTTGCCTTTCTGGTATCCAGCAAAGCTCCTATGAACTCTAAAGACTGAGTGGGAGTTAGACTGGATTTTGGGATGTTTATTACCAGACCCAAATACTGAAGGATACGCATTGTGCAGGAAAGAGAAGTCCTGGCCTCTGACTCTGTTGGGGCTCGAATGAGCCATTCGTCTAAGTAGGGGAAGAAGAATATCCCTAGAGTGCGGAGAAATGCTGCTACCACAGCCATGCATTTCGTGAACACCCTTGGTGCTGAGGCCAGGCCAAAAGGAAGCACCCTGTATTGGTAGTGCTGTCCTTGAAAAAGGAACCGAAGGAACCTTCTGTGAGTTGGATGGATGAGAACATGGGTGTATGCATCCTTGAGATCTAGAGAACATAGCCAATCCTGACTCTGAAGGTATGGCAGCAGAGTTCCTAGAAAAATCATTTTGAATTTCTCTTTGACAAGGAATTTGTTCAATTCTCTGAGGTCCAAGATAGGTCTGTATCCCCCTGTTTTCTTTGGGATAAGGAAATAGGGGGAGTAAAACCCTGTACCCTGCTGATGGATGGGTACTTCTTCTATTGCCCCTTGGGCAAGAAGCATAGTGACCTCCTGACCTAACAGGTTGATGAGAGAGGTCGGAGAATTGGACTCCCTTATCATTGTGGGAGGGGGCATGCTCGAAAAATGAAGCTTGTACCCCTCTTTTATGATGGAGAGTGTCCAATGCTCTGCTGTTATCTGTGCCCATCTGGGGGCAAAATGGCACAACCTTCCTGGAATGGTGAAAGGCTGTGGTCCATTGAGAGCCAGGAAGGCTAAGTTCTCTAGCTGAAAGTCAAAGGCCTTGTGGAGGCTGAGACTGCTGAGATGGTTGAGGCTTAGCAATCTTTGCTTTCCTTTGTTTGGGTGGTTGCTGACCCTTCTGGACAGGTTGACCTCCAGAACGTCCCTGCTGAGAATAAGCAGGATAAAATATTTTATTTTTAGAAAAGAATGGTTTCTTAAGATTTCTTTCTTGCAGGATCAGCTGTGGACTTGGATAATCTATCCAAGGTGGAGTTGTCAGCATCCAACTCATTCGCCTTCTCCTGCCAATCTTTACCAAACAGGTTCTCACCAGTACAAGGAATATTTCCGAGTTTGTCTTGTACCCAGAGCTCCAGATCAGATGCCTGGAGCCAAGCAATTCTACGTTCACCTATGGCAATGGCAGAGGTTCTACTTATAGACTCAAAACAGTCAAAAGCTGCATGGTTGACAAATTTAGAAACATCCTGGGCATGTTTGACCAATGTGAGAAAATCCTGTCTTCTATCCTCAGGAAGAAGAGGGCTCAAAGCCTCTAAATCTCCTGTGACTTCTTTCAGGAACATTCCCATATATAGACTATAGTAACTGATCCTGGCAGAAAGCATGGAAGCTTGGAAGACACGACGTCCAAAAGCATCCAAAGTTCTGCACTCATGTCCTGGGGGATTAGAGGCATGTCTCTTTGCACTCTTGATCCTTCTCATAGCTGACTCCACTACAATAGAGTGGTGAGGAAGCTGAGTTTTCTGGAAACCAGGATAAGGAGGGACTCGATACAGAGTATCCAGTCTACGAGAGTGAGGAGAGGTAGTAAGAGGCGTCTCCCACATTCTTAGCATGAGATCATGCAAGATCTCATGGATGGGCAAGGTAGCTGCCTCCTTAGGAGTTTTAGGATATTGTAAAATTTCCAACTCCTTTGCTCTGGGCTCTGTTTCAGAGGCCACAGTAATGGACAGACCCCGAGCCACCTCCCTGATGAAATCCTGGAAGGAAATGTCCTCTGGAGGAGACATCCTGCGTTTAGGGGAGGAAGGCTCCTCCAGGAGAAGTATTCCCACATCGACAGAACTATCAGAATCCTCAGATTCCTCTGAGGACTCGAAGTACCTTCTGTCGGGATGCTCTTGAAGAGCCCGATACCCGTACCGACCGAAGTCGGTACCGAGGGGAATCGGTACCGGTGTAACGGTACCCGAAGGCATCGCATGACTGGGTACCGGCAATGCGGACGCCGATGTCGATGCTGATGTTGTCAGTACCGGTACCGATACCGGTGCCGGAGTCAGTGCCGGCACCGGTTGAAGTGTCTGATGCGGTTCCAAGGGTGTCGATGCCGCAAGGAGAGCCGCCAGACTGCGGTCAATAGCCAGGACCCTCTGGTCTATCGACGCTACCGATGCCTGGATGTCGGTACCGGAGAAGATCGCCGGTACCCCAGAGCATAGCACCAGTAGTTCTCCCGAGGTCGAGGCCTCGAGAACGTCCTGGAGCCCCGATAATGCTTTGGAAGCCGAAGCCTCCCGCCGGAGCAATTTTGCCGGTGCAGAATCCTTAAGGGCAACGCCAGAGGCATCTCGATGCTTAGAAGGAGATCTACCCTTTGAGGACCGGCTAGACTTATGTTTAGTTACCTGAGATCCATGGGAGGAAGACGAAGCCCTGGAAGACGTCGATGCCACTGAAGCTGCATCAGAGGGAAACAGGGTACTGAGCTTGGCAGCTCGGTTCTGTCGACCTCTCTTGGACATCATAGCACAGGCCATACATTCCGAGATGGAATGGTCAGGACCTAAACATTTCAGACACCACTCATGGGTATCGGTGACGGAGATGGTACCGCCACACTTAGTGCACTTTTTAAAACCCGAAGAGGGTTTTTCCATTGTGGAAAAAATCTTGGGCCTAAGGCCCAAAAAGGCGCATGCACCTGGAAAGAAAATGGGAAAAAAGTACTAAGAATTTTTTTATTTTTTTTTTAAGAAAAGAAAGAAAGAAAGAAAAACCGGCGGTACCAGTAACGCGTCGAGGAAGGCAGACGTGACCACAAAAAAGAAGGAAAATTTTCTGCGGTGACAGGAACACGACCTGCTGGCTCCGTGGAAAACAAAGAACTGGAGAGAGGCAGTTGGGAAAGGCGGGAAGGCAGCATGCAGGCACTGTGGGATGCTCCCAAAAGCTTTCTAATTGGACGCTGGGGAGCGTTCCCGCGCAGGCTCCGTCGGTACCGACGATATGTGATGAATACATTCCTGCTTGTTCCTGGAGATATGACATTCTCTATTGACAAGCAGGGACATGCAGGCACACTTGATGGTGATCTCTGGCAGACAGATCCTTGTGTGGAGCTCTCTTCTAGCTATAGCAGATTTTTTTTTAACAGCACTGAGCATGCATAGGTGGTCTTGTGCTTCCTGACACTCTCTGCTGCCTTCAGTCTGTTTTTTAACGTAATGCTTTCAGACACAGTAGTAGCTCTCTTCTTGCCTGACATTATTCAGGGTTTTTTTCCCTGATGGTCAAACTTGCTGGTTCGACACCAGGCCTCACCATTAGTGTCTCACTGTATTCAGAGAAACCAATGCTGAATAAAGAAAGGAGAAAAGGAGAAATTTTAACTTACCATTAATTTCCTTTCCTGGAATCCTGCTAGACCAGTCCAGACAAGTGGGTTTAGTCCCCCTACCAGCAGATGTTGGAGACAGAGACAAATAAAAAAATACCAGTAGCCTGATAGGCTGTTCCCTGGTAATATCTAGCTACCCCCAGTAGAGGATGCTCCAGTATTGTAACAAGCCATAATGGAAAACAGATGTAACCATGAAGCAAAAAATTCAAATAACCCAAACATTAATATTTACAGGAGGCGATAACACTCCGCTGCAAAGTCTTGGCTGCTCCGCCATACACCTCTGAACCAAATAGTCTGAATAGGGAGAGTCCTGGACTGGTCTAGCAGGATTCCAGGAAATGAAATTAACGGTAAGTTAAAATTTCTCCTTCCAGTACATCCTGCTAGACCAGTCCAGACAAGTGGGAAATACCCAAGCTAACTGCTCTTTGGGTGGGAAGACACAGCTGCCGAGACAACCTTTGCTCCGAACTGCGCTTCTTCCCGAGCTTGAGTATCGAGTCGATAGTGACGCACAAAAATGGACAGGGAGGACCACGTGGCCGCCTGACAGATATCAAGAGCAATGTTCCCGCTAACCTGCGCTGGGTCCGCCGTCAACATTCCTGCCGGTGGGGGGAGGTGCAGAGCGACAGACGCTCTGCCCCTCCCCCCACCGGCGGGAATGCAGGCGGAGGACCCGGCACAGATTAAAGAGAACATTGTGAGGGTGCTGCGGCATGTGTTTGACAAGAGGATGAACCTGAGAGCGCTTCACCCAAGGCGTAGCTTGTGCTCGCGTAGAGTACACTCGAAGACCAATAGGAACAGGTTTCCCCTTAAGTACGTACACCGATTCAATTGCCAACCGCAACCACCGAGCGATTGTGCACTTGGAAGCAGCTTGACCCTTACAGGGTCCAGCAAAAAGCATGAAAAGATGATCCAAGACACGAAAAGAATTGGTTACCCGAAGATATCTTTGAAGGATTCTGCCAAGATCCTGATAATGGAGTCCCTTATTTTCGCCCGCACACTGAACCTCCGAAAAACACGGTAGGAAAATCGGCTCATTGACATGAAAAGATGTAAATACCTTTGGAAGGAAAGAAGGAACAGTATGCAAGAGGACCCCTTCATTTGCGAAGGAAAGATAAGGGTCCCTGCAGGACAGTGCTTGTAATTCGGATACTCTTCATGCCGAAGTCATTGCCACTAGAAATACTGTTTTAAGCGTTAAATCTCTCACAGTGATATGCTTAAGTGGCTCAAAAGGAGCCCGCCTCAAAACCCCTAAGATGAGGGACAGATCCCATGCCGATACCAGAGGCTGAACTGGAGGATGAACCACCTTAACCGCCTTAAGGAAACGGGACACATCCGCATGGGACGCTATAGAGCGACCACCTACAGGCCCCCGAAAACAAGTCAACGCAGCTACTTGCACCCGGAAGGACCCCAGCCCTAACCCTTTATCCAGACCCTCCTGGAGGAAGGTAAGAATCTTCGGGATTCCCGTCTTCCAAGGAGAGATACTCCACTGCGCACACCAAGCCTCGAAGACGTGCCAAACTCGGGCATACGCTGACAAAGTCGATGGACGGCGCGCCTTTAGAAGGGTTGCGACTATGCTACTCGAATAACCTTTACCGCTTAGGCATTGGCATTCAAGAGCCAGGCTGTAAGCGAGTAGCGAATCGGGTCACCAATCAGAATTGGGCCTTGACATAGTAGACCCCGATGAGCACCCAGATGCAACAGTGGTACTCGAGTTAGTCCGCATACCAAGGCCTCTGAGGCCAGTCAGGAGCTACCAGGATCACACTCCCCCGGTGTGACAGAATTTTCCAGAGTACTCTGCCGATGAGAACTCAAGGAGGAAACACGTATAGTAGCTTCCCCTGCAGCCATGGTTGAGCCAGGGCATCCAATCCGGAGGACTGAAACTCCCTCCTGCGACTGAAAAAGACCGGTACTTTGGAATTCGCTGCCGTCACCATTAGATCCACTATCAGTTGCCCCCATGTTCGGACAATTCTCTGAAAATCCCAAGGGGCTAGCTCCCACTCTCCGGGATCGAGAGTGTGTTGGCTGAGGAAGTCGGCTTGCAAGTTTTGCACCCCGGCGATGTGTTGTGCCGAGAGAGCCTGCAGATGTGCTTCTGCCCAAGGAAGAAGAAGGGCCATTTCCCTGGATACTTCTAGGGTCTCGGTGCTGCCCTGGCGGTTGATATATGTCACTGTCGTTGAGTTGTTGCATAGAACTCGTACCGCCCGTGCCTCGAGGAGAGGCAGAAAATGCTGCAAAGCCAGGCAAACTGCCTGCGCTTCCAGTCAATTTATGGACCATTGTGCCTCCTGAGTCGACCACGTCCCCTGCGTTGATTGATGCTGACAGAGAGCACCCCACCCGGAGAGACTTGCATCCGTTGTCACTAGAAACCAACGAGGAGTCTCCAGGGAAACACCTTTGAGTAGGTGATGGGGCGCCAGCCACCACTGCAGGCTGCGTTGGGTCTTGGGGAGGAGCGGCAGACGTATGTCGTACATTTCAGACACAGGGGACCAGCGCGAAAGAAGAGCCCTTTGGAGTCCTCTCATGTGCGCTCTGGCCCAAGGCACGATCTCGATAGTGGCCGCCATGGACCCCAGAATCTTTAGGTAATCCCAGACTCTCAGGGCTGTCTGAAGAAGGAACAAACGCAGCAAGGCTGTGAACTTTCGAAGCCTTTCTTGTGTAGAAAGACTTTTCCCTTCGCTGTGTCGAAGCATGCTCCTAGAAACTCGAGTTGCTGAGACGGTTGAAGATAACTTTTGGCAACATTTACCACCCAACCGAGCTTTTCGAGGAAAGAAACCACTTGAGTCACTGCCCGACGTGCTTCCAGCAGGGAGTCCGCTCGAATCAACCAGTCGTCCAGGTAAGGATGTACTCGGATTCCCTGTTTGCGCAAAGCTGCTGCAATTACTATCATGACCTTTGAAAAGGTGCGCAGAGCCGAGGCCAGGCTGAAAGGCATTGCACAAAACTGGAAGTGCTGACACAATACCACAAAGTGGAGGAAATGCTGCTGGTCGTCCTTTATGGGAATGTGGAAGTAAGCCTCCACCAGATCTAGAGAGGCGAGGAACTCTCCTGCACGCACCGCCTGGATCACTGATCGAAGAGTCTCCATCCGGAAACGTGGAACCTGCAGACACCGATCTACACCTTTGAGGTCTAGAATTGGGCGGAAGGCACCATCCTTCTTGGGCACTACGAAATAAATGGAGTACCGCCCACAGCCTCTTTCTTCTCGAGGGACAGGCTGAATAGCCCTCAAAAGAAGCAGGCAGCGGACGGTGGAACGAATAGCTGCTCTCTTCAGTGGTCCTCCACCTGGCGAGACGACAAACGCCTCGGGAATGGGTCGGGAACACTCGAGAACATAACCGTGAGAGACTATGTCGAGGACCCACTGATCTGAAGTAATGAGAGACCACTGACGAGAAAACAGAGTCAAACATCCACCTATCGGAGGGATCCCTTTGGGTGGATCGCCCTCCAGAAAGATTTCCTGATACGGACTGTCCGGCCGGTCAGCGGAAAGATTTTGCAGGCCTGGCAAACTTGGAAGACAACGAGTAGTTTTCAGATCCCTTACAGACACCCCGAAAGGACTGCGACCTCTGGCCAAAACGTCCAGAAGTCGAAGAGGAGAAAGGCTTACCCGGGCGATAGCGACGAGCGTCGCAAAATCTGGAGGTGCGTCTCGACATAGGCGAATCCTGCTGAGAGGAACACCTACTAGCAAACTTAGGCTTATCTTTCGGGAGATGCTGGGGTCGAACTTTCCCTAGGTCTTTGACCAATTTGTCCAGATCCTCCTCAAAAAGAAGCTTCCCTCTGAAGGGAAGTTTGGAGAGATGTGCTTTACATGCTGAGTCTGCTGACCATTGCCGAAGCCAGAGTCATCTGCGAGATACTGTGACTGCTGCCATCGCTCTCGCCAAGAGGCGCAAGAGATCATAAAAGGTATCCGCCAAGAACGCTGTGACTGATTCCAGACGGGCCAAAGCTGGATCTTCCGGCAGACACATCTTCGGTAGTAGAGTGGCTAATCTACTGAAGAGGGCTTTAAACTAGATTCATTGGGGATAGGTGAAGAAAGCCCCCAGGTAAGTGAAAGCCCCCAGGTACATTAAATACCTTTATGGAAATGGGTAACAGGGGTAACATATGGAAAGCAGTGTGTATAAATGCCCGTAGCATGGGAAATAAGATCCCTGATGTTGAAGCTTTGGTGGGAGTGGCTGACTTGGATTTAGTGGCAGTTACAGAAACATGGTTCACAGAAAACCATGACTGGGATGTAACTATACCTGGCTATACTTTATTCAGAAAGGACAGGGTAGGAAGAAGGGGAGGAGGAGTGGCACTATATGTAAAAACTACTATTAAAGCTTTGGAATTACAGAGCTTAAAAGGGAGAGAGAGGAGGCATTGTAGGTTAAACTAGAAAGAGGGAAAGAAAAATCTATTTGCATTGGTGTGATATACAGACCTCCCTCACAAGAGGAAGAGGTGGACAGAGAGTTAATTGAAGACATACGCAGCATTGCTAGGAACGGGGAAGTGCTACTGATAGGAGATTTCAATATGCCAGATGTTGATTGGCACATTCCTGCTGCAGTATCATCTAGAAGTAAGGAGATCCTGGATTCTCTACAGGGAGAACTATTCAGGCAATTGGTAACAGACCCCACACGTGAAGGGGCCATATTGGACTTGGTGCTTACCAATGGTGAAAGTGTTTCTGATGTTGTAGTGGGAGATAATTTTGCATCC
This sequence comes from Ichthyophis bannanicus, assembly GCA_033557465.1. Taxonomy (NCBI): domain Eukaryota; kingdom Metazoa; phylum Chordata; class Amphibia; order Gymnophiona; family Ichthyophiidae; genus Ichthyophis; species Ichthyophis bannanicus. The sequence goes on along the minus strand of CM066032.1, from coordinate 1,360,589,769 downwards.
AGTGATCACCAGATGGTGTGGTTCAGTATTAGGACTAGGGCTGTTAGAATCCATTCCAAGGTGAGGATCTTAGACTTTAGGAAGACTAACTTTGTGAAGATGGGCCAATACCTCAGGGAGTCGTTAGTGGGATGGGAACAGCTGGGAGATGTAGAAAAACAGTGGGCAAAACTGAAAGGGGATATTTTAAGGGCAACCAATCTTTTTGTTAAAATGGTAAATAAAGGCAAAAGGAAAAGGAGACCGCTATGGTTTTCTAAGGAAGTAGCTGAAAAAGTGAAGAAAAAGAGGGAGGCCTTCATGAAATACAAGAGATCACAGAGAGAGGAAGACAGGCATCTGTATTTGGAAAAACTTAGAGAAGCTAGCAAAGTAGTCAAGAAGGCAAAGATTCAAAAGGAGGAGGAAATAGCCAATGCAATAAAATGGGGGATAAGACATTTTTCAGATATATTAGTGAGAAGAGGAAGGGCAAAAGTGGTATTGTCAGACTCAAGGGTTTAGGGGGGGAATATGTAGAAGCTGATAAGGATAAAGCGGAATTGCTTAACAAATATTTTTGTTCTGTGTTCACAGATGAAGAACCAGGAGCAGGACCTCAGAAAACACCCACAAATAGGAACAGAAGCGAGGGACATCTTGAACAATTTTCAGAAGACTGTGTTCGTGAGAAACTAGCTCAACTTAAAGTAGACAAAGCGGTGGGACCGGATGGGATACACCCTAGAATACTGAGGGTACTTGGGGACGTTCTAGCAACTCCACTGACTGACCTTTTCAATGCCTCGTTGGAGTCGGGAGTGGTGCCAAAGGACTGGAGAGAGGCTCATGTGGTGCCTTTACACAAAAGCGGAAGTAAGGATGTGGTTGAAAACTACAGGCCAGTTAGTTTAACTTCGGTGGTGAGTAAATTATTGGAAACGCTGCTGAAAGAGAAAATAGTGAGGTTTCTGGAGTCCAGCGGATTACAGGATCCGAGGCAGCATGGATTCACCAGAGGCAGGTCTTGTCAGACAAATCTGATTGATTTCTTTGACTGGGTGACCAGGGAGTTGGACCGAGGGAGAGCTCTAGATGTGGTGTATTTAGATTTCAGTAAAGCCTTTGACACTGTTCCTCACAGGCGACTTATAAACAAACTGAGCACCCTAGGGATGGACCCTAAAGTTACTGCTTGGGTTAGAAATTGGTTGGGTGGGAGGCGACAAAGAGTACAAGTAAATGGAGCTCACTCTGAGGAGAAGGATGTTACCAGTGGTGTGCCCCAGGGATCTGTCCTTGGTCCGATTCTTTTTAACATCTTTGTTAGTGATATAGCGGAAGGGCTGTCGGGTAAGGTTTGCCTCTTTGCAGATGATACCAAAATCTGCAATAGAGTAGACACCCAGGAAGGTGTAGATAACATGAGTAGGGATATAGCTAAGCTTGAAGAATGGTCTAGAATTTGGCAGCTGGGATTTAATGTTAAAAAATGTAAGGTCATGCATTTTGGCTGCAGCAATCCAAGGGAGCAATACAGTATAGGAGGTGAAGTACTTTTGTCCACTAAAGAAGAGCGGGACCTAGGTGTGGTTGTGTCTGATGATCTTAAAGTAGCTAAACAGGTAGAAAAGGCCACGGCAAAAGCTAGAAGGATGCTTGGGTGCATACAGAGAGGAATGGCTAGCAGAAAAAAGGAGGTGATAATGCCTCTGTATAAGTCTTTGGTGCGACCTCGTTTGGAGTATAGTGTGCAATTCTGGAGACAGCACCTTCAAAGGGATGTGAACAGGATGGAGTCGGTGCAGAGGGTGGCTACTAAAATGATTAGTGGGCTTCATTATAAAGCATATGAGGACAGACTTAAGGATCTTAATATGTACACCTTAGAGGAAAGGCGGGATAGAGGTGATATGATTGAGATGTTTAAATACCTCCGTGGCATAAATGTTCAGGGAGAGAGCCTCTTTCAATTGAAAGCAAGTTCTGCTACGAGGGGACATGGGATGAGGGTGAAGGGAGATAGATTCAGGAGTGATATGCGGAAATATTTCTTTACGGAAAGAGTAGTGGATCCGTGGAATAGTCTCCCAGTGGAGGTGGTAGAGATGAGGACAGTAACTGAATTCAAAAAAGTATGGGACCAACACAGAGGATCTCTAAAGGTAAAAAGTGGACTGTTGTAGTTGTTGATATGGAAGGACAGACTAGATAGGCCATGTGGTCTTTTTATGTCATCATGTTTCTATGTTTCCATGAATCCACCTGAGAAGGGGTCGGGCAGCTAGACCCCTGCAAACAGAGACCCGGAGAGATAAATACGAAGCTGAAAAGGCTGTCTTGAGAAGACTCTTAACTTTCCTATCTTGTTGGTCATGAAGTCCTGTACCACCCTCCACGGGAATGGTAGTGTGCTTTGTTACCCGGGTCACAAGAGCATCCACCTTCAGGTATGTTAGCCATTTATCTAAGTCCGGCGACGCCCAGAGATAAAGCTGCCCTAAACAGCAGGCAGACCGGAGGGGGTTATCCGGAGTGTCCCATTCCCACGACACCATCTGTTGCAGCTCTGCTGGGAATGGAAAGGCTCTAGAGGGCTTGTGAATGCCTTGTAATATTGGGTCTGGCTGAGAAGTAGCAGCAGACTGCAGATCTTGCTGCTCCTGTTGATCTGTCAAACGTAGGGCTTCAACCACCTGCACAATTAATGCCGGCAATTCCTCTTTGCGAAACAAGCAAATATCCTGCGCTTCTGCTTGGACTTCCACAGAAAACTCTGAGGGTGACCATTCCTCATCCTCCGGGGCTTTTGGCCAAGTGGTAGTAGCCCAGGAAATTTCCTTAGGAGACCGAGTATCTATCTTGGATATGTTCTCTGGCCTAGAGCGCTTGCGGGAGGTTATGGCTGCAGACTGAGGAATCTGAGCCGGGGTATCCACCATAGATCTGGAAGTATTAGTGTGCCAGAGATCCCAGGCTTGCCTAAAAAGTGCCAAAAACTGGGTATCCAAGGCATGCAGTGGCTCTTGTTGACTGAAAGATTCTGGAGCAAGAGGGGATAAGCGAGGAGGAGAGGCAGATTCACCCACTGGAGGAAGCTGCTTGGGTCCCTCTAGCCCCTGAGGATGCGCAGCAGGACTGCCTCTGTCCTGAGCCCCCTTGGCCAATGTTGCAGAAGTCTCCCCAGGATGACCAAGGCACACACAACAAATGCCATCCTGCAAATCCTTATGTTTCTTAGTGCAGACCATGCATCGCTGAAGGGAAGGCATAATAGAGGCAAACAGCGACGGACCGTGGCCCCGAAAGGTACAAAAACCCCCAAATATCTCTCAAAACCCACTTTAAAAAACCTCAGAGAGGCACAGACTGGCAGGGGAGGCAGAAATTAATATATTAAGGTGCCCACAAAAGCCCTCCAAAAAACTGAGTTATGCTGTAAAATTCCCGCCAAAACAAAATGGCCGCCGCTAAAAATCCAGCTGAGAAAAAGAGCTCCCTGAAGCCTTAAAACACACAGAAAAATTACAAAACTAACGGATTTGAGGAGCTAGAGCTGTAAGGACTCTAAATAGGGTGCTTATTCCCAAAAAACTGGCCACAGATAGTCCCGATGAAAATCGGGAGGGAGGGAGGGGGACTTTGAAGATCAACTCACTGTGCCTGGAACAGAAACAGTGCAGAGAAGTCAAGTCAGACAAGTCACAACAGAGGAGAGATAAAGCTGTCAGGAAAAAAAACCTCAATCTGCCTGCACTCAATATATATATATAAATCTAAATCTAAATATATATATATACAGGGCCGGCCCGTCCATTGAGCAAGAATGTTTTTTGCACAGGGCCCCGCGTTTCGGGGGGCCCCGCGCAAAGAACATTCTGCTTTTTCTTAATTGAATTAAAAAAAAAAAAAAAAAAAAAAGCTGGCCGCTGGCGCCGCAGCGGCATGGAGTGTCCCGCGGGGCTCCCTCTGCCCGGCGGAACTCTCCCGGCGCGGCTGAGCCCCTCTCTGCCGGCTTGCAGATACGCAAAGGGAGAGAGTCTCCCTCGTGTCTCTGTTAAGCCCGCAGGGGCTGATGGGAAGCAGGGGCTGATGGGAAATTTCCCATCTGCCCCTGCGGGCTTAACAGAGACGCGAGGGAAACTCTCTCCTTTCGCGTATCTGCAAGCCGGCAGAGAGGGGCTCAGCCGCACCGGGAGAGTTCCGCCGGGCAGAGGGAGCCCCGCGGGACACTCCATGCCGCCGCGCGGCAGCGGCCAGCTTTTTTTTTTTTTTTTTTTTTAATTGCCATGGGCCGAGGGGGGGCGGGTAGGGCTGTCAATGGGCTAGGGAGGGAGGGAGGGGGGTTAAGACTGTCAATGGGCTAGGGAGGGAGGGAGGGGGGTTAAGACTGTCAATGGGCTAGGGAGGGAGGGAGGGAGGGGGGTTAAGACTGGCAATGGGCTAGGGAGGGAGGGAGGGAGGGGGGTTAAGACTGGCAATGGGCTAGGGAGGGAGGGAGGGAGGGGGGTTAAGACTGGCAATGGGCTAGGGAGGGAGGGAGGGAGGGAGGGGGGTTAAGACTGGCAGTGGGCTAGGGAGGGAGGGTGGGAGGGGGGTTAAGACTGGCAATGGGCTAGGGAGGGAGGGAGGGGGGTTAAGATTGGCAATGGGCTAGGGAGGGAGGGAGGGAGGTTAAGACTGGCAATGGGCTAGGGAGAGGGGGTGTTAAGACTGGCAATGGGTTAGGGAGGGGGGTTAAGACTGGCAATGGGCTAGGGAGGGGGGGGGTTAAGACTGGCAATGGGCTATGGGGGGGTTAAGACTGGCAGTGGGCTATGGGGGGGTTAAGACTGGCAATGGGCTGTGGGCTGATGAGGGCTGGCAATGGGCTATGGGGGGGGGAGTTGACTGGTAGTGGGCTGATGGGGGGTTAGGACTGGTAATGGGCGATGGGGGGGTTAGGACTGGTAATGGGCTATGGGGGGGTTAAGACTGGTAGTGGGCTGTGGGCTGATGGGGGTTTAGGACTGGCAATGGGCTATGGGGGGCTGACTGGAAATGGGCTGATGGGGGGTTAGGACTGGTAATGGTTTATAGGGGGGCTTAAACTGAAAATGGGGTGATGGGGGTTAGGACTGGAAGGTGATTGACGGGGGGCTCGGACTGGTAATGGGTTGGGGAGTTGCTAGGACTGGAAATGGGTTGAGTGGAAGGGGAGGCTTGAACTGCAAATAGCTGATGGGGAGGGGGCTTGGAATGGAAATGGGCTGTGAGGGAAGGGAGCTAGGACTGAAAATGGGCTGATGGAACAGCTAGGATAGGACTGGAAATGGGCTGTTGGGGGGAGCTAAGATTGGAAATGGGCTGTGGTGGGGGCTTGAATTGAAATGGACTCATGGAGGGGCTAGAACTGGAAGTAGGCTCATGGGGGGGCTTGGACTGGAATTGGGCTGAGTGGAGGGGAGCTATGATTTGACATGGGCTGATGGTGGGGCTAGGAAATGACTAGAAATGGGCTGATGGGGGGGGGCTAGGATTGGAAATGAGCTGATGAAGGGACTTGGACTGGAAATGGATGGGGGAACTAGGACTGGAAATGGGCTGATGGGGGGCTAGGACTGGAAATGGGCTGATGCAGGGACTAGAAGGGAATGGATGCTGGGTGAGACTGGAACTAGAAGGGAGCTGATGTTGGGGGAGGATTAGAATGGGATGGGGCTGGGAGATTAAAATGGAGAGGGGAAAATATTTTGTGTAGGAGGGATGAAAAATCTACAATTGGCCAGTATTGGGAGAGTAATTGGGGATTGAGGATGGAGGGGTAAAATTTGTGTGGATGAAATAGGAATGAGGAAAGAGCAAAAGGAGAAAGATTAGTATGTTAAAGCAGATGTAGAGAGAGAGAGAATGGAAAAAAAACTAGAAGAGAGAAGAAAGGACAAATGGACAGCAGACGATGGAGAGTTAGCAGAAAACATGAAGAAACCAGAAGAAAGTGGCTGGACCAATTGCAACTGAAAAAAAAATGCACAAAAGGTAGAAAGATATCTCTTTATTTTGAATTTATTAACTGGAATATGTCAGCTCTGGGAAATGTGCATCATTAACATCTGCGCTTTGTTTGGTACAAGAGGAAATTAATTTATAGTTTTATTTCTACAGTGTTGTTGTACATTCCAAGTTTGGCTTTTGGGGTTCCCAGTTTAATTATTGCCTTCCTGTTTCTAAATTGTGATTCCTTGTTTGGTGATGGTCTATGTTCTGCATGTGTAACTGAGCTGAGGTATTCTGTTTATGTAATTCCTATTTGACGTTGCCACTTGTTCTCTTTCCCCAGTATTCTCTGAAATGTATTGGTTTAATATTTGCAGTGTTGCCTTTTGATAGGTAGAGTATGGTGCTTTGTGAGTCCTGGTAATGCTGTCAGGATACGGCGGGTTTGCTATGGGTTCTAAATGGGCAGCGTTTGTAGTAGTTCCTAATGTGCCTGGCGGTTGGCACTGGATTATAGTAATGTAGAAATCTTTTAGTCTTTCTTTATCCATACACTCATTAAGAGACATGTTTACTAAAAGTTAGTGAATGGTAACATTATGCAAATATTTATGCAAATAAGACCACTTATGCAAATGAGGCCCCGCACCAAGTCTCCGCACATGGCCCCGCACCCCCCTTGGGCCGCCCCTGTATATATATATATATGTATACGGCTGGGAAACCCAGAGGGGCACCCTGGGTGCATTCAGCAAGAAATAATAAAAGATTTAAAAGAAAAGAACAGAGAGAAAACTACACTCCACATCTGCTGGAGACTGAGAAATACTGGAGCACCCTCTACTGGGGGTAGCTAGATATTACCAGGGAACAGCCTATCAGGCTACTGGTATTTTTTTATTTGTCTCTGTCTCCAACATCTGCTGGTAGGGGGACTAAACCCACTTGTCTAGACTGGTCTAGCAGGATGTACTGGAAATATTTTTAAGATCATTTGAAATTTCTCCTGAGAAGCACCAGTCATGCTGGAGCTCTCTGCTCAAATGGCTTCCTCACTTAATATAATCAGTGCTGCAATTACTCCTCTTCCTCCTCTCAGTACGCCACTTGTGGAAGAAATCAACAAAGAAAGACAAAAAATCCGAGCCACTCAGAGAACAAAGCATACTAGTGGTAGCATCAGCTTCAGGAGCTGCCAGCCAAACAACTTAGTCAACAACCAAGCAATAAATGTGCCAAAATAAAACATATGGTCACTTCTGAATCGCTGCACTCGGGCTGAAACACAGAAAAAGGCTTCCCTCCAGCATTTTTCTTCACCGGCTCAGCTAGCAGTAAGTGCTATTGAAGGTCAGTTTTCATTGGGGATTTTTGGTAACCCTTCCTCCTTCTGTCCCTCCCAGCTTTCATACTTTTAGCAGACGCCCATGCCAGCCCCTCCTTCCGTGGTTTCCTTGCAGCAAAACTCACTTTTGCTTTTAATGCAAAAGTTTCTTTGGGAAATCTCACACATGTTGCAGCAATCTAAGGCTCCCCCTGTTTCAGTACCACGACAGCCTCCAGTTGGCTCCATGTCCCTTAGTTCTAAGAACATGCTCAGCCCCTTTAGCAGTGAACTCCAGAGGGTGTCTCCTAATCTAAATGGCCACCCTAACAACCCCTAGCATTGCCTAGATGATCTTAGCTCCGCAGCTGAGCCTACTTCATTCCCGGATTCAGATGAAAAGCCTGAAGAGGGGGAAATGTCCTCTCCTATCTCTAAAAATTAACAACCCTACCAGATGGAACCTCAAGATTACCACTCCTACTCTACCAAAAAAGGATTTCAGTCCATTCTTAAATTTATGCCTGCGCATAAAGAAGTCCTGGCCCTTGCTCTTCATGAAGTTCTCCTGCAGCTAACCGCTTGGCATACTCCTCTTTCAGTTAAAACTATTTTCCTGTCATCTAGAGGCTAAGTATAGATTAATGGGGTGTGGGAGTAGGGGGTCCAGTGCACCTGTAGCCACAGCTGCTCTCAAGAACTCAAAATCTTCTACAGCTTCTTCTCACACCCCTCCATGTAAGGATTAACGTATTTTAGATACTGTGGGATGTAAGATCTATCAGACCTCTATGCTAACCCTAAAGGTTTAAGCATATCATCACCAAATGCTGCACTATCATCATTCCATAATGGACCAGGTCACTGATCCAACCATTTCCAAGGAAGATTTGGCTCCATCCCACACTACCATTCGTCTCCTAAGAGGTACGTAAGATGCCTATGACATCATTCTGTGCTTGGCTGCAGTAGCTATTGCAGTGAGAAAAACAGCATGGCTCCGCTCATCTAGGCTTCGGGAAGATTATCATGACTATCTCACTGATGCACCTTGTATGGGTGACACGCTATTTGGAGAAAAGGTTGAGGTCACAGTCAATCAGATGAAAGATCATTCTTCCACTGATAAAGAACTGCCCATGCCCACGTCCAAAACAGATATTTATTTTGTTTAACAATTTTTATATATACCGCCTTATCATTGAATCAAAGCGGTTTACAATACAACTCACACTCTTACAGAAAACTCATTATGGAACTCAGGGAGGGGTATCATGGAGGGGGATGCTCTGAAGCACAACTTATTTACAATGGTATCTATGTACATACAGTATGTGGTGGAAGTCCGGCTGTTGTGGTGTCATGTGACCGATCGGTGGATAACACTTTAAGTAATGAATTCATGAAAGTGCTCTTTGAATAAATATGTTTTTAACTGCTTGCAGAATGCTACTGGGTCTTTGGTGGTTCTTAAGTCTTCTGGAAGTGAGTTCCGTAATTGTGTTGTATATAATGAGAATGCTCTCTTTGAAGTTGAGGATTTACTTTTACTAAATTCGCTTGGAACTACGAGGAGGTCTTTACTGATATTTCTCCTTGGTCTGTTATCCGGTGTAATAGATATTAGTGTTTTTAAGTATGTGGAAGATTCATCTTGGATGGATTTAAAAATTGTGTGGATGGCTTTATATTTTATTCTGCTCTCTATTGGGAGCCAATGAAGAAGCATTAGTATTGGTGAAATGTGTTCTTTGATTGGTGCTTGAGTGATTATTATGGCTGCTGCGTTTTGAGCTAGTTGAAGTCTGCGGACTGTTTTCTTTGGGAGACCGATTAAGATGGCGTTGCAGAAGTCAAGGTGCGGGAAGATCATAGCCTGTAGGGTTGTTCTGAAATCACTTGGAGAGAGGAGAGGTCTTAGATGCTGTAGCATCTTTAGCTTATTGTATATTGCCCTTATTACATTACTGATGTGCTTATTAAAATTGAGCTGGTGGTCCAGTGTAACTCCTAGGTATCTCACCTCTTTGTTGACTTTGATATTTGTTTCATTAAAGGTAATTGATTCTGGTGGAGTGTAAGAGTGGTCTTTTGTTATAATTAGTTTTTCCGTTTTTTTTAGGTTTATTTGGAGGTTATGGTCTGCCAACCATGTTGTGAAATTATTTAGACATTCCTTGATTCTTTGAAAACATGGTTAAGAACATAAGATATGCCATACTGGGTCAGACCGAGGTCCATCAAGCCCAGTATCCTGTTTCCAACAGTGGCCAATCTAGGTCATATGTACCTAGCAGTATCCCCAAAAGACAGTATTTAGTATTGAATTGGGTGTACAACATAATGTCATCGGCGTATAGGTGATAGAGTATGTCGTGATCCTTAATTATGCTGCAGATCGGTTGGATGTATAAGTTGAAAAGGAGTGATGATAAAGCCGATCCTTGGGGTATGCCTGTTTTTTGAAAAGATGGCTTAGACATGTCGCCCATTTTTATTTGAATGCTACGATTTGCTAAGTATGATTTGAACCAAGACAACACTTTGTCGTTGAGACCAACCTGTTGTAGTCTGTGTGCAAGGTAGTCGTGCGTTATTGAGTCGTAGGCTGCAGATATATCTAAAAATATTAATATGAATCCACCATTGGATTTTTCAATCCCTTTTAGGAGCTTGTCTGTTAGGGCCATTAATAGGGTTTCCACTCCATGTCCTATTCTGAACCCATGTTGTTGAGGGTCGAGTGGAACGAAGCTGTCTACATAGTTTTGAAGTTGTATCTGAGCAGTCTTTTCAAGGACTTTTGTCATGAATGGCAAGCTTGAAATGGGTCTGTATGAACTTGGTTTGGATTTGTCTAGGTTCTTATCTTTAAATATAGGGCAAATTGACGGACCTTTTAGTTCTTCTGGGATGTATCCTTGTTCTAAAGAGAAGTTAATTAGATTCAGCATATAAGGGGAAAGATGTTTGTGAGTCAAACGTATCCATGTTGCTGGGCAAGGGTCTAATATTGAGGTAGATGTGTTTAATGATTTAGTAGTGTAAATTTTTCCCATGTCTGGTTTATGGAAGGAATAGAAGATTTTGGCTGGCAATTGGTTCTTGCTTCTAGTCCCACTTTATTTTTATTTATTTATTTATTTATTTGGTTACATTTTTATACCGCTCCTTCCAGTGATCAGGAGCAGTTTACATTATAACAGTGAACTTTCACAGTAACAGTTACATATAACAGGTTTATAACTTTGTACATAGAAGTGGTTAGTTGAGGGAAACCCTCAAACTATTTACATAATGCGATACAGAGCAGGTTCGCTGTAACTATTTGCATTGTATTTACATTGTTGTTCATAGTGGTTTGAACATATCTATATGTTTGTTAGTTCAGTAGTTTTCTATGAGACATGGAAAAGCAAAGAATAAAGTAGGATTAGAAGGGAGATGGGAGTAGATGGAGGAATAGGGCTAGTTAGTATTGTAGAATTCTCGATATAAGTGCATTTTTAGATCTTTTCAGAAGGATTGAAGGTCCTTGTTATTTCTTAGTGTATCTGGGAGTTTATTCCATTGTGTGGGGGCTATGTATGTGAATGCTCTGTTGCTCGTGATTGTTTTGGCGCTGCGTATATTGTTGGGAACGTGTAGAGTGTTTAGGTTGGGTGTTCTTCTGTTTTTATTAGGAGGTTGTATTTCAATGAGTGTGGAAAGGTGTGAGGGGGCTATATTGTGTATTAATTTGAACGTTGTCATTATTATCTTGTATCGTTCACGAGCTTGGATGGGGAGCCAGTGGAGCTCCATTAGAATAGGAATAACATGATCTGCGAGCCGCGCTTTCATTAAGATTCTCGCTGTAACGTTCTGTGCCATATGAAGTATGTTGAGAGGTTTTTTTAGGTAATCCTTGAAGTATGCCTTTGCAGTAGTCCAGATGTGGAGTTATGAGCGCCTGAACTACTGTTCTGAAATCAGACTGATCAATGAGGTTACGTAGTGGTTGTAATATTCTTAATTTATAGAATATTGTTCTGTTTAGTAATCTTAGATGGGTCTCCATACTAAGTGTTTTATCAAGGGTAACTCCAAGGTATTTGATTTCTTGTTTAATGTTGTATATGTTGTTATTTAGCAGGATAGTGGAGGGGGGATTGTATTCCGGGTTTTTAGAGATGAACATTACTTCTGTTTTCTTAAGGTTGATGTTCATGTTATTTTCCTGAAGCCATATTTGGTTTTCTTTGAGGCAGGCTGCTATAGAGTCATAAATCGGTCTGCATATAAATGAAAATTGAGTTTGTGCTTTTGAAATATTGCGCAAATAGGCCTTATGTATAGGTTAAATAAGAGGGCAGATAACTCTGACACTTAGGGTATTCCTTGAGTTTGTGGAAATGCGCTAGATGTTTTTTGATTAAAGTGTACTTGTTGCACTCTTGGTTATATAGAAGGTGAACCATTGTAATGGTGTTCCTTTTATTCCTATGGATTCAAGTCTTGTAATAAGAGTCCTATGATTTACTATGTTGAATGCTGCAGTTATGTCAATGAATATTAGGATGAACATTTTTTTGGTATTTTCAAGACCCTTTATTAGCTTATCAAATAGTACTAGTAGGAGTGTTTCAACTCCTACTAGTACTAGGGGGGGGAGTAGTGGCCTAATGGTTGGGGGCAAGGTACTTCAGGCCAGAAGGTCAGGGGTTCAAATCCCACTAGAGGACAGCAACCTTGGGCCAGAAGGACTGGGGTTTCTAGTCCCACAGGTGCTCCTTGTGGTCTTGGGCAAGCCACTTAACCCTCCATTGCCCATGTTCCATGTAAAATAGTTATCTCCAAGTTATAATGTCCTGCTCAATGTAATTTCAGCTTGTTCAATGTAAACCACACTGATGCAGAATAGCACAGTATATAAGAGAATATAAATCAATAACTCCATGAAATGGACAAAATCCATATTGTTCCCTGTAAAATAGTTATCTCCAAGTTATAATGCCCTGTTCAATGTAATTTCAGTTTGTTCAATGTAAACCACACTGACACAGAATAGCACAGTATATAAGAGAATATAAATAAATAATATTGTTGGTCATCAAGTGCATCTGTAGAATCTACAAGGGTCATCCAGAAAGTAAAGAACATTTTGGCATGGTTAAATAAAAACAAAAGATATCAGCACAAAACTTTATTTACATAGCCACAGGACCTTTCTCTACTTTTCTACATAATCGCCATTGTTTTCAAGACACTTGTTGTAGCGTGGGACCAGTTTTTCTATGCCGATGTTATACTCATCTGCTGCCAAATTTTTGAGCCAGGCTGTCACTGCCTGCTGGAGTTCCTCATCGTTTGTGAACTGTTTCCCACCCAAAAACTTCTTAAGTTTAGGGAATACGTGATAATCACTTGGTGCCAAGTCAGGGCTGTAAGCAGGATGACCAAAAATTTCCCAGCTTAGACGTTGAAGTTCCTGCTGTGTTCGTGCTGATGCATGAGGCCGGGCATTGTCATGGATCAACACCACCTTTGCTGACAGCATTCCACGTCTCTTGTTTTGGATGGCGCGTCGAAGTCGTTGGAGAGTTTCACAGTAGGCTTCTGAATTTATTGTTGCTCCTCTTGGCATGTACTCAACATGGATTAAGCCCTTTCGGTCCCAAAAAACCATTGCCATGACTTTCCGGGTATTCAAATTTGGTTTTTCCTTCTTGGGTTTTGAGGGCGAATTTGTGTGATGCCACTCCATTGATTGATGCTTGTTTTCTGGAGTCTTGTATGAAACCCAAGTTTCATCTCCGGTAACAATGCGGTCAAGAAATTTGTCACCATCTTTGTCATATGCAGTCAAAAATTCAAGAGCTGCTCCCATGCGATTCGCCTTATGGGCATCTGTCAAAGTCTTGGGGCACCCACCGAGCACACATTTTCTTGTAGCCAAGGTGATCTGTCACTACTTCATGTAAGAGCGATCGTGAAATTTGTGGTAAAGATTCGTGTAACATGCTCAAAGTGAAACGTCGGTTTTCCTGAATCTTTTCTTCGACTTTTCCCTTCAATTCATCCGTAACAAGTGATGGCCTCCCACTCCGATCTTCATCATGTACGCTGGTCTTTCCTTCATTAAACATAATGCACCATTTCCTCACTGATGACTCATTCATCACATTATCACCATAAACATTCTTGATTTTCCTATAAATTTCAA